>CAMGYJ010000004.1:34854198-35541964 GCA_946122785.1 Linum tenue
CCGGCACAAATTGGTTTAGTGTCGGACGTTTTCGTGTCTGTCTGTAAAGTGAACTGACAGAAGAAAAAAAAAATTGTGTCAGTTAAAACCGACACTAAACATGTGTTTTCTTGTAGTGTCCCAACCCTTCTACTCAAACATTCCTCGTTGAACATGAAGAGTTGTTCAAGAGGTTGGAAGAGAAGGAAAGAGATCTTGAACAAATTTGTTCGAGACTCAATTAAGGTCGCCTATTTGACATCATCAATGAAGCAAAAGAGGAAGGAGTCTCGAAGGTGGACAAGCAAGTGGATATCGACGATCATTTATTGAAGAACTTGCTTAGAAGACAATCATTGTCCCTGATCAACAAGTAGTAATAGATAGGGAAGGGAGTATTGATAAGGTTGTGAGTGAGGAAGGAGAAAGTGAAGAAGAAGAGCTTGGTACTCAAAATGGGGAAGATTCTTCACAAGAAGGCGATGAGGTTGAAGACGCAATGGAGTCCGATCAATGGATGAGGTTGGGATGGATGAAGCTTCAACATGTTACCCATGCTAACAAATCTTTCCACCCAACCTTGATGCACTTTTAGAGAAGGATCCTTTTGATGTTTCTCTATGACAAACCAAGGCCACACCATCACCAATCCCTCTTGGTAGATTAAATGGTGGTCAATCGAGGTTGCATTACATGGTATGGGGCAAAGAGAAGAAAGAAGAAGAGGTCTCGTGGGAGGAGATTAAAATTTCACCAAGTCCACAGGTCATTCACATCATTTGAAGCATCAAACGCTCAGGACTTGAGACTTCACCTCACCGACGAGAACCTCAACTTCAAAGAAGTTTTAAGTGATGCATTATAGCATCGGTCGACCCATATGGCAAATTTAGAGTTACTATTTGGGTCTTCTTTGTTAATTATTTGTTGGGTTATTATGTTATTTTGGATATTTGTATTAGTTTATTGTGTCTTGTGAGGAAGTTATTATTTACTTGTTGGGATAGGATTAGTTTATCTTGTTTGAGAGAGAAAAGGTTTGTGGATTGTGAGAGTATTCCTATAAATATGTGTGTTGTTCTTTAGTTTTCGGCAATGAATAAGAGTTAAGTAAAGTAGTAGTAATTTAGTTATCTTTATCATGTTTCCTTAGTATTTCGTAGAATATTTTGAGATCTATGACGCGTGAATTCCGCTCACGTATCATTAAGTTGGACCAAGTACTTGAAGACAATCGTCCGGCGATAAGACTTAAAAGACGCACTTGTTGGGAGGTACCCCAACAACTAGTTTGCATTTCCTTACACTTTTCAATAATAAACTTGCATATTTTATTTTTTAAGTAGTTTTTATACTCTTAGCTAGTGAATGAATTCCTTCTATATCAAGAATATTATGAATGATTGTTTGGAGACTAGCTAGTTGCTTAATGAGTGGTTGTAAATGTTGTTAAGCATGTGTGCTAGCCTAGCAACTAAGTCATTTAGAGTCAAGGAATGACATGGCTAGTGCAACAGGATCATAGATTGTATGCTTATGAATATGTATGTGTGTTTAGAGGCCTTGGTGGGCTCGATTTTTTAGAATTTTTGGATTTTCAATGTCGCTCACCAAGTGTTCGATGAAATGTCCAAACCATATAAAACTTTTTTTCTTGATCCAATGATCTTCAGTTGAACTTTTTTTTATTAAGATAGACCCTTAGGAGTGTGTTTATGACTTAGGATTAAATCCTTCATGCATGACCCTTGAGTTTGCAACTTTGGCTTACCTTTGATTTTGTGCTTCGATATGATTTTATATCCATTAGTTCAAACTTTGGTTGTTGTCTAATGAGTTGATTCTAGCCTTCGGCCGAGGTATAGAAACCTCTAGAAAGACATGATACCCTTGTTTTCATGCATTTAGACCTCGACCCTAGGCATTACAACATGTGTTTCTACCTATACACATCTAGTTCTACATTGTAACACTTGAGTGTGGGGGTGTAGAGAGTGATTCTAAGGATGAATTTTGTTCTTTAATGGATCAAGTGAGTCGCTAATGGTTTGTTTGAATATTTTTTGTGACTTTTCTATCGTATGGCAATCGAAACGAGGGTAAGAAGTTTAGTCCTTTTAGCCCTCAACAATGAAGCAACCGAAACTAGGGGTGCACTACGGTTTTAACCATTTTAATCATCCGACCCATGCACTACGGTTTGGGAATTATCAAACCCAAACCCACCCAAAAAAATTAAACTCTACGGTTTGTTTCTAATTGGGTTGGGTCGGGTTGGCGATATTTTTAAGTAAAAACCCAACCCAACATAAAATATATAATTATTATACATCATCAAAATATTTTATAACTAATTAAAATTCCAAACGAATAAACCGAGGTGAAAGGTATCAAAATTCACAAATGTTATTTGAATTTTAATAAAATGGATTTACTTCAACATATGTCTAGTTTTTTCACGATGTTTGTTGAAATAGGCTAAAAAGGTTATAAACTAATGCATCCATAATATATTATTCTATTAAAATTGTACACAAGAAATAGGATTACGTGAATCATAAATATATTCAATTTATGTCAAAATTTTAAATCGAAGAATGCATTAGATTAGGGAGACCATGATAGAAAAACATTGCGAAATATCTTAATTTTCTCATAATATAGGAACTCATACTAATAGTTGGAACACGGGTTGGGTCGGTTCTACGGGTTGTGTAATCCAAAATCCAAACCCAACCCAAAAGAGGCAGGTTGTACAAAAGAAAACCCTCACCCAACCCAAAACCTTCGTTTTAGCGATAAATACGGGTGGGTTGGGGCCAGTGGCGGACCCAGGATTGTCGGAGAGGTGTGTCGCCGATAAAATAAAATAACAATTAAATTAAATTAAAAATTAAGTAGAAATTAAAAAAATTAATTCATAAAGTTCACAATGTCATGTTTACAACGAATCACAATGACTTTTCATCTGCTGAAATGTCTCTAAAATACATTAATCACTTATACTGCAAAGAAAATCTTTTTCAATCATTCATAAATTGGTCACTCAACCGATTTTGAAGATAATTCTTGATTATCTTCATAGCTAAAAATGTTTTTTCGCAGCTTGTCGTTGCAACAGGTAATGATGGGGAGTTAGTGGCCGCCTGGGCTACTGGCCATAAGGAATTGATAGGATTATGATTTATGAGTTATTTTAAACAAAATTAAAAAGGATTATGATTAAGATTGATTTATTCGGATAATAAATTCTTCGAGTATAGTGAAGGTGTGTCGGCTATAATTATTGAAGGTGTGTCGACTATCTCGAAATTAAAAAATTTGTACCAAAAATATGTAGGTCCTTCACAAAATTCTCGAGCGAGGGTGTGTCGGACGACACACCCTCCCTTGCCTTAGGTCCTCCACTGGTTGGGGCGGGTTGGACGGGTGGGTCGATTTGCGGGTGTGTTTGTTCCGAAACTGCCATTGATGAGAAGAATCACAAGTTTTAGAAGAGAACCATTACCTCAAATCGAGGAGCAACCACAACAAGCACAACTAAGCAACCAATGGAGGCGATTGTCGACTATGATAAGAGCCTCAAAAGTGCAACTACCATATGCTCCAACCGTACATCAAAGACAACTTGGCATTTGAAGGTCGATTTCTATTTTTTCTTTCTTTTTCATTTTAAATACTTAGTATGTGTAATAAATTTACATGTTTGTGGTAAATTAGTTTATATATTTTGTGTTCGGATAACACTTTCTTCCTCTCTTGTGTTTGTTCTTGAATGTCACATCTCTAGATCAATGAAGGCCTACACATTGAGTTCCATATCCCCGTCGACTACATCAACCCCCAATGGTAAAAATTCGCGAACCTAACCAAGAATTTTCCACATTGAGGACAATGTGTCTCTCAAGTGTGTGGGTGGGGATTGCATGTTTTGAATGAGTTGGTGAATGTTTGCCAAGTCGATGATTGTGTATTTGCATCCTCAAATAAAGCATTAAATTATAAAATAAATTGTAATTAAGAAGACTAAAAGAAGAAGAACAATAAAAGAAACGATTTGGGAGAATTGGTATACCTTGAACAGAACAGCTATGGATTGAATGTTTTGAAAAAGGAAGAGCCCGTGTTGATATGTTTCTTAATATAAGAAGATCCTCTATAGGCACACATCACATAACATCTACATTCTTACAATCAATTTACATGAATGTAAGATAATGAGCAATGAAGGAGAATATAGGATGAGGAATTTTAAGTAACACCCAATAATACTAGGGGTGGACAACGGGACAGGATTGGGTACTCGTCCCCTTTGAAACGGGTACCCATTCTCATTTGGAGAGCAAAGTCTATCCCATATCCCAAATCCGTATGGGTTAGCAGGTACCCGTTACCCGTACGGGACGGATAACGGGTACCCAAACTACCCGTATGTACCCGTTCAACATGGGAACAACTATAAAATTACACCGGTAACAAAATTACACTAGGCACAAAAGTACATAAGAATTAAGAGGAAAACTAGCTACTGTCTGTTCATATGCTCCTCGACATAACATGACATAAGAAAAACACTGGCCACAAAATAGCACAAATTGACATAAGAATTAACACAAGCTAACCAATACAGCAGAGAAGTACCTGCTGTCCATAATAACATTCAGGCATTGGTGGGACAATAATAACATTTTCAACTTGAAAAGATAGATCAGTCCATCTCTATAAGAGCCCTGCTCTCTCACGCTCGTCAATTATACACGGCAGCAGCATGGTCCCGGAATTGGTTGACATGGGCCTGGCTGGCCGACTGGGCTCGACCTGGGCTCATGTTGGGAGTCTTGGGTGGTAACTGGGTCTGGGATTTTAAATTGGGCTGATTCATAATGGGTATTACGGGTATCCATACTACTCAAACAGGTATTAGCGGGTAATCCACGGGTACCCACGTAGAAATTTCTTATCCCAAGTCTCATCGCATAATAAATATTACGGGTATTTGGGTACCCGTAACCCCTAAAAAACGGGACGGGTATGGGTATACTCAAATACCTGTTTTTTGTTTTCCACCGCTAAATATTACATATAATGTATGCATTTAATATAGTAAATGGTCATGCATATAGAATGAATATTTACATACTACATTGCCTCATTATTCTCCATCACATTTAAGTTGATTAGAGGTAAAAAAAAAGTTGTAGGTATAATATGCCCCTCTACTATGTCATTTTATCAAACATGCCCATTACTTCTTTTTACATCAAACATGCCCTTGTACTTCGGAAAATTTATCAAACATGCCCTTATGTTATAATTTTCATCCAAAAATCGTTAACGGCAGCCGAACTTTAGTTTCGGCGACACAAATGTCTAAAATATCCCTAATAATTTCACTTTATAATTTTTTGGTCCTTTGTATAGTCAAATAATTCTAATAATTTCACTACGATGAGACCCAAAGAAATAAAAACAAAGGACAAAACTGACATTTTCCCTATCATTTGCATATGTCAGGTCGTCTAAATCTCGGTTCAACCATGATTGACAATTTTTTAAATGGAAATTTTAACAAAAAGGCATGTTTGATAACTTTTTCAAAGTACACAGGCATGTTTGATAAAATCACATATTAGAGGAACATATTATACCTATAACAGAAAAATTAATTAGCCATTGATTCTCCATGATACTTAATTTGATTAGTGGTAAACAAATTATAATTACCCCTAATTCTTTCATATTTGAATATCTCTTTTTAGACTCATTAATTAACATTTATATGCATGTAGATTTAGATTTTCCGTATCCTCATCTTCTTGGATCCATTTTTCGTCCCTAAATAGTCATTTCTGCTAGGGGTGGCTATTCGGTCCAACCTGGTTAAATTGGTCCAAATTGATCCGATCCAGTGCGGTTTTTTTGAAAATATAAGGAACAAAGATTGGATTGGATACAGTCCGGTCTTGATCCGGTACGGTCTTGACCCGGTCCGATTCCGATTCGGTCTTGATTTTATATTGAGCTTGTGGGGATTTGAGTGGCCTAAGGCCTCAAAGGTTGAGGAGTTGGTTAAGTTTTGTAATAAGTGCAAAGGTTTGTGACTGTTTATGCAAATTACCCTTAAGTTTTGGGTATTGAGCTCTCTTATCCGATCTTTATCCAGTTTTCAATCCGATCCCGAACGGTTTTTTTACCTCAAATCTAAGCCCAAAGATTGGATTGGATTGAATTGTTTACTATCTGGTCTTGGTCCGGTTTCGGATAAAACCAAAAAGCCCGGACCAAATAGCTAGCCCTAATGTCAGCCCCCGATTCTGGACAGGGTGTAGATGTACATGCAATCAAAGGGAACAAATTGTTAAGGATGTGAAGGAAAAGCTCATTCCATTCCCAGTCACCTGTAGAAGTCGATATATCAGCCACGAAGGCTTTCCCGTCCATGCTAACTCTATTGTTGCTGATGTAGTCCTTCAAAATGATACCACATTCTGCCCACTTCTTATATCCCATATCATAGATTGCTTCATTATTGACGTTGCTTCCCTAATGCCTTTCTAGAGACATGAAATACGATTTTATCTCCAACCGACATTGCCACTGTCATCATTCTTAACGTGCTTTCACTACAAAACGCAAACCCAAATATCATTTAATTTTTTAATAACAACCAACCAAGCTTCATCATGTAAGCCATGCTCTGAGCACAAGATGAGATAAGTCCAAGTCCGCCTTCTCCCTCGGGACTGTATATGGTTTCCCAATTCACTATGTGCACTTTGTATTTCCCTTCTTCTACCCCATACAACCCATCTAATTACCCACTAATTCCCATCTAAGCTTTCATATTTGAGTATCTCCTTTTAGAATCATTAATTAACATTTTTTCTATAATTCCCTCCTATGCTTTCATTATTGGGCACTAGAGGCCATTAAATCGTTTTGTAACAGAGGACTGAGGAAAAAAGGGCTTGGGTAGTCCATAGCTCTTCAGACTCCCAGTTACAATAAGTGTGGGCTATCTTGTGGGCCACTTTATTCCCGTTCATGCCTACAAAAGAGAAATCAACCTCCCCTAGACGTTGGGCTTCTTGGAGTGACTCTTCATAGATGTCCTCCACCTCCAGCATTGAACGCATTTCTCGGCGGAGTGACTCGCTAAAACACAACTCCTAACAATGGCCAAGTGTAACCAATGAAAGGGATTGCAGTATAGTGGCTCAAGTAATAAATATTGAACCCAAGGGTCTCTAGAAAGACTATTACTCAGCTTCAGTTCATTATCTAGCAAACTAGATTAAGATGGAAGAACTAAAACTACTCTAGCAAACTACAGTTAAAGTTAATCTAATTACAGGTTGGGAACTCACTTAGGTATGATTCCCCCTAGCCATTAGCCAGATTATTGATTGATGATCTCTAACCTGTTTCACTTTCATTCACAATGCGGAGAATCCTTAACTAGACCTTGAGTCTCGACTAAAGGAACAAGGCCCTCTTGAGTCAATTGCCTAAAGGGACGTATCCTTCTCTAGAACAACCGATCAAGGCGTTATGAACTAGATTCCCTCTATCGAATGAGGTTATCAATCAATACAAAGTAGTGAATCGACCCTCGACTAAAGCAATCGATCCAATACTATCAATCTATTGCGCTCTATTGACCTAATCAGGTATTCGCTCTCATAGGATCAAAGCATAATCTATAATCTCAACTAAAGCAGAATTGAATCATAAAAACATGCATAGATTGAATATGAACTCAAGATTATCAAGTAAGAGTACTCATACAATCATCCAATCAAACAAACATAGCTAGGGTTCCTCAAAACCTAAGTGAAGGGAAGTTACTTCATAGAGAAGAGAGAGACTGTAGTAAGAATCTTCAGATGATCTGTCTTCATGTCCGGGCTTGTTCCTCGAGCTTCCAAGGCAAAGAAATCCTTCAATTCCACTCCAAGAGTGCCCTCAAATCTCCCTCTCTCTCTTTGGTTCTTCCCTTGGGTGTTTGGGATCCAAAACCCAGCTCTCCACTCTCAAAAATTGCAGAAAATAGACTTATACCCGAGCAGGGGCAGAATTACGGTTGGGAACACGGCCGTGTTTAGTCCTGCACGTGTTTTGGTCCCGCCCGTGTTTTAAATCCCTTCAGAAGTCTTCACAAGAGAGGCTCGGCATAAAAAATACTGGCAAGTGCCAGATGAAACACGACCGGATTTTTAGGGTAGTCTGCCCGTGTTTCTTCCACCGAACATGTTCCCCTATATTCAATGCTTCGTTTCTCCCTCGTCCGAACTCCGAATCAGTCATCGTTTGATCCCAGACGCTTGTAGTCTCGTCCTCTTTCTTTTCATGACAAGGTTGCATGATTATTTTTCCATAAATGAAGAATAAATCCATTCTTCTTTAGGTCATGCCCAAGTTTCTTCTCCTGAATCGCCAAATGATCTTCGATTGACTTGAAACTTGCGCCTACGGTTCTCTTTGCTCACTAGGACCTAAAATATGACAAAATAACACAACCTAACGTAAAATAGGCCAAAGAAGAGATAATGAAAGCTTAAACGATCAAGAAACAAAGGGGAAAACATGTGCAAATATCGAGTCATCAAATCCCCCCACACTTAACCGTTTGCTAGTCCCCAAGCAAACCTGACTTGAACCAATGCAACTCTCCAGACCTTTATGGTAACATGAAACCCCGATCGTCGGTAGAGGATTTCCTAGATCAATTAGCAACTGACGAGGTCAACTGGTCTTTTAAGACGTCCCCTATCTCTCTCAATGCGAGTGCTAGACTCAAGCAGGATCATGAGAAGCAGTGGAACTAAGACAGCCAATTCATGGATAAGGAGACTCATAAAATTCCACGACCAAGGACTCATCGTATCGGGTGCTCTTCCATTCATTTCAATCGTTGGAACCCCTTTTCGCACTTTCATTTTATGTTTCTTTTGTTTTTCTCATTCACACTTTGCGGGGGTTCCAACTGCAGTTTTTGTCCACGGTTGACCCTTATTGGTTGAGCATGAGCAATTTCTGTACATCTGCCACTCGCCAGAGTACTTCTTTTAACTCCTTTTCCTCAACTCGTGTGGAGGGTCAATGAAATTAAGGGGTGTCAGAAGCTCTATCTGTGCCCACATCCTCGAGTAGGCAAATTGTTCAACGGGTGGAAATTTTACTTGTACTAAAGACAGCTTAGCTTCACCTTGTAGGGGCACCCCACTAAGGATCACTAAAATCTCTTCCAAAATCCGATTTTGTGCAATGAACGGTGCCACACACGTAGGGCTTACCCCATGTTTAAATTTTCAATTTTTTTGTCATGGAGGACCAACTGCTTTATCATTACACACCTGAGCACCCTTATACGAAACATGAGTCCACACACAGCAAGAGAGAGTTATCGATATCACATGAATCAAATGTCCTAAATCCACTAGTTCACACAATCAACCGGCACAGCAGAGAGATAGATAGGAAAAATCTTATACTTCAACATCCTCCATAGTGCTACAACTACCTCCCTAGGTTGCATATCACCATAAAGATTGTCAATTCAACGCATACTGAGCAGGTTATTACAGGGAACAGTACTTGGAGCCCTCAATTCATCAAATTGGACAGTGGACTAGGCTCCAAGCCCATAAAAACAACCAAACATTCACACGCAAACATAATGGAACATCCCCCCCCCCCAACACACACACACACACACACACACACTTAAGCACGACATTGTCCTCAATGGAGGAATAAGGAGGGTAGAACGAAGTTACCAGATCAAGTGTGAATGATGGTGGACGGGGCAGGCGGTGCATTCTAGGAGGAGAGAGTAGTCGGAACACAAACACCACACAAAATCTCACAAAGGTTGAGTTATTGACTCTAAAATCAAAGAAAAAAACTGACTCAGTTGAGGAGAAATAGGGAAAGAAATGCAAACCGGCTGGTTGGGTTACCTCCCAATAGGTGCTTCTTTCACGTCGTGAGCCAGATGGTGGCTCCTAAGCTTCGATCCACCCCAAAACCTCTTTGAAGTTGAGGTTCTTGTCGATGAGGTGGATTCTCAAGTCACGAGCATGTGGTATGACAGGTGATGAAGGCTCGTGCACTTGATTCAGATGAAGTCTCCATCCTCGAGACCTCTTATTGTATTCTCTCGTCTCATTGCCCCAAACTAGATATACTAGCATCGACTGACCACCATCGCATCCACCAAGAGTGACCGATGTCGATGTGGCCTTGGTATGGCAAAAAGACACTGCAAATGGGTCCTTGCCAAGCAGATCCTTGAAGTTTGGTGGAGATAGTACTTGTAACATAGGGCCGGTGCAAGCTTCTTCCACCTCAACTTCATCCTCGGCCTGGATGCCAATTGCTTCGTCAACCTCCCTTCCTTCTTCAGAATTTAATTCCTCCCTACGGAATCAAGAACTTCCTCTAATTCACTTCCGTCATCCTCCACAACTTCTTTCCTCATTCTTTCTCGCTCTTCTTCAGTTCTTCTCGCATTGATTGGAGAGCAAGTCGCCAAGCAAATTCTTTCATGAGATCATATTGCATCTCCTTGCTCATGCCCACCTCTTTAAAGCTCGGGGTGGAATGTGGGAAGGTTGTGGTCGCTACAATAGGACATTCCTGATCATGATCATCATGGGAGCTCTCCGTGACAACTTCTGTCTGCTCCACAATGTCCTTGTAGCCTTCTTATCCTCCTCCTCTTCTAGCATAGTAGCAGAAGGGTGGTCTTGTGCAGGCTGTGCATAAGATTTGTCAAGATCCTCAAGGCTCTTCTTAATGCTCAGGAGGATCTTCGCAGTTTCACGATAGGCCTGGGTACAAAGATCCATCTTGGAGTATGATCTCTCAGTGTCTCGAGCAAACTTCTCCACGAGAAGCCTCAATTCATTGTTTGGATTCTGGCCGTCGAGTGTAGCATGGCTCTGCAGAATGGCCCGTGAAGGCAGACATGGCTAACTACTGCTCCGAGGCCCTTCTGGTTGTGGGAGAAATTCTTCTTGATAAGGAGGTTGTTTTTTATATGCCCAGGGATCTGATTGTTTCTCAGTAATAAGGGGGTTGGTACTGGAACCCGAATCCATAGTCTTATCCTCCTTAATTGCTCCAGGAAATCACGGGGTAATACCACTCGGATGGTGGTGGATACCCCCAATGGTTCGAGAAGCCATGAGGATCCATGATTCATATCTGCACCAACAAAAACAAAAACACCCAAGTGACAAGCAAGGGTGGAAAAGAAAGAAAAGAAAAACTCTAAAGTAACAACTTATGCCTTTCCTGATAATCTAGAAAGTCGCCGGCAACGGTGCCAAAAAACCTGACTCGCTACGACACAACTCCTAACAATGGCCATTGCAACCAATGAAAGGGACTACGGTATAGTGGTTCAAGTAATAAATATCGAACCCACGGGTCTCTAGAGTTTACTATTACTCAGCTTCAGTTCATTATCTAGCAAACTAGATTAAGATGGAAGAACTAAAACTACTCTAGCAAACTACAGTTAAAGTTAATCTAATTACAGGTTGGAAACTCACTTAGGTATGATTCCCCCTAGCCACTAGCCAGATTAATGATTGATGATCTCTAACCTGTTTCACTTTCATTCACAATGCGGAGAATCCTTATCCAGACCTTGCGTCTCGACTAAAGGAACAAAGCCACCTTGAGTCAATTTCCTAGAGGACGTATCCTTCTCTAGCACAACCGATCAAGGCGTTCTGAACTAGGATTCTCTCTATCGAATGAGGTTATCAATCGATAAAAAGCAGTGAATCGACCCTCGACTAAAGCAATCGATCCAATACTATCAATCTATGGCGCTCTATTGACCTAATCAGGTATTCGCTCTCATAGGATCAAAGCAGAATCAATAATCACGACTAAAGCAGAATTGAATCATGAAAACATACATAGATTGAATATGAACTCAAGATTATCAAGTAAGAGTACTCATACAATCTTCCAATCAAACAAACATAGCTAGGGTTCCTCAAAACCTAAGTGAAGTGAAGTTACTCCATAGAGAAGAGAGAGACTGCAGTAAGAATCTTCAGATGATTAGTCTTCAAGTTCGGGCTTGTTGCTCGAGCTTCCATGGCGAAGAAATTCTCCAATTCCAGTCCAAGAGTGCCTCAAATTGCCCTCTCTCTCTCTCTCTCTCTCTCTTTGGTACGTCCCTTTGGTGTTTGGGATCCAAAACCCAGCTCTCCCCTCTCAAAAATCGCAAAAAATAAACTTATACCCGAGCAGGGGCAGAAACACGACTGTGTTTAGTCCTACCCGTGTTATGGTCCCGCTCGTGTTTTAAACCCTTCAGGAGTCTTCACAAGAGAGGCTCGGCATAAAAAATACTGGCAGGTGCCAGATAGAACACGACCGTGTATTTAGGGTAGTCTGTCCGTGTTTCTTCCTCCGAACCTGTTCCCCTATATTCAATCTTCGTTTTCTCCTCATCCGGATTCCGAATCAGTTTCATTTGATCCCAGACGCTCGTAGTCTAGTCCTCTTTCTTTTCATGACAAGCTTGCATGATTCTTTGTCCATAAATGAGGTAGAAATCCGTTCTTCTTCAGGTCATGCCCGAGTTTCTTCTCCCGAATCGCCAATTGATCTCTGATTGACTTGAAACTTGCATCTACACTTCCCTTTACTCACTAAGACCTAAAATATGACAAAATAACAACCTAGCGTAAAATAGGCCAAAGAAGAGATAATGCAAGCTTAAACAATCAAGAAACAAAGGGGAAAACATGTGTAAATATCGAGTCATCACGGAGCTTCTGAATTAGAAGAAGGAAGTCTGATTCAATCACAATCCAGCGATAATCAAAGCGATCTACAAGAACCAATCCAAACAAAACTTCCATCCATTCTGCAATCTCTGGTTTCCACTAGTGCTTCGCTCGTTGGACTGCATCAAAACAAAATCCCCCCTGTGGTTTCAAATCACCACTCCCAGCCTTGTTCCTTGCCCATCCATTTCAGCAGCATCAACATTAAGCTTCAATTAACCCTGAACCGGCGGTGTCCACTGCATACAATTTTCCGATGGCAGATAAGTATTTCTGACTTATTGAGATTGGTATTCTGCTAACCATTTGAACGCCTGGGAAATGATCTGATCTCCTATTTCTTCTTATTGTTCCTAAGGTGACTATTTCTTTCATGCCAGATAAACCAGAGGGACTCTACCAGCAGCTTCACCTCTTTCTCCCCATCATTCTCCTGGACTTTACAACACCATTCCCACATGTACTTTCTTCTCCCCTTCGTAATAGGTGTTGAACTGTAGAAGGTTGCCATATTCGACGAACCCATCCGCAATCTAGAAAAATATGGTTTTGGGTTTCCTTCAGCCCACAAAATGGGCACTCTTCACATCCCTTCTCGTTCTATCCACTATGTTACCACCTGTATGCAAGATGTTATGAATTCATGTCCATGCAAAAAACCCTTACTTTAGGTGGTATATCCAGTTTCCAAATCTGTTTCCAGTTCATTGGCACATATAGCTCCCCAATCCCTTCATGTTGTCTTTATTTCCACCTTCTGTAGGCTGATCTTACTATGTAAGAATTTGTCTCCTCCAAACCCCAAACCCTTTTATCAATATATGGTTGTCTAGGGATTGAGATTTGGAGGATTCTAGTTCAATCTACCTCACCGAAGTGATCTTGTAAGACATCGATCTTCCATTGTCGTTGGATCATTAATTAACATTTATATACATGTAGAGTTAGATTTAGATTTAGAGAGCTAGATAGGTTATATTTATAATTTTAAATTTTAGAAATAAAATGATATTTTAATTGATTTATTATTTTGTTTCTTATTATGTATATTTTTTATTACCAGTTCATTAATAGTTTTTCCAATTTTATACCAATTAAATAAATAGTGTGAACCTCACTACATTGCTCCAATTTGGTTATGACTATCATTGACTAGCTGAAAAACCCTCTCGTGGTAGCACTTTCGAAATGGCGGGAAGTAGAGGGTAATGACTATTTATTAGACAAAACTTTTTTGGATTTTTTTTATTAACCAAACCTACCGAAATACTAAAAATTAGCTAAACATTTTTTAACATGTCAAAGTAATAGCCATTAATTCGTTATTGTTAACTATTTCTTAATGGTGCTCCACCTCAACATCCAACTCATCTTCCACCTTATCATTGAGTAAAATAAAAATGGGTAAACACTAATTATTAGCTAAACCTTTCTCGGATTCTTTTTTATTAGCCAAACCTATTGAAATACTAATAATTGGTCAATTTTTTTGCAATGCATCAAAATATTAGCATTTTTACGTTATCGTTAATAATTATAACTCTTTTCATAGTTAAATTAAAATACTAAAATTTTATAATGTTGGCCTTCATGTGTCTCTTCCAGGTCAGTATCATGTTTGTCAAGTCAATATTACTAACAAAATTGCTAATTGGAAATTAACATTCGACTAATTATTAGTAATTCAATAGGTTTGGCTAATAAGAAGAATGCGGAAAAGATTATCATTAGTTGATCGGCTGATGTGGCATTTTTGACAGCCACGTCAGAATATTCCTTCCAACTCATCGCCGCGTCAGATAGCTCACCATCATCAAACAGAAAAGTTAATAGAGAGTTAACATTTGGCTAATGAATAGCATTTCAATATGTTTGCCTAATAAAAAAAAATTGAAAAAAGATTTGACTAATAAATAGTCATCTATAGTGTTATTTATTCCCAAAAGCAAGTAATGGATCTCCTCAAAATCTAGTAATGGACTAGGCTTGTTATTGTTCTATTTATCGAAGTATTGAAGAGATTAATAAGGCTTGTAGCCCAGTTCTGGCCTGCACGCCCCAATAGAAAATTAAAAAGAAAATCGTATTTTGATGGTTTGGGCTGAAAAATAAGTTATGGATAGGACACAGGTGTTATCATAAAATGAAAAATTAATTGATTTATTATTTTTGTTTGTTATTATGTATATTTTTTTTATTACCGGTTCATTAATAGTTTTTCCAATTTTATATCAATTAAATAAATAGTGTAAACCTCACTAAACTGCTCCAATTCGGTTATGACTTATCATTGACTAGCTGAAAATCCCTCTCGTGGGAGCACTTTCAAAATGGTGGAAAGTAGAGGGTAATGACTCTTTATTAGAAAAAAAATTTAATTCTTTTTATTAACCAAATCTATCGAAATATTGTGGTGGGATCAGTGAGTAATGGCAAGTTATTCAGGGTATAAGTTGGGGGTTCTTCATGTTCGTTACCTAGGCCTTCCTTTGTTGGCAGGTAAACTAACTATTACAACATGTGCTCCTCTGATTGAAAAAGTTACACGAAGAATTACTAGTTGGAACTCAAAGTCTTTGACATATGCTGGCGAATTTCAGTTGGTTATGTCAGTGTTGTATAGTCTTACTCAATTCTGGATGTCCATCTTTATCCTTCCAAAAGCAGTTATAAGAGCTATTGAGAAACTATGTAGTGACTTCTTGTGGGGGGTGGGAGATGGTACTCGAAAAAAGGCAGTGGTTGTTTGGTCTAGGGTCACTTTTCCCAAGAAGGAAGGTGGGCTGGGACTGAGAGATATGGCCTCTTGGAACTTTGCCTGTGTTACAAGACATATTTGGGCTATCCTTTAGAAAGAAGGGTCTTTATGGGTGGCCTGGATCTGGGAATAAAGTATCAAGAGGGCTGATTTTTGGACTTTAACTACCAAGGCAGGTTCTTGGCTTTGGCTCAAACTGCTAAAGAGTAGGGACAAGTTGAGAAATTGGCTATTTGTGGAGGATGATGGAGTTCATTGGAAAGGGGATCTAATGGTAAAGTTCAGGATTAAGAAAGTTTGGGAGGAAATCAGACCTAAAAGAGCCCTTGTTCAGTGGAGCTTTCTGGTTTGGAAGGGACCTTGTATTCACAGAAACCAGTTCCTGTGTGGCTTATTGTTAATGATTACATAGTGACAGGTGACAAAGCTCAAGGGTGGGGGCTTGCTGGCAACCACTGCTGTTTTTTTTGTTCTCTCGCCCTGGAAACACGTTCTCATTTATTTGCTGAATGTCGATTATACAGGCAATTGTTTGCAGCTTTGTTCCCTAAATATTCAAATCATATTCATGGGAACCAGTGGCTGGCGGAGCTTCAGTGGGTATCCTTGCATTTTCAAAAGAATAGTGTTGTTGCTCAGGTGGGGAGAGTTATTTGGCAGAGTTTGATTGCCACCACTTGGAGGGAAAGATGCAGAGTGAAATTTGGAGAAGGTGTGCTTGACATTAATGTGTTGATCCGTCGAGGGAAGAGTGACATGAGGTTATTTCTAGATCCGTTGTGTTTGGACCAGTTTTTCTTGTTTTATACTTAGTTTGAGTTTTGTTCTGCTTGTTAGGCAGTTTACAGGTGATTGCTTGTCTATAGATACGTTCATGGGAGATGATGACGATTCAACAGTCGTATGTCCATTCCCATCTCTGTCCTTTCATCGAAATCAGGGGAGTCATGGAGACTGTTAAATCTATTTATCGGGTTTTGTATTTTCCCCTTCTTCATCGTCGATCAAATTAGAAGACCCACCTCAGGAACGAAAGAAGAAATTGAATGGTAAGCGTTGCATGGACCTTCTTCCCAAATAGTCAGATTTGATGGAATGGTTCGATCTACCCCTCACTGCATTCTGCTTCTTTTGGATTTCCTTACACAAAGGACATGCAGGAAGAGAGAGGACAGAGATGGCGGAATCCTTGAATCCAATTCCCCTGCTACAAGTTCTGGTGCCATGGCATCCCATTGAGGATTTTCTTCCACTCTGTAAAAAACGAAAAGATAAGATTCATACCAAAACCTACTATTTCAACCTAGGGATGGGTGACCTTCCATTTTAGATTCATCTTCGCTCGAGCCAAATTGAAGTAGTAGAAAACATGGAGATGAATGGATAGATAATAGATTGAGAGAGGGCTAGATAATAGATAAGAGATAGAGAGATGGAGAGGCAACGGTGGGATACAAGCTAGCTATCAATTGAGGGGTTTTCACTTTCCACCCTATTTAATTGACACAGAATGAATTTCATCGAATATAATCGATTGTATATGGGCTTGCAAACAATGAAACTAAAAGCCCATCCAGAGCCGCTGCGTAGCGCGGATTAAATCCCCTAGTAAAATTAAAGGCTTGTGGCCGGTTCTGGGCTACGGCTACGCATATGAGAAACCTACAGGGAAAAGTTGTTGAAGAGGTGTGATGATGGTTAGTGCTGAAAAATAGTCCATGGGCGGGAGTTACCCCAGCCAATAAAATTAAAGCCAATACTACAGTGCCGCTGGAAAAAAAGCGGCACCAGTGTCGCAATTTCTGATTGGTCCATGTTGCATTGATTTTCGTTAAACTCAATTCTACCCGGGTGGCCCATGAAACTGGCCCAACCCAAAGCTGTCCAATGAGACAGAGAAATCTCACATTTCGTTTGCCCGACCGATTAGTGTTTTCGACTTTTTCCCAGTAAGAGAAAAAAGCGAACGGAAAGGTACAATTGATGATGATCGTCTTCCTCGATCTCGCGCTTCGTCTGACTGTGAAAATTACACCTTCACCGAACCCACCAAATTGCGCTCACCCCTGATCTCTTCTTGCCTTTCGCTTATCCGGCCTACAAGGACTGTATCATAACCTTCAATTGCCTCAGCCACATTGATGTCTCCTCCCCGCTACTGGAAGACCTGTGTCCCGGATCCATGAATCTGTGTAGTACGCCTACCGGCCAAACATCCAACCTTGCCAATTCATTTGTCCATATCTAGAATCCATGTCCCGGCGGCGAACTCCATTTCTGCAGATGGGGTGCACATACGACGATCTGCCAAGAAACACCATGAGCTCTCAGACTCAGTTTACTATAGCATCAACATGAACACGGATGGGAAGATTAATGAGAGTGCCTAATTCCAAATGAAAATGACCTCTACCATCCGTCAAGAAACGGGATTAAAAAAGCTAGACGAAAGCTTGCTTACCCATAAACTTCCTTCAATAAATCAGCAAAACAACTTTCTTTTGGATCTCGACCTTTATGAAGAATTGGATGAAAAGTGTAGCGATATTAACCACATATAAGTGGTTCGTTCGAGCGACTTTAATCTGGGAATCATAATTCAAATCTAGGTAGTTGGGGCCAAAATCAAGGGAATATGTGATGTAGAGAACGAAGATAGTGCAGGAATTTGTGGAGGTTAATAGAGAGGCGAGATGATCAACCTCCAGGTGATCCGAGTTGCTCAACAGCAACCAAAGTATTCAGCTATGCTCCAGAAATGAAGAACAAGACGAAGAACAAGGAGCAGAGCAAAACGACTGCGTCTTGCTTCAAGTGCAGCCAGGAATGGTGGCATTTTCCACCAACAACCTTTAGTTCCGATTTAACTGTAGATAATACACATGTATAGCATTCATTGGTAGTTTCATTTGTTAGTTTCTATTAGCCGTTAAACTACAGTAATTAGACTTTTAAACCTCTGTATATATATATGGTTTTACATCAATGGAAAAGGGCTCAGTGAGCATTTCCCCCAGATCTGTTACTTCTTCTCATGGTATCAGAGCCTGGTTGCTCTCAACCACTCTAGGGTTTCGTCCCCATTCTTTTCCTCTCTCAAATTTTCTGAAAACAAACTAAAGGAATCATGGCTGAAGGAGCAGATTCAACAGCTGGGAAATCTACCTAGAGCTCAGCAAGTTCATCCTACGAAGATCCTTACCTCAATCCCTACTATCTCCCGCCTCAAGATGGTGCGCTGTCCACCATAATCTCTGTGAAACTCGTCGATGGGAACTATCACACATGGAGTCAAGTGATGCTCGTCGCCTTAGCCACCAAGAACAAGGTAGCTTTCATCGATGGAACCATACCAGTACCCAAGGTAACAGAACCCTCTTATCAGTCATGGTTGCGCTGTAATGGTACTATTCGCTGCTGGATTTACAATTCCTTAGCTGAGGATATAGCGAATAGTGTCATGGGTTTGGAGAGTGCTCAGGCTGTTTGGGAAAATCTGAAGAACAGGTTTAGCCAGGAGGACAATATTATGGTTTATGATTTGAAGGGTCAATTGGCCAAATGTGTTCAAGGAGAACAATCTATAAGTCAGTACTTCACCAACATTACTGTGTTGTGGGAGTAGTTGAAGAGATATCGTCCAATACCTTGCTGCCCCTACAATACCCCATATGAAACTATGAAAAAGTATGAGGATATTGATTTTGTCATTAAGTTTATTCAAGGATTGAATGAAAGTTATCAATCTTCCAAAACCCAAGTGCTCATGAACTCAACATTACCATCAATTGATGTTGTTTTCAAGCAATTCTTGCAACTGGAAAGACAGATGAAGAGTGCTCCTAAGTCTAGTGGAGTCGATTCAGTTGCATTGGCAGTTGGTTCACCACAGAATGCCAGACACAATGACAGAGATTATAAGGATGGCAAGAAGTTCTGTAGGTATTGTAAGAAGGATAATCACATCATTAGTGAATGTTACAGACGGAAAAACAAGAAAACAAGGGAATCTGGTGGCTCAAGCTTCGCTGGCTCAGTTGAAACAGGGTCTGAATCTGACTCAGGCATTCTTGGAGCAGCATCTGTGCAACAGGATGCACAAAACAGAAACAATCCCATTGGCTTAGCCAGTCTTCAACTAAGCAATGACCAAATGGATAAATTGAGGATTCTGCTGCTTGGCTCACCACAATCATCTCCTTCCCCACCAGCATCACCATCTGTTAGACATGTGGCAAATGCAGCAGTAACCACTCAGTCTCAAGCTGGCCAGCATCAATCAGGAGCCACTCAATACCACCCTGTTTATCTTCCCTCGAGTTCAGGTACCACAGTCCTCTCAACTCTCTTAGCTAGGACAGTGGAACCACCATGGGTTTTAGACACAGGTGCTACAGATCACATAATTTGTGATATGAAGTATTTCTTAAAATGCAAGTCATTACAGGGAGTCTTTGTCAATTTACCAAATGGTAACAAGGTCCAGGCCACACACATAGGCATAGTTAGACTTCCCTGTGGACTTTTTCTTTCTCAAGTCCTATTTGTTCCAAGTTTCAATTACAATCTTGTTTCTGTCAGTAAGCTCACCAAAACCAACCCAGTCTCACTTCTTTTTAAATCCTCTTTCTGTGTCATCCAGGACCTTATTACACAGAGGAGGATTGGTTTAGCCCAAGTGGATAAAGGACTATACCTATTCAATGAGATCCAAACCATTTCTCAAGACTGCCACTCATCCAATCCAAAGTGTTTTGCTGCTTCACAACTCAATTTTCAGCCTCAAGTTTTTGATCTCTGGCATGCCATATTAGGTCATCCATACATTTCCAGATTAGAGACTATACACAAACAATGTCCAGATGTATTAGTTTCTAAGATTGTTCACTGTGATGTTTGTCATTTGTCAAAACAGAAAAGATCTCCCTTTCCAGTTAGCACATCAGTTCATTCCTCTTTGTTTGGTTTACTACATGTAGACATTTGGGGGCCTTTGAGCACCACTTCTTACAATGGTTTCAACTATTTCTTAACCATAGTTGATGATTTAAGTAGATGTGTGTGGACCTATTTGATGAAATCTAAGGATGAATCTAGGGGTTTGTTACAGTCTTTCTGTGTCATGGTGAAAAAACCAATTTAACAAATCCATTCAGATCATCAGAACAGACCAGGGGATGGAATTTCACATGGATGAGTTCTATAGAACTCATGGGATTGAACATCAAATGAGTGTGGTATACACTCCACAACAGAATGGCAGGGTTGAGAGGAAGCACCAACACCTCCTTAATGTTGCCAGAGCTCTCAAATTTCAATCTGGCCTTCCTCTAGCCTATTGGAGTGATTTTGTACTCCATGCTGCCTATTTAATCAACAGAATCCCTACACCAGTTCTAAACAATCTCAGTCCCTATGAGAAACTCTATGGTGTTCCACCAGACTATAGTAGCTTGAAAGTTTTTGGCTGCTTAGTCTATGCTTCCACAGCTGGTCCACATAGAACCAAATTCTCACCCAGAGCCAAGCAGTGTGTTTTCCTTGGCATACCTGCTGGGATCAAGGGTTTCAAACTCCTTGACATTGACACCAAGAGGGTGTTCTGCTCCAGAGATGTGATCTTTCATGAAAACATCTTACCATACGCCAATCACAGTTCTTCCCCTTCTTCTCCTCCATCACCTGCTCCAACTACACCACCAACTTTTTCCTTCTTTCCCACACCTTCCTCTATTCCAAATCTTAATCCATCTGATTCTTCTTCTTCTTCAGATGTTCCAACTCCTGTGAATCCTCAGTCTGAAGGGGGCACACAACTTCCATCTCCCTCTCCTAAATCACCAATTCCCTTTGTCATTCCCTCAAGTCCACTTTCCTCCTCCCCAGATTTCTCTTTTTCACAACAAACTCATCTTGATGATTCACAAAACACACCAAACACATCTTCTTCTTCTCCTACACCCTCACCATTTTCTCCTATTCCATTAAACAGTCCTGCTCACTCTCCATCCCATGTTCAATTGAGGAGATTGACCAGGACTGTCAAACCACCCAACTGGCATGCAGATTACCATGTCACTCACCCCATTCATAGAGCCCTTTCATACACTCACCTGTTACCAAAGCATCAACACTTCATAAACAGCCTGACCTCACACAAAGAACCATCTTCTTACCAAGAAGCAATGCAGAACCCTCTTTGGGATAAGGCAGTTCAGGAAGGGTTGAAAGCCCTGATTGATAATGGAACATGGGAAATCAAGGATTTACCAGTTGGTAAGAAGGCAATAGGCTGCAAATGGGTCTTCAGGGTGAAACTTCACTCTGATGGATCAAGTGAAAGATATAAGGCAAGACTGGTTGCCAAAGGGTATACTCAGGTTTATGGTATTGACTACTGTGACACTTTCTCACCAGTAGCTAAATTGAGTTAAGTTAAAACCCTACTTGCAGTTGCAGCAGTGCAGAATTGGCACTTACATCAGATGGATGTAAGCAATGCCTTTTTGAATGGTGATTTAACAGAAGAGGTATACATGGAAATACCCGATGGCTTGGATTTGGGAACTGACTACAAAGGCAAAGTCTGCCACTTGAAGAAATCACTTTATGGGTTGAAACAGGCAAGCAGACAGTGGTATACAAAGCTCACTGAAAGCTTGTTGAAGCATGGATTTAAGCAAAGTTCCTCAGATTACTCTATTTTCACAGCTGAAATTTTTGGTGCACTAGTTGCACTCATTGTGTATGTTGATGATATTCTGATTGGAAGTGTGAACTTGGATTCCATTACTGAGACCAAAAGGATCTTACAAGGAGAATTCAAAATGAAAGATTTGGGAGAACTGAAATACTTCCTTGGCCTGGAAGTGACAAGAGGAGTAAAGGGCATTACTATTTCTCAGAGAAAATATTGCCTAGAACTTCTAACAGAATCTGGTTTTGAAAAATGCAAGCCAGCATCCACTCCAATTTATGTTAAGGAAGTGTTGTCTGCTACAGGGGGCATTCCTTTAGCTGATGTTGCAAGTTACAAACACTATGTTGGCCAGTTGCAGTACCTAACAACTACAAGACCAGATATAGCATTTGCTATGCAGCAGTTGTGCACATATCAGGACAATCCTACAAGTTTACACTTGAGAGCCTTGCATAGAGTGCTTAGATACCTCAAAGGGGCGCCTGGACAAGGCCTTCTTTATTCTAAAGACACTAAACTCGAGTTGAAGGGATTCAGTGATTCTGACTGGGCTACATGTCCAGATACCAGAAAATCTATAACTGGATACTGTACTTTTCTTGGATCTGGAATTGTCACATGGAAGAGCAAAAAGCAGAAGACAGTATCCAGGTCCTCCTCTGAAGCAGAATACAGAGCCTTGGCTAGCTTGAGCTGTGAAGTTGAATGGTTAATCAGACTACTCAAAGATTTTGGAGTAGAACATCCTCAAGCAGTCAAGATATTTTGTTACAATCAATCAGCAATTCACATTGCTGAAAATCCAGTGTTCCACGAGAGAACCAAACATATAGATGTGGATTGTCACGTGATAAGAGAGAGGGTTCAGTCTGGGTTGATTGCTCTACATCATGTATCAACTGATTCTCAACCTGCAGACATTTTCACCAAGAGCTAATCAGTGGATCGCTTTGCATCTTTGTTGTCCAAGCTGGGAGTATATGATATATACTCGCCAGCTTGTGGGAGGGTAATAGAGAGGTGAGATGATCAACCTCCAGGTGATCCGAGTTGCTCAACAGCAACCAAAGTATTCAGCTCTGCTCCAGAAATGAAGAACAAGACGAAGAACAAGGAGCAGAGCAAAACGACTGCGTCTTGCTTCAAGTGCAGCCAGGAACGGTGGCGTTTTCCACCAACAACCTTTAGTTCCGATTTAACTGTAGATAATACACGTGTATAGCATTCATTGGTAGTTTCATTTGTTAGTTTCTATTAGTCGTTAAACTACAGTAATTAGACTTTTAAACCTCTGTATATATATATGGTTTTACATCAATGGAAAAGGGCTCAGTGAGCATTTCCCCCCAGATCTGTTACTTCTTCTCAGAGGTGAATCACAGAGGATCTATGGGTGATTACTTTATCGTTCGAGAAATTGGCCGGAGCATTTTGTTCCTTTCACACTTAACCGGAACAGGAGACCAAGGATGATAACTCTGTCTTCTGAATTTTGTTTCATTTTTTCGCTCTTGTAAATTAACACATGTCGTCGAAATTCAAATTAACTTTGATTGATTTAACAAAAACATAAACAGTAATTGCACAAAAAAACATAAATAACAAAACAAAAAGCGATTCAGATATTGCAAAACGGAAACTCGTACTCCGTTACAATTGGCAGATTCTGGTTTGGGCCAGTCCTTGTGGGCCTACTGGTTTAGATTAAGTTTCATTAATTCAACCACTGCCACCTCACATCTTACGTGGACCAATCACAAATGGCGTCACTGGTGCCGCATTTTTTATAGCGGCACCGTAGCATGCTGATTACATAGATTTTGGGCTTACAAACAATATTACAATGGGCAGTTTCTGGTTTGGGCCAGTCCTTGTGGGCCTACAGGTTTAGATTAAGTTTCATTATTTCAACCATTGCCACCTCACATCTTACGTGGACCAATCACAAATGGGGGCATCGGTGCCGCATTTTTTATAGCGGCACCGTAGCATGGTTTTTTTTACTAGCACCGTAGCATGCTGATTACATAGATTTTGGGCTTACAAACAAAACATGAAATGAAAATTCGTCGATTGAGTTTCATTAATTCAACCACTGCCACCTCACATCTTACGTGGACCAATCACAAATGGCGGCACCGGTGCCGCATTTTTTATAGGGGCACCATAGCATGCTGATTACATAGATTTTGGGCTTACAAACAAAATTACAATGGGCAGTTTCTGGTTTGGGCCAGTCCTTATTGGCCTACAGGTTTAGATTGAGTTTCATTAATTCAACCACTGCCACCTCACATCTTACGTGGACCAATCACAAATGGTGGCACCGGTGCCGCATTTTTTATAGCGGCACAGTAGCATGATTTTTTTTTATCGGCACCGTACATGCTGATTACATAGATTTTGGGCTTACAAATAAAACATGAAATGAAAATTCGTCGACAGCAGGGTTTGAACAAAATCACAATGGGCAGTTTCTGGTTTGGGCCAGTCCTTGTGAGCCTACAGGTTTAGATTGAGTTTCATTAATTCAAACAAAACATGAAATGAAAATTCGTCGACAGCAGGATTTGAACCTGCGCGGGCATAGCCCAACAGATTTCAAGTCTGTCTCCTTAACCACTCGGACATATCGACAATTTTGATTTTCCAATCATATGTGGGTTATATATATAATGTAGTACCAGCTTATATTTCTAAACCTTGTGAAAGATGGATCAGAGGGCACAACCATCCTTTTGTGTTCTGTCCTCCGTCCTCCCAGAAGACCCAGATATCGAGCATTTAGCGTTAATGCATAGGGTGAATGACATTTTTTTAAACGGAAGTGAGTAAATAGAATTTAATACTCGATCTCGTAGATATATATAGAATTTTGTGAAAAGTTGTATTTGACGAAAATTTTATTTATGAGTTTGATGGAGGTTTATCATATTTTTCGAGATCCGCAGAAGGGACACATTTTCTTTCAATACATACTTTTTGTTAGGAATTTCATATCCAATATTAGCAATTTCATATAGAATTCTTCTGAAATGAAATGATATTAAGTTTACTTCTTGTTGTTTACACATTATAATCTGTTGGAGAATCGAACCACGTACACCCTCATGTCTTTTATAATTTGGATTCAGACAATAAAATTTCTATTGGGAAACACGTCCAAATTTTATGAGAGTATGCTTCTCCATATACAATTTGCTCGTAAACCGGCCCACATCATATTTAGTAAAAAGCTTTGAATACAGGTATAAATAGCATGCAATGAGTGTATGTTGTGGATAGTACCCTCATGAAAATAAAAATAAAAAACCAAACCCAATGTTTAGGCAAACAGGGAAGTAGTGAGAATTTAAATAAGTGGGTTAAATCTTAGGTAACCAGTTCGTGGAGCGAGAGCGGGAGCGAGAGCGAGAGCGCAAGAGCGTCTATTTTTCAAGAATCCAATATTGAAAGCGTTAAGAGAGCGTCAATATTATATTATTTATTAATATATATGTATATATATTAATTATGAGATTTTAGTAAATATTTTTTTAATCATTATCGACTACTACAAAATTAGCTTACGTGATTTGTTGACACCTTGGGACTACAAATTCAATCTCAGAATTAATTTGCAAGAACACCTATGCGGATATGCATTTTATATTGGCCGGAGAATAAGCACAGAACAATTAAATTTTCAGTTTTTCCTCAAAACCTATTAAATTTTTAATATTATAATAAAAAGCAAAAGAATCACAATCGTTCTCACTTAGTTATCATTTA
This sequence comes from Linum tenue, assembly GCA_946122785.1. Classification (NCBI taxonomy): domain Eukaryota; kingdom Viridiplantae; phylum Streptophyta; class Magnoliopsida; order Malpighiales; family Linaceae; genus Linum; species Linum tenue. The sequence continues at coordinate 34,880,225 of CAMGYJ010000004.1, forward strand.
TTTACATTAAAAAAATGCAACTGCTTCTCCTTTTCGTTCAAAACAATGTCTCTCTCTACTCTTCGCATCTCTGTCGCCGTTACTATCAGCTTCATCCTCGCTTTCTCCGACGGCATTCGAGGAAGCGATGGATCTTTCAGGATTCAACTTCGAAATCAATTTCCAACTTCCAACTTCGTTCCTTATAGCCTCTTCTTCACCCTCCCTAATTCCTTCAGAAAAACAGAGGGAGAGACAAACAGAGTCTGGATTTTCGACCCGCAATGGCAACTCTGATATTTGCCCCTGCAGATTAATCAACTGCTAAATCCCAAAAAAATGCGATCTAGATCTTTCTGGCCCTTCAATGGATTGTAGATCAACAGTAACCGTCTTCGACTGGAGGAAGTATTTGTCTTCTCCTGGAAATTTTGTTGAGAAAGATTGGTTGTCGAGCATCATTTATAACAAACCGGGTGCGATCCGCGCACTTAATTGTAAAGTTCGCGCTCTGCTAATACAAAAATCGCGAATTTTATACGCATTATAGAGAATTCGCGTTTTTGCGAATTGGAGCGGGAACGCCGGGGTAGTTTAGGCGAATTAGGTAACCTAAGTTAAAACCTTGCCGATTAGTCGACTATTATATTTTTTAAATCTGTACGAAATAGGTGGTATGTTCTTGTGAATGAAGAAAACCAAAGATGAAAAGGTTGGGGGGAAAGTAGTGGGAGTTAATGGTTTGCTGTAGAGTAAAGCTACAACTTCCATTTCTTAATCGTTTGGCTTGTTCATGAGCCATCACCGATCCCCCAATATCACTTACCTAACTAATTACTAATTGGCCTTTCTCTTCTTACCATCTAAGGTATGGAATGGAATGGACCTCTCCACCTAATTTGGGGAAACCCTAATTCTTGGCATTCTATTTTATTATTCTATTTGGTAACAATGATCAATCCATCGATGAAGTATTATTGCCTTCTCGAAGGTTCAGTTGCCACTTCAACCTCATCCTTCTCCTCCTCAAAAGTTTCAACTTTAGTGACAGCAAGTTAACAACCTAAATTATGTACATGAACTTTTCCATAGTGCCTTGTCATTTGCCGTGCAGCTATTACCACAAAGTTGGAAGAAAATAAAATGCGAACACTTATTTTATAAGGGTAAAATAGTTTTTTTTTTATGATTACCTAATATTTAAAATATTTGAATCTGGAATCTCCAAATTCAATGCTAATGATATTACCACTAGATCAATTTCTTGTTCGTAATAAAATGCAAACACTTTTTTAGGAAAATTAAGCTTTATAGAACATGGTAAAGATTGTTGTCCAAAAATTATACAACCATCGAGTCGCAACTTAATTGACTGGTAGAACATGAGATTAACATGATGAGTTTTCTATCATCCTGATAAATAAAAAAAGGATTAATATATTCGTATGGCCTGAACTTTGACCAAAATAAACATCCTGGCCAATCTTTTTGATCTATAACATTCTGGCCTGAACTATACACCAAAATAAACAATTTGGCCAGATCCGACTTTTGACCGTTAACTTGGACAGTCAAACGCGTTGACCGTTAGTCAACGCGCCATGTCACTGCCAAGTCAACATAAAATATTTAAAATAATTCACAATTTCACACATTCCCTAATTTTAAATTATTATAAATTAAAAAAACATATAATACCTTAGTTAAACCAAAAATAAAAAATGAAAAAAAAATTAAATATTTATCAGATCTTCTGACTTGGCAGTGACGAGGCAGTGACGTGGCGAGTTGACCGTTAGTCAATGCATTTGACCATCCAAGTTAACGGTCAAACATCGGGTTTGGCCAAATTGTTTATTTTGGTGTATAGTTCGAGCCAGGATGTTATAGATCGAAAAGATTGGTCAGGATGTTTATTTTGGTCAAAGTTCAGGCCATACGAAAATATTAATCCATAAAAAATGGTGGTAGCCGCTAGAATGGTGAACTTACTTTCCCCACTCCCATGAGTTTACAGAATATTAATGAGGTCAATATGGCTTTATGTGTAGTTGTGTCCCATATTTTGTCAAGTAAGACACTTCCGTAAGTTTTAAGTAATATATTTTGTTAAGTAATATATTAATCCATAATATATTTTAATAACGATTATACAATGATGTGACGTAATCTACTTTACGTGTGGTCTAATAATAAAATCACGTTACAAGTAAGTTGTACATTTGATTAAACAATTACCTAACGTTAACTTCTCTTACACAAGTTATAATTTGTGTAATGCAAATTTAAGGGATATTGACCATAGTAGGTCTTAATAAAGTAATTCTAGTTAATAATAAGTGAGTTAAGTTAAAAAAAAATTAAAACATTTGAGTAAATAGATTGTTGAGATCGTCAACCGTTTAGTTAATATTTTATGAATTTGCATTCATACTTATATCATGAAAGACTTACATAATATGTTTGCTTAATTGATATATAATAAATTACTATCTCTCCATAAAGTTTATGTGTTGTTTTAGTTGTTACGAAAGATTTATGTTGTATGTTTTGTTTAATTGGTACTGTTTGACCCATCTAGCTCCGGATCGAACAATAATGTTTGTTGGTGTTGGGTTGACTCACGATCCGTTCGTCCGATCTCGTCGGGAGGGAGAGAACCTGTGAAAGAGTCGGGGATGCCCCCCGGATTAAGCTCCGACGGTCAAGTTAGTGTAAGTTTATGGAGAGAGTTGAGAGAATCGATAGAGAGATGAAGTGTAGAGAGATAGTGGAAAGTGGAAAGTGGGGAGAGAGGGAAGAAGTCCCCCCTCCTTGGTGGGTTTCATACCTTTATATACTCGTAGCGGGTTTAGAGCGTCATACGTTGTCAATTGGACGCGGTATTCCTTAGTCTCTGCGGGGAGCCACTTAGCAACACCCCCAACAATTGTCCCCCAAGCTGGTGGTGAGTTTTAACTCATCACTAGCTTATATTTTATTTTTTTAAATCTTTGTCGGTAATTTTGGGTGGGGCCTATGTACCCCAGTTGCCCCCCAGCTGGTGGCGCGTTTGAGTGACGCGGTGCCAGCTTCTTTCGTCTTGCCCCCCATTAGCGCCATTAACGCTTAGGATAGTAAAATATTTTAAAAATTTAATAATGATGGAGGGATAGAGTACTTAGCTTTATATTGGCAGTGGCGGCAGGAGTAGTTGAAAGGCAGGCGCTGCGCCATTGAAACAGAACCTGAGTGGGCCCTCAGTTTGGATTTCTCCTCGTCGGGGTTTTTAGCCCTCAATTTGGAGTCTTCGATGCTCGTATTGAAGTCTTATTTGTGTGCTTCGTTGAGACTTATTTGTGGCTCCTCGTCGGGGTTTTTAACCCTCAGTTTGGAGCCCTCCTCGTCGGGGTTTTTAACCCTCAGTTTGGAGTCTTCGATGCTCGTATTGAAGTCTTATTTGTGTGCTTCGTTGAGACTTATTTGTGGCTCCTCGTAGGGGTTTTTAGCCCTCAGTTTGGAGCCCTCCTCGTCGGGGTTTTTAACCCTCAGTTTGGAGTCTTCGATGCTCGTATTGAAGTCTTATTTGTGTGCTTCGTTGAGACTTATTTGTGGCTCCTCGTCGGGGTTTTTAACCCTCAGTTTGGAGCCCTCCTCGTCGGGGTTTTTAACCCTCAGTTTGGAGTCTTCGATGCTCGTATTGAAGTCTTATTTGTGTGCTTCGTTGAGACTTATTTGTGTCTCCTCGTCGGGGTTTTTAACCCTCAGTTTGGAGCCCTCCTTGTCGGGGTTTTTAACCCTCAGTTTGGAGTCTTCGAGGCAATGTGCCCTCTCCCTTAGCGCCATTAACGCTCATGAGAGTAAAATATTTCAATATTTGATAGTGAAAAAGGGGTAGAGTACTTAGCTTTCTATTGGCGAGGCGGCGCGAAGAGTTGTTAAAAGGCAGACGCTGCACCCTTGAAGCAGAAGGCTTGTATGTAGCCTACTGGTAATAGCGCTTGTGAGGTGGAGTGATGGCACGGGTTCGAGTCCTCGCGATGATGATGCTTTTTGACGCGAGTTGGTGATGGCGCGGGTTCATTAATATGAGAGTACTGCGCCCAAGGATCACCAAGCGCATCTGTATTCTGTTGGTGATATGGCTTGTCTGGCTGAAGAGTGAACGCGGGTTCGATTCCTCTTGGCGGCGACATTTTCGCTTTGGTGGTCTCAGCGCCTGTTTGTAGGCTTTGCGGACCATGTTCCGCGGGCTTGTTGTCGAGTTGTGGATTGCCCATCTTTGGTGAGTGGGCCGCGAGTTGGAGGAGCAGCGCGAGCAAAAGGGTCAAATAAACCTTCCGCGCTAATTTGACAACAATTGTCACGTAGTCCACTGGTTCCGTTTGCTTGCACACGAATGGTTGGTCAGCGGTTCGACGCTTGTCTACCACGCATCATTTTTGGGTGCCTCGCGCACGACTGAGCGGTGATGGGCCCATCTGGCGCGAGTGGGCCGGGTGACGTGAGCTGAAGGGTCGAGCGGGCCGCGAGTGGGTTTGAGGCGGAAGGTGGGACGCGAGTTGGGCCGCCTGCGAGTCGGGCCGCGAGTGTCGAGGCGGCGGAAGCTGAAGGCCGAAGCGGCTAGGGCAAAAGGAGGCTGCCGCCATAATAATACTAATAGTTTTTTTTTTTTTAGAGCAGTCGCGTTGTGCTGCTCAACCGGCGCTTCATTTGTCCATCTTGTCGCGAGACCGAGGCGCGACCTGAATGATTGCGGAAGCGGAGGGAGTGGCGGCGGGCTCTGGTGTGACGCAAGCGGGGAAGCGGGGGAGGGTCGATGGTTTGAAGCGCCGATTGTTGCTGAGGCGGAGCTCGCGGAAGAGAGCGACGGGGGAGATTTGGCGCGAACAAGCGCGACGGACTGAAGCAGAAATGGTTTGGCGCGGGCGCGCGGTGACCAGCAGAGGATCAGTAGCATGGGTCTTCCGAATTGAAGCGCGAACGGTTTGAATCGATCTCCGGAGTCTGTGAATTCGGCGGTGGTCCGCGCGTTGTCGGCGGAGAAGTGTAGGGTAGCGCGCTCAAGAGGACGATTTCGACGGAGATTTGTGGCATTGGCGGAGCAGAGCTCGCGGCGGAATTGAGGTGGCGATAGGTGGCGCGGCGAAGGAGGCGTCGTCGGCTAGTCGCGCGAGAGAGCCTCTTTTTTTCCAGGCTGGCGTCAACTTGTGCAATATTGTCTCGGGAAATACGCCTTTTCCTTCTGACAGAGAGAGAAACCTGCCTTGTCTTTTCACTCTTTCTAGACTGCAGGTCACCAACTGCAGGTCACCAACTGTAGCAAAGCAGTCTGACTCTTGTGAAGCAGGTCGTGATGGCGATTGAAGGGAGCTCCGACCCCGGCCCTGAACATGTCTCCGGCCAGCCAAGTCGCCGGGAACTAACCATTTTTTTTTATAGCTATCGAGTACTAGCTTGCTCCCCTCTCTTCCTAGGAGAAGAACTTCTCGATCTAGAACTTCCTTTTGCTTCGGCAGCGCAAGCGTCCGCGGCTAGTGAGAGTCGTATCCTTGCAAAAGCTCCTAAAACTTTCCCCTTTTTTTTTTTGCTGATCGACAATCACCTTTCCCCTTGTTGATTGAAAATGGCATAGACATGTGGATTGTGGAGGTGCTTTTCCTCGCTTAGTCCCCAGGAAAAGAAGAATATAGAAATTGTAGCACTTTCTTTCGCTCGTCTGGCTCTTGTAGGATTCTGGCGCCTACCCTTGTTCGTGGCCGCTGAAGTGTGATTTTATTGGATCCTCCCTCAGAAATCAGAAGAACAATATCTGTAAGTCAGCCCCACGGTGGGCGCCAATTGTTTGACCCATCTAGCTCCGGATCGAACAATAATGTTTGTTGGTGTGGGGTTGACTCACGATCCGTTCGTCCGATCTCGTCGGGAGGGAGAGAACCTGTGAAAGAGTCGGGGATGCCCCCCGGATTAAGCTCCGACGGTCAAGTTAGTGTAAGTTTATGGAGAGAGTTGAGAGAATCGATAGAGAGATGAAGTGTAGAGAGATAGTGGAAAGTGGAAAGTGGGGAGAGAGGGAAGAAGTCCCCCCTCCTTGGTGGGTTTCATACCTTTATATACTCGTAGCGGGTTTAGAGCGTCATACGTTGTCAATTGGACGCGGTATTCCTTAGTCTCTGCGGGGAGCCACTTAGCAACACCCCCAACAGGTACATAAGGCGCTGCGGGAAAATTAGTCTTTGCCAGGCCAACACTATGTTTGCAACACTTATCAAAGGTGTTGCTTATAGTTCACAGTGGCAGAACTTTTTTTAAATGTTACTTAAAAGGTAGTTTATACAACATAAATAAGTCATCTCTTGAATTATGTCGCATTTGCTATATTACACGCAACGCTTATGACCCAAATCACTATCCCTCTTGTAAGATTTATATAATGTATTTGTAATTAACGTAATTGTTATAGAATGATGGTACGTATATATTTCGCAGTGTGTGGTCTAATAATAAAATTAAGTTATTGAAAATTTCATATTGAGATAGTTGTCTTAAGGGAAAAACTTTATGGTGAAGTTGCGTGTAGGAGATAGAAAGCAAAAAAATAAAAAGGGCAATGTCTATTTTTTACCCAAACCTTTTTCAGATTCTTTTATTTTAACCAAACCTATTGAATTCCTAAAAATTATCCAAACGTTAACTCTCCGTCAACTTTTCTGTTTGTAATGTTGACTAAGTATGACCATAATGAGTTTAATTCCTACGTGGCGGTCAGAATATCATCATTTACTATTTTTAATAAAAAGATTATCAAAAAACAAAACAAAATATCACCTCTCACGTGGACGAAATAAGTAACGGTAACAGAATGAATGCCCAGACTTTGATAAATTATAATACGTTTGGATAATAAATAGAATTTCTATAGGTTTGGTTAAAATAAAAGAATCTGAAAAAAATTTGGGTAAAAAATAGACATTGCCCAAATAAAAATTATGATAAATTTGGGTGGCAAGTATAAAATAAATTAGATGAACAGTGAAAACTAAAACATTCCAAGTACGGAGCTAGTTGTCTGAATGGAAAAATACTTACAGAGAAATTGTGTGAAGGAGATTGAAAAAGAAAAAAAATTGCATAAACAAATGAATGGAAAAAAATCTCATGATAAAATTGGGTGTAGTGTATAAAAATCTAGTAGTAAAACTGGATGTACAGTATTAAAAGTCAGGTGCACAGTGAAACGTATCACATTTAAAGTGCCGAGATATATGACTAAATGAACAAACCTTAAGTTAAAATTGGGTGAAAGAGATAGAAAACAAAAAAATTCATAAACAAATGACTGAGGATAAAAAGAGCTTATAGTAAAATTGTGTGTACAATATAAAAAAAAATAGGTGAACAGTGAAAAAGAGGAAATTTTTTTAATAATCTTTCTAATTTTTAGTAAGTAATTGTAACACTTTAGGCAAATCCCACATCGACAAATCACGGGATAGATCCATGGTTCATTAGTAGGAAACCGACCTCAACTGACAAGACGCGTTTTGGGGTGGAATGGAGGAGTTCTCATGAGCAATGCAGTCAAAAGCGCGATTCTACCTAAAAGCGGAAAATGGGTAAAATCGAAAAGCTGCGAATCAAAACGTAAAAGCGTAAGTTTTTTATGCATCATGTATAATAGTTAAAAATCTGTTAAGTACCACATATATTATGCAAAATATGAGTGCATGGAGTTTAGACAAGTGAATAAATACATGCAATTCATGTCCAAATTAAAGCAAATTCATAACATCTTAACAGTAAGTTCATAAACATAAACTGTAACCCACAAACGAGTTAATAACCAAATTCTCACAACATTAGCTTCCAAATTCTCACAACATTAGCTTCACATTCTGCCCTTGGTTTCTCAAAGGTTCAATTAAAAACACCACATATACATAATTTAGCAGTAGCATACGTAGGTAATCCAGTAGGTTATACGCCTATTGGAAATTATAAGTAGAGTTTCCTTCATTTTGCTGGGTTAGTTTAAATTATTGAGAATGTGTGAGTTGTAATTTAGCTAGAAATACCTGCTAGGTTATATGTTCAGGGTGGACTAAGAGTTGAGAAGGGGAAGCATTTACCCACCATTTAGGAGTCATAGGTGAAGTGGCGACGGGGTAGGAGAAGATAGAGACAGAAACTAACATGGTGTGGCGCCAACGAGTGGCGACAGGCGACGACGAGTGCGACGGGTGCTGCCGTGTTGGAGCTATCGAGTGCGACGGGCTAGAGCTTCGCTGGAAGGTGACGACGGCGGTTGCGGACTTGCAGCGGCGGCGAATACTTCACTGGAAGGTCGGCTACGCGGCGCGGCAGATTGTGCTGGAGTGCTGGAGATGGAGGATTAGGGATCGCGGAAGAGTGGTTTGGCAACCTCAGCCTAATATCCACCCCCTTTCCCCCCCTTTTTTCTGTTCGAAGTGATCAAAATGGCGTCATTTTTGTTTGGCGGAGACAATTTTCTCCTTTGCTTGGAATCGGATAAAAACGATATGAAAGCGCGCTTTTATCCAATTTTAACGATTTTAACGATTCTACTAACGCTTATGACTGATTTTGAGTAAAATACGATTTTATTAGTGATTTGAAACGTTTTCCTACCCTAGAAACGTAAAATCGTACGATTTTACGCTTTAAAGCGTGATTTTGACTACACTGCTCATGAGAACTCCGAAGTTAAACGTGCTTAGTGTGGAGTACAACAAGGATGAGTGACCTTATGGGAAGTCACCTTGAATTGCACCCCAAGTCAAAAACTGTGAGGGTCGAAGCCCAAAGCTGACAATATCTTCGTCGGGAAAAGGTGCGGGATGTTACAGTAATAGTGATTTTAACTTGAAGATTTATATGCAATAAATTACAAATTACATGCACAATCTAAAGGCTATTGTTCACTCATCAAGGGTTATGGTAAGTATCAATGCGCCCAAAATCTGAATAATTCAATGTCTAGATAGAACTTTTTTACTATGAATATACGGTACACTAAATTTTACCCAAAGTACGATATAAGAGGTCTATTTCCCCATAGTGTGTTTGCTATTATATGGGTTATCAGATTTGGAACACAACATATTTCGACCATGAAAAGTTGTAATATTTGTGCCTGACCAATATAAATTAATATAATTATTTCATGGTTTCTGAATTATGGGCGTAGTGATGCATGGTTAGCTCACAAACAATCGGGACATTTTATCAAGAAAAAAAAAACAGCCGAGGCTCTAGGTCTATCTATCGTAGAGCAGACCGCAGAGTAAAAGTTCTTTGATTATAAACAGTACCCCTAGTTATGTCTTCCGATTAGGAGGGGTGGCGTTAAGTGTTCCAATTAAATAGAAGTTTATGCTATTTTGCCGTATGGAACAGTAAATAAACTTTTCAATATAATTAATAAGTTGATATAATTATTTTATAGTTTCCGAGTTATGGGTGTAGCGATGCATGGATAGCCCACAAACAGCCGGGACTTTTGTCAAGAAAAAAAAAGCCGGGACTCTAGGTCTATCTATCATAGAGCAGACCGCAGAGTAAAAGTTCTTTGATTATGAACAGTACCCCGAGAGAAGTGTGCCGATTAGGAGGGATGGCTTTAAGTATTATAGAAGTTTATGCTATTTTGTGGTATGAAACAGTAAATAAACTTGCCAATTAATATAATTAATTAATTATTATTGTAGGGTCAAGAGGGGACCAGATCAGGTCAGTATCCTTACTATCAGTAACTATCAGTAATCCAATCATGTGTCCCCACGTGTCAGCTTTTTCTTTTTATTTAAATTAAACACCGAGGGGCACTAAGGTAAAAATGCACCCCCTATTTAATGATGTCTCTGACGCGCTGACGCTGACCAGATCACATCAGCGCCTTCTCTATCCTCAAACAACCTTTAATTTTCCTTCTCTTAATCTTTAACGGACGATTTCTCACTCGTTTTAAGTCGGAATTTAATTTTTTTTTTGCACAGTTAGATCAGATTAATTGTGCACTTCAAAATGATATCCACTTTGATATTTTTCAGACATAAAAAAATTTGACAGTTATTACCAGTCTATACCATATGGTAATGACTGGTATTGACCATACCATATGGTATGAAAAAATTTGTGACATCAATATATATTACGTAACCACCCAATACCATATGGTATAGTGTGGTAATATCAATATATATTTCGTTACCACCCAATACCATATGGTATAGTGTGGTAATATCAATATATATTTCGTTACCACCCAATACCATATGGTATAGTGTGGTAATATCAATATATATTTCGTTACCACCCAATACCATATGGTATAGTGTGGTAATATCAATATATATTTCGTTACCACATAATACCATATGGTATAGTGTGGTAATATCACACAATACCATACAATACCATATGGTATAGTGTGGTAATATCAATATATAATTCGTTACCACACAATACCATACATTACCATATGGTATAGTGTGGTAATATCAATATATAATTCGTTACCACACAATACCATACATTACCATATGGTATAGTGTGGTAATATCAATATATATTTCGTTACCACCGAATACCATATGGTATAGAGTTATAATATCAATATATATTATCTAAAAGAAAAAAAAAACAGAAGGAGGTAGAGAAAAATCGTCTTGTGTCGCCTCTCATTTCCTCTTCCACAATCAAGAACACCAAAATGCCAAAAAAATGAGAAAGATCGAAATTGAGGCCAACGAGATGATGAAGAGAAGAAATGCAATGAAAAAGAGTGGCTCCAATTTTTATTCGTCATGTAAAAAAAATAAAGAAGAAGAGAAAGGAGCAGATTTAGATCTAGAAATGAGATTGAGAGAGAAAAAGGAAGAGAGAAAGAGAGAAGATCTGGAAAAGAGATTGGGAGAGAAAAAGGAAGAGAGAAGGAAGATAGAAAGTTGCAGAGAAGTGATTTCTCTTTCCTTCTTTAAAAGTGCAGCCATTAAATACGAAATAAAATAAAATAAAAAATTTAATGTATAAACGGACAAAAATACCCTTCCCTACTCAGCGTCCGGCCCAACCACACGATTGCATGCCTCTTAGATCTATGGTCCCTATTCATTACTGACATGTCAGTAACCAAGTGGTTACTGACCCTATCTGCTGCCGATCAAGAGCATGACACTTGTTTTTTTCATATTCTGTAAGCGTGAGAAGGTTGCAAATGCAAAGAAAATGTCATATGGTAAAAATCTTGTGCATGCAATTTAAATCACTGGAAAGCACACGCATTGCACATCTCGTACTATTAGAGGAAATAATTTTCTGAATTGCTATTTATAGCCCTAACTTTTTCTTATTTATAGCCCTAAGAGAATATAATTACTATTTTACCCTTCCTTCCTTTTAAAATATTGAACTTGTTACAACTCCAACCAAACACTCCCTTCCCTCCCAATTCAACTCGCCGGATTCCTCCCAGATTCCTCCCAAATATTCTCGCCGGCGACGACGAGCTCTCGCCGGCGACGACGAGCTCTCGCCGGCGACGACGAGCTCTCGCCGGAGACGTGACTCGCCCCTTCTCTCCTGTCGCCGGTTTCCTCTCAAATACGACGACCACCTCTCCCCGGAGACGACGACCTCTCGCTGGAGACGAAATCAGAGCGCTTCGCGAAGGTAATTTTTAATTTTTGCACGAAGGAGGTGACGACCGGCCGTTTGACCCGCCGCCGGCAAGGGCGACATCCTGCCCAGGCGTCGCCGGCGACGGACGAACGTCCGGCAGGACGTCGCCCTCGCCGGCGGCAGTCAAATACATTTTTTTTAATTTAGGTTAATTATCTATTATAATTATTATGATTTAATGTAGGTTAATTATATACTTTAAATTAATTTAAAAAATTACTTTAATTATCTCCTTTAATTATGTAGGTTAATTATATGCTTTAATTATTATGATTTAATGTAGGTTAATTACTCTAATTATCTGTTTAAATTATATATGTTAATTATCTGCTTTAAATATGTTAATATTTAATATATACAAAAATTATGTTGGTTAATGTTTTCATTTAATTGAAATTAGATAGGAAAGGTAAATTTTAATTGATAAATATAAGAAAGTTTAATAATTTAAATATAGAATTTTATTTCATAGTAAGTATTAATTGTTGTACGAACCTTAAATTGCAATTGACAATTTAAGCAAGAAAATTAAGTTAGAATTCATCGTGAAATACATTACAATTTTGAACATTATATTGTGATGGGAATTTTATTGTAATTGAAATTATATACGAATGTTAAATTATAATAGACAATTTAAGCAAGAAAATTAAGTTAGAATTTATTGTGAAATTCATTATAATTTCGAATATTATATTGTGATGATAATTTTATTGTAATTGAAATTATATACGAATGTTAAATTATAATAGAAAAATATACGAACCTTGAACATTTGAATATAAAAATTTATTATATGAGAACTAACAATTATCATAGGAACATTGCTAATAACTATTACATGATGATAATAATCTGACAATAATTTTAATTCAAATTTTAATAGGTAGAAAATGGTGGATACAAGAGGAAAGAAGAAGTTGAAGGAGGTAGAGCCGTCGAGGGTGACCAACCGTATAGTATTGAGGTCGCGTCGTGAGGAAGCCGAGAATGAGCGTCGACGTGCTAGACTTGTGGAGAATCCTTCTCCCCCGCCTCCCGTGCCTTTTGACTTAGATAGAGCTTTTGAGGGAGTGGATGAGTATGATGGCAGTGATGACAATTATGATGACTTCCCGGATGTAAATGATGCTTTCTTCGAGAGCAACCATCCGAGTGCAGGTGGTTCTAGTGGACCTAGATTAGAGCCCGAGGCTCCTTTTGCGTCTTCTTCGTCCTCTCAGTTTGTTCATGTTAGACGTGGGGCTCGTGGTCGTTTTGAGTCATCACGACCCGATTCGGAGGAGGGCAGCACTAGTAAGAGGAAGAAGGCGAGAGAAGCTGATTCGTGGATTCTCGACAGGAGTGGGCCGGGGGGGCCTATCGATCATAGCCTGATTCCTAGTTTTGGAGGTCATGTGGCTTATCGATTATGGGATGATGGTTTAGGGGCTCGCCGAATGGATTCATTCAAGTTGTCGACTAGAGCATTGGCAGTCAATTATTTGAAAGATTACAAATTTCAGAGTGAGGGTGCTGCAGCATTGGTTGAGAGGACAGGGTTGCGCAAGTTGTTGGACTGCTCGATCCAGCACTTGGACGGACCTTTACTTGTGGCATTTGGGGAGAGGTGGCAGCCTGACACCAACACCTTTCACATGCCTTTTGGAGAGATGACCATCACGCTCCACGACGTTGCAGTGTTGCTTGGGATTCCAGTCGGTGAAGATATGGTTGTAGGGAATGAGAGTGTGAAAGCACAGTTGTGTGAGATGCTGAGGGTCGAACAATTGAATGAACGATCCAAGCCTTCGCTTAAGAGTGGGGGTTTAGTGTGTGTTGAAGCTATGCAGCAGGTTGGGAGGTTTCGGGAAAGAGATTCTGAGGTACGGATGTTCTTGACCTGTTTGTTGGGGACCACCTTGTTTGTGGACAGGAGTGGGGATCGGGCGCAGGTTTGGCCTCTCCAGTTCTTGGGGGACACTAGACGGGTGAGGAAATATTCTTGGGGGTCTGCTACACTCGCCTATTTGTATAGGCAACTCGGCATGGCGTCTCGAGCGGATTGCAAAGGCATGGGTGGCTGTTTGACCCTCCTTCAGAGCTGGATCTACGAGTACTTCCCGTGTTTACGAGATCAGAAGTTGGGGACACGTGGAGTGGTGTGCGGGGAACCTTTTGCTAAGAAGTGGGAGGGGGGTGAGAATTGGAGGTGGGGCACAGTTGATGAATGAGAGGTTGGATCACTATCATCGAGTACTGGATAATATGACAGATGAGTTTGTTTTTTGGTGCCCATTCGGCCTCAGACCTGGTGAGATGGTCTCTCGTTCTTTGTACTCTGGTGTCATTCGGTGCATGAGTGTTGAGGAGATGTATGATCCCTCGCGTTGCCTCCGTCAGTTTGGGTACGTACAGACCATCCCCTCAGATCCGCTTCCTCCAGTTGATGTTTGCCGATCTGCGAATGTCAAGATGTACTCCTTGTCCTACGGTCCCGGCTTGAGTGAGCTTTGGAAGGCCCCTCACTGCCACTCGGTGCAGTTGGATTCGATATCGAGACCTGTTCAAAAACCGGAAGATATTGGATTACAAGGGTTGCTTAAAGAGTACGACGAGGCGACTCCATAAAGTGGTATATGGGACGTACCCACCCGAGGATCGTCTGCCCCAGTGCTGCTGACCAGGAGATACACCACCATCTTAGTCATGATCAGGTAAGTTTAATTATGTTATTGATATTGTTATTCTGTACAAGTTTAAATATTGCATTAGTTATCGAATAACATACTAACATTTACATTTTTATACAGTTAGCTGTGAAGCTCGTCCGAGAGTTTCGCACTGTGATTGAGCACCCTTATGATGACCACCTTGATCTTCTTCTTGGATTACAAGGGTTGCTTAAAGAGTACGACGAGGCGACTCCATACCAGCCTCCACCTCAGTACTAGTGTTGTTCATGTAGTTTGAGTACTATGTAGTTTATTTCTATTTGGAGAACTATGTCGTTAATTTGGTGTTTGAGAACTATGTCGTTAATTTGGTGTTTGAGAACTAAATCGTTAATTTGTTGTTGGAGGACTATGTCGTTTATTTGTAGTTTGAGAACTATGTTGCTTATTTGTTGTTTGAGTACTAGTGTCGTTCATTTGATACTTTATTTGTATGTTTAGAACTATGGTAGTTTTAATTTAAAACTATGTTTACCAAAGACTACAAATATAAAGATAACATGAGTTACAAAATACTCCTTATTTACAACTATTTTCGTTATATACCAATACTACTACAAATATCTCCTACTAGTCATGATGACCCCCAAGTGCGAAGTAAAGATCTCGCTCGTCCTTGAACAACTGCTCCCACCCTTGAGTACTCATTTTGTCACGGAAATGGGTCCACAGGAAGGTGAATGGAGGCATTGGTATTGAATCCTCCTCAAAGTCAAGGCGCACCCAATGGTTGCCGGTGTTACAAAACACCAACACATTGCTAGGGCGAGCTACCCCTGGCTTGGCTATCATAGGTAAAAAGGTTTGTCCAAATGGAACACGTCTCCTCACCCCATCTTTGGTTTCGTCTATTTGACTGTAGAGGATTATGGCCCAGTTAAATAATGTTGCAACTACGGCGAGATCCGACTCAGTCATCCAATGATCCATTGTAGTACCCTCTGGCTTGTTCCACTGTAATCGTGTAAGAGCAAGACCCACATCTTCATATGCGTACTCACATTGTTGGATCGACATGACTTCATCTATAATAGCCTTTCTCACCCACAAGTGGTGATCCTCATCTCCATGAAGTGCATGTGAAAGAGCTCGAAATCCGCAATGTCCATCAGGAGCAGGGTCCCACCAACCAAGACATCGATCTCTGACACTTTCTGGGACGAAGCGAAAGTAAGGAAAAACATTCACTCCATCAATCTTGGTCATGGGATCCCTTTTCGGGCCACCTGTGGATGTAGTTTTTTTTAGTTATCTTATTGGCATATTAAACATACTTATTGAATATCAATGAATTTAACAAAACAACTCAAATTATTCAATACAAACCTGTAACATCTGAGGTTGTTGCTTTTCTCTTTTTATGGATGGTAGCATCCTTCGGGGCACCTGTTAGTGAAAATTTTGTTGTAATTAACTTATTGGCATATTAAACATATTTATTGAATATCAATGAATTTAACAAAACAACTCAAATTATTCAATACAAACATGTATCATCTGAGGTTGTTGCTTTTCTCTTTTTGTGGATGGTAGCATCCTTCGGGGCACCTGTTAGTGAAAATTTTGTTGTAATTAGTTTATTGGCATATTAAACATACTTATTGAATATCAATGAATTTAACAAAACAACTCAAATTATTCAATACAAACCTGTAACATCTGAGGTTGATGTCTTCCTCCTTGTGCTCCTTCTACCTTGACGTGCGGCAGCGTGCTCATGCCAAGAAGGATCACGAGCGTTTTCCCTTTTAGGTGGCCAACCTTTTGCCTTCGTAGACACTCGTGGCTCCCTAAGGCCTTCCTCTTCGGGGTAAAGCTGACTCATTAATGCGACCTTGGCTGCTCGAACTGCAGATGGACCACATCTACACACCTCAGCCACTAGATCATGAAAAATCTGAAGATCATTGGCGTCATTTTCTTCGAACCGTCTTGCATCATGAGGGTTAGCATAGTCCAAAGTAGACCAGAATGGTGCCAAGTGTGT
Source organism: Linum tenue (assembly GCA_946122785.1). Classification (NCBI taxonomy): domain Eukaryota; kingdom Viridiplantae; phylum Streptophyta; class Magnoliopsida; order Malpighiales; family Linaceae; genus Linum; species Linum tenue. The sequence goes on from CAMGYJ010000004.1 coordinate 34,896,584, forward strand.
TATCTGAAAATGGTCTCCCGCTCCTTTAAAGGAGTTGATTCGACAACTGCATGGGAGCCCATGTGTCCTCCCAATCACACAATCACATTCCGAAGGAGTCTTCTTTCCCTCTACAAACATCAACTCAAGCGCATATAGGCTTACACTTCCCCTTATAACGCCGTAGGGTGGTCCATAGGCTCCTTTGAATGTCTTTGTTCGACATGTCTCTAGCTCTTTCCTAATTTCGATCACTTGCCCCCCAATGCTAGCATGCCATGATAAAAATAATGTATTAACTCCCCCAGTCGAAGTGTTTAACCAAGCTTTAAGAGTCGAGTGAGCCGATTCAACCCTATTCGTACTTGTGTTACCAATATGAAAAATATTGTTAGTGTAAGCACAAGCCCACTTCTCTTTATGCTCCAAGCACTCACGATCCAAGTATTCTATCAACTTACTATTCCTCCCCCAAAATCCATTTTTGAAATTTTCCCATTCCTCAATCATGGCATGTGGCGTGGTGGCTTCCATCACCTTCTTCCAAGAACCATGTACCACTCCTCGAGCAACTTCTTGTGGTATCCCCAAATCCATCATCTTAGCTTCAATGTTCCGCTTTATGTGCCATATACACAACAAGTGAGCCGATTTCGTGAAGACCTGAGGGATAGCGGCAACCAATCCTCCCTCCTTGTCAGTTAGAATTGCATTCGGTATGCGATCTCCAAGCATGTTCTGTAACTCTCTCAAAAGCCAAACATAAGAATCCGTGGTTTCCCCCTCCATCATAGCAAATCCAATGTTGAAGTTCCTCTTGACGGGGGTAACACCAATAACCTGAACCAGGGGCCTCTTATATTTGTTCGTCTTGTATGTGGAATCAATCAAGATTACATGGTACCAAGCACTCAACATCCGAACGGACTCAGGGTGAGCAAGAAAAAGGTGAGTAAGGTGGCGATCATCATCACGCTTGTAGCCAATGTAGTACCCCATCTCTCTCGCATGGTGTAACGTCCAATCCAAAGGGGTCATGCCACTCAATCTCTCAATCCTTATATTTGCTGTCATGTTGTAAAATTGTCGTTTGTTATGGTGAGTACCATACTTTTGGTTGATAGTTTGCATCATTTTTCGAGGAGCAACACGAGCCCATTCCATCTCCTTCATATCCTTTAGCTCTTCATTAGTAAAAGCATTCCTCTGAGTGTGGCCTTCGGGATAAAGCTCTAATGCATGGTTGTGAAACCCACAAAATTGTCCCGGATTGTGATTGTCCTTCACACCATCAATCATCCAAGTCTTATCCTCCCGGAGTCCCACCAGTCTCACTCGAAAACGACAACCATCTTTAAGTGACTTTGTGTTGGATCGTCCTTTCTTATCCGGATCTGGGACATATGTATTGTTCTTATATCCACGATGGCAGTGAAGATATATTCGGGGGTACTTCTCGCCATCATTTGATTTGGTTGATGAATGTGTCAAAAAGAACCCAAGATCTTTTGCAATCACTTTCGCAGCTTCCATAGCTTCATTCCATGACTTATATCTTGTATTTGTTATGAAAAATTGAGAATAATCAACTTTGTCTCCCTTATCTTTCGGATCTCCCTAAAATAAACACATTTATCTTATTAGTGATACTAATTTTGAAATGTTTGTTGTAGATTAAATTATTCCAATTTGATATAGATTGAGTCTTACATAAGTTTCAACACTTTTCATGACTTGTAATGTTTGTTGTAAATTGAATTCTTACAATTTGAAAATGGATTGAGTCTTATGTAAGTTTTAGAAAATTTGATGACTTGTTTGCAATATTAGATTTTATATTTATCTTCTTATTAAAAAATATTAAACATGTTATTAACAATTATTCAATATTCGAACATAAACTAATCCAATACATTTTCAACAAAAAATTAGCACATTTAGCATGATTAACTACCAAATCCTAATATTTCAATATGCAATAAAAAAAATTTAACAAGTAGACACGTACTCATTAAATTATCAACAACACAACGTTGTTAACAATTATTCAATATTTGAACATTAACTAATCCAATACATTTTCAATAAAAAATTAGCACATTTAACATGATTAACTACCAAATCCTAATATTTCAACATGCAACAAGTAGACACGTACTAATTAAATTATCAACAAGATAGTAAAATCAATAATTCAACATTTTTCAAACAATATGTATCATTGTAAAGCAAATATTTAAGCATATTATCAATTACTAGACTTCATCATAACAATAAATAATTCAACATGATTCTAAAATTAAAAATTTTAACTCACTAACCGTGTTACTCATTATCTGATGTAGTGATATCCGGAAGTCCGAACTTGACCAACTTCAAGAAATACATACAAGAAAAATATTTTCAGTGATACTAACATAGTTTCAAAATATAAAAAATGAAATTCAAGAAATTCATTCTAAAAATAATATTATAGCAAATCCATCCTAAAAAATATGATAATTACAATATCATAAAATAATAAACTACAATAAAATCGCTAAATATTCTTCAAAGTCTAAATTATTGTTAGTCAACATTAACTTAGTTTCAAAATAATAAAAAATGAAGTTAAAGAACTTCATTCTACAAATAATATTATAAAAAATCCTACTAAAAATATGGTAATTACAATATTCATAAAATAATAAATTACAATAATAAAAACACTACATATTCTTAAAATATGGCAATTAAAAGTCTAAATTCAGGAAACATTAACTTAGTTTCGAAATATGAAAAATTAAAATTCAATAACTTCATTTTAAAAATAATATTAGAACAAATTTTTCTAAACAATATGATAATTAAAAAATCTAAAATAATAACCGAAAATCTAAATTAATATATTTTAAAAAATCTAATATACTTCACAAATTTAAATTAACAAAAAATTAAAAATAAAATAAAAAATCGGCGACGTCCCGGAAGGACGTTCGTCCGTCGCCGGCGACGTCCCGGCAGGACGTTCGTCCGTCTCCGGCGACGTCCCGGCGGGACGTTCGCCCGTCGTTGTCGGGTAATTTGCCGACGTACCTCGTCGGAGAAAGGAGCTGTCGTCGTCGGAGGTGGCGGTCGCCGGCGGCGAGTATTGTAGGATTGTGTTTGGAAAAGTGTTTGAATGTTTTGGTCTTGGAATGTGTGAAGTAAATGTATTTAAATGTTATGGGTATTATTGTACTTTTTATAATTTAGGACTACAAATAAAAATAATTTAGGGCTACAAATATTACGTCCTATAATAATAACATTAACAAGCTATCTAGTTGCAAGTAATTATAATTAGCTATAAGGCAAAGTGGATGTGCATGAGAATAGAAAGGCTATTAACATTTTCTTCGTGTTGCCCTAATTGATTACCATAATAATAATAAGACTATAAATTTCTATTTGGATTCATAACAGGGGGGAAAGTTCTAGATCATTTTGTACTAAATGAATTAATGTGTAAAATTTACTGTCAAATGAATTCATGTGTTTGGCATGTCATACTCAAATCTTTAGAAATAAAATGAATTGAATTCTCCAACCATTTTGGCATACGTTTAGAATTGAATTAATTAAAATCCATCATATAGAAAACGTCTTTGTTCTAATACGTAGAATATCAAAAGTGTTCTTGTGTATTTCTACTCTATTCATTAGTTATTTTCTAATATTTCGTCGATGAATTTGCTCTCTAATTGTGGCTTCTCAACGTACTAATACAATCAAAGCAGAAATATCATAGTCTGCGTGTGTGGGAGCAGCGGAAAGAAAGAAGAGTCTGGTTTGATATGAATTCAGCGGCGTCTACGACTATGTTTATGGCTAAATAAGTGGGTTGTGGTAAGTGACCAATTGGCAACTAAATTAGTAAGTTCATAACAAATTTGTCTGTTCAGTAACAGTAACATAGGACTCACTCCATTTCAATTAGTTGTTTCGTCCAAATTGCTCACATTAGCTAGTCAACTCAATCAAATTAATAATGAGAAGGTAAAAAACAAATGCATGCCCCAAATAAAATATTTGACATACGCGATCATATTTACGTTTAACTCATAGGTTGGATCCGATCCAAACTCGTTACATCAGTTACTGTTTGTGCCTAGTAGATACTAGGCAGTTTGTAGGGCAGTGACGAGGCGTCTGTTCTTGAATGAAGGGTGTACTCCCGATCCCTGCAAAACAAAGGTCCGTGGGCGGTTGCCCAGGACACTCTCCGAAGTTTAAGTTAGATAGAGAAGTGTTTCAGAATGTGTTTGTTCTAGAGAGAGAGAGAGTGGTTGAGTTTACCATCAATGCTCTCATGGTTCATTTATACCTGGTATGATGGTAGGTAGGGTGTTCAAATGGTTACCATGGTTATTACCAAATCAAATAAGGCTAAATTTCATTAACCATGGAATACAATATCGTAACCAAACCGTCCAAACTAATACAACAACCAAATTAACCAAATTAAAGTTTAATCGGTTTGGTTAATTGGTTAACCAGATTAACCAATATAAAATCACATTATCATTAAGTGAGAAAATTTTCGGTTAATTTATCAATTCACAATTTATATAATGAATAAAACATAGCAATCAACACTTGGTTATAGTTTACCTTTAACATAAATACATGCAACTAAGACAATTATCTTACGGTTAGTATAGAAGTATTCACCTAGCAAAAATTTATCACAATAGTATTGGTTAATGAATTGTTGTGTTTGTTTGAATTGACTTAGTCTTTTAGCAATTTTCATAGGCTGAAAAGGACCTTGCTTTCAAGTTTTCATCCAACATAATGTATGGGATTTATCTAATTAGGCGTTCATATGTTGTGGTCTACACTCTACATATACAAATATATATTATAGGAACAATATCAAGCTTTATATTTTATGAGTCTAAAAGGGATGAACGTTTAACTCTTGAGTGGTTATTCAAAGTATTAAGTATGTATATATATTAGATATATGACTAATTATTTATCTGGTTAATTTGGTTTGACTGGTTAGGAATGTCTGAAACCAAACCAAACAAGCTAAAAACTTTAACCAAACCAAACCAATTAACCAAATTAACCAAACCAAATTATCCAAATAGTACTGGTTAAAACGGTTACCATGGTAACCACACCGTTTGAACACCCCTATTGGTGGGTGAGTCATTTAATTCTACGTCATGCGTCCCTGGCAGGCCTACTCCCTAGGTGGACCGCCTGCGGCGGGCAATAAATGTTCAGTCTTACCCAACCCGAGGTTCGTATCTCAATGGATCTTTACCTTTCTGTCATAGTCAGTCGCTTTATGTCAAGCGCCCTAGCTACTCCCTGGTTTAGAGTCGGTCTAGGACCGCCTGTTATCCCAGTCCTCTGCTGGGCCAGATACTCTGCTGGACCCGGTTCGCTAACTCTCTTTTTCTGGATCCCGAGTCTCAAGTACGCTCAACTACGCTGCCCAACAGTTACTGAACTTCAATGAGAAGTATGTTGGAACCACAGCGAGTGATTCCCAATTGACCCCATAAGTAGGTTGGATTGGGTTGGGTCGGGTCGGGTATACGGGTTACGAGCAAGGAGTTCAAAAAACAAGGGGCAGTGGGGGTTTGGCGGGAGTTATAGGTTTTGGTGGTGAGGTACATTATTGCACATGGGGGGATAATGGGGCATCTGAATCTCCCAACGCAAACACAGTACGCCAAACCAAACAAACCACAAGCACAAGCAGAAGCAGACCATCCCAATGCCAATTTAGCAGTTTTCTTTTATCTGATCTATCATCTCTCTGTCTTCCCACTTTGGGGTTTTCTTTTGTTAAAGCGGCCTTTGCTGTCCCGTGGCTCTCTTCCTTATTAGTTAGTATGTGTAATGGAGGGGTTGTAAGGTAAGGTTGTTGACGGAGGAAGGTAAGGAATCAACCGCGTGGACGTATCATGCTACTTTTAAAATCGTAAGGTGGGTCTTTGACTTATATTGTATTATTAATCCAGTACATACAGAAACGGACAAAGTATTCACAACTAATCTCATTTTAAACTTGTTATATATATAAGGTCAAATAAATTATAAACCTTTTTTTGGTGAAAATAAACCATTTCAACATTACCGTTTACCATGAAATTCCAACTCTTTTTACTTTGAAAGGTGAACAAAATTTTGGGTATTATGAGTTATGACATATATTGTTACTGTATTCCTAAATGCTGCATCTTTCTACTTCTTCGTTCTTACGATCTACCGTTATCTTCAATGGTGTACATGACATCTAATACGGATTCTCTGATTGAGGGTTTGACCTACTGGTAAGTAAAGTGTTTCCAAATTGTATGATTGGAAAATAGAAAGACAGGTCAAAGGGGGAATTAATTCCTGGCATCATTCATTATTCCAATTTGGTGACAGATGTGTTAATTAGCTGCAAGCTGTGAGCAGGTTGTGCATCATCTGTCTGTGTAGCTGTCACCACTCACCACAACATGAAAATGGTCAAGTGGCTAGTAAACCGGCCGGCTTTGCCCCCACGGCCCAACCCTCGGCGGCAATGGTAGGGTTCACTTCTTCTACTTGTATCTCTGAATCACTCACGGCTTGCCCCATTCTTCGCCAGAATTTTTCAATGGCCTAAAATACTAGTAGTCAACTTATTAAGCATGGTTTTTTTTATCTTATCTTATCTTATCTCCTCCGGCTCAATCATTAATAATATAGTTAACCACACAATGGGGCTTGTTAGTGAATCTTAATGAATGAAAGTATGAAACACCTCTTTGCTTAGCACTAGCACATAAAGGAGACTTGGATTGTATCATTATATAGCATAATGTCCCAATTTCCAACCGCTTGAAGTTGCAACGAAAGGGCAGTCCACTCCCATTGTATTGTTGTTATCGGTAGGTAGAAAGGTACACCTTTATGCCTGCCCAAACATATTTGATAAACTATTTTGTTGGGAATGAAAACAAATACACACGTAATCAGCACTTTTTGCTGCAAAAAAAGTATATTAGGCCCGTAATTATTGATTGACAATGACTGGGCTTTCATTTCTATTTTACTCGTCTACTGTTAATATAACAATTATAATTATCTTCCCTGCGTCTAGATTATATTGACGTATCATCATTGTGGCCATTAACATTACATTAGGCAACAAAAAACAATGACGGTTGTGATGTCCCAATCCTTCTCTCCATCTCTTTGTAAAGCAAGTGTGTTACTGTACAACTACCAACCGCCACCTTCCCTTTCCCTATTTTTTCTTCTGCTTATTATTATTATCATCTAAGCATTTTGCATAATTGATTTGATAATATAATAGGTAGCATAAATGTGTGTGCTCCACCACACTGCTCACCGACAATCTCACATATTCCCAATAGGAATATATATATATACATATTAAATTCATGTATATATTGTATGGTTTGCGTTGCACAAAATAAATTGAAAAGAAAATACAAGAATTAAAGAGAAACAAAATAAAGACAGAACCCGTGAGTGACCGGACAGGCAGGACAACCAAACAAATTGGTGGGAGAGAGCGAGGGGAGGGGGGCGCTTTCCTTCCCAACTTGCTGGCTAGGGTGGGAGTAAACAGTAACTCTCGCCTTTTTTACCCCAGACATTCCAGACACAGTAACCAAACTGAAAATGAATGCTGGGATTGATCACACTACACTACTCAAAAGTTGCAACTCTAAAATTGAGAAACAAGAAAGAATAAATTGAAATGATTACATGAACATTTAATTACAGTAAATTTCACCCTCCTTTTTCCCCTTAATCTTTCTTCATTATGATGAACAAAAAACAAGCACTCAAAAACCCCTCTCCCTTGCTCGCTTCATTCATATATAATATATATTTATATGGATCCTAATAATAAGCAGGGAAAAGAGACCTTCCTTCCTTCTATGCTAGATGATGCCCACATCAGCCCTTCCCCTTCTTTATTATCATTTCATGTTTCCTCCTCCTTCTTCTACACAAAAGTCTTTGCTACCTGCCATGCCATTTGAAGAAGAAGAAGAAGAAGAAGAAGAAGACAATCAGGTCACCCAAATTACTCAATTACCCTCTAAACATCAACAAATACACAACCCATATCCAAGTTTCTCCACAACTTACCAGTTTCTCTATCTCCTCCAATGGCTCCCCAGTTGTAATTTGCTGTTTTTTTTTTTTTGGGTTTCTTTTTTGTAAAAGAGAGAGAGAATAAAAAAAAAAAGGGAATAAAAAAAAGAAAGAAGTTGTATGTTCATTGACAGGAAGAAGGGGTGAAATAAGAGCCAATCACTGTGCAGGCTACCTCCATCAATTTCCCTGCAAAGTCACACACAACTTATTATTAGTGTCATAGTCAACCTTCCATGTTATATAAGCAACCGCCTAACTCCCCATCTCCATCACCTCACATGCATAACCCATAAGATTGCAAGGGGGAAAAAAACAAGAAGAAACTCAGAAATACAGAGAGAGCAAAAACAAAGGGCTGATAGTAAAGTAAAGTAAAGCTCTTTTATTTGTTGTTAATTAGTAGGAAAAAAAAAACAAGAACAAAATCGGTAGTAGTCGGATTTTATGGTGATTAACAAAATAATGGCACCAAGGAAACCGCGTAAGGACAGCCAGCCAGCCAGAAACAATACACAATGCCATACCCCCATGTTATGTTGATGCCATTCCAGCCCCAAATCAGAATATATATATATTTTCTAAAACTACTAATAACTCATAATATTCCAAAATCCAAATACCAACTTATAAATGGGAGAAAAGGGAGAAACAAATAAAATTGAAAGTGGACAAAAGTAATGGTTGAACCAGGAATTAGTTTTAGTTTTGGCATCAACCTCCTCCTAATGAAATAGAAATAGAAATAGAATAGTAGCAGCTTCTGTTCTATGCGTGGGTGGGGCAGACAGAAAGAGAGAGGGGTTGGCTCACAGCTTGGAATTCCCTGGCTTCGCCTGGGCCTATACCTTGATTAAGACTCTCTCCAGTCTCCGGCCAGGCTGGGAACCAAACCAAAAGCCAACAGGTCCATGGCCCCCCGCCAACCCACGTTCACCACCCAGTTTTATTATTAGTTACGCTTTGCTCTTCTTACCACCGCCGCCCGGAAACTCAAAAACTAAGGCAGTCCCCCTCACAATCATCTTTGTCTTAGCTTCATCACCAATTCAATTTTGGCACTTAATCTCATTCACACCCTCCTAATCTCTCCCAAATATATCGAATTGACTGACGTCTTATTGTCAATCCTTCATCCTTAATTACCTGCTAAACAAACACCTATTCACCAAGTTCCAATGTGAAGTCTTGTATGATTGTCTTCTTCTGCATTCTCGGAATGTCACATCACCCTAACACTAACAATGATCATGGAACTAACCATTGAAACAATTTGGAAATTTGGGCTCTGCGTCACACCCAAGCAGCCTATCTATTCCAGCTCTACCACACCCCCTTTTTTTTCCCTAAAGACAGCAGCAGCAGCAAATGGGACATGGGGGAATTTAGAGCAAGAACATTTCACCTCTCCACCGACACCCTCTCCTTTTTACCCACTAATTATCCTTTTCACTAATCCCCCTAAATTACTAGCCACAAACATAGGCAAAAAAAAAGGCAACAATGGGGAACAGAGTAATTTGTTGGATCGTGCATTATTAAGATCAATTAGTTACCTCTCCTGGGCTTGGTCACCACTTTGACGGGACTCGCCGGCTTCCTCAGCGGCTCGCCGGCTTCGCTCTCCGGGAACAGAATCCCATCAATCCCCTGTACCGAAATCCTGCCGTCCGTGTAGATGTCCGGGTCGAACAGGTACGCCGACACGTCACCCGCCCCGAACTTAACCGACCCGTCTGCCTCTTGCGCAGTAACCTTGTGGGGCAACCGCAGAGTGTCATACTTCACTTTACCAAACCTCCTCACCGCATTATACATGCTCTCTTCCGTCTGGTACTCGGGGATGATATGGTAATAAATGATCTGCTCCGGCGCGCCCGGCTCACTGAGCTGGTCCGTCGTCAGTTTCGCCATCGCCTCATCGTTCGGCGCCAGAACAGTCAGCACATAGCCTTCGGAAACCAGCCGCCCCATCTCGGTGGCAAGCGAGGTCAAATTGACCAGGATATCCGCCATTTCATTGTACCCGCCGTAATGCAACAGCGTGTGGATGAAGTCCTTCACCTGGCTGTGCCCGTCGAAGTGGTGGTGTGGGCCTCCGGGTCCCGGAGCGGGAGCCGGAGCTAGAGAAGGACCCGGGGCAAGAGCGTCGTAAATGGGGAGAACGGGTGGGGCTCCGACGGGTACCGCCGCCGCTGCGGGTTTCTTCAATCGGTGGGTTCTGGGATCTACTTCGGGAGCTCCCTCAGGGATGACGGCGGAGATGGATCTGAGATTCCTGCGGCGGTTGAAGTCTTCCTGGACGGATTGAGGGATGAGGAGGCGCTCGATGCCGTGGATGACACCGTCGGGTCGGGTGACGTCGTCGGGTCGGACGATTTCGGCGGAGTCGACGGTCTTCTGGCCGGTGGGTTTGGTGGAGAGGTGGAGGTGGTGGGAGGAGGAGAGGGTGCGGTGGCGGCGGGATGGGTCGGAGGGCTGGGGCCAGTCGGGGGATCCGACCCGGGAGGGGAGAATGTGGGCCATGAGAAGGGTCTGGAGGGAGTGGAGGTTGCGAGGCTCGAGGAGGAAGCGCTTGAACTCCGGGTCGAGGCGGCGCTCCAGGGCTTCATTGCGTGGGGCGAAGATGGTCAGGTTGTGGTTGCCGACGGCTTGCTCGAGAGTGTGGAGGAGGAGGGCCTTCTCGACCAGCTCGGCGAGCTCGGTGTAATGGGAGTCGAGGAGGGCGACGAGGACGGAGTTGGAGTTGATTTGGGCGGCGGCGGCGGTGGAAGATTGGGAATGATGGTGGTGTTTGGGGGAAGAAGGAGTGGGCAATGCGGTGGAGGTAATGGAAAGGGTGAGGAGGATGAAGAGGAGGGAAGAGACACCATAGATGGGAATTCCTCCCATGGTGCTCGGAATTGAGAAAGGGAGTTCAGATTGGGCTTGGGAATGGAAGGAATAGAGGGTTGGGGATGGAGGGGGGAAGAAGAAGAAGAAGGGGGGATTTGGTGAGGTTGCGTTAAGGTGGAGGGGAGAAGTGAAGGACACGAGGAATGGAGAGATGAAGAAAGGGAAAGAGAGAGAGAGCGATAAAGAGGTGCAGAGTTGGGGAAGTGAGAGAAGCAGAGGACATTAATGGAAGAAGAAGGAGGAGAGAGAAGACAGGCTGGAGGTGGGGATCACATACAGACAGGGACATCTACTACTCTTTTCTCCTGCTGCTGCTTTTATTTTTTTGGCCAATTTTTCACTGAACACTCTCTTTGTTTAATGAACACACATAAAGTGGTAACGAGTTACCAACAACCAAGTGCAAATGTGGCGTTGTCTGTACGTGAAAGCCAAGTTTCAACCTTTATACCACGGCTTCGAGGCTTGGCTTGGCTTGGCTCGGCTCGGCTCAGCCTCGTCCTCAATGGCTGAAAAAAAACCCAGCAAATCATGGTCTAATTTCTATGAAACAATTGAGTACCGTAAATGTGTACATCTGCTAAAGAGTAGTTTAGAATTTAGTGCTCGATTTAGAAAATTTTAGTTTAATATTTTCTGACTTGTTTACTAGCGAGTTGTATTTGACTTGTTTAGTCTGTGAGAGTTGCGTCGTGAGTCAGTTTGACTCGGTGACTCATTAACCTCATTTTATGAGCTGGTTCGTTTTGAAACTCATGAGTTGGTTCGACAATGTGGCTAATAAGTCAATGGACTAGCATTAGAGAATCGTTCTATAACTTATGAGTTGTCTTGTTGATAGTTCATATATATGTTATTAGATTATATATTTCACACTATAGAATGGTTAATGACTTTGACTATGTGACCAACTATGTATCATTTAAAATTTGAAAGAGAACATATTTATCATAGATTGTTTACCTACTAATTGTGATTTAATACAATGTTGTTGACACCTAAATTTAATTCAGCTGGAATTAAATGCCGCATTAATTAGTCTCGGCATTTAATTCGATACCGCGGATACAAGACGGTGTCGTTGGAAGTCGAACGGCGTCGCGGAGAACTAAAAACGGTATTGCAATGTAGCTTAGCGGTACCGCGGTACTGGAAACGACACCGCTTACCGAAAAACAAAAGGGGCCGCATGTTTAGTGTGGGTATTGGAGAAGGAATTTTCTCTAATTAATTATTATTATTATTTTTATTCCTTGTTGGATAGGGAGAAGCGGCACCGCGGAGAGCTAAAACGATACCGCAAGGAAGACCAACGGTACCGCTATACTAGCAAACGATCGTGGTTAAAATAAATAAAAAAACAATGTCGCAAAAGGAAAAACAAACGGAGCCGTTTTGGGCGCTAATGATGTCGTTGGCCAATACACGAGTTGGACTAGTGACGGCCAGATTAATTAATCAATATTTTTAATGACTTTTTAGCAAGGTGTCGTTTAGTTGAAAACGATGCCGCAAGAGGAAGGAACGACACCGCGGGTTTAAAAACGATGTCGCGGGTGGGCCAAACGATTCCGCAGTAGTTAAAACGACAACGTTAAATTTAAAGCGGCATCGCAAAATTCAACAGCATCGCAGAAATAGAAAACGATGCTGTTTATTTAAGAACGACGCCGTGAAGTGAGAGTTTGATGGCGCGTCAACAATGATGGCCGGTTTAATTAATTAATATTTTAAGGATTATTTTAGACGGTGTCGTTCAGTCGAAAACGACGCCGTGGGAGATATCAACACCGTCGCGGTACTGAAACGATGTTGTTTAATAGAAAACAACGTCGCAGTGGCGAGAGTCCAGCAATTGTGGATTTGGCTCAGTGTCGTTTTGGGCCAAGTTTCCGCGTGTCCAAGCGGTTTCGCACTCGTGGGAGTTACGCAACAAGAAGGAAGTCACCTGCAAGGTTGACAGGGATGAAGACGTGGGAGACAAAGGCGCGAAGACAGTTACTAAGACTGCGGGGAGAAGAGCGAAGTATAAAGATTGGGAAGAGAGAGAAGCTCGAGACGGCAAAATCAAATCACAACTGCACCATCCCAGAATCTATCTTTTTCTCTCTAGTTCGTAGAACTTCTCTGTCAAAGACCTCCTTTGCAGAGTCGTAGTAGTTGTAGATCGTAGCCGTAGTTGCGGAGCTCTCCAGAGGAACCTCCATAGGAGTAGAGGTAACGTAACTTAGAACACTCCTGGTTCGATTTTCTGGTTATTCGCCGAACACCCTCGTTCGAACGTAGTTTGGAGAGGTGGTGAACCGAATAACGGTTGTTTGATTAGAAGTCAAAGGTGTATCGATCAAATCAACATCGCCGACGCCGGCGGTGGATATTTGACGGTCGTCTTGGTTTCTGTTTTAATCGATCAAATCAACGGCGCCGACTTCGGCGACGGATATTTGACGGTTGTGTTGACCTTGTGTTTGTGTTTTACTTGAAAACAGTGCGCATTGAACACGCGAGTTTCGCCAACGAAACAAATGTCATGAACTATATATGAACTAAATATGATTCCAACGTAGTATATAAACGTGGAATCAATTATTCATGAAAAAAGTTACTATCATTTTTGTATTATCAGTATATTAATCACGTGTATCATATATAGTATAAAAATATTTGAATATCTAAATTATAAATTAATTTACCGTTTATATTAGAGGTTCAACCATTTAGAATCATAGATGAAGTGCTAATCAGAGCTCAAGTAGATCAAACTCAGTAAACTCATTTGTAAACCAAGCTCGAACCAATTTGGAGCTATGTTTAAGTTAGACAAACGTGTATACATGTGTGGGGTTACGGTTGTTTCATTCTTCTTTCCCCTCCCAATTTACTGCTACTTTACTCCATTCTCAATTCATAGCCAGCCTGCGTAAGAATTTTGTGGGCTTTGGCTTCCAGCTGCGCCTTTTATCTTGATGTTGACTCACTAACATCTTCGTATAATCCTCAAACTCAACTCCTCCCGGACAACTATGGTCATGCATCTGGTGACATTTTTTAAAAATATATCGTTAAATGTTGTTCTAAAATGTTAAACGTCATTCTGAATTTGTTTACATCAAAATAATTTTCATTAATTATCACATGTATGAATAGATTGGACACTTTAGGGTATGTTTACTTTCATTTCTGTTTCCTGTTTTTGAGAAAACAGATGTTGAAAACAGGTGAAAACAACATATTGTCGTTTCCGAAAACTGCAGGAAGTTGCCACTTTCTGTTTTCATAGTTGGAAACGAATAGAAAACGGAATGAAAAGTAAACAAGTTTTCTCATTTCGGTTGCCAAATTTATGACATAAAAACAGGAAACAAAAATAGAAGTGAACAGGGCCTAAATAGTTTGGTCCATGTGTACATGAATGGTACAATTTATTAAATCGTAGGTTTGGGGGATGGTAGTGTCCAACATTATGAATACCATACAAGTCTCATTATGGATGGTAGTGTTCAACATCATGGATACCATCCAAACCCTATGATGGATGGTATCATCCAAGATCAGGGACACCATCCCAAATATAATGGACACCATCCAAACTCAAAGTGAATGGTGTCATCCATCAACATGGATACCATCCAAGTTATTTGGTGTATGGTGACCATCTAATTGTTCATCAATGGTACGTAGGGTTGATTGTCCCGGGACATGATGACGTGTCGAAGGTGGTTACCATACGCAGCAGCTGACTTGCAAATGACGCTCGGAGGAATTACTGGATGCTACTTGGAGCTGATTTTCAGGAAGAGAGAGAGAAGGAGGTTAGAGGGTGAGACACAACAAAACTGGCAGCAAGATTCTGGAGAATGACAGACAAATTAAATCACAAACAGTCTCGTCAAAATTTATCTTTTCTCTCTAGAATAGTAACCTAGCAGTAACACTAGAGACCCTCCACGGGACTTCTTTGTTAATTGTAGTCAGTAGTTGCGAAGCTCTGAAGAAATCTCCATAGGAGTAGAGGTAACTGTAAGTAGATCCTTGGATTTATGCATCGAGCACCCTCGTTCGAGCAGTGTTAAAAGAGGTGTGAACCAAATAACATCCTTTTTTGTGTTCTTGAAGCCAGGGGTGCATTGATCACGCGAAATTCCACCAAAAACAAATTGCCACCGGTGGTGTAGGGTTCACCCGGCGTCGCTGCTCACCTCGACCACCACAGTTGGATGGTAGGTTAACATTTTCACTTTCAAGATTTGGAAAGTCTTGACCATCTCGATACAAAGCCCTAGTTTGTAAAACTGGCCTGTTCAACAATTACCTAAACTCACCCAATTCATTCGTATTTTTGTTTACCAAATCAAATAATTAAGCAAGTCATCTATCAGTACGTGAACTCAAACCATCAATACGCTCATCCAAAGAAGCAAGACGAACGTTTACATGCTCGTAGTTATTGTTCATCCCAACCACCATTTGTTCCACCATTTGGCGAATCAATTGTAATGCTTCACCTGGATCGACATTGGGCGCCATAGGTGGCACCTCTGCTCCAGCATTGTTTCCTCATGCTTGGTCAATTTCAATGTTGACCAACTGCCCCTCCTCCACAGCACCTTGTGGAGGATCACCATCCTGAATCCTTCGTACAGTGGCAACCACCGTACCAACACCTCAAAGGGTGAATGTTGGCGAGAGTCACGCCACTTCATCTCAGATCCATGTTGAGAAACCACCACCTGTGCAAGGTGTTGCTCTACAAATATTCCAGAAGCCAGAACATACATGGCTCCTGTTAATGTTGGGATGGTTTGGGTTGATCATTTTGGCTTGATTTTTTGCTTTCTTGGACTATTTTACGCTAGGTTGTGTTTCTTTGTCACATTTCATGTCCTAGCATGTAAATTGAAGCATAGGCGCAAGTTTCAAGTCAATCGGAGATCATTTGGCAATTCGGGAGAAGAACACGAGCATGACCTGAGGAATAATGGACTTCTACCTCCTATTATGGACAAATAATCATGAAATTTTGTCATGAAAAGAAAGAGGACGAGACTACGAGCGTCTGGGATCAAACGGCGACTGATTCAGAGTCCGGATGAGGGAGAAACGAAGCATTAAACAGAGGTTGAGCAAGCTACACGGGCAAGCCTAAAAACCCACACGACCGTGTGACCTGGCCATGTGGCCGTGTGGAAATCACCGAGCCTTCACACGGGCAGCTGGGAAAGCCACACGGCTGTGTGGCCTGCCCGTGTGATCGGGAAAAGCTGGGTTTTAACCCAATTTCGAGCCAAAGGAGAGGGAATCGACTTTTTGGAGCAAAAACAGAGCCTTTGAGAGAGAAAGTGCGAAGAACACATCCTAAGAGTGGTTTTGGAGTTGGGTTTCATCAAATCAAGCTTGGAGATCATCATAGGAGTGAAAATCATCATCCCATAGCAGATTCTTCCCATTGTTATGAGTATGACTGCTTTGTATTCTGTTTTCCCCTCTCTCTCTATGGAGTAGAACTTTCTCTCACTTGGGTATGAAGAACCCTAGTTCCATGTGTTAGGGATCTTGATTGTAATGACTTAGGATTGTTATACTGCTTGATTATAATCGAATGATGCATGATTCATTGAATTAATTGAAGTCTGATCAGCTTTTCTTGATTTCTGCTGCAACCTGAGATAGATAGAATCTGATTAGGTTGTTAGAGCTACATCATTCGGTAGTAGTGGATTGGTTATACGAGAGTTAGTCAATCTACTGCTTTGTACTGGAATCCAATTCCGGTAGTGGAGTTCTATGTTCATAGCCTCAACTTTCTATTCCGGTGAAGACTAGTCGTCTGCCAGGTAGTTTGACTGAGAGGGCTTGGTCAGCTTAAGAGATTCCAAGCTACTGTCGGATCTTCCGCAGTTTAATCAACAGTAAATCAACCCAGGGTAATTACAATTGAGACCTAACTAAGGAGCTAGGGGGACTCATTCCCGAGTGACTCTTCCTTGACTTCAGAAAACCAAACCATTTCCTGCTTTCTTACTGCTTTTAGTTAAAACAACAATCACTCGACTTAGTTTGCTAGATAATAGATAATCACGGAGTAGGCAGTAGATCTAGACCCCGGGTTGATAATAGAACTTGCTACTTTACTGCATTCCCGGACTGCGATTACACTTGGTCGCAGTTTGATGTTGTGTTTTAGCGTGTCATGGGTCCAAACAATATTGACCTGATACCACCACGTGCGTACCCGCAGCAAATCCCGCCTTCTATGAACATGAAAGGCATGGATCCTGGTGGATTCATACCGCTTGAACGACATCAGGGGGGCACGATGTGAATGCACTCCGTGATCATATGGCAAAGTTGTTGGCTGAACAATTTGGTTTTGGTATGAGACTGTGTTCCTGATGATGAAGTATTAGTGGAAGTAAATAGTTCCATCAAGCTAGGAGAAGGCGACAAGCACATTGCCGCATGTGATGTGTTGGAGAAGATCAATCTTGGCACTAAGGAAGATCCACGTCCAACTTTCGTAAGTGTCAACCTTCCGGAGTTTGAAAGGTATGAGTTAATTGAAATTTTAAAGGAATTTATGATTGTTTTGCATGAGATTATCATGAAATACCTGGCTTAGAAAGAAAATTAGTTGAGCATCAGTTACTAATTAAAAGTGACTTTAAACCTTACAAACAACCACCTAGACGTTTTGCTTATGAAGTCTTGCAAGAAATAAAGAGAGATTGAATGTCTGTTGAAAGCAAAGTTCATTAGAAATGCTAGGTATGTTGAGTGGTTGTCATGCTTTGTGCTAGTGAGAAAGAAAATGGTAGCTTGCGTGTATGTGTAGACTTTAGGAATTTGAATTTGGCCACCCCAAAGGATGAGTACCCTATGCTAGTGGCTGACATGTTGCTTGATGTTGTTACCAGGCATGAGATTTTTTCTTTTAATGATTGCTATTCTGGCTATAACCAAATCTATATAACCGAGGAAGATGTGCACAACACGGTGTTTTGCTGTCCAGGGGCTATTGGCTGTTATGAGTGGATACTCATGCCTTTTGGTTTGAAGAACGCCAGTGCAACTTACCAACGGGCCATGAATCCTGTAAAATGTGCTTTTGGTATGAGTGCAGGTAACTTTTTAGGATTCTTAGTGAGTCAACGTGGCATTGAGGTCTACCAGAATAAGACCAAGGCCATCATTGAGGCCATGCCACCATGCAATAAAAAGGAGTTGCACCGGTTCCTAGGTCAACTCAATTACATTCGAAGGTTCATCTCGAATTGTGCAGGCCGGACCCAAGTTTTCTCTTCACTGCTCAAGTTGGAGAAGGAAGATGAGTTTTTGCAGCGACAGGAGCACCAAAAAGCCTTTGAAGATATCAAAAGGTATTTGGTGAACTCGCTAGTGCTCAACTCCCAAATTCAGAATAGTGATAACGTCGTATTTGCACATGTTTGCACCCTCGTTTCTTGATCATTTTGGCTTGAGTTTTTGATTTCTTGGACTATTTTACGCTAGGTTGTGTTCCTTTGTCACATTTCAGGTCCTAGCATGTAAAGTGAAGCCTAGGCACAAGTTTCAAGTCAATAGGAGATCAATTAGTGACTCGGGGTGAGAAACTCGGGAATGACTTGAGAAAGAATGGATTTAGACCTAATTTTATTGACAAAGAATCATGAAAGATTTTTATGAAAAGAATGAGGACAAGACTACGAGCATCTGGGATCAAACTACACCTGAATCGGAGGTCAAACGAGCTCAAACGAGATCAACGAAGCTTAGGAGTGCATGCTGGAAACTGTACATGGCCGTTCGAAATTCTGCACGGCCGTGTGGGTTTCCCAGGGGGTTTGCACGGCCAAAACCTCAATTTTCACGGCCGTGCAAGTAGGGGGTGCGAGTTTCAGCGGGTATAAAAGCTGTTTTGCGATTTTTGGAGAGTGAGAGCTGGGTTTTGGATCCCAAACACCCTAGGGACGAACCAAAGAGAGAGAGAGAGAGAGAGAGCGATTTGAGGGCATTCTTGGAGTGGAATTGGAGGATTTCTTCGCCTTGGAAGCTCGAGGAACAAGCCCGGACTTGAAGACTGATCATCTGAAGATTCTTACTGCAGTCTCTCTCTTCCCTATGGAGTAACTTCCCTTCACTTAGGTTTTGAGGAATCCTAGCTATGTTTGTTTGATTGGATGATTGTATGAGTGCTCCTACTTGATAATCTTGATTTCATATTCAATCTATTCATTTTTTCATGATTCAATTATGCTTTAGTCGAGATTATTGATTCTGCTTTGATCCTATGAGAGCGAATACCTGATTAGGTCAATAGAGCACCATAGATTGATAGTATTGAATCAATTGCTTTAGTCGAGGGTTGATTCAATACTTTGTATCGATTGAGAACCTCATTCGATAGAGGGAATCTAGTTTAGAATGCCTTGATCGGTTGTTCTAGAGAAGGATACGTCCCTCTAGGCAATTGACTCAAGAGGGCCTTGTTCCTTTAGTCGAGACTCAAGGTCTAGTCAATGATTCTCCGCATTGTGAATGAAAGTGAAACAGGTTAGAGATCATCAATCATTAATCTGGCTAGTGGCTAGGGGGAATCATAACTAAGTGAGTTCCCAACCTGTAATTAGATTAACTTTAACTGTAGTTTGTTAGAGTAGTTTTAGTTTTTCCATCTTAACCTGGTTTGCTAGATAATGAACTGAAGCTGAGTAATAGTAACTCTAGAGACCCGTGGATTCGATATTTATTTCTTGAGCCACTATACTTCAGTCCCTTTCATTGGTTACACGGCCACATCGACATCGGTCCCTCTTGGTGGACGCGATGGTGGTCAATCGATGTTGTCATATCTGGTTTGGGGCAATGAGAAGAGAGAAGAGAAGAAGAGGCCTCGAGGGTGGAGACTTCATCCGCATCAAGTGCACGAGCTCCCCTTACTTGTCATGCCATATGCTCGTGACTTGAGACTCCACCTCATTGACAAGAACCTCAACTTCATGGAGGTTTTGTGGTGGACCGAAACTTAGGAGCCATCGTCCGGCTCACGACGTGAAAGAAGCGCTTGTTGGGAGGCAACCGAACCAGTCAGTTTGCATTTCTTTCTCTATTTCACCTCGTTTGAGTCAGTTTTGTTATTTGATTTGAGAGTCAATAACTCAACCATTGTGAGATTTTGTGTGGTGTTTGTGTTCCGACTGCTCTCTCCTCCTGGAATGCACCGCCTGCCCCGTCCACCATCATTCACCCTTGATCTAGTAACTTCATTCTACCCTCCTTATCTTTCTTCCATTGAGGACAATGTCGTGCTTAAGTGTGGGGGGGATGTTTGATTATGTATGCGGGTGAATGTTTGGCTGTTTGTGTGCTTGGAGCCTAGTCCACTATCCAAATTTTTGAATTTGAGGGCTCCAAGTACGTGTTTCCTTGCAAATTGCCTGCTCAGTATGCTTTGAATTGACAGTCTCTATAGTAATGTGCAACCTAGGGAGGTAGTGTAGCACTATGGAGGATGTTGAAGTATAAGATTTTTCCTATCTAGCTCTCTGTTGTGCCAGTTGATTTTGTGAATTAGTGGAGCTAAGACCGTTGAATTCATGTGGTAATGGTGACTCTGATTGGATTGTGTTATGGACTCGTGTATCGAACAGGGTGCTCATGTGGGAAATGAAAAGAAGTTGGTCCTCCATGTCGAAATCATTGAAATCTTAAACATGGGGTAAGCCCAACGTGCGTGGCACCGTTCATTGCACAAAATCGGGTTTTGGAAGAGATTTTAGTGATCCTTAGTGGGGTACTCCTACAAGGTGAAGCTAAGCTGTCTCTAGTACAAGTAAAATTTTCACCCGTTGAACAGTTTGTCTGCTTGAGGATGTGTTTTTAAGCGCACGGATAGAGCTTCCGACCCCCCTTAATTTCATTGAACCCCGCACGAGTTGAGGAAAAGAAGTTAAAAGAAGTACTCTGGCGAGCGCCAGATGTACAGAAATTGCTCTTGCTCGACTTATAAGGGTCGACCGTGCAAAAGACTGCAGTTGGAACCCCCGCCAAGTGAATGAAACAAAAGAAGTGTAAATGAAAGTGCAAAAAAGGGGTTCCAACGGTGAAATGAAGTGAGAGAGCGCCCCGGTACAACGAGTCCTTGGTTGTGAATGGTGTGAGTCCCTTTATCCATGAACTGGTTGTCTTACTTCCACTTCTTCTCATGATCCTGGCTTGAGTCTAGTACTCACATTGAGAGAGATAGGGAACGTCTTAGAAGACCAGTTGACCTCGTAAGCTGCTATATGATCTAGGAAATCCTCTACCGATGATCGGGGTTGTTTGTTGCTATAGAGGTCTGGAGAGTTTCATTGGTTTGAGTTAGGTTTGCTTGGGGACAAGCAAACAGTTAAGTGTGGGGGAATTTGATAACGTCGTATTTGCACATGTTTGCACCCTCGTTTCTTGATCATTTTGGCTTGAGATTTTGATTTCTTGGACTATTTTACGCTAGGTTGTGTTCCTTTGTCACATTTCAGGTCCTAGCATGTAAAGTGAAGCCTAGGAGCAAGTTTCATGTCAATAGGAGATCAATTGGCGACTTGGGGTGAGAAACTCGGGAATGACTTGAGAAAGAATGGATTTATACTTCATTTTATTGATAAAGAATCATGAAATATTTTTATGAAAAGAAAGAGGACAAGACTATGAGCATCTGGGATCAAACGACACGTGAATCAGAGGTCAAACGAGCTCAAACGAGATCAACGAAGCTTAGGAGTGCATGCTGGAAATTGTGCACGGCCGTGTGAAATTCTGCACGGTCGTGTGGGTTTCCCAGGGGGTTTGCACGGCCAAAACCTTAATTTGCACAGCCGTGCAAGTAGGGGGTGCGAGTTTCAGCGGGTATAAAAGTTGTTTTGCGATTTTTGGAGAGGGAGAGCTGGGTTTTGGATCCCAAACACCCTAGGGACGAACCAAAGAGAGAGAGAGAGAGAGAGCGATTTGAGGGCATTCTTGGAGTGGAATTGGAGGATTTCTTCGCCTTGGAAGCTCGAGGAACAAGCCCGGACTTGAAGTCTGATCATCTGAAGATTCTTACTGCAGTCTCTCTCTTCTCTATGGAGTAACTTCCCTTCACTTAGGTTTTGAGGAACCCTAGCTATGTTTGTTTGATTGGATGATTGTATGAGTACTCCTACTTGATAATCTTGATTTCATATTCAATATATGCATGTTTTCATGATTCAATTATGCTTTAGTCGAGATTATTGATTCTGCTTTGATCCTATGAGAGCGAATACCTGATTAGGTCAATAGAGCGCCATAGATTGATAGTATTGAATCGATTGCTTTAGTCGAGGGTTAATTCAATGCTTTGTATCGATTGAGAACCTCATTCGATAGAGGGAATCTAGTTTAGAACGCCTTGATTGGTTGTTCTAGAGAAGGATACGTCCCTCTTGGAAATTGACTCAAGAGGGCCTTGTTCCTTTAGTCGAGACTCAAGGTCTAGTCAATGATTCTCCGCATTGTGAATGAAAGTGAAACAGGTTAGAGATCATCAATCATTAATCTGGCTAGTGGCTAGGGGGAATCATAACTAAGTGAGTTCCCAACCTATAATTAGATTAACTTTAACTGTAGTGTTAGAGTAGTTTTAGTTCTTCCATCTTAATCTGGTTTGCTAGATAATGAACTGAAGCTGAGTAATAGTAACTCTAGAGACCCGTGGATTCGATATTTATTACTTGAGCCCCTATACTGCAGTCCCTTTCATTGGTTACACTTGGCCATTGTTAGGTGTTGTGTCGTAACGAGTCAAATAGTCCTTTGAAATTGTATCTTTCAGACACAGACACCTATGAAGCATGTCTGTTGGCTCAAGAGAAAGATTATGGCCATGAGCAAGCAGTGTACTACTTAAGTAGGTTGTTGAATGAGGCTGAGCAAAAATACTCTTCCATTGAAAATTTACATTTGGCCTTGTACTTTGCTTGGAGTAAGTTAAGATATTATTTGGCACCCGTTGAGTTGAAACTCATTTGCCAAACTGATGTTATTAGATACATGTTGTCCTGACCAATCATCCATGGTAGGATTGGTAAGTGGACACTTGCATTGTCCGAATTCAATTTGAAGTATGTGCCACAACGGGTAGTTAAGGGTCAAGCCCTAGCAGATTTTTTGGAAGACCATCTATGTGTGAGTATGCCAACAAAGCAAGTAGAATTTGGGATGGTCCACGAGAAGCCTTGGATGTTGTACTTTGATGGCTCAAAGACACGATCAGGAGTAGGAGCTGGCGTGGTGTTAACCTCGCTGTTAGGTCATGCCATGCACTTTGCATTCTCGCTTGATGTGCCATGTACTAATAACCAAGCAGAGTATGAAGCTTTGCTTGTTGGTTTGGAAATGCTTGTTGACCTAAAAGCAAAGAACGTCAACATCAAGGGAGATTCCCAACTAGTAGTTTACCAAGTGTTTGGTAAATATCGTTGTATTAGTTATGTGTTAGAGTTTTATCTCGAGCATGTAAAAATGTTGATTTCTCACTTTGAAATGTGTCCATCAAGTTTATTCCTCGTATGGATAATGGCAAGGCCAACTATCTGGCTCAGCTCTCATCTAGCTTCAGAGAGTTTGTCAGTGGAGGAAGAGATCAAATATTCGTGCAAACTCTTAGCCCTTTGAAGGATAGGATGAAACAAGTTGTTGAGGTGTGTGTGATTGAAGATGATGCCAATGACTGGAGTACTCCTCTGATAACATACTTGAAAAACCCAAGTGGGGATGCATACAATACTACCAAGTTTAGGGCTAGGAACTATGTCTTACTAGATGGGACACTGTTCAAAAGAAGGCTAGATGGTTTGTTGCTCAAATGCTTGGGGGGCAAAGAGACTTTACAAGCTATGGCTGAGGTCCAAGAGGGAATATGTGGAGCACATCAAGTTGGTCCATCCATAAGGTGGATACTGCATCGATATGAATACTACTGGCCAACTATTGGGCCTAATTGTGTTGCATTTGCTAAGGGATGTGAAGCTTGCCAACATCATGGAACAGTGCAAAGAGCACCTGCCATTGATTTGAGATCTATCGTTAAGCCTCAACCATTTTTTGGTTGGGCAATGGATCTGATTAGACAAGTCTATCCCCCATCATCTAAGCAACACACCTTTATCATTGTGGCTACCGATTATTTTACAAAGTGGGTAGAGGCAAAGCCAATGAAGACGATTAACCAAGGGGAGGTGATTTCTTTTATCAAGGAATACATTATTCACTGTTTTGGTTTGCCAGCCAGTATAACAGTCGATCAAGGGACAATCTTCACTAGAGGACATGTAATGGAGTTTGCCAAAGAGCATGGAATTAAGATCATCCACTTCATACCTTATTATGCTCAAGCCAATGGTAAAGCAGAAACATCCAGTAAGGTGGTAAAAGGGATCTTGTCCAAAATGATTGAGGACAATCCAAGGAATTGGCACGATGTGCTATCAGAGGCACTATGGGCCTATAGAATGTCACCTCGTAGTAGTACGAGAGTGACTCCTTTTTCTTTGACATATGGTCATGAGGCTTTTTTGCAATATGAATTGACTCCTTCTGAGTATTATGAGTCAATGATGTTGGAGTTGTCTGAAGTGGATGAGCTGCAACTTGAAGCTTTCGACAACATCCACGTATAGAAGGCCAGAGTAGCTCGGGCATACAATAAGAAGGTAAAGTATAAGTCGTTCGAAGAAGGAGAGCTAGTTTGGAAGTTGCACTTACCAATTGGTCAAAAAGATCCAAAGTTTGGTAAGTGGTCTCCCAATTGGCGTGGTCCTTTTATTGTTCATGTTGTACGTCCCAATGGTGCGTACCTATTGAAAGATTTGGATGGTGTACAACATGAGCGCTTAATTAATGGCAAGTACCTTAAGCCATACATACCGTCCCTTTGGGACGTTAAGGAATGTCAATGATTTAGATGTCGGCCTACTGCACATAGATACCTAGTTGGAGTTGATATGGTTTCTAAGATGTGCAACATGTCCGAGGAGTGAAATGGTCAGGGCAAATCTTTCTAAACTAGCCATTAAGATCGTTTTGTTTTCTAGCTCGGAAGCAGAATGGTTGCTGTCCAGTTCGATAATTTGGATGGTACCATCCAACCCCATGAGGGCTACCATCCCTTTTAGTAAGCATCCGGGTCAATATTTGGAGTTTTGGGTCAAGACATGGTTACTTTGCACCTTTCTGGATAGATTGTACCATCCATGGTTGGCCTTAAGCAATTTGTAACTATGATTTGGTTAAGTGGTTACATGGATAGTGTTGTCCAAACAAAAGTATATCATTCATTTTTTGTATATGAATAGTGATTGAGTTTGGTCAAGTAACCATCCATGATTTAGAAAGAAGGGATGGTCATCAAATCAAATAATTATGATATAATATAAAAACCATGTATGGTTACTATTTCCGACAATGCAAAAAAAAAATAAACCCGAGAATTCAAAGCCATACAAAGATGTGGCTTCCAAAAGACCTAAAATAAAATAAAATAAAATAAAAGAAAGCTATGATGGTATGGAAAAGGTATGAATGAGATCGTTCCACTCCAAGAGGTGATCATTCGTTGAGACGTTTGGCGATGTTAGATAGCTTGGCTCGAAAGAGAATGAAGGTGTTGCTTGCAGCCTGATGCAATTGAGTGGCCTCGAACTTGTGGATTGCTAGTCGGTCATCACTCAATGCCGCCTTTAGCATAACCAAAACTTTGGTCTCCACCGAAAGGGTAGGGATGTTTGCCTCCAGTTGAGCATGTTGAGCTCGACCATTGTCCATATCTTTCTGCAAAGACTACACCTCTCCTTGCAGCTTCACCATCTCCTGCAATTCGGCTATCCTTGCTCGGCGCGAGCAGATCCCTTGTTGTATAGCTTCGTGTTGTTGCGCATAGGAACTAAGCTTGGAGGATGTGGTGTTGAATTTTTCCGTGTTGGCCTGAAGGGATTTGTTGGTGTCCTGAAGTGCTACTTCTTTTTCCCCATACTCTTTTTGTTGTTGGTTTTCCTTTTGTTGCAGCAGCTGCATGTCATTGAGGTCAAGTCCTGATGGTATCTCGTCTATAGGAACACTCTCCAACATCTTAAAGGCTGCATCAGACCAGTTGGTCTCAGGAGTGTTGGCAGCTTCATCCAATTGGAGAGAAAGGAATTGACCAATGGTTGCGAGATCACTGGTGAGTGGATCGTTGGAGGAATGCAGTGCTTGACTAGATCCATTCTCATTCAGACTTGCAAATAATTTTTCTACTTCTACCAAGCTTGGCACGACCTAAAAAAAGAGAACAACAAATTCATGGAGTTAGCGCATGACATATGTTAGTGGAATGATAAGAGATTCGATTGGTTACCATGGTGCAAACTGGGTTAGAACTCTGAGTGGTTGTTGTAGGGTTGTTTGGAGGAGTTTTGTCCAGGTTATGAGCTGAGTTGGAGTTGTTGCTCACGGCGTTATCCACTGTGCTAGTGCTCCTATTATTTTTTGAATCCAGGTTAGGAACAACTCTTGAGGCTGGAAAGGATGTGATGGTGCCAAAGGTTGGTGGTGCCATATTGATACCTCGATGAGCAGTGACTTGTGGTGTACCAAGAGCTCTTGTTGATGTTGGTTGGTTGAGAGTCGTAAGGAGTGGAGCAGTAGAGATAGTGCCAAAAGTAGATGGGGACACATTGATAATTCAGGGAGGAGTAGTAACTTGTGGCGTACTAGTCACTTGGCAAGTTGAAGCGAGAGGAGACCCTTGCTCTTTAACATTAGTCAAAGCGAGCGCCAATCTTGTTGATGGTGCGATTGAGGTGGACTGGTGGACAAGGGGGCGATTGGATCCATGTTCATCAAGAGTGTCCAAGGTGGAGTTGCACAAGTCTTCCCTCTCTAGCCCCATGGAGTCAACGTCAATGATCTCATCATCTAGGTCTTGCTCATAATATTTAGTGTCATTAGTCTGATCATATTCATACCACATATTATTAATTGGTTTGGTCAAGAATTTGAAAAACAATATGTGATAAGAAGTGAGGGGATAGGAGTACCTGTGAGCTTGAGGAATGCCTTGCATGCTTGTTGGCTCTTTGTCTATCCTCGTTGACATTGGAGGTTGTGGTCATTATACATAGTTTAGTAAGTACAAGGGAAAAGAGTGAATTTAGAAAGTAAAAGATGGTACTTACACATTGAGTGTTTTGATCGAAAAGTACTTGGCCTTGGCGAGTTATCCTCCTCGGCACTTTCTTCATCATGGTTCACGTCAACCATGTGACCTGACGGGAGCAGACGTAGAAAAATGCCGCTCGCTGCATTGGTGAACATGCGGAGCTGGTTCATTTTTTTGGACCACAAATCTTAAAGGAGGGGCACAACCTTGTTTGGCGTGACTTTGAAGCATTTAAAAGCATTCTCGTAGTCCAACGATTTCCTTTAGGTTGAGGGGTCGTCGTTGATGAAAGTGTGGATGGTTGTAAGAGAACGGCACCGGCATTGGCCATGTCTGTACTAGGCCAACTTGACGAGCTGCAAAGTGTGGATTGTACACCTCCACACTAAAAGTTGATGTTGTGGTGGGGTAAAAAAGGAGACTCCTTGCAACTATCCATTGAGACCACTGCTCTACATGCTAGATAGGCACCTTTAGAAGCTTCATTCCCTTGCGGTGCACTAGGGAATGTATGATTAAACAATGATAGCCCAAAGGTGTATGTCTCGAAAGGTGTGAATGTCTCTACCTTTTTAGCTTCGTAGAGTGTGGTGAAAGTAGAACTGTAAGTTTTTCCTCTTCGATGTTGCCTCTACAAAGTAGTGCCCATGAGTGAGTATGGTGGTGTCATTTGAGATCTCTTGAGGAGGAGGCAAGGAGCTGCGCATCACCGGGAAGTAAGCATACAACCAAAGTTGTATTATCCAGAGAGGCCCGGTGCATGAGATTTCTTCCCCTTTTTGAATTTGATTCACCAATGTGTGCATGCCACGATAAAGTCGGCAAAACACCATCTCAGCATGGTTCTCATATTCCCCACGTGCTATTTTGTATGTGGTGACAACACCTGTTTTTGGGCGGTTTTGGCTGGAGCATATGATGAACTTATGAGCCAATAGTGAAGGAATGCCACTCGCTCGACATCAATAATGGGTCTACCAAACACACAATTTATCTGGTAGTGATTTGTAGGTTTGGCTGAAAGCTATCGGCGGGTCCGGAGCATCACGCCTAGAAGGAGACTGGGCAAGAGGACAGTTACGCGTGATGCCAGTGAGAGCAACTATATCTAGTAGGGTCACGGTCATAGTCCCAAATCGAAAGATGAAAAAATTGGACTCAGTCGACCAGAAGCGCGTAGCAGCTTTGAATAGCTCCGGATCAGGATTGGGAGGACTGGCGCACAAGGAGAGGAACTGAGTGATACCAGTGTGGTGCCATTGATTGACTGTGGTTGCATCTCCTTTGAGGCGTGTATACCATTCTTTGAAGTCAGGATCACATAAGGGCCAAGAATGAACTGGTTTTTTTCTAGTTTGGCCTCTCCCAAAATAATGACTTATGGTTCTCCGTCAGGTTTATACGATGGAGGATTGGTGATTGGCACATCAGGTATGTGTTATACAGGATCACATGATTTGCATCAGGTGAGAAGATGGCTGGACCTAGCCATCCTTCTCCATTCTACTTCAGCATTAGAAGGTCAAGGGTGAATCCCATTTATTCTTCATTAAGGGAGCGCCACCAGTTCACCATAGAGGTTTCAGATCTTTTTCTCCTACAAGAACAGAAAGCATGGTTGAGGATTTGTTTCGATGGGCGAGCAAAATTTCATGGTTTGCTCAGAATGAATGTCACGGTGTTCAAAGGTAGTTGGGCACATATAATGTGTACGGGAGCAAAGCAAGCGGTAGCATGATGAGGAACGATTCTGATTAAGGGGGTTGAATTACCAGTCATGTTGGCAGCAAAGATCAATTGGATAACGTCCATGAAAAGAGAGAAAAAATGTGGGGAAGCATGTACGTGAGCAAGAATGCAGTCAGGTGTCGATGTCTAAAGGAAAAAAAAGGGAGAACTAGTATGTTGCGGCCATACACAATGAATAGCTATATGGTAAGTATACTTGACCATGCAAAAAGCTATATAAAAAAGAGTCTTATGGAAGATAATATTATTGGTGTGTGGTGCATACATGGAAGGCAAAGTGGAAATTCAAAGTTTGCCTTTGGCATACATAAAAGCTACAAAGTTTATGGAGGAGAATAGCACTGAAATTTGACATGTAAAAAAAATTATACATGAAGGGGGCATATATAAGCTATATATGAATGCCAATTTACAGAGGTAGCCAAGCCAAATCTCATCGTAAACTGGCCGCATACCTAGCTAAGGAGAAGAAACCATTGATTTCAAGTTTCAATGGCCATTGACACAATAAAGGTTGCGGAAGCAAAGAGAAAAGTACCTGGGCTTGGTGACTTGAGGCCGAATAATAGCAGAGCTCTTGCTACTAGGAAGAATGACACAACATATATTTTTGTTTTGTTTCGGTGGTGGATTTTTTTATTGATGGAAGCACATGTTTATATTAGGAAGATTGGGGTGTCATTGTCCTTCTAGGTTTGGTTTTCCTTTTATTAATAGGACAAGTTTTTAAGAGAGCATCCCACGTACAAAAGGAATTTGGTTCCTTATCAAGCATAAAGGATTAATAGAAAAAAGAAGAAGCCACCTTTGCCTGCGTTGGCCAGCGTACTGGCTGATTGTTAAGTTAATTAGGCTAAACTAATTAAATTGTGTTGGTGTATTCCTTTAGCCGAGTTGGAGAGGGACACTCTCTTGATGTATTTCGTTTACATGGCCAGGAAGAAATTAAATTCCTAGTATGATTTGGAGACATGGCTACATAAGCCAACATCTGTTCTTGTGGTTGCTCGCCTATTGGAGTTGGTGTCAACAATTTAGTCCATAATTTCTTATGAACTAAGTTGTGGGGCATAGGTTTACATCAAAATAATTTTCATTAATTATCACATGTATGAACAGCTTGGACACTTTATATAGTTGGTCCATGTGTACATGGATGGTCCAATTTATCAAATGGTAGGTTTGGGGATGGTAGTGTCCAACATTATGGATACCATACAAGTCCCATTATGGATGGTAGTGTCCAACATTATGGATACGATCCAAATTCCAATATGGATATTAGTGTCCAACACTATGGATACCATCCAAATCCCAATATAGATGGTCGTGTCCAACATCATGTATACGGTATACCATCCAAATCCCAATATGGATGGTAGTGTCCAACATCATGGACACCATCCAAACCCTATGATGGATAGTACCATCCAAGATCAAGGACACCATCCCAAATATAATGGACACCATCCAAACTCAAAGTGGATGGTGTCATCCAACAAAATGGATACCATCCAAGTTATTTGGTATATGGTGACCATCTAATTGTGCATCCATGGTACGTAGGGTTGATTGTCCAGGGACATGATGACGTGTCGAAGGTGGTTACCATAAGCGGGAGCTGACATGCAAAGGACGCTCGGAGGAGTTACTGGATGCTACGTGGAGCTGGTTTTTTGGAAGAGAGACAGAATGCGATTAGAGGGCGTGGCAAAACAAAACTGGCAGCAAGATTCTTGAGAATGAAAGACAAATCAAATCACAAACAGTCTTGTTAAAATTTATCTTTTTCTCTCTAGAACAGTAACCTATCACTTGAACCAGGGACCCTCCACGAGGTTTCTTTGTTAGTTGTGGTCAGTAGTTGCGGAGCTCTCAAGAAATCGCCATAGGAGTAGAGGTTACAGTAAGTAAATCCTTGGATGTATGCATCGAACACCCTCGTTCGAACAGTGTTTGAAGAGGTGTGAACCCGTAAGATCATTTTCTGTGTTCTTGATGTCAGTGTGCATTGATCACGCGAAATTCCAAAAAACATAATTGAATGCGTAAATTACATGATTATCTATTTTGAATTCAAATTCAACACATCAACCAAACTCTTTATTACTTCCCCACTAACGAAATTGCCGACCATTGTTACTTCAACACCTTTGCCGCCAACAAATCCTCTTTCCTAAACCCAATCTCTCTATGTCAACCCATCTATCTCTCTGCCAAGTCCAATCTACCGTGATAACCACAACTGGAGAAGAGAATCAGACACGAAGAAGACCCCTTGACTGACCTTGTTGCCTCTACTCTCAGCCTTCACATATTCCAACCCACCTTTGTTTCATAAGGTGGGAATAAATTGTTTACACTTAAAAATTATTTTGTACACATTTATGAGTTACAAGATAATTTTCGATTTTATAATGCCACATCAATTATAATAACTAATGTTATTTAAGTTGAGTTTTATGGATATTGACTTTTAAGGCCAAATCACTAAGTTCATTATGAGCATGGGCATGAGTCAATGAGGGACATGACCTTTTTCGTAAGAGGTCAGTGAGCGGCCCTTATCTTTATTTTCCCAACTTGCTAGATTCTAGATTTTTAAAGCTAGTTAAATAACCAATACCCCGTCTGTTTGAAGCTAAATCCGAAGCTTAATCCAGCTAATTATTTCATTCTTTAAAAGAAAAAGAAACACTAAAAGTGCACTTATGTTTGATACATGTATTAATCTAAATGTGTCCTAAATCAACTGGTCTCAATAACTCGAGTTGTTGGGAGAGGTCCATGTATGATACTTAACAACTTCTTTACACCCCCCTCAAACGAAAGTCGATTCATGGGCTTGAAGTTTGCATAGGCCCGCCAGACCATGTACTAAGACAACAGTTAATATTGAGGGTCGTTAGGACTTGAACATGTGTCCTCAATGACAACCAACTCTAATACAATGTCATAAACCAACTGTTCTCAATAACTCGAGTTATTGAGAGAGGTTCATGTATGATCGTCATTTCCTTACAAAATGTTTTTATTCCAATGTGATCAAAGTGCACTGGATATGGAAGTGAATAGTACAAGGTACCTAAAACCCATGCGTTTCCACAAAAGGAGTGCATTCTAAAATAGCAATATATTCTGCTACATAATTTATGCAGTAAAAAAGCATGTTCAACCCTTTGGATTTCTGCCACCAAAAACATATTCATTTAGACTTGTCAAAAGGAAGTGAGCAAAATTTTGCCGAAAAGAAAAAAAAAAGGTGAGCAGTGACAGTCGTATTTCCGACAATAAACTATAGAGAGCTGAGCTGGCTAGTTATTCGAATCATAACGTGTTAATATTGGGTCCAAAATCATTCAACTGCTTGCAGAATTTCGGGCCCTTGGTTCGGTTTGAGTCCGTGTTTTAGTTTAGAGCAACAATCAGTCATCCATTCTTGTTGGTTGGGTACATTATTATTTATTACTGAGATCCAGACAACACAGCTCATGAGGCTCTCTACTTCCCGCGAAACTCCCAGATTATTAATCAGCCTAAAATTAAAAATAAAAAGAAGGAGAAAGAACAAGGAGCCGACTCCATCAATGGTAAATTTGGGGAATCCCGTATAACTTTTTGAGTAGTACAACTTTTTTCATAAAAACATTTTCAGAATATATATGGAAATATGAAAAGTAAAGCTAATTTTATTCTCTAAATCTCATATATCCAAAAAGATTTCCTTTTTTGGAAATTTCATCCTAGTAAAAGTTGTAGGACTCAAAAATTTATGCAAAATAAAAATAAACTTTGCCAATATCGGATTACGGAGCACAAAGTTATGATCCTACAAAGTTTGACAAATATAAAAAAATTGGTTGTTTGGAGTAGCAAATAACATTTTTTCGATTTTGTCAAACTTTAAACGATCATAACTTTGTTCTCCATAATTCGATTGTAATGATTTTTTTTTAATTTTACATAAACTTTTTAATACTACAACTATTACTAGGAAGAAATTTTCAAAATAGAAAATATATTTGAATATAAGGGGTTTTGAGAATAAAGTTAGCTTTACTTTTCACATTTTCACATAAATTATGAAAACATTTCTATGAACAAAGTTGTAGTCCTCGGAAAGTTATACAGAATCAAAAAATTTCACTAAGATAAGATAACCGAGCACAAAGTTAATACTATTGAAAATTTCAACAGTGGATCGAGTCTGATGGCCTCGATCCATTACCTCGGAAAGTGGATCTAGGCCCTCTAACTCGATCTAACTAGTGGTTCGAGTCCATTGAACTCAAACCATATTTTGGGAAAGTTTTTATAAGTGTCGTATTTTAGGATTTTTTTTACTTATTGATGTACTTGGAAAAAAAATCCAAGCATAGCAGAGGCCTTTGAAGGTCAGATGTCAGTGTCTGACTGTGTAGGGCTGCAAATGAGCCAAGCCGCTCGCGAGCAACTCAGCGTTCGAATCGGAAAAAACTCGTTCGACACTCGACTCGTTATTTAACAAGCCGGCTCGCGAGCCAACTCGTTAGTTAACAAGCCAAGCCTGAGCTAGACCATGCTCAGCTCGATAAGCTCGCAAGCTAGCTTGATTCGGTGGCTTGTCGAGCTAAGCTCGTGAGCTGCCTTGTTTTGAGCTTGGGGAAGGATGAATTACTCTTTTAAACATGAACATTGTCTTCTAATACAGATGTGTATGAAATTTAGATGTTATTTATAGTTTCTAGTGTTCTTTCTATCATTTAAATTCTTATGTTTATACATTTTTTCAGCAAAAATGATTTTAAATCGAGTTCATCTTGAGCCGAGCTTGTACTCAGCTTGACAAGCTATGTTAAGGAGAATTTATCGAGCTCTACCGAGTCGAGCTCGAGCTAGATTATTTTTATTCAAGCCGAGCTCGAGCTCGAGCTGGATTATCAAAATTCGAGTTCGAGCCGAGCTCGAGCTGAAAAATTAATAAACGAACCGAGCTTAAGCTAAGCAAAAACTCGACTCGACTCGGCTCGTTTGCAGCCCTAACTGTGTGTCTTGGGCCCAGGAGTTTACATTTTTACCCCTAACCTTCCATGTCTTCTCCATCCGTCGCTGACTAGCTGTGCATTTTTGCCAAAAGCTCACTTGCATTACCAAGAGAAATAGATACTAATGTTTACAAACCACATAACAACCAAACCCGAAAATCAAAGCCACAAGCATCTGTAGGAAACAAAGAAAGAGCCTTTTTACCTACCAAATGAGTCGTTCGATTGTTCTCCCGACCTCGAAACCCAATTGAAAACATTGTGAATAATTCTCGAAGTTGAGATCTCTCTTCTAAAATAGCTCCACCCCGCCTGTCCCAAGTCTTGTGATCCTTGATTTTGGAAACAATAACTTGCGCATCACCCATGAACGAGATTTCTGTCAGACCCTTCAAAGAGAGACAATGTATCGCATCCCGGAAAGCCATTAATTTACGCACAAATTGGCAAACCTGCATACACAAAATCCTGCACAAAAAATACAGTCCCCTCTTGATCCTGTACCACAATCCCACCCGAAGCATGGAACCCCATCTTTACCGCACATCTGGATAACAAATACAAGGCGTATCGACACTCATCTCTACCATCCTGCGCGCTATATGAGGATTCACCACCACCCCGGGACCAACCAATTCCACCCATTCCCTAACCTGATTATGATACTGTCGGAGTAAAGCATCCGCAGAATATTGGAAATAATAAAAAAAACCACCCAGTTTCTAGATTTCCATATTCGCCATAGCAATGCCACTATCTTCATGATCCTTGCCGGTTCCACAATCCGCTCAATCATCATGCGAAAGACAAGTGCCATATTCAGACCATCCAAAGCTTGTCGTTCTCCCACCAAGCCACTCTGCAACCAATGTTCTTCCGCCACCTTGCAGGTAAGAAAAAGATGCTCCATAGACTCTAGGGGACCCCAACAAACCAGGCACCGAAGTAGCCCTACTCCACCTTTCTCACTCAATGCTTACATAGTAGGCAAAATACGTCGCATCAATTCCCACAGAAAAAATTTCAACTTAGGAGGGATTGGGAAACTCCACATCTTCTTCCAAAAACTTATATCCCAAAAAGACACTTCCTCCTTCCATTTCGGCAAACCTCGCTTAATCTGGACTGTAGTATGATATCCGGACTTAACGGAATAACAACCATCAGCCTCGTTTGTCCAAAAAGAT
Source organism: Linum tenue (assembly GCA_946122785.1). Taxonomy (NCBI): domain Eukaryota; kingdom Viridiplantae; phylum Streptophyta; class Magnoliopsida; order Malpighiales; family Linaceae; genus Linum; species Linum tenue. The sequence continues at coordinate 34,931,758 of CAMGYJ010000004.1, forward strand.
TGTGGATGCTTTGTGCAAGTAAATAATGAAGATGAATCCTTTTTTTAAGGTTAAATACACTTGTATATCTAAAACTTTCACGGTTGTGTCAATAATATCCAAATTTTCTGAAATACCACTTATATCCAATTCCTTCACATTCTTTAATGGTGTTTTTGGATATACAAGTGTATTTAACCAAAAATATATTGGGAAATGGATAGATTTGGCAAAGAACAACTTTAAAACATGGATATAAGTGGTATTTCGGGAAATTTGAATATTATTGGCACAACCGTCAAAGTTTTGGATATACAAGTGTATTAAATCTTTTTTTAATATATGTTTGGGATACAAATTACTTAATTGCTGTAAAATGTTGTTATCTTAGAGAAAGAAACTATGGGTTTTTAACAATATATAAGTATATGTTTGATGGAAAATAAGCTCAATATTCTTCTCTTAGTTTTCTTTTTTAATCACAATCATGTAAATTCGAAGATGATATAACTTACTTCTTTAAAATTGTAATAAGATTTTCTTTGAAGATAGTCATGTGGATTAATATGATGGTTGAATTTAGTTCAAAAGTAGGCCTACAAATGACCCAAGTCGAGACGAGTTTTATCCTAGTTTGAGCTCGGCTCGTTGCCATGTCGAGTTTGAGCTAGGTTGGTTACTAAAATCTTCACTCGTAATTGGTATATTCATTTTGTATATAATTTATGATACATGTGATTAATGTCAAGGTGAAAAAAAATAATAGTTAAGTACTCAATATTAACTAATCTCATTTATACTTTGTGGTATCATATTGTTTAGTTATTAAATTTTAACTATTCAAGTTATTTTATAGTATCGAATAAATTTATGATACATAATTTCTTTTTAAAATTAAATAAGATACTTTCTCACATAATTTACATGTTAAACTTCATATAGGGTGAGCTATATAATTTAATAATCCTATGAATAATTAAAATCATACAGATTGGTTCATTCATAAGTCGGTAATTGAGTTGACTTTCTAGCCACAATGTTGAGAGTTGAGACATCTCATGAGCTCTAAAAGAGCCAAGTCACGAGTTGATCTCAATAAGTCACCGAGTCGAGCTAGCTCGCAAGCTCCGCGAGCTACAAAAGGTTTAACTCAGCTCATTAGTAAACGAGTCGATTTAAGAACAAGTTTCTCCCGAGTCAAACGCCGAGCCGCTCACGATCAGATCGACTAATTTCCAGCCCTATTCGAAAGGAATTGGACAACACAAATGTTTGGGAAGCCGACAGGAAATTGGCGCGAGGGAGAGGGAGATGGCGCCAATAATTTCCATTGGATCCTTTTAAAGGCAAAGAGAGACAACTAAGTAGCCACATGAATAATGATTAATATTAGGGCTGGGCATGCGGGCGGGTCATCTGTGGGTTTAGAGAGATCCGCCCGCATTTGACCCGAATTTTGTTGTGTGTGGGTCTGTTGGTGGGTGACGGGTTGTGTTGGCAGACATCCGTCGGGTGACAGGTGTGTTGTGGGCGGGTGCGCGGGTGACCCGCTCAACCCAACAACAAAAAGAACAAAGTTGTTGGTGCCAAAGAGTGGAGTGTGGAAACTCTGACGGAAACTAGGGCTAGTACTGGAGATTGAATCTCAAAGCCAATCCTAGAAATCTCTACTTCCCTCTTCTTCCCTTTATTTTTTCCTCTTATTCTTGATCCCAAATCACCTCTCTTTCCTCCGAAAAATTATTTTTCCTAGTTTTCTACACCCAATAATCATTTCCCTCCATAGAAACTCTTCCATAATAGAATTTCTATCCAATTTCGAAACAAATTCGACTTTTTTCTTCCTATTCCATCTTGCTTCTAGCCGATAACTCTGCACCAATTATCTTGTCACTTGAACTGAATCTCAAATTTGGAGGGTGAATGGATGTTGAAAAAGATTTTTATTTTACATATTCACATTACACAGGGGTTCTAAAATATAAATGGATCATGTCAAGTTGACTCCTTTATATCATGTACATTGTGATGTGGGTGAACCCGCAAACCCACCCGCATCATCCGCCATCCACCCGACCCAACCCGAGACTAAATGTGGATGGGTGATGGGTTAAAACTTGTCAATCCGTTTAAGCGCAAGTGTGTGCATTTTATGGTTAAAATCTACTTGACCCACCCAATGCCCATCCCTAATTAATATCCTATTTTATTTTGGTCGCCTGATGCGCACTTACTTTTGATGGAATGGATTCTTCTACTCCTTTCTCATTCTATACATTGGACTCAACCTTCCCTTACTTTTTCCACTTCCTGATTTGTTCATATGATCTTTGAAATTTCTTTTTGGAGAAAAGTATGATTGCATTAGGTATTGACCAGAATTTGGTTTCCTCTGGCTCTGCCTCTGGCCTTTCCTCCAAGTGGGTCTCGCTACCGACAGTAGTTGAAGCACATTTTCCTGTCCTAAAACTGAAGAGCTATGAACCCTAAATAACTCTTATTGAAACAACCAATTCGAGGGGTTCTTAGCCTAAATAATTCTTGTTTATACTCTCGAATAGTCATCGTACTGTAGTGACCATCGACTTCTAAATGTGAAGAATAATGAATATTTTTGAAATATTTTTGGTTATTGTATTGTGTAATGACCATCATATATTGGAATGTGAATTATAAATATTAATTCTATCAATGCCGCAAAATGCATTTGTTTTCTCTACAAAATTGGTTGATGGAGAACGAAAAATCTTTTGCAAATACTATATGGATGCACATGAGACAAATTGAGCAGTGTAAATTAAAATTGATACAGTGTTACTAATTTTTTAGGAGCTTAAGATAAATGTTAGTCAAATTTCTTAATGACTAGTTGGAGAATTGATTTTGTCCGGGAATCCACAACCCAGCCGCACCATTCACCACCCACCCAACCCGAAAAAGAATGTGGGTGAATATTATTAAATTGATAAGTCAATTTGAGACTAAAACCCACTCAACCTGCCCTTTGCCTACCCTTATTGAAAAAAAATAACAAAATCTATTTGAAACATGCATTTCAAACAATATACTTACAATTATTAGACAATCTCCAATAGAAGGCGGAAGAAAGTGATAATTTAGGATAAAAAATGATTTTCCCCTAAGAGTCACAATGGGAAGGGAAAATTACCAAAAGCAGTTTTGAATGAAATACTTTAAGTGTTCATCTTGTTATTTTACTTAAATAATTTGATCATGATTTTTACATAATCAGTAATAATTAATTATGACAAATATTTCGATTCCATTTTAAATTTTGAATCAATTTTTTTACCAATACATTATTATTAATATCAAAGTAGATCATACATCAAACGTAAATTCAATTTACTGAAAAAAGATATTTAAAAGTAATTGAAAGCAACACTCCATGGTGTCAGCTATGGAAACTAACTAGGTTGTTCAACCTCTGCAATTGATTCAGTTATGTTAAGTCACCATGGAAACTAACTAGGTTGTTCAACCTCTGCAATTGATTCAGTTATGTTAAGTTATTCACACACACTAAAATTTTATAAATATAACAATTGCTTAATTGTTTTAATTAAGATGTATAAGAATACGACTAATCTCGTTAAGTATGTTAGAACTGTTTGCTGGTACAATGCTTGCCCTCATCCAAGCCCCATTCCACATATATAGTTGATGCTCTACCATCTAACTTGCAAGGTGTTGTCGGTACAAACAATGAAGAATCTCTTGTTGTGATATTTAGCTCGAATTTGAGTCCAAAATGCCGGTGGCGATTGATAATCACTAACTATAGCATCCTCTGAAATTTCAACCCAACCCTCCCATAAACCATTATCCTCGGGTAGGGCTGCAAACGAGCCGAGTCGAGCCGAGGCGATTCGAGTTATTTCTTATCTTGAGCTCGGTTCATTTATAAATTTTTCAGCGCAAGCTTAGCTCGAACTCGAATTTTGATTTTCCGGCTCGAGCTCGAGCTCTGCTCGAATAAAAATAATCCAAATCGAGCTCGACTCGGTAGAGCTCGATAAATGCTCATTAACACAGGTTGTCAAGTTGAGTCCAAGCTAGACTTAAAATGAGCTCGATTTGAAATCATTATTGCTGAAAAATGTGTAAGCATAAGAATTTAAATGATAAAAAGAACACTAGAAACTAAAAATAGCAGTTAACTTTCATACACATTTGTATTAACAAGATAATGTTCATGTTCAGAAGAGTAATTAATCATTCCAGTAGCTTTAAACAATCCAGCTCGCGAGTTTAGCACAACGAGCCACCGAGTCAAGATAGCTAACGAGCTTATCAACCTGAGCATGGTCTAGCTCAAACTTGGTTCGTTACTAACAAGTCAGCTTGTTAAATAACATGCAGAGTGTGGAACGAGTTATTCCCGATTTGAACGCCGAGTTGCTCATGAGCGGCTTGGCTCAATTGCAACCCTATGCTTGGGCTTTTTCTTGTTTGACATGTGAGTGGCTATAGAAGACATTATGAAAATTTCAGCATATTTGGGAATGAGAGAATTTTTTGAAGGGAAGCAGTGAAGAGTTGAGAAGTGTTTAAGAATGAGAATGAGATGTTCTATTTATAGAGCTGAAAAATATTGGTTGGAAGAAATGATCATTAGGAAAAAATGGTTGTTGGTTAAATTTGGTGTTGGAGGCTTCCCCAGACATTCTTAAAATATTCAACACAAAGTAAAAGAAAAGTGGTGGGGGCATAGCTCAAGTCCATTCGCGCCAACAATAACACTCACCATCACGAGAAAGAATAAAGAATACAAAGGCAAGGAGGGGCCAAACCCCCATCTGCGAGTACTTAAGCAAGGCACACTTAACAATGTGGTCCGCGCGATAGTCACCAGGTTAGGTAGTATTCGCGTAACAACGCCGCCCGTGAACAAGAAACTGAATACGACACCGTTCCAATGACACACCTTCACGTCACTTGTAGACCTCATCATACCCTAGTTTTCTGTCTCTTCCAAGCATCGTGTCACATTGGGAACCCACTCACTAGAAGGTAGCCTATAAATAAAGCATTTCACACCGTGGGGCTGCGAGTGAAAAAAGTTACAATGGCGAGAGTGCGGGACAAACTCCAAGCATCCCGGACGAGGCAACGCTAATCAAAACAATGACGAACCCAATACTATTCGCGGAAGCCATCAACCGCCAAGGAAATGCGCCAGCAATTGGCTAAACGAAACGAGGTGATCGTAGACATACAAAACAAAATGAATCAAGTCATCGCACTCATGATGAACAAAGAAAACCCTGCGGTAGAACCACCACTACCAGTCGAGAGGCAACCTGCCCCTGAAACCCATGAACAACAACGAGTGGAGCTGCCAGCGAGAGCAAAGCTCAGCTTCCTGGAGCAATACATATCCCCACATTACCACCCTCAGCCCAAGGTGACCCTCCACCAACCACTGTATGCCAAAATTATGGTGGATCACCTAACCGGAATCCCACTCGCCCTCCCATCATACAACAGAACAATGGACCCGAAGGACCATGGTAGCACTTTCTGCCTCCGAATGCATCTCCAAACAAACTCAAACGTGACTCTATGTAGAACCTTCTTGTCAACATTTGACGGCATATTCCTCGATCAGTACAACAGGCTACCAAATGGAATAATTCATTCCTTTGAAGAGTTCATGCTCCTATTCACAACCAAGTTCGCTTCCTAAAAGAGGAGACCGCTCCACCTCAAGGGTTTATTCGACTTAAACAAAAGGATGGGAAAGTCTAAGGGCATTTTACGTCAGATGGTCAAGATTTGCCACGACATTGAGGGACCTCACACCAAAAATTGTCGCCCACCACCTCATGGAAGCCACCACCAATATGGAACTCAAGTGAGCATTAGCAAAAAGACCAATCACGCTCTAGACGGAGCTAGAAGTCAAGATCGAGAAAGCCATCACACTAGAGGAGACCCTCGGTGCGGGATCTGTATAATGCTTCGAGCCATCAAGACCAATAAGAGAAGATCAGACACAGAGACAACTCCCTATACCACTCGAACAACTCGCACAACGCCATAGCGAGGCGAGTAGGCCGCTCGTTCCGCTAGAGCAGGCAACGCGTAGGCGCATGCCGGAAAGACGTCCGCTAAACACCATCACACCCTCAATGACACAGTGAAGAGCGTATTCCACCTCATACGTGAGAAAGGCTACCGCCTTAACTGGCTCGCTCCAGTTAAAGCCACGTCACACATGCGTCACCATAGGAAGCACTGCGATTTACACAGAGAAACGAGACACATGACATAAGATTGCTTCAACCTCGGAGTCGAAATCTGATAAGAATCCAGGCTCGTGAAAGCCTATATTTTTTTGTGAAAGTCGCGCAACTTCGATCTTTTTAGGATTTTCTGGATTTTCTCTTAATAACTCGAAAAGTAAAGGATACGTGGGGGTAGATACTTGCCACAATCAAGTGTGATTGGTCAATTGATAAGAGTCTTTCCAAGCTCTTCTGGAATCCTCGACAGAATAACTTAAACAAGGATCTTACTCTAGTTATGGAATCCACTGATAGCTAAAACAATAAACCATAAGCACTTATGCTCTATGCGAAAACTCCTCAGAGTTAATTTTAATTCAACAAAATTCTCTAATCTCAAAATTTGTGTTTACAACCCTTTATATAGCCTAGGACAAATAAAATAATCAAAAACCTAAACCTAAAAGGAAGGCCAAACTCGGCCAGACCCGAAATCCGGTCTAAATACCCGGTCGGGTATTAACACACATCGATCGGGGAAATACCCTGACTAAATTACTCGATCTATTCTCCAAATCTCCGGTCGGGGATCTTCTCATCTTGGTCTGGTTTTTGCACCTGCTACGAGGATCATATCAAAATTGAAGTACTCATTCGAAGAGGATACTTGGCCGAATGTATCCAGTAGACAGAAGAACGAAAAATAGCGAGGCATTAACCCCACCAGCGCCACAATCCGAGTACGATGACAACACTGGCTCATATGTCTTACGTAAGGAAATTGGGGTCGTGATGATCGAACGAGACAGACAAAAAAAAAAAAAAAAAGAAACGTGCCCACACAAATGAACGCTCGACAACGAACACCCAACCAAAGTGCAACATCAGTTTCGATGACACGGAATTCCCACAAGGAGCCACATCGGAAGATCCACTCACCGTCACCGTCCTGATAGCCACATGCAAAATCCATCGACTGTTGGTAAATGGGGGGAGTGTCGCGAACATATTATTCAAGAATACCTTGGACCAGATGTGCATGATCAAACACGCACAGGTAAATTTGGTGGGATTTTCCAGTACACGAGTGGCTGTAATAGGGGCGATAACGCTACCGGTTGTGATTGGCGACCACGAACCAAGAATTTGAGTTTACCACCGTGGACTGCAACTCACCCAACAATGGCATCTTGAGCCGTCTGTTCCTGGCTAAATTCATGGCTCTGCCATCCACGTGCCATCAAAAACTCAAATTTCCCTCCAACGCAGGTACAGGAGAACCCCCGGGCTATCATGGAGTCTAGTAAAAGAAGCAAAATCCACAAGGAAAACCAACATAATCGACACGAGAGTGGAAGAGCGCGCCCAGAGTCCACAGAATCCGATTTGAAGTCGCACTAGATCCAAACGAACCAACAAAAAAGTGCGCATTTTGACTCTTGTTCACAATGACATGGTCGAACCGCTGATAAAACTACTTCAAGAATACAAGGAACGATTCATGTGGTGCACCAATGACATACCACGGGTGCCAAGGCAGGTGGTGCAACATAGTCATGTAATGCGCATCAATGCAAAACTGCGACAACAAGCTCGCCGTAGTTTCACAGGAGAGAAATTGAAAGCCATTAAAGAAGAGGTCTCATGACTCCTTGTCACGGGCCTAATCCAAGAAGTCAAGTACCCAACATGGCTAGCCAACATCTTTTTGGTGAAGAAGTCTTCCAGAGCATGGAGGATGTGCGTTGACTGCACCACAATTAATAAGGTGTGCCCTGGAGCCCCTTACCCCCTTCCGCACATTGATCAGCTGATCAAAGCCACCTCCTACCACGAGACATTCTCCTTCTTGGACATGTTCTCAGGGTACCACCAGATTCCCGTGAACCCTGAAGACGAAGAGAAGACAAATTCCATGACCCCATTCAGAAATTTCTCCTTCATCAAAATGCCATCCGGACTGAAAAATGCGGGAGCCACATACCAAAGGATGATGGACTCAGTGTTCTCGCGGCAGATAGGAAGAAACATCAAGGTCTACATCGACAACCTCATTGTCAAAACCAAGGAAGGACGCTCGCATCTCCAGGACCTCCGTGAAACATTGGAGGCACTCCACAAGCGTAGTCTCTGCCTCAACCCTCTGAAGTGCATGTTCCGAGGCAGGAAAATTCCTAGGTTTCATGATAACCAAGCGAGTCATCGAAGTGGACCCAAAATAAATCATTGCGGTTCAACAGTTACGCGCACCCAAGAACGCAACTGAGATACAATCTCTGAATGGGAAGCTCGACGGGCTAGGAAGATTCATTCTGAGGTCAGCTGATAAGTGCGCTCCTTTCTTCCGCACCCTGAAGAGAGACACTCTATTTGCATGGACGCCAGAGTGTGAGAACGCGTTCAACGAGCTGAAATTGTACCTAGTAACCTCCCTGTATTGACCGCTTCTAAGCTTAATGAGAAATTGTTCTTATACTTGGTTGTGTCATCCATAGCTGTGAGCGCAGTGTTAATCTCCAGAAGAGAGGCTCAAATGGAAAGATCTCGAACGCTGTTGACACGCTACGACACAACACCAAACTGCCACCAAGTATAATCGCATAGTGGAAATGCAGAATAGTGGTTAAGTCTAATTATCGACCCGAGCTCTAGATCTACTGCCTACTCAGTGAACTCCTATTATCTAGCAGGACTAAGAGAGTGTAGTGATTTCAGTGCAAAAGAAACATAAATACAAGTAATGGTCTGGTTCTTTTCAGGTTCAAAAGGTCATCCGAATATGGTTCCCCCTAGGGTGCAGCTAGTTCAGGTTATACGGTCCCAAATTACTCAGATTGATAGATAGGAAAGTTCTTTACTGGTCTGGACTCTCGAATAAAGTTATCCAGAGCCTCTTGGTTCTAATACCCGGCAGGTGGCTAACCTCCACCGGCATACACTAACCAAGGTTAACCACGCGAAACTTCCACTACTGGCCTTTGTTCCAGTATGGAGCAGTGAATCAACTTATCGACTAAAGCAGTCAAATCACCACTTCAATTAAAGGTTGCTCTTTTAACCTATGCAGAGACTATCGTTCTAGGTTAAAGCCAAAATTACACAGGTTTGATCAGGACTCATGCAATTATGAATTATTCCTCAACTGAATTTATCAAATCAATCATTCGCAAATGGGGTTCATACAATCATTCCTCACATACACAAGTAGGGTTCTTCATAACCATATGAAATGGAAAATTACTCCATGGAGAGATGCGAGATCGTCATGCTCGGAGTAGACATCATCAGAACAACAATGGTCAACTGCTCCTGGCGGCTAATCGGTACTCCGAGGTTGGGGAATCGAGCTCCAAAGTCTTCGGATCGCTCCAATCCTTTCCCTTGAGTTTTGCTTCGTCGCTCTCTCTCTAGGGTTCTTTTTCTGCCTTTGGAAGTCCAAAAATCTCCATCGTTTGCAAATTTCCCGAGCAACCTTTAAATAGGTAGAAAATTTGCCAGTTACGGCCGTAACTTGTCTTGCCCGCCCGTAACTCTCCAGAAAACGACGTCATTGTTTCACTTCATAAACCAAGAGTTGCTGCTTCTTTAGAGGAGTTACGGCCTCGACCGTAATTTGAAGAGGGAGACAGTAACTCCAAAAATGCCTCTAGAACCGATGTCGTCGCTCTCCAGGAGTTACGGTTGCAAAGGCTGAGTTACGGCCTAGACCGTAACTTCGAAAGTCTGCCCGTAACTCCAAAATGTCTTCTGGAACTCTTCATCCATCACTCACCAGTTACGGCTCCTTAAGGAGAGTTACGGGCCAGACCGTAACTTGCAAGGTCTGACCGTAACTCATAGGTAATCGCTGCCCATTAGCTCCAAAATGTCCCAAACTTTGCTCCTTCGTGCCCATTCACGTACTAGGTCCTTAAACATTATAAATGAACACAACCTAGCATAAAATAGGCCACGAGAGCGATAAACCAAGCTCAAACGGTCGAGAAATGATGGGAAAAACATGTTCTAATATGGCGTTATCAGCTGTCAAACCCGGAAACAAGTTACTCGCAAATCGAGAAGGCTGCCCTCGTCCTGGTAAGCGCCTCCCAAAAGCTGCGCCCATACTTCAAAGCTCACTCAATAATTGTTCTCACCAACCTCGCACTCAAAAGAATACTAAGCGCAATGGAAGTCTTGGGAAGTATGATAAAATGGTCGGTCGAGCTATCAGAGTACAACATCCAATATGCGTCAAGACCAACAATAAAGGAACAAATATGGGCAGATTTCATCGCAGAAGGAGTAGTTTTAGACACAACGCCGGATGGGATATGGGAGGTATACGTTGATGGAGTGGCCAACAACATGGATTTAGGGCAAGGGTTGTTATGCGAACACCCGCCTGATCAATACATGAGATGGCTGTCCGCTTCAGAGCCGTGAAAACAAATAACGCGTCTGAGTACGAGGCCATCCTAGCCAGGCTAGCGGCTGCTAGTGAATTGGGTGCAAAGATGGTGAGAGTGTTATCAGACTTTGCATGAGCAGTAAACAAACTGAATGGCATTTCAACATGAAGGAGGATACACTCTCGCAATACATCGAGCGGGTCAAGATTTGAGCCGCACTTTCGAAGTAGTGACATATGTGAAATATCGAGTGAAGAAAACATTCACGCGGACGTACTATCAAAGCTCGCGACCGTCACTGACTTTGAATCAACGTGCTTAGTCTCGGTACAAAAAGAGGATCAAGAATCCCAGCAGATTGTCATGGTCAACGCCACACAAGTAGTAGAGGAAGATGACTGGCATACACCAATAGTAGGGTAGTTAAATGATTAAACAATTCCAGAGGATCTAAAGGAGGTATGGACACTAATGCAAAAATTGTCATGTTGTACCCTCATTGGCTGTGAATTACACAGGCGCTCACATTCCGGTGTGTTTGACCAGCAAAAGCGCAGAGGATAGTGCAAGACGTACACGAGGGGTTATGCACAATGCATAGTGGCTCGCGTAGTATGGAGCGCACCATTCTACTCGACGGGTACTACTGGCCAAGAATCAAGAAGGATACAAAGAAATTTGTCGACCGGTGCCACAAATGTCAAGTCAACGCGCGACAACATCATCTACCATCCGTGGAGCTTCAAGACAACTTGAGCCCATGGCAGTTCACGCAAATACATTACAGTAGCGGTCGACTACTTCACAAAATAGATCGAAACTGAGGCACTAGCATCGATTACCGCGCAACAAGTATTTCGTTTCTTAAAACAAAACATACTCACGCGATTTGGCGTTCACAATTCACTCGTATTCGATCATGGTAAACAATTTGACTGCGCCGAGGTAATCGATTTTTGTGATCAAGTGGGCATGATAGCCTGCTTCGCCTCAATAGCATACCCTGAAGCCAACGCTAAAGAGGAGTCGGCAAATAAGGCAAACCTAAATGGAATCCACACCCGCCCTAAACGAAGGTAAAGGCTATTGACAGAGGAGCTTCACACGGTACTATGGGTGCACTGCACTACATTCAAGATAGACACAGGAGAAATGCCGCTTGCATTGACATACAACACATACGCGGTCATACCCATCGAAACGTTGACGCCCACCTAGCTAATCATAATGTTTGATGAAGAAAGCAAAAACATGGCTCGATTAATAGAGCTGGACCTGGCGAATGAGTGAAGCGAGTTAGCATACATCAAGCTAGCAGCGCCGAAGGAACAGATAGCAAAGTACTATAACGCGAAATTGGTTCCCCACAATATGAAATTGTGAGACCAAGTGTTGAGGCGGAACTTCCGCCCAGACCCTAAACATGGAAAGCTAGCGTCCACATGGGAGGGACCATACCTTGTCCGAGAAGTCATCGGCGCCAATACCTTCAAACTACGGGACTAAGCGAAGCCAAAGTCCCAAGAACATGGAACACACAAAATTGAGGAAGTATTGTCCCAGCCCTTAATGTATTATACCAGTGTATGTACAACGGTTTATCGTAAGTAATAAAAGCAGAGCCACTATTTATGCGACTAATAAAGGATGTATAAAAAAACGAAGAATATAAACCGCAATGTAATCGCGCAGTCATCACGGTAATCATGAATTACGCAATGCATTCAAACTTTTTATTGGTCAGTAGGGAGAACACGGAACTGACAACCAGCCCCAGAAACACAAAATGCGAGTACACTTGGAATAATTTCACCTAATCAATTACAACCTTTTCCGCTGCACCCGCTTCATCCTTCTCATCCTCCAGCTCGGAATCAGGGTCCAATGACCACTTTTCACTTAGCCACCGCTGAACGTGCTTGACCATAGCACCGGTATTCCAACGCACACCGTGTTTCTCTAGACGCACCTTCTTGCGAACGGCTATGACCGCCTTCGTCATGCAATCCGCCAGGATCCTATGAAAAGCAGTCGTTGTCTTGTACTAGCGAATGGTGTTTGCCTGATCATCATAAACATCTGCTTTTTATATGATTCAAATTGGCAACTTCTACGAGTCAAAATTACTTGCCAAAGAAGCTATCAAGGTTGGAAAGGAAACAGGTAGAATTTGGCTGTCATTTTTCGAGTTTATGGTACTTACTTTGGAGGCATGGTTCTCTCAATTAGCTTGGCGTAAATGCAAGGTTAGATGTTTGTTTTGAAGATAAAGTTAACCTCTACACATTGGTATTATTTTTGGATCTAGAAAAATCCATTAAGACCATTTTCCAGACGTCCAAAGATGCTATATGGAATAATGAAAAGTGCCCTAAAATGGCTAAGGCAAAAAACTGGTTTGTAGAGTCTACTTTTGAGCTCAATTCGAGCAGCATGGATTTGAGTCGAGTCCAAAGTCTTCAATAAAATGAAAATAGGTATATTTTTCTACAAATGGAAGGAATTGGATGAAATATTGGAGATCTCAAAGGCCTCTAACGAAAAGCATGAAGTTAGTACGAAAGCTGTTTTGTTGGCAGCTTACTTTTTCTTGAAGAAAGAAAGTTTGAGTCCGAATTTGGAAACCTTTTTGGAGTATACTTTTAATTTAATTGTTCCTTGTTCCATTAGGTTTTTATTAGGGTTTATTTTCCTTTAAATACCTTCTATTTACGTTGTAAAAGCAGAGAATTTGATGAATTGAATTGAAAACTTCGGTTTTGTGCAAGTTGCGACTTGTGTTGGGTTTGGTGGATTACAAACTTGCTGAGTGACACACACGAACTTCACCGCTAATTAATCCCGACTAGAGCTCAAGCATAAACTCTGGCCGGGTGCAGTATAGAGAAAGTATGTTTTAATTTTCAAACTCGGGCCGTTCCATGTACCCCTACTTCAATCGCTTAGTTTGTTATCTAGCAAACGTTTTTGGGTTTAAAATAAGAAAACTACAAATGAAAACAATAAAATAAAGTAAATTGAGGTTGTCCCAATGAGAGAAGAGTTTGCCCGGGTATTGCTCCCCCAGCTACATATCAAGATCGCCCAAATCGAATGCAAATGTGTGGACGCGTGTTAATACACCGTAGGAAGGCACAATAAGTGAAGGAAACCTCACTCTCTTAATCAATTGTTAAGGAAAACAGTTAAGCTAGGAACATTAGCTTTCTCAAATAATGGATTAAGGATTGCATACAATAAATTTGGGAGTCTAGCTCTCTTAACGTTTCGGCTAAGGATTGCAACAATAAGCCAAGAATGCTAGCTCTCTTAACCGTTAAAACTAAGGGTTGCAAGACCAATCTCTCCAAACTTAATCTGGACGGCAAAGTAACACCCAAGTTAAAGTGCTAAATTGAAGTTTAAGGTTTGCCCTAATTTCCCCTAGGTAGGTGCCTCAATTGGCCAAGGAATCCAGCGTATCAAATCCTCCTAACAACAAGGGGAATACCCTCTACCTAGGTCAAATTGGCATAGTAATGAGAAATGAAGAACACAACCCAAACATCATGAAAATACCTCAAACTTTGCATTAAACAGAAACCCACACGCAAAGCATTCAATTAATACGATCCATCACATATTTCAAACTAGGGTTCACAACACCCAAGTGAATAGGTAGACTATTCCATAGCTAGGCAAAGGAAACATAAAAGAGGAGAGAAAGAACCATGAAGAGATGATAATTTTTCTTCCTCCTTGCTTGAATCTACCTTGAGAGGTAAGAATCTTCACTCCTCTAGCTTAGGGCAAGCCCAATCTCTTTTGTCCTCCTTTGAATGAAAATTTCTCTCTATTGAATAGGAAGAGGAAACCCTAATATCTCACTTGAAACCCCTCTTTATTCTGAAAAGTAAAATCCTAGAAAAAGCTCTCTATTCTCCTCCAGCTCCCTTATCCTTTTATATACAGGTCGCGCCCAGTTCACGGTCCTAGATCACGGCCGTGAACATTAAGCGTAGACCGTGAACTGGCTCGATGCCAGTAACATGTAGAAATGCTTTGGAAGCACGTACGTTTTTTTCACTTTTGCGCACTTTTCAACCTCCAATCGAACCGAAACTTATTCTCGACCTTTCCACACGTGCTAGGACCTAAAATATGACAAAACAAGCACACTCTAGCGTAAAATAGGTCGAGATACGATGAAATGAAAAGTCAAACTATAAACAAATGAGGGTTAAAATGTATACATTTAGACCCGAATCACTGAGCTTGTGTATCAATTGAATAGTCCCTTCAATCGTGGTCGAGAAACTACCCTTTTATGCCATACGAGCTTTCCCTAGGTGTGGAATTGTCTGTTGGTTCCGTTTTATCCAATTTCGTATTAAGATTGCGTTGTTCTTTATTCAAGTTCTATCAATCTTTGGATTGATCGTATTGATGCGTAACTTTGATAACATACACCCCTAGGGTCGTATTAGCTTTGGATACCTCGTGCACACGCAACAGATCCTCCTTCTTTCGCTGAAATTCCTCATGCACGTTCTTAAGCATCTCGGCATGATCCACTTCAAGGTGTCGCTTCTCTTCAGCACACTCATTCCCCAGTCGCACCCTCTCTTCATCAAACTCCTTCCGTAGCTCTTCACGGATGGCATCTATCTCTTCCGCTCGAGCCTTCTCCTTCGCTACTCGGATCTCATCCTGCAACTTACTCTACAGCATGCCCAGCTGCTCCAGCGCCTCATTTGCCTTTTTCGTGGCATCCTTCGCACGCCCTTTAGCACCCGGGACCCTACCTTCAACCTGAATACTCTTGTCCAGCTTCGCCTTTAAAGTCGCGGTGTCATTGGCCCTTTCTTGCTGGGCATGCAAGGTAGCCAGCAAACCCTACACCAAAAAGCCCCCCAATTGCCTTAGTAAAAAAAGGGAAAATGATAGAAGCCAAATCGAAGTACAACAGAAAATAGTAAACCAACTAGAACACTTACAACAAAATGAATTTGCGCTAAATACTGGAGAGAGTCGTTGCTCTTCAGCCGCGGAGGGATACTCAACACCGTACCCACCGCTCGGAGGGCATTTTGCACAGCACTCAGAGATTAAGCGATGCCAAAATGCAGCCGCACATACCGAAAGTACGTGGGAACGAGGGCCTCGAACCCAGGCATCTCGGGCAAAGTCTGCAGCACTGTTTGCCTCGAGGAACTCCCTCCAACCACCCTATCAGGTCGCGGCAGCTTACTAACCCCTAGTTTCCTCTCAACAACCTTGCTTAACGCCTTCCCTACCGGGTGCACGACCTTAGCATTTTTCTCTAGTGCAGCATGGCGATCAAGCTCCTTCCTCTTCTTGTCGCCGCGAGTTGCCATAGGAGCTTTGCAACCTCCTCGATGGACATCATACTGACCACCGACGAATAGTCCATGCCTGCAACAGTAAGTCATAAGAAGGCCGTTAATATTATACAATGCAAAGACAATGGAGAATAACTAACCATCATTAAACATCTCCCCCAGGCGAGCCGCGCAGACTTCTCTACGGTATAAGTCTATCTGCTCCTTCAATAACATCTCGTACTCCGCTTCCAAACTGTTGTACGAGCCCACTTCCGACTCGAACCCTATGGCGCTCCCATTCTTCCAAACAGTCGGTTCGTCACCGTATTCGCTGGCTCATTCACCGGGAGTGCACTTCATATAGAGGAACCGCTCGAACTAGTTCTTGTCAAGCTGTGGAGACCCATAAACATACCCATTTGATCTCTTATCGCGACGCTTCAACGACAAACAGTCGCTCTTGTTCTTCTCAGTGGGCTCCTTCATCTTATAAAACTTGCAGAACAAGCCATACGTTGGCTCAATCGCGCGCCTCTTACAAACAAGGCGTAGAATAGACACATGCATCATCACGGATGGAGAGAATCGCGTGATGTAGCAATTTAACCGCCACAGCAGGGCACAAAACAGAGGGTTCACTGGGAATTTAAACCCAATCCGCCAGTACTCGGACTATATCCCAAACCATCCAGGGGGAAATTCCCAATGCGGCTATGCTCCGATAGCATCGCATACTGCCAGGTGGGGGGCAAACAAACTCGCATACACGCCGTTCCACCTCTCTCCACCCGAAGATAGAGACATGATCTGGACCGCGCAACAAGTTTTCACTAGGCGCGGAACCAGAATGAAACCTCTCCGCCCACTCCACAACCGTGTATTGGGCGTTGATGTGACAAGGACCAAGCTGACTCATCGCCTCTGAGATGCGCGGGATGCAGGCGGGAGGCTTCCGGCGAGAATGATCAGACTCTATGTATGAAATCTCCACCACAGCGGAGGCGGAAGGCTGGGATCCGCTCCCGATATCGCGGCGAATGATCAACACCCCTGCGCACCAAATCTTGATTCACCCCCCGATCCTGTCGCTGGCCTCCCTCAGAAGAGTTGTGAAGAAGATCATGACCGGCATCGACGCCGTACGACGGCGTCGCTGGAATTCCTTCGGTCACAGTTCCACCGTTACCCTCATCGTCGGATTCACGCAGATCCAGGGATAGATCAGTAGAAACACGAGAATGAGGAGAGAGATTACCTTATTCGTTGATAACAAACTCGATCTGGGCGTGGGAACCACCGTCAGCCATCAAAAACTGGTTGTGTTGATGGAGGAGAAGAAGAAGCAAGGTCGCAAACGAAGGAGAGTAATCTGAGTTTGTAGGAGATTTTCCAGAAGAAAGTTGAGAGTGGGAAAACAGATGGTGTTCCTCTGGAAACTGAGGTCACCTATTTATAAACAAAAGGAAAGAGAACGAAACGACTAAATAGCATTGGGAATTACAAGTGTTACATAAGATTTTTTGAAATTCAAAATCGAAAAAGTAACCACCCAAACAAGCAAACAGAGAAGCGCCACGTAGATAACAGTTGAATGACGATTGGCAGGCATAAGGCAGTGACACTCCCTACGCCAGCGCACCGCCTGGGGGGCAGGATAAACCCGCGGGATGGAAAAACGAACTCAAAGGAAATCTCCAACGCGTTGCCAACGTGCCCTAACTGTTACCAGCGGAACGAAGTTAACTACTTACGTAACCCGTGGAAGGAAGAAGAAAACGAAAGTAGCAGTCCTGCCTAAACGCGCGCGACAAACCGAGCCAACCTGACCCGAGCCATCAAAAGCACACAGACAGAACAGGGGGCATTCGCGGAATACCCCCTGCTGGGAGGCAATTGTTGGGCGCATGGCTCGGGTCCAGTCGCGCCAACAATAACACTCACCACCACTAGAAAGAATAAAGAATAGCAAAGCAAGGTGCGACCAAACCCCCCATCCGCAAGTACTTAAGAAAGACGCACTCAAGAACGTTCTCGCGCGTAAAGTATCGCCCGCGCGATAGTCACCAGGAGAGGCAGTATCCGCGTAACAATGCAACCTGCATACAAGAAACATAATACGACACCGTTCCACTGACATAGCGTCACGTCTCACTTGTAGACTGTTACACCCCATCCTTTTCTAAGTCAGAATGACCATTCTAGCATTGTTAAAAATTTGTCAAATTCCACCGTAATATCAATGAGGAAGAAAAACATTATAAACCCTTGGTTCAAACGGTGTCAAGTTTCGACATAAAATGAGAAAGTTATAGACGTTAACTGAGTTTCGAATTAAACTCACCCGTAATTATGAATTTCCAAAAAATATCCTTGGACTAATTAAAACCCTAGACATCTTACCCCACTCGACTTCACCACTAAAACAAATAAAACCCCGCGGTTTTATTTCATGGTTCAGGAAACCGTACCGGACATCATATCGGATTCCTTTTTGGTAGGGTATTTTGTGGTACGACCATGATTTAACCATTACGTACCGGTAAATACCGTTTTAATAATAATAAAATAATTTTTTGTCAAAAAATCGTGCCAGCAAAATCAGGATACCGTTTTGAAATAATACCGGAATATACCAAACAATAAATACTAAACAATCATATAAATAACAAGAATTAGGTAGTAATAAGGCCCAAGTTCCTAAAAAAAAGCCCATGGACACATGAAATAGGAAATCGGATGAAATAATAAACACCCTACCAGAATAAAATTAGTTAGTAATAAGGTCCAAGTTCCTAAAACAAAAGCACATTGACATGGAATGGAACCCTAGGCGCCGCTACCCTCCTCTTCCTTTTCACTCTGCATTCTCTCAGCTCTCGGCTCTCTCAGCACTCTGCATTCTCTCAGCTCTCGGCATAACAGGCACTCCTCTCTTTCTTCTTTCAAACAAAGCGCTTCCTTCCTCTTCATTCTTTTTCCGCATCTGAGCAGCCGATCAGATAACGGTGGCAAGCGGCGACGGGATGGCCTGGAAGTGCGATGGCCAGGAGCGGCGGATGTAGCTGGCGCGTGGTGGAGATGAACAGATGAAGCAATGGCCGCGTGTGGAGGCGGTGACGAGGCCCAGCTAGTCGGCGTTTCGTTGCAAACAGGCTACCGCCGATAGGTTAAAAACCTGCTAGTATTACGCGATCGATCGGTTCGATCGAAAAAACCGACCGATACGATATTTCTACCACTAACCACCTACCATTTCGTTTCTGGTCCGGTTTCCGATTTTTTTTTTTGAACCGATCAGTACGATCCGATTTCCTGGTCTATGTTTTATTCCCCCACCCGAACAAACACTTTCACAAAGAAACAAAGGAGATTGCAGCTAGCTCCGTTTCTCCCCTCGTACCAGCGGACAAGCACAACCCCCCGCCGCCTCCTTGCATCATGTCCAAGGGAAATGGCGTCGTTGTCCCAGGGAAATTAAAAGGTGGTGCATTATTTTGGAGTACTGATGAACCACCATTGGAGATTCCATGGATCAATCGTCGAGGTAAGGAGCATGTCCTGATTTTTTTGTCCTGTAGCTATTATCACCTAACGTGGCCAGAGCTGATTAAGGGGAGGATTTAATGGGTAGCTGGATGTCTTGGTCCATGTTATAATGGACATGTTAAGGATTGGATTGAAGGGCTAAGTAAAGATTAATAATGAGAGGGATATAATACATACGAAATTGAAGTGTTATGTATGAGTTGAAGGGTGGGCTTAATTGACGTAAGTCATGGAGAACAGTGGAAGTTACACTGTGTACTTGTGATAGGTACTTGTGCACTCCTGTACTTGGATGAAAGAGATCAATACGGGAGCATTCCTCTGCGAAGCTGGATGATAATTTCAGTCGATCAACTCGATAAGTAAAGTGAGTGTAAATGGTGTAAAATCTCTGTCGTAAGTCTTTTAGTTTATGTTTTTTGTTCAAGTTATTATTTAGTTAATTTTTGAGTAATGCGCAATATGTGTGTGAGGCATCCCACCGCCTACTTAAGGTGGAGGCAGGCGTTGTGATGTGTATGAATGTATGATTGTAATAGTTGGTTAATGGTAAGATGAATCCCCCTAGGGTAGGGACACCAAACGACGATACGTAACGCGGTGGTCTATAGTGTTTTGGTGTCTATGGATTGATGATATAAGTAGAGAAATTCTATAAGATAAGATAGGAGTATAGATCTCTTATAGACTGGTTTGAGAATAAAGTATAAAGGATGAAAGCGAGAACGGCTTTCGTCTAAGCCATGAACCCTAATAACGTGTCTTAGTAAGGGTTTGCTTAGGGCAAAGACTTTAGGAAGTAACGACGAGACTGACTCCCTTCTCACTCACCAAGTCGAGGAAGGGTTAGCAGAGGTGGAGTTCGAGAAGAGGCTAGGCGAGGCAAGAAGCCGCACCGGAGTGGACGAGATCGAGGGGAGCTTAGTAAGGGGTGTTAGAGTTCGTTTAGTTAGTTATGTTTATGATTATGAGTATAACAGGAGGTTCAAAGGTTAAGCTTTATTGACTATGTATTTGAGTTCGCCCACGTGTTTAGTGCATTTCATTTGAAAAGTATTTAGTTGTATCGATTTTAATGAGATTTTTTAGGTTGTTTTAAGTCGGCTCCGGAGCATGTGTATTTCAGTTTGTTAAAAGGATTGGGTTGTTACATAGACCCCATCATACCCTAGTTTTCTGTCTCTTCCAAGCATCATGTCACATTGGAAACCTACCCACCGGAAGGTAGCCTATAAATAGAGCATTTACCCCTGTGGTGGGGGATCGATTTTCTAATCTCTCTCTAGAAAACAAGAAACTTCTATCTCTAGAATCTCTCTCCTTTTTCTCAAACCTCTTGTAACAAAAATGGAATAAAACAGAAAACGGTTCAATTTCTTATTTCACTTGCTCCCAAAATCCTTTTGTCTCACTTCTGAAAGAAATTCCAAAATACACATGTTTTTTAAAAAAATTTCCAAAATACACACGTTTTATGAAAAATTCTCAAAATACACATGTTTGGACATCAATGTAGTCGTCAACCGCAGTGAACGAATTCACCACGGCAGACAAAAGCATTGAATGCATCACCATGGTTGACGGCCGCGGTGAATGCCTAACCTAACACTAAAACTTCAAACGAACGTAACTTTGTGCTCGGTTATCCGATTGTAGCGATTTTTTTTATTCCACATAAATTTTCAAGATCTTTGAATCTTAAACAGCCTTCATTCCAAAAAAAAAAAAAATCGTTTGCTACCCTGAACGAACAATTTTTCGATTTCGACAAACTTTGAAAGATCATAACATTGTGCTCCGCAGTCTGAATGTCATGAAACTTTTTTTGATTTCACATAATGGCTCATGTGTATCACGCCATGGATATCAACACTTTTTTCCATGTACTCGTCACGAGCTTCACGAGCTGAACAAGGTTTAGCTCATGCTTGTCTCGTTATAAACGAGTCGAGTCTCAAACTAGCTTTTCCCGAGTCGAGCGCCGAGCCGCTCGCGAGCAGCTCAGCTCATTTGCAGCCCTAGTTGTCCCTACCCATCCCTACCCTTATAGGATCAACAAATAACCCGTCCCTAATCTGACCCTGTAGACAAACTGATCCATCCGACCTTTAGGGACTAGACGGGTCAGGACGGGTCAGTGAATCTTTCGGATCAAGCTTTCACCCCTATGCATTAATGTGTGTTGGAGCCTGGAGTGCCGGACAAGTCGAACAAGGTGAAGCGGTTGGAAGTTTCTGAATGGTTGGGCACTGCTTTGGAGTTTGGGGCCTCTGAAAGTAAAGTGTAGCGGAGGAAAAGACAGTGTCACGGTTTCCACTGCCCAGATTGATAGTCTTGAGTGAGCATACAAATAATCTAGCGTATCCCCAATTTCTAACTCATTTGACATATTAGTTTTCATCATTTGACACTGTCATCTTAATCTCATAATAGAAAAGACAATTGGTATCATTATTAGCATTTCAAATGATGAATATTAGCTTACTAGTATGAGATTAAGATGATATTGTATTATATTTGTTGTTAACTTTGATATTGAAATGATTTTATGACATTTTTTTCTATTGACTTTTAGAATGCTTTGTTGTTAACATAAACTCCTCCATATCAATTATAATTCACGAGACAAACATGTCCCATTGAAAATAACATAGCTGACAATTTGGCTTTCCCTAAGACATTGATTAAGGGACAAATAGATCGTCCTTACAACTTACAAATGTGTGAATTTTGTCGTTCTTGAAGACACTATTTAAGCGACCATTAGTCGTCCCCGCAGATTGAGTTTAAGGGACAATTGGTTGTGAGGTTCCAATTTAGCAACCCTGAAGACACCTCTTAAGGCACGGTTGGTCGTTCCTATAATTTCATAGGTGACAATTAATCGTCCCTAAAAATATAGGTTAGGGATAACTAGTCATCCCCACAAGGGATATAAGTGACAATTAGTCGTCCTCGAAGACATAAGTTCAAGGACAACATCTCCTTTATACAAGTTACATCATTCCTTATCTCTAAAGACATATGTAAGGGACATATAGTCATCCCGGAAGTTGCATAGGTGACAACTCATCGTCCTCTAGACACAAGTTAATGGGCAAATATTCGTCCCCAAAGCCATATAGGTGACAACATGTCGTCTCTAAAAGTAATGTTCCGGGGACGACTTCTTGTCATAAAAGGCATGTCTATAGGGAGGACATGTTGTTTTTCATGGAAAAGAAATAAGACGTCGAATCGCAAGTATTGGGGACGATTGTCGTCCCTAGTAATGGGGACGACCTAAGATTTTGTCATCCCCAAAAGAATAGAGGGCAATAGTATAGGGAACCACAATCCGGGGACGACTTTTGTCATCTTCAAACCTCTTTTTTTTTTTTGTAGTGACCCGAATCCGAATATTGCGGATAATGGGTGGGTATGGATTTCTCACTATCCAACTGGAACCTACCCGATTATACACATGCATATGTATTTTGTCTAGAAATAATAATTATTTTTCTCTAACATATTTTATATTTAGCATGTTTTAATTAATTTTCTTCATTCTAGTAATTATTGTCGTACTTTTCCTCTGATATAATGTGTGAATACGTGTGAATGTTAACATCTTGGTTGGAGTTATAAAGAGAAATGATTACTCATGGACAATCGTAGATACCCGAACGAGTATGAGCATGCTTTCGATTTTCTACCCGTTTCTTATGTGGGTATAGGTAAAACTCGAACTACTTTGGGTAGGGTAACAGATATACACTATCCGCCCCGACCCATTGTCGTCCCTAAACCAACCTGTATGTTTTATTTTATATGTTATTGATATTATATATTCTAGTTATCTTATTGATTGATGTATATGTTTCGTCTACAACCTCTAAATCTGTATTGATTACTGATAGAGATGAGGAGTAGTTATGTGACTCTAATACCCTCGCCAGAAATTTCTTCTTGTGCATGTATGCATATGCTCCACCCCACAGGATATTAGGTGGGTGGGTGTGGGATATTTATCATATAATGTTGTCATTGAAAATGTGTGGGTACAAATGCAATGGCTCCGGCCGGGACATTAATAGGGCATGTATACGATCTCTCCATCGTATTAGATATCTCAAGTTGGAGGAAAGATATGGGGGATCTCTCTATTATTATATTAGTATTATTGTTATTATACGAAATTGCATTAGTACTACTAGCGGGCGCCGAACATTTATAATTACAAACAGTCGGCTGATTCATGCTTTATAAATGAATTAAGCATAATAATGGTAATGATGTTAGAATAAGAAGATCGATACTCAGAAATTTTGTCTTCCACGCAATGGGGGTGGATCGAAGACGGATTCATAGCATCCGTTCCCCGTGCGTTAGCCCTTTCGAGTTTCCCCTTCTCGGCCCTGGCCACTGAACGGGGTGAGATCAATTTCCGTCACCGTGAAGCAACAGATTCGGGGAAGTCACGGGTCCCCGTACCCGACATAAATAATAAATAATTAACATATAGAAACAAAAAAGTAACTGGAAAACATCTAATTCAATTGAAATTCCAAGTCATTTGTATGAAAAGCAGCTTAATAGCAAGTCTACAAGGCTGCAACCCTCCCATCACCCAGAACTCTAAATTTTCAGGAGTTCTTCAGTTGTTCGACATCTACTTACAAACAACTCGAAATCAGGACCAATGGCAGAAACAGAGGCAGTTCCAATCAATTCATTGAATGACCGGTTTATCAATCACAACAGCAGCAAAATCCGAGTGATCATTAGTAGGGAATGATGTGTATTGACTATCCATCTGTCTCAAAGGAAAAAAAACATCTCTATATAGAAGAGCAATAGAGATCATATCATAGGTATAATTCCACCTTGTTGGACAATCAAGCACAAGTTTTTTCCCAACAAACAACTTGAGCTGTTTAACAGCTTCATTGAAAGTCTGGGCCCTCTTAGGTGGGGAAGTCCAGTACATAACACTCTCCGTAATCAAATGGATTTCATCCTTTATCACATCCAAACCATCCTTCGCAATTAGGTTCAGTATATGAGCAGAACACCTCATATGAACCAGCCTACCAACCATCAACAAGTCATTCAAAACAAGTTTATTCTACAGGTGAGCAATCATGGAATCATTAGTGGAGCACTTGTCCAAGGTGATTACAGACAACTTTCCATCAATGTTCCAATTCAGAAGACACTGAAATAGTTTTCTTGCAAGCCTCTCACTCGCATGGGGGAAGGGACATACAAAAACCTTAGCATTGAGTTTATAAACTTCCAAGTATTATCAATAAAATGGGCTCTGACTGCCATATAACCCCTCTTCTGATTTGTGGCAGTCCACAGATCAGTGGTCACAACAATTTTACCCAGATTACCATCAATAACCTTTTGGTAGTTACCCCTTTCAACCCCATACAAAGACAATATATCCTTCTTCATAGTATTTCTACAAGGCAAAGTAAAATGTGGTTGCAAAAAAACAACAAAAACTCTTGAACCCCATGTGTTCAACAATGCTAAGAGGGTCCTCATGGTCTAAAATCATTGAACACAGCTCCTTCCTAGACAGATCAGCGTTGAACTCTGTAGCAGATAATTGAGGTTTTCCAGTTGCTTTATAATTAGAGCAAAGAATTTTTTGAGCACCATCATGTATCCTTTTTTGGATACAAGTATTGGCATGATTCCTGAGGTGCCAGGTTCCATTACGAGTATCACAACCAAGGTTTTTCCGATAGTACTTGCACTTAGATGTAATAATCCCATTAAGCTTAACTCAAGTGTAGTGAGGCCATACATCATATGCCAATTTGCATTCTTCAGCAAGTACTTCAGTATTTTCATTTTCATTGGCCAAGTTACCGTTACCATTACCAACTTGTTTAGGTTGATTGTTTTGATCAACAGGTGCAGGTTGTGGAGGAACAAGAGCATTGATAACATTTTCAGGTGCATCGTCCATCTGACATTGACATAAGCAATAGTATGGAAGCACCAGAGGATTGCTTGGTTAATTTTAGGATGTACGATTTCTAGGTTCGAAGCTTTATTCTTATAGATTAAATTGCAGATTAGACATTTAGACTATGCAAGACATGAACAGACACAAGTAATCAACAGAAACTCGAGTCCCTAAGGCCTAATACATGCAAAAAATTAAGTAAACCTTAAGTCCTTCACTAACCTCAAATCTAGAGAGAGGGGGTCTGTTGTCTAGAGTTGGAGATGGTGAACTGATGGCTGATACGAAACTGCAAAAACTCAAACAAAAGTACGAACATTACAATAGAATTCGTCAAAATCAATAGAACAAACTACTAATTACTATTTACTAAAGACTAAGGAACTCTGATTTGTGATTACAACGAGTATCAGAGCATGCAGTCACAGGTGCAGATGAAGATGAAACTGCAGCGCCCTAGAAAGAACTAATGGAGTTAATTTATACGAACCTAAAACTAAAGGAAGAAAGAAGTAAAAAGAATTGAATTTGAAGATACTTATCTCGAGTTCTGGATTTTCGGAACAATAATGAACGAAAAATCCTCCCAATAACCTCGAATCAGAGATTGGAATAGTCATCTTTTCCTTTTGCATGCTGATCTTTTCCTAAATCGATGACAATATTATTCTTTGATTGGTGAACAAAGAGGATAATGAATGACAGACAGCGAAGATGGAAAGAATTCCGTTCTGAATTTTCGGCACAATAATGAATGACAAATCCTCCCAATAACCTCGAATCGGAGATTGGAATAGTCATCTTTTCCTTTTGCATGCTGATCTTTTCCTAAATCGATGACAATATTAGGCTTTGATTGGTGAACGAAGAGGATAATGAATGACAGACAGCCTAGATGGAGAGAATTTCGTGGGGGATTGGTGAGATTCGGAGATCGTCAACAATCCGAAATCGATTGAGCTGAGATTTAGAGAAGAGAAGAGAGGGACGAGTTTCCAATTAGGGACTTAGGGTCTACCTCGAGCCTGACTAAAGGCTATTTATATGTGGTATAATTCGACGTCGTTTTCAGGATCGTGGCAGGCTCGGGGCGGATACCATGGACTCCGTCACCGCCAGCCATCCGTTACCCACAGATAACTGGTTTCCCCGAATCCGGTAATTCCCCATCAACGTCGGATTGGAACTGTTCAGCCCAGTCGAGTATCGGGCGGATACCCGGCCGTGCGGTTTGACATGCCAACCCTACTTGCACCTAATGAAGAATAACAATAATTGATATAATTCGAGGCAGACCCTCAGCAAAAAAAATAAATAAATATATTTTTATGAGTAAATGAATATAAATCATGGTTGTCATGCCGACCAGCGTGCCACCGGTTGAACCTGGTTGAACCGATACCGGTCATAAAATCGGTGTGACACCACCGGTATGACCGACATGATCGATATATCAATCTCTAAATAAAATGGCCTTATTTTAGTAAATTTAATTGATAAAAATTATTTTATTATTTATTTTATGAGTATAAAAGTTAAATATTGATGTTATTTGTTGGATTCAAGTATAAATCTTTAGGTATTGACGTTAAATGTCATATTTAAATATGAGTATTTATAATTTTATTTGTAATATTGACCGGCATGAACCGGCACAAGCCGATATGTGCCACCGGTCGAACCATTCCACTTGCTAAACCAACATACTGGCGTAAACCGGTTTGACAACCATATTATATGATAGTGCATCGACTTCGATGGGGATCGAACCCAGAAGCTACCAATACGAGATTTCCATTATCGTCCTTCTTCCCTTCCAAATTCCAACTAGGCAGGCAGAGGCATTTGTGTCGGTGGAAGCATGTCCTTTTCATGTATCGTGGGTTGTGCCAATTATACGAATATATGATGCTTCCTTTTCTACTTCATCTTTCTATGTAGGAATTTCTTTTCTTTAAAGTTTTCTCAACATGGAATTTATTTTTTTAAAAGGGCTCTCAACTATTTATGAATTACTAGGTAGATTTTGTGTTGCGCTTCGCATAGTATTAGATGTATTGTTGTAAACCGGTATTTGATTTGTGATCGCGTTTAGCAATGATCCATTAGAAAAAAATTCTAATATGATCTATATCAGTAGGTTTAGCTATATAAAATTATTTAATCACGTTTGAACTACGATTTTAGCACAAAATGCTCTAATGCTAACTTTTACAGCTCGACCTCCAGTATGGTTAAATTTTTTTCCCCCCAAATATAAGGCTCAGGTTGAAGGAACATGTCAAATATGATTTAACCACGATTGAACTACGATTTTAGCATAAAATACCATAATGCTAACTTTTTCGTTACGACCTTAGGTATAGCTTTACAACTTTTGGTTTGATGAACATAAATCGAGGCTCGGGTTGGAGCAATGTGTCAAGACTGATAACCACGGTTAAATTATAATTTTAGCACAATATGCCTTACTGCTAACTTTTCTGGTATGACCTTCACTATGATTTTACAATTTTTTGCTTTACAAAATACCCTAATGCTAAGTTTTTCAATATAACCTTTGGTGTGCTTTCACAATTTTATATTTCTAAATATAAATCGGGACTCGGTTTAGAGTAACGTGTGAAGCCTAAATCAAAGGCCTTTTCTCACTTCCATTGTCACGTTGAGAAAGAAGCTACAACGTGTCCACTACGATTGTACCGCAATGACGGCCCAATAGAAAAATTACTAACGAAATCTAAATCAGCAGGTGATTTTAGCTATATGAAATGATTTAACCTCGATTAAACTACAAGTTTAGCACAAAATGACCAAATGCTAACTTTTCTGGTACGACCATATGTATGGTTTTACAATTTTTGGTTGAACATGCATCGAGGCTCGGGTTGAAGTAACGTGCCAAGCCTGTTTTAACCATGATTTAACTATGATTTTAGCACAAAATACCCTAACACTAACATGTTAGGCTTGATTTTAACCATGGCTGAACTACGATTTTAACACAAAATACTCTAATGCTAACTTTTTCGGTGCGATCTTAGATATGGTTTTACAATATTTGGGTTTTCTGGACATAAATCGAGGCTCATGTTAAAGCAACGTGTCAAGCCTGATTTAACCACGGTGTTAGCACAAATTACCCTTGAGCAAACGTCTGGTAAGTGACAGTATTCCACTCCTACCCGAATTGGAGACCCATCATCAGGATAGACAGCAAATGATCTGGAAAGGATCCATCAGAACGCAGCTCTACCAGTACCCGGGCGAATCCCATTCGAGCTCCTCTTCTTGTAGTGTGATCCACTCCAAGTGGCACCCCAATCCAACTTGCAATGCGGCTTAACCCCATAAAATCAATATATTCCAATGGAATATTTGTCAGACGAAGCCATATCGAAAGAACACCTCGTCCCATATCCTCTACACTGATTCCCGGAGTCCAAGGTCTCAAATATAGGAGGTTCTCAAAATAGAACCAGGGGCCACTCTTCAGTATCCAATCATAAGTAGACTGAGAAGACAATTGAATCAGAAACAGTTGATCGGAGAGAAGCGAACCCTAATCAGACCATCGCGCCCCCATATGCGATTTTCCCAACGCCGAATAACCAGTAACGACGGAGGGGCTTGGAGAAACTGACCCACTAACCAATTCAAAATATGGACATTTTGTGTACTTATAATATTGTTTTGGGCTTTTGGCTATTATTCTCATAAAGTCGATAGGT
The DNA here is from genome assembly GCA_946122785.1 of Linum tenue. Taxonomy (NCBI): domain Eukaryota; kingdom Viridiplantae; phylum Streptophyta; class Magnoliopsida; order Malpighiales; family Linaceae; genus Linum; species Linum tenue. The sequence goes on from CAMGYJ010000004.1 coordinate 34,960,945, forward strand.
AGGGCTATGTAAGTGAATTTCATTAATTCCACGTGAGATTATTATAAATTAAGTGTCGCCAAGTCAGCAAAAATGTTAGTCTAGTCAGCATGTAAAATGACTCCTTTACTATTTTCGACGGAATTGGACATTTTGCGTATTTTTTTAAAAATTGACTATTATTGTCAAAATGATGATAGTTATAATTATATAGGTGTATTTTGCCTATAATATAATACATATTTTAATTTTGTTTGGGAGGGGCGCCTCTGCCAACGAGATAGTTTGTCCCTATTTTTAAAATATTTATTGAATTAGGATAGTCTCAAAGTATGTGTATGGTTAATTATTAATAAAAAAACTAAATCTATGTTGGATCATGTAGTTTCGCATAGTCCAGCAATTGATTGTAAAGACAAACAAGATCCAATGTGCAGAGTAAGGTATGAGCCTACTAGATAGAGAATGTTTGATATATCAGAACTAGAAAAACCCCCGACGTATGTGGCGGACGATGCAATACTGATATAGAAATTAGTTATTCCATTTTGAATTTACATCACCTATGTTAAATTTTCCCTTGAATGTGTATTATTTGGTGAAATGCAAGTTAGTTATTAAAAAAAATCATTATGCAACTTAGACAAAAAAAAAAAAAGTTTGTTATAATTAGACTATATTGAAAAAATTGCATTAGTGGGCTTTTCATGTCATCATAGTAGTTTTGGTCTCCTTCAATAATTAACCTAGCCCACATCATAAAAGTTTAGGCACACAAGTTCTTCACAATTTACTAACATAATTGAGGGTTGTTGGTAGTGATTGATACTGCCGCGAGTCGCCTCCATCGATAGTTGTCACGCCGCTGGAATGCCGACCGGTTAAACATAGTATAATTGATGTTGGTCAAGAAAACATCTGGAATTTACTAACATAGTATGATTGAGTTTTTACCTCTAAACCAAATAATGTCGTTTTAGTAAATTTAATTAGCAAAACATTCATTTATGATTTAATTCATGAATTTAAAATTGATGTTATTTATTGGATTCAAGTCGTTGGGGAAAGGCCACCAATGCGCACAAACCGGATCGCGAGCAGCCACATCCTACCTGCCGCGAAAGAATCGAACCAAGGGACCCACGTACTTGCTCTGACATTCCCGTCTTTTTCGTATTAATTGCTCACCTAACTTAATGGGAACTATAAACACAACATTTACTCCACTTGAATAGAGGATGCAAATATTCCTTCTCACTCTAGACATTCACTCTATCTCCTTTATTCCAAACTCTCCCCACTTTTTATCTTTGTCGACCTCCCTTATTGAATACAAGCATTCTGATCTCTTTCTTAATCGTGTACGACTCCTACTCAATAGCCTTACACAAATAACTGGCGCCCACCGTGGGGCAAAATATCAAAATATTTAATGAGGAAGGAGCGACATTCCTACACTCAAGCCCTTCGATATAGGAGACAACCCCACTCAAAGCAATTACAAGCCAAAACCTCTTTGAATCATCAAAGAACCCTGAGGTGACGAGGCTTTTTCACAAGATGGATAACCCAGACACCGTTCTGATTGGGGAAGAAGAAGTAGAGTTGTCCGCCAAAGAAATCTGCCAGAAGATGGAGCAATAGAACAAAGCCATCGCTGATATGCAGGAGAAAATGAGACAGATGATTAAGCTAATGAGCGCCCAAACTAACCTTGTGCCGACAGCGCGTTCTCAGGACATGAGCACTGGAACAGATCATGCAGTGGAAACTGCGCCTTAGGCTGCCCGTGCTATGCGGGTAGCACGCCTCGACTTGGACGATCTTGAGCAACACTGATGAGGGCATCAACACCAAGGTGATCTCAAGTCCAACGCTGGTGCGAGCGTAGCGTGGTCCGATCACTAAAAGTCAAGCCAAGGCATTCAAGGGGCGACGTCAAGCTTATTTGGCCCAAAACTTCACCAAAATGGAAGCTGACTTGTTCGTGGGACGAGAAGTGATGCTCATAAGCGTTGGGGTTGCTTGAGGCCAATTCCCCGGCCTGGAAGGCCAAAACGTGGTCGGGTAACTGACGAGATGACTGGCGAATGAGTCCAGGGATTTTCCCCGGCCTGGAAGGCCAAATCCCCGACTAGGGATTTAAGGAGGGAGGTCGGGGTTTTCACCCCAACCACTCCCGAAGATTTTTACTCGTCCTATGCGGATTATGTGACTTTTACATCCAAACTCGAGTTTCTTTGTTATTTTTGGCCCAAAACCTTTGTAGCCTATATAAGGGGCTGAACTAAGTCTTTTAGGGGGTAATCAACAATTTTATTTAGAAATACAAACCCTAGAATTGGTTGTTCAAATACCAACTTCTCTTCTTCTTCTTCTTTCTTGATCGTGGAATCGATTCAGCAAGAGAAAGCTAACGTTTTCTGCTAGCTCATCACCCTAGCCGAATAGTCCTTCGAATACCTGGCCCTCTTCCTGACTCGTGGATTTGGTTTGGGTTGTTAATCCGTGTTGGTGTTCGTTGTGTTGTAATCGATCTTTGATGTCTTTCTGATTGCTTAAAGTCCAGGAGTTAGAGACTCGACTTATATCAGGTTGTATTAGAGCTCAGGTTCAACATAGTGACATACGTATCCTCTTTCTTGTGCAGGAATCGGTCAAAAAAGGTTTCGTGCTCGTAATCGCCACTAAGAGAAGCTACTTTGGTTCAGTTCTTTTTTTTTTTGTTTCGTTCTTTCTGGTAACGTGCATATGGAAAAATCATTCATATAAAAAAAGAAAAAGAAAAAAACGAAAATCAAAGTAAAGAAAAAGGCAGGAACTAGGCCAGATCACGCAAGAAAGTCATTTCGTGTGTTGTTCTTGAGTGGCTTCTGATTGTGCTACTTGGGGAGTGAGAAGTTTTTACCTAGGGTTTCAGAGTGGGAGTGGAAAGAAACTTTGTGAGTTCATTTTTGGGTAAAAGCCAATTCTGTTGAGTGAAACACGAGTGGTAAAAAACGAGTGATCTCAATTGATTGCAAACACGTGAGAGAGTTAATTTGTGAGGACCTTCTTCATATTATCAGTCTGAAACTTGCATTCACGGATAACTTCTTGTTTCAAGTTTCTGAACTAAATGGAAGGAGAATTAGAAATTCGCAACAATCCGGAAGTTCAGAATTTAGAGGGCATTCCACAAGACACCTTAGATACTCTTGTGGGACGTCTTACTCGGATGATGCGCAACCAGCAAGATCAGATCAACACTCTCCTCGATGAAATGGCATGGCTATCAATCTCCACCCCAAGGAGGTGGAGGAGGACGATTTTCCACCACCACCACCATCACCGGGAGGAAGGCGAGGCCGACCTCTGGGTCCCAACAATCTCAGTAGAAATGTGATATTTGATGAGAAGTCTATGTTTAACCCCATGTTGAAGGTTACTGTTGTTGAAGGTAGCAGGAATATTTGTAGCATCCCGTTTCGGCTAAACTCGTATTATGGTCGCTAGAAAATTTAATGATAACGATGTAATTACATGATTTTATACCCCTATTTCTTATCCATTTGCGGAGCATGGTTGTGTGTTTTGGCCTATTTTACGCCGGGTTGTGCTACTTTGTCCTATTTCAGGTCCCAGGCGTCAAAGGGAAGGCCAAGCACGAGTTTCGGATCGTTTGGAAGTCGTTTGGACAAGCCAGGGCCAAAACACGGGCAGGAGGCCTCAGAACACGGCCGTGTTCCTGACCGTGCTTTTATGGCCGAGACTTCCCCAAGGGTGGTTTGTACCACCTAAAAAACACGGGCAGGCCTGAGGAAAACACGGCCGTGTTTTAGGCTGAGCACGACCGTGTTTTCAAGCTGCCCGTGGCCGTGCTTTTAAGGCTGAGGCAACACACGGGCGGGCTGAGGAAAAGCACGGCCGTGCCCTCGACCGTGCTTTGGCCAATGATGCCCTTTTAGGCAGATTTTCAGCCAAAGAGAAGGGGATTCGAGTTTTAGAGAGACAGAGCGATTCCTAGAGAGAGAAAGCGACGAACAAGAGTCTCCAAGCGCCTTAGATCGATCTTCAACACCATTGGAGCTTGGTTTGAGCTTGGAGAAGTGCCGATTCAACGTCCAGGAGCAGAAATCCATCTTCACAGTATGATTTCCGCGTCTGATTCTGCTTTTGCTTCTCTCTCCATGGAGTAGTTCTTCCATTCATCTGGGTGTGGGAAACCCTAGTTCTGTATGTTGAGATTGATTGTATGAACCCAAGTACTGTTTCTATGAATTGATTATATTCGATTGAGGTTTGAATGATTGAATGACTTGAATCCTGATCAAATTCCTGTTGTTTCTGCTTTAACCTAGAATGAGAATATCTGACTAGGTTGATAGAGCATCCTTGATTGAAGGTAGGGAGTTGGTGACTTTAGTCGAGGAACCAACTCACTATTCTGTACCGGTTTTACTCCGGTAGTGGAGGTTTTGTTCTTAGGGCCTCAATCTGTTTACTCCGGTGTAGGTTAGTCGCCAGCTAGAGACTCAGATTGAGAGGGTCTGGAGACCTTTAGTCGAGACTTCAGACTGTTTAAGAACCTTCCGCAGTATAACTATCATAGAAATTGAACTTGGTAATTACAATCCGGCTTAACTGCAGACTAGGGGGAACCATATCCGGGTGACCTCTCTTAACCTGAAAACAATCGTTTGAGTTACTTTGCTTGCTTGTTAGTTTAGAACTTCACTAAAGTTTCCTCGCTAGATAATACGAATTCACTGAGTAGTCATCACATATAGGACCCGGGTTGACATTAAAACCCGACCCGCTATACTACGCTTTAGGAAGTGGTTATACTTGGCCATTTTCTAGGGTGACAGTAACAGCGAGTCAAGTTTTTGGCGCCGTTGCCGGGGACTGCTAGGTTGTTGAAGAAAAGTGATTTCTGTTACTTTAGCATTTTCATTTGTTGCATTGAGTTTTTGTTTTTCCCACTTGTGCCTTCACGGGGTTTGCATTGCTTGATTGTGTGCAGATAGTGCATGACCCGTAGCCAGTCGGGAGGTTTACTGCCGTTGAATCCTGAGATTGAGCGCACTTGCAAACAGCTTCGGAGACAACAGCAAGCTAGACTGGCTACGGTGGAGCGCCGAGACGGCCAATTGACCAGCGACTCCGAGGACGAGCACGAGATGGAAGGCGATCAGAACCCGCCTCCTCAGAACCAGATCCTGGGGAACGACCAACATCCCCAGGGAGCTGGCCACCATCATCATCCACCACCACCGGGTCCCACCTTGGAGTACTACTATACTCCACGGATTGCTGACATCCGCCCGGTCATCCTCTATCCACCCATCCCTGCCAACAACTTCGAGATCAAGCCATGCTGGATCCAACTCATCACATCCTCTATCCAGTTCCATGGCTTGAAGGATGAGGAAGCCCGGGTACACCTTTCCCGTTTTCTGCAGCTGACGAACGGGTTCAAGCTGAATGGTGTTCCGGATGATGCAATCCGCCTTCACCTCTTCCCCCATTCTTTGGCGGGGAATGCTAAGAGGTGGTTGGAGACCCAGCCCCCATTGTCCATCACCTCTTGGGACGATTTGGCTGACAAGTTCGTGCACCGGTATTATCCGGCATCGAAGACCACGGAGATACAGCGGGAGATCACTCACTTCCGCCAAGAGCCAGATGAGTCCCTTCGTGATGCATGGGAGCGGTACATGGGATACTTCTGGCAGTGTCCCCATCACGGTTTCAGTGATGCGTTCACAGTAGGGAACTTCTACAGCGCCCTCACTCCAGATAGCCAGAGGGTGATCGAGTCTCTATGCCCAGGAGGGGATATTCTCACTAAGACTCCACCCGAGTTGAACCAGATGATCAGTACCTTGGCTGCCCGCGATCATTCTTGGGGACAGAGCAGCAGGGGCAGGAATGCCCGGGACCGGGGTGTGCATGCTATTGAGGCCAGATCTGGGTTAGAGCAGCAGGTGGCTGAGTTGGTGCAGACATTGAAGCAGCCTAACAGTCTCCTTCCGGGCCGAGGTGTAGCTACGCCTCCAGTAGCTCAGTGTCAGTGGTGTGAGAGCCCAAATCACCTGGTGGAGGATTGTCAGTCTATGAGGGAGTCTTCTACTCCCCAAGAGCAGGTGGACTTCATAGCAAATGCTCGGCGCCTGGACCCATACAGCAACACCTACAATGAGGGATGGCGCCAGCATCCCAACTTTGCCTGGAGCAGTAACACCGCCAAGCCACCTGGTTTCCCAGCACCAGCAGGCGGTTTCCAGCAAAGGCAGCCCTTCCAGGCTAGGCAGGGGCCACCACCACAGCAGCAGCCTTACCAGCCTAGGCAAGGGCAGCCATTCCAGCAGCCTCAGCGTCAGTATGCCGAGCCCGCAGCAGTGCCAGCTCCCGATACTCAGATATCCGAGCTGAAGAACATTTTGGCAGCATTCATGACCACCAGCCAGGCAAGTATCACGAGGATGGATCAGTCCATAGCCTCACTGGAGGCAGGGCAGAGAACTCTGGAGGCAGGCCAGAGGAACCAAGGTGCCATTCTGCAGGATCTTCAGAACCAGATTGGGAGCCTAGCTCGCCAGAACACTACCAGGGCACCGGGGACTCTGCCTGCCACCACCATCCCCAATCCACGGGACCCGCATGAGACTGCACACGCCATCACCACCAGGAGTGGCAAGACTACATCTGCTGCTCCTGCCCAGCCCAGGCGAGACGACCCACTACCTGCTTCAACACCTCCAGCTGATACTGCAGAGGTGGGGGAAGGCAGCACAGCACCTGCTCCAAAGCCGCAACCTGTGGTTAAGGAGCATACACCCCAGCTGCCCTTCCCCACTCGACTCCATAGAGACAGGCTGGAGACAGAGTTTGCCAAGTTCATGGCAATGTTGAAGCAGGTCAACATCAGCATGCCGTTCGTGGAGGCACTGTCGAAGATGCCCAAGTATGCCAAGTTCATGAAAGACCTCCTCACCAACAAGAAGAAACTTGGGGATCTTTCGACAGTGATGCTCAGCGAGGAGTGTTCTGCCATCCTGCAGAACAAGCTGCCAGAGAAGCGCAAAGACCCAGGGAGTTTCACTATCCCTCTTGTTATTGGCAGCATGCATGTAGGAAAGTCCTTGGCGGACCTAGGCGCTAGCATTAATGTCATGCCCTATAAACTGTTTAAGAAGTTAGACCTAGGTGAACCTAGAGCTACTAGGATGAGCATTCAGTTAGCTGATCATTCTATCGTGCATCCTAGAGGTATCATTGAGGACTTGCTTGTTAATGTTGGCGCATTCACATATCCTGTTGATTTTGTTATTTTGGATATAAATGAGGATGTGGATGTGCCTTTGATTTTGGGTAGACCATTTCTCGCCACCGCCAAGGCGCTTATTGATGTGCATAGTGGTAAATTGATTCTGCGTGCTGGTGATGAACAGGCTACTTTTTCTGTGTCTGACAATGGGAAACATTCTCATTTGCATGATGACATAGACTACTGTGATGTGCTTGCCGATTTTGAGACCGCACTCGCCATCACGAGTGCGGGTACTGATGATGCTATTGAGCGTTGTATTTTGCTAGGTGAGCAGGCACTGCAGGAGCCGCAGCTGGCGGAGCAGTTGGCCGCATTGGAGAGTGGCCCCTTCTTGAAGGGCGACAGGCTGTTTAAACCGATCTCATCCTCCTCCCGCATCACCACTTCTTTGGAGGAACCACCAGAGCTGGAGCTTAAGCCCCTCCCTCCTCATTTGGAGTATGCATTTCTCTGGGAGGGGAATAAGCTGCCAGTTATCATCAGCTCGACCCTCACACCCGAGCAGAAGACCAGACTGGTGGCCTTGCTGAAGCAGTACGAGCGAGCTTTGGCATGGAAGATCACAGATATCCGGGGGATCAGCCCCTCCTTTTGCTCGCACCAGATACTGCTGGAGGATGAGATGCGGCCAGTGAGGCAGCCGCAGAGGAGACTGACGCCGAACCTGGAGGCTGTGGTTCGGGCAGAGATCGTAAAGCTGATGGACGCGGGGATCATCTTCGCCATTTCTGACAGCGAGTGGGTCAGTCCCACCCAGGTGGTGCCCAAAAAGGGTGGGATGACCGTGGTGCCTAACGAGAAGAACGAGCTCATCCCGATGCGCACGGTGACTGGGTACCGTGTCTGCATCGACTATCGGCGTCTCAACGACACTACTCGGAAGGACCATTTCCCACTGCCGTTCATTGATCAAATGCTGGAGAGATTGGCGGGGCACGAGTTCTATTGCTTCCTGGATGGGATGTCCGGGTACTTTCAGATCCCTATTGCACCGGAGGACCAGGCGAAGACCACTTTCACCTACCCTTTCGGCACATTTGCTTACCGGAGGATTCCATTCGGGCTATGCAATGCCCCAGCCACTTTTCAGCGATGCATGCTCGCCATCTTTGACCGTCTGGTCGGCGAGATCATGGAGGTGTTTATGGACGATTTCTCGGTTTATGGAGACTCCTTCTCTCACTGTCTCCACAACCTGGAACTCGTTCTTAAACGGTGTGAAGAAACGAACCTGGCACTTAGTTGGGAGAAGTGTCACTTCATGGTTCGAGAAGGCATAGTTCTTGTGCATAAGATCTCCAAGATGGGGATTGAGGTGGACAGAGCAAAGATCGAGACTATCAGCAAGCTGCCTCCTCCCACATCTGTAAAGGGGATCCGGAGTTTTCTTGGCCATGCAGGTTTCTATAGGCGGTTCATCAAGGACTTCTCGAAGATCGCCCTGCCCCTAACTAAGCTTCTGGAGAAGGATGCCCCCTTCCAGTTCACTGATGCTTGCACAGCGGCGTTCACCACCTTGAAGGAGAAGCTCACCCAGGCTCCTATCATGGTTGTTCCTGACTGGTCCCTACCATTTGAGCTGATGTGCGACGCCAGTGACTTTGCTGTTGGAGCTGTTTTGGGGCAGAGGCATGATCAACACTTCCGACCTATCTACTACGCCTCGAAGACTCTGAATGATGCCCAGGAGAACTACACCACCACAGAGAAGGAGCTGCTTGCGGTGGTGTTTGCCTTTGATAAGTTTCGCCCCTATCTGGTCTTGTCTCGTGTGACCGTGTACACAGATCACTCCGCGATTAGATACCTGATGAGCAAGGCCGATGCCAAGCCTCGGCTCATACGATGGATCTTACTGCTGCAGGAGTTCGATATTGAGATCCGGGACAAGAAGGGAGCCGAAAATGTTGCAGCTGATCACCTCTCCCGGTTGGACGCACCCCCTGCGGACAACCTCGTGGAGGAGATTGATGACTCCTTCCCAAACGAGAGGTTGATGATGATGTGCTTGGTGGAGAGTGTCACCCCCTGGTACTCCGATTTTGCGAACTATTTGGTGGGCCAGCAGCTGCCCAAGGGGATGGCAACTCACGCCAAGAGGAAATTTTTCTCCGATCTGAAGTACTACTTCTGGGATGACCCGCATCTTTTTCGGTTCGGAGCCGACGGGATCATCCGTCGTTGTGTTATGGAGAGTGAGATGGAGGGCATTCTATCTCACTGTCATGAGGGACCTACTGGCGGTCATCACGGAGGAAACCGCACGGCGAGGAAGGTGCTCCAGTCGGGCTTTTACTGGCCCACGCTCCTCAAGGATGCAGACGCCTTCGCACGCAGGTGCGACCGATGCCAGAGGTCAGGTAACATCTCTGCCCGTGATGAGATGCCCCAGAATGTGTTTGTAACTTGTGAGATTTTTTATGTCTGGGGTATCGACTTCATGGGCCCCTTCCCTCCATCTTTTGGTAACACCTATATTCTGGTTGCTGTTGACTACGTCTCTAGGTGGGCTGAGGCGCAAGCTTTGCCCACCAATGATGCTAGACGTGTTTGTGGTTTTTTGAAACAGCTCTTCTCCCGGTTCGGGACACCTAGGGCCATCATAAGCGATAGAGGCACCCATTTCCAGGGCCAATTTGATAAACTACTGTCTCGCTATGGTGTGACTCACAAGGTGTCCGTGGCCTATCATCCCCAGACCAGTGGCCAGGCCGAGCTGACGAACCGGGAGCTCAAGCGGATCCTGGAGAAGACGGTGGATCAGTCCCGCAAAGATTGGTCCACCAAGCTCGATGATGCTCTATGGGCGTATCGTACTGCCTACAAGACGCCCATTGGTACTTCACCGTACCGGCTTGTCTATGGAAAGGCTTGCCATCTGCCCGTGGAGCTAGAGCACAAGGCCTTCTGGGCCCTTAAGCTGCTCAACTTGGATGTTCGTGTTGCAGGTACTGAGCGAAAAATGCAGATGTTGGAGCTGGAAGAGTGGCGTTACCACGCCTACGAGAACACCAAGCTGTACAAGGAGCGCACTAAGCGCCTGCATGATGCACGGTTGCGGGGTCCGAAAGAGTTTCAGGTTGGTGATCGAGTTCTCCTTTACAACTCTCGCCTGAAGCTCTTTCCCGGAAAACTCCGCTCCCGATGGTCTGGACCGTTCACGGTCACACAGGTGTTCCCGTATGACACAATCGAAATTGCCAACCCGCAAACTGAGCCGTTTAAAGTGAATGGCCATCGTCTCAAGCTCTACCTGGGAGACGAGGTCGAACGTGCGGAGTTGGTAGTGGAACTCGCAGACCCTTAGTTCCGCCATGGGCGTCCAGCTAAAAGACGGTAAAGAAGCGCTTGTGGGGAGGCAACCCCACCACGGTTTGCATTTCTACCCTTTGTTATTTTATTTTCTTTTATTTTTGTCGGTTTTTGCGTCATAGAGTCTGTCTGGAGTCTGTCTGGAATGTATTTCGTACCTCTGGCGGTGCCTTTTAATGTGTAATTGAGTAAATTTTCGAGCCGGGGCACGAATGAGTTTGGGTGGTTTGAAATTGGAATTTGGAAAATCCACACTCTGGGCTCGGCATAAAAAACACGGGCAGCAGGGGGTCAAAACACGGCCGTGTTTTGCCCCTTGACCGCCCGTGTTTTGCAATTTTACCCAGGGTGCTCGCGGCCTAAAAAGCACGGGCAGCAGGGGGTTCAGAACACGGCCGTGTTCTGCCCCCAGCCCGCCCGTGTTTTTAAGGAGGGGGAGCCCGGCCTCGGCCATAAAAACACGGGCGGGCCAAGGCCAAAACACGGCCGTGTTTTGGCCGCCCGTGTTTTAACTCCCCCCCTATATAAACGAAAATTTCCCCTTCCCCCCTCATTTCCCCCATTTTTCAGAAACCCTAGCCGCCCTCCCCCCCTCTCTCTCGCCGGAAATCGCCCCCCACCCTCCCCCTCTTCGGTTTTTCGGCCATTTCTTGCTCCCCCGACCTCCAAATCAAAAACCGCGACCTCCCCCACGCTCCTGGCGTCGAGGAGCACATTCCCCAGAGGTTTGGGCAAGTTTGGCTGAGGTTGGATCGCCGGCGGTGAGTTCTCCGGCGAGCCTCCGGTGAGTTTTCCGGCGACTTTGGGGGCTTCTTGCTATTTTCTTCACCTTTCTCCGGGTATCTTCTTGCGTCTCCAGGTGTGTTCATCCTTCCTTGTCTCGCATTTTTGGAGAATCGATACCTAGAGTTAGGTGAAGAACTTGGATTGAGCTTGAATGTGCGATTGATTTGGTAGGCCGATGGGTTTTCTTTGCATGCTCTGTTCTATCTTGAGATTTCAATCCCTCGGTCTACCATTTGCATGTGGGATTATTTCTGGGTTGTGGTGATTTTGGATGTGGTTGGTTGCTTGGTGATTATGTGGATTGGCTTTGTTGGTTATTTCCCGGGGGCCTAGTCCACTGTCCGAATCGCTTGATTTGAGGGCCCCCGGTGAATTTGACTGTGTCTTTTTTGTGTGATGGGGATGTTTGCTTTTCTCCGGGAGTCTAGTCCACTGTCCATATCTTCCGATATGAGGGCTCCCGGTGTGATCTTGACTAACATTGACCCCGTTTGTCATGTTCCATTTTGTCCGTTCTTGTGCTCTGCAGGATCATGGAACACTACCTAGAGCAGTTGAGCATCACCCAGCGCCATGCAATGCGGACTATCCGCACCCGCACCATTCCCGAGCACCTGCACCTCGATTTTGCGGTGTTCGATGGCCTTCACGCCAGGCCGGAGATGGAGGCCGCTGTGCGGGCGTATGGTTGGCGGCCCCTGCTCTGTCTTGCTGAGTCCACTTATCAAGAGCTCGTCTGGGAGTTCTATGCCTCCTTCCGCCACAACCAGAGGGGGAATGCCGACCACAGTAACGCCGTTCAATTCACACTTGGCGGGGTCGAGCACTCCATCAGTTACTGGGAGTTCGCCAATGCACTCCAGGTGAATTCCCCCCACGCCAGCGACGGGGTCCTGCGCTTGGACATCACCGATCCCACCGATTTTCCTTGCCAGGCATACTTCCGGCGGATCTGTCATCCCGACTACGTGGATGTGGAGTACGTCGCCAGCCAGACGAGAGGAGCTCTCCTCCGGCCTGAGTGGCGCATCCTCAACCACTTGTTGTGCACCTCCTACACCCCCAGCAAGGGCTCGGCCAACCGGGTCTCCCTCCGGACCCTCTGGTTCATGGAGGCGATGGGTCGCTCTGAGGACACCATCCAGCTGGGCTCGGTGGTCGCCCGGACGTTCGCGAAAGCTGCTGCCAGCCAAAGTCGCGCCCTTGTCTGTGGCCCAGTCATCACGGCCCTCGCCCGCTACTACGGGGTCGACATCACTGGGATGACCCTGGTTCACGGCCCCACTCCACTCAGCGAGGCCACCCTCCGTGCTCAGCACCTGGTGGCCCGCCAGGGGCGTGTTCGCTGGATTGCGGGGTTCCCCCAGCCACCTGCGCCCGCCGCGGGCGACCAGCCAGAGTCCAGCGCTGCTGGATCCCGCCGGGTTCCTCGCCGCGCTACTCCTCATGCTCAGGCTCCCACGAGCCCCGCTGCTGCCCCCCGCTCTCCTGCCCCCAGGTCTCCTCCACCCGTGGTGGTGCCCATCTCCGATCAGTTGGCGGCTATCGCTCAGCAGAACGAGCGCATCCTGGCCGGCCAGGAACTCATTCACACACGCCTGGATCGCGAGCGGGACCGCGGCCGTCGTCTGATGTCCGGCCAGCACTACATCATGTCCTATCTGGGCATGGACCCGGGCGCAGTTCACTATCCTTTCGTTCAGTCCCCGGGGTATGAGGACCAGTACCCACCACCTGCCGGCGATGGTGGCGATGACTTCTAGTGGCGAGAGCACCTGGTTCTGCCCTGATTCCATTTCCAGACTGAGACTCCATAATATGTTGTTTCTTTTGGATTTGTTTTCTTTTATTTTGGATTGTAGACTCGGAACTTCGGTTCTATCACCAAGTGTGTCTCTTGTGTGACTTTAGCTTTGTGCCTCGGACTGGGTCCACTTCCCGTCCTCTGCTATTGTCTGATCTGCCTCTCGATCTCCGTTCCTGATTTCACGGTAACATCGTTCCCCTTCCCTCTGCTCCATTGAGGACATTGTCGCATTTAAGTGTGGGGGGGTTCTTTGTATTATTTGGAACGGGTGTATGGGTGCTTGGAGCCTAGTCCACTGTCCAAATCTTGAGATTTGAGGGCTCCAAGCACCGCTGTTTGCTTGATATTTGATCGTATTGGCATTGTGGATGTGATTAGAGGATTGAATGGCTTTTGACTCGATGCATGACAACTTGAGTGTGACTAAGATAGCCTATTACGATGACTGAGATGCGTAGTAGAGTTGTGTAGGGGTTCAGTTTTCGACTGTTTGCTTACCAACTGCGACTTGTATTTGATCACTTGCTTTTGATAGTCATTTATGCATCTAGTTCAGGGAATCAGAATGTGAGATAGAGCATATAGGTAGCCATGTGAGATTTGAGCCTGCTCGTTTCTTTCTTGTGCGATAGATCCCTCTTCCATGAAATGTAGCATTCACGTTGTCACTAGCTAAGATGATGGAGGCATAGGATTAGCCCACGACCTAACTGACCGTCCTGATTTGTCATATCCCCTAGTCAGCCCCTTTGAGCCGTGTGTTATCCTTTCTTTCGGTTTGAAATGAAAAATCACCCTTTGCATCTTTTAGAAGGTTCCACAGAGTGGTTTTTGCATGCTGTCTGCTGTTCTGCTAAATGTAATGTGAGGGTTGGAGGTAGTGCTTAAAAGTTGGGCGTGTGTTTGAAAAAATGTGCAGAGGTGGTGGTTCTCTTAAGGAATGAATAAAGAAGAAAATAAAGAAAAAAAAAAAGAAAAAAAAAAGATGAAAGCAGAAGAGAGCCACCACCAAAGTTCTGAATAGTGCCCATTAAGTAGTGTTCCCTAGCAGTCTGGCTCGGAAATGCTAACATTCTTATAACCTCCTTCGCTCCTGTGCCCTGAAGAGTTTGATTGATGCAGAATAGCAGAACGAAAGTTACTGGTTTGCTTGATTGTGGTTTTGTTGGGTTTGGAATTGTGGAACCTTGTGCTATAACTGCCACCACCTAAAAGGCCTTTTCCCCATGTCCAAGACCCTAGCCAGTCATTTGAACCTGTGTCTAAGACCTCCGGATTAGTTAGTGGTGACACCCCCTTATGTGAACTCTAGCATTTAGAGGCTGCATTCATGGTGAAGAGACGTTAGGAATTGAGAGAAGAAGCATGCGCATTTTTCGCATCATATTGTCCTGACCCCACTGGTCGAGAGTGAGCGATTCATTTTCTCATTTTCTCTATACTCTTTACCCCGGTGAGGACCTAGATTGCTCGGTCTTAATTCTGATATCTTGAGCTTTGTGCATGAAGTGACTGTTTTGAACAAGTGATTGAGTCAAGTCTATGTTGGTTGGTGAACATGAAAGAACTCTTCCTTTGCTCAACTTTATTGCACTCGAATGTCATCTGTGGTGGTTGTCTAGGTTGTCGTTCGAGTTGCCATGTGTTGATGATTGAAAGCCAGTATGATCCACGTGTTTAATGCCGATATGATTTGCCCTTAAGCCTGCTTGATTGAAATGTCTCAAGCTTACCTGGTGTCTGACTTGGTTTGCTTAGGGACAAGCAAACGGTTAAGTGTGGGGGAGTTTGATAACGATGTAATTACATGATTTTATACCCCTATTTCTTATCCATTTGCGGAGCATGGTTGTGTGTTTTGGCCTATTTTACGCCGGGTTGTGCTACTTTGTCCTATTTCAGGTCCCAGGCGTCAAAGGGAAGGCCAAGCACGAGTTTCGGATCGTTTGGAAGTCGTTTGGACAAGTCAGGGCCAAAACACGGGCAGGAGGCCTCAGAACACGGCCGTGTTCCTGACCGTGCTTTTATGGCCGAGACTTCCCCAAGGGTGGTTTGTACCACCTAAAAAACACGGGCAGGCCTGAGGAAAACACGGCCGTGTTTTAGGCTGAGCACGACCGTGTTTTCAAGCTGCCCGTGGCCGTGCTTTTAAGGCTGAGGCAAAACACGGGCGGGCTGAGGCAAAGCACGGCCGTGCCCTCGACCGTGCTTTGGCCAATGATGCCCTTTTAGGCAGATTTTCAGCCAAAGAGAAGGGGATTCGAGTTTTAGAGAGACAGAGCGATTCCTAGAGAGAGAAAGCGACGAACAAGAGTCTCCAAGCGCCTTAGATCGATCTTCAACACCATTGGAGCTTGGTTTGAGCTTGGAGAAGTGCCGATTCAACGTCCAGGAGCAGAAATCCATCTTCACAGTATGATTTCCGCGTCTGATTCTGCTTTTGCTTCTCTCTCCATGGAGTAGTTCTCCCATTCATCTGGGTGTGGGAAACCCTAGTTCTGTATGTTGAGATTGATTGTATGAACCCAAGTACTGTTTCTATGAATTGATTATATTCGATTGAGGTTTGAATGATTGAATGACTTGAATCCTGATCAAATTCCTGTTGTTTCTGCTTTAACCTAGAATGAGATTATCTGACTAGGTTGATAGAGCATCCTTGATTGAAGGTAGGGAGTTGGTGACTTTAGTCGAGGAACCAACTCACTATTCTGTACCGGTTTTACTCCGGTAGTGGAGGTTTTGTTCTTAGGGCCTCAATCTGTTTACTCCGGTGTAGGTTAGTCGCCAGCTAGAGACTCAGATTGAGAGGGTCTGGAGACCTTTAGTCGAGACTTCAGACTGTTTAAGAACCTTCCGCAGTATAACTATCATAGAAATTGAACTTGGTAATTACAATCCGGCTTAACTGCAGACTAGGGGGAACCATATCCGGGTGACCTCTCTTAACCTGAAAACAATCGTTTGAGTTACTTTGCTTGCTTGTTAGTTTAGAACTTCACTAAAGTTTCCTCGCTAGATAATACGAATTCACTGAGTAGTCATCACATCTAGGACCCGGGTTGACATTAAAACCCGACCCGCTATACTACGCTTTAGGAAGTGGTTATACTTGGCCATTATCTAGGGTGACAGTAACAGCGAGTCATTTAACGATTTAAAAATGAGAGTTTTGATAGTATTTCGACGAAAATTGGAATATCGATCGATCGGATAAGTATACGAATTAATTATATAATTAATATATATATATACCTCGGATTTCACCTTGGGTACCGTAGAACTCCCCATATATATATATATATATACGGTACCCAAGGTGAAATCCGGGGTACCGCATACCTTGAGTAAGAAAGCGCTATCCAGAACTTGAATTGACTGATCGTTCAGACATGGTACTATAATCTAACTCTTAAAGATCAAAATCTAGGTCTTAATTCTCTAAATCTTGTACCCCGAGATCAATTTAATTAGAATTAATAATCGACGGTTATGATTCGTCCAAATATAGGCAAAAAACAATGCACCATCTTAGGATTTATAGTTTATGATTTAGATAATTAGGACCTAAGGTTCACTCATTAAGGGTTATGGTATAGTATCATGCCCAAAAATCCTGCTAATTCGAGGTCTAGATAGCGTTTTTATACTCAAGGTATGCGGTACCCCGGATTTCACCTAGGGTACCGTAGAAGGCACCATATATATATATATATATAAAAGGACACGGAAAGTAAAAGCGGTCAGGACCGCAATTAACAACACGTCCGAACTCTCTCTCCCCATTATTCCATTTCCCATTTCTCATTTCCCCAACCAGAGCGAGCAGAGCGAGCAGGGGAGATTCCGAAACAAAATTTCAAATCCAAGTTCTTGAGCTTTGGGTGATCCAAAAATCTAGCAGTTGGTACGTAATACTTCCATACTATGTAGTTCATCGATTTCATAGCTTATAACGAAGTTCTGAGCCGATAATTTTTTGATTTTCCGATCGAAGGAATTAGGGTTTCGGAGGTTCCGGAAGTCGGATCAATCCCAAATTTCATATACGAGCTTCCTGCGGTGAGGTAATTAATCATCCGGTTCTAATTCATGAATTTCCGCAATTATTTAGGTCGGGGTCCAAATTTCTAATGCATAAGTCAAGATGGTTGAGTCTTTTGCCTATTGGGATGTCGGATGGCTGAGGTCTGATCCCAGTGCTTTGGTTTGTTTGCTAGATGTATGATAGGGGTATGCTCTGTTATGAACTCACGATGCTATG
This sequence comes from Linum tenue, assembly GCA_946122785.1. Taxonomy (NCBI): domain Eukaryota; kingdom Viridiplantae; phylum Streptophyta; class Magnoliopsida; order Malpighiales; family Linaceae; genus Linum; species Linum tenue. The sequence goes on from CAMGYJ010000004.1 coordinate 34,978,408, forward strand.
ATTATCTCACTCAGCTATGAGCTGACCCTCTTTATCCTCTTTCTCTGCTTATGCAATGTGTAAGTATATCATAATCATCAGCAGCAGTAGATAGGTGTATAGGTGGGAGCTGAGCAAGAGTTGAAGGCAAGATGAGGTATGGTCTTCAACTATTCTGTGCTTGGACTACTACTCGAGATTTTGGCCAGTGATCCACACCTTTTTGTAAAAATGTTTTGAGAACATTTTTCATGTGCATACTAACTTCTGATGTAGTGTGAGATATCCACAGGTGTGGAAAGTTGATGATATGTGTATATTTTGGGTAACTGTGTAAGTTGTGACGATTATGGTATATATAAGTATGGTATGCAGTTGTGGAGTATGAAACTGTGACTATGGCTATGAAAAGCCAATGCATATGTTTGTGATGAATTATTTTGCAGGTCTAGTTGCAAGAACTGTTAGCCCATTACGCGAGTAATTCATGTCGAAATTTTATTTGGGTAAATTTTGTAATTAACGTAACACCCGAGATTATTTCCGTTGCAAATGTATGAACAATATGATTAGGTAAAACGTATAGGGTAGGGTGTTACAATATTGATAAGTAAGTGGAGCTGCAAACTCTCAATGAGAGTGAGTTTGAGCACCAGGGTGGATAAGATAACATGATGATGTTTCTACAGAGCCAAAAACTTCAAAGTCCAGTGCAGGAGCTCAACAGTCTATAGCTTCCGGTAGACCGAAGAGAGCGACTGTAGGAGTACTTCTAGAGAGGTATGTTTCGAGGACATGGTGGTGTATTCATTTCAGGTTGTTGAAGAAGTGGATATAGGTGAGCCACAGTCCTATAGAGAAGCCGTTTCGGGTGGTGAAGCTGATCAGTGGCTTGCCGCAATGGGAGATGAGATGCAATCCCATGACAGGAATCAGGCTTGGGAGCTAGTCAAACGACCACAGGGAATGAAGATTGTTACAAACAAGTGGATCTACAAGAAGAAGGAAGGAATCACTTCTAAAGAGGGCATTAAATTTAAAGCTCGGGTGGTTGCACGAGGCTTCTCGCAGAGGGAAGGAGTTGACTACAATGATATTTTCTCACTAGTGGTCAGACATACTTCGATCATGGTGCTACTAGCAATAGTGGCGCATTATGACTTGGAGCTCGAGCAGCTAGACGTGAAGACAACTTTCCTACATGGAGAGTTGGAGGAAGAAATTTATATCACTCAACTAGAAGGATTCCAGGTTCCAGGAAAGGAAGACTATGTTTGTAAGCTGAAAAAGTCTTTGTATGGACTTAAGCAATCTCAGAGGCAGTGGTACAAGAGATTTGACAGTTACATGCTTGAGCTAGGCTACAGCAGACGTGAGATCAGGCAGGTCGTGCAGATTGAGGATTTGGTAGGTAGCTGAGAAAGAGTACATGTCGAGAGTCCCATATGCTAGTGTGGCAGGTAGCTTGATGTATGCTATGGTATGCAGTAGACCTGATATTGCACATGTTGTTAGTGTTGTCAGCAAGTTCATGATACAACCTGGAAAGGAGCATTGGCAGGCCGTGAAGAGTATCTTCCGGTACCTTAAGGGTACACCTGATGTGGGGATTAGCTTTGAAAGTGATACAGAGTGCTTGGTGTCTGGGTATTCAGACTCGGACTATGCTGGAGATGTTGACACGAGGAGATCGATGACCGGTTATGTATTCACTCTTGGGAGTTCTGTAGTGAGCTGGAAGGCAACTTTGTAGTCAGTGGTGACATTATCTACTACTGAGGCAGAGTATATGGCATTGACAGAAGCTGCTAAGGAGGGAATATGGTTGAAGGGACTCGTTGGTGATCTGGGTCTACATCATGATCAGGCAGTGGTGTATTGCGACAGTTTGAGTGCAATATGCTTGACCAAGGATCAAGTCCACCATGAGAGGACTAAGCACATCGAAGTGAGGTATCATTTCTTGAGGACAGAGAAGAGGATTAAGGTGAAGAAGGTTGGCACCGCGGATAATCCTCCTGATATGTTCACGAAGCCGGTTCCACATGGCAAGTTCCAACACTGCTTGGACTTGCTAAGTGTCTTGACTGGGTGACTCCGCCCTTCGGGGCATTGATGGTGGGAGAGAGAGAAGGAGCAGAGTACATCAGAGATTTCAGAGGAAGAGGATTCAAGTCAAGGTGGATATTTGTTGATGTGACTTGAATTGGACTCTCAGCCGCTACGACTGGATTAGCCGGGGGCCCCATGGTGTATGGGCTCAATGCTATTTGGGTTCGGGTTCCGGGCCTAGTTTAAGTACTATAAATACTTCTCATACTCTTCTGTAATCTTTAATCTCCTCGATATAGTGAAACTGGCACTCTCTCGCCCGTAGACTAGCTAACACACATCGTGTTAGTGAACCACATAAATCGTGTGTCTATGTTTTTGATTCTCGCTTTCGTATTCTTGCTTTATCGGTTCCGGCAAATTTCTCGATCCGTAGCAGCGCGTTTATAACAATAGGGATGATGATATGAGGGGGATGAAGGTGAAGGTGCCATCATTTCAAGGGATGAGTGACCCTGAAGCTTACCTCGACTGGGAGAGAAAGATGGAGTACTTGTTCGAGTGCCCCGACTACTCCGAATGGAAGAAGGTAATCATTGGTGCTCTTAAATTTTCTGACTATGCCGTTGTTTCGCAGGATTAGTTGGGTGTGGAACGGAGATTGCACGGAGAAGAGCCCATTATGACAAGGTACCAAATGAAGGCAGCCATGAGGAGATTCGTACCTGTTCATCATCAACGGGATCTGCATCAAGCGCTGCACTTGTTGAGACAAGGCGCGAAGAGCGTGGAGGATTATTTCAAAGATATGGAGACATTGATGATTCGAGCTCATGTCAATGAAGATCGAGAAGCAACCATTTCTCGATTTCTCAATGGTCTCAGTCGGGAGATCAGACAGGTCATGCAGATTGAGGATTTGGTGCAGATGGCTATTAAGGTCGAGAAGCAACAAAAGGGAGGCTATGCGAGGAGGGTTGCAACACCCACGAGTGCCTCCTAGAGTGCAACTCGAGCTCCATTTGTGAAAAAGGAGGAACCTAAGCCAGTGCCCAAGCCAGTGGCCACCAAGTCTGGAGAGAAGGCAGATACTAACACACGTTCGAGCTCTATTGTGTGTTACAATTGCCAAGGTCGAGGTCATGTGGCAAATCAATGCCCGAACAAGCGTGTGATGATCTTACTGGAAAATGGTGAGTACAAGTTTGCGCTTGAAGATGGGGATTTTAAGACTGAAGATGAGGACGAAGACATCAAGGAGAGGGTCGTTCAAGGAAACTACACCTGTGTAGCTCGGCGATTTCTAAACGTGCAACAAAGATAAGAGATTGAGCAGTGGGAAAACCTGTTCCACATCCGTTGCTTGGTCAATGGGAAGCTGTGCTCGATGTTCATAGATGGAGGGAGCTGCACCAACGTTCTTAGATCTGACATGGTGGCAAAGCAAGGCTTGAATAACATCAAGCATCTGCGACCCCACACACTGCAGTGGCTGAACGAGGATGGGTTTATTAAGATGACACGACAAGTGTTACTGACCTTTGAGATTGGGAGATACAAGGACGAGGTGCTCTTTGACGTGGTACTTGTGCAGGCTACCCACATTCTCTTTGGATGTCCATGGAAATTTGACAGACCGGCCCAACATGATGGCAAGACAAATAAGTAACACTCTGTCTTACAAGAGGCGAACACATACCTATGTAGACCAAGTTCAGCTGCAACAACTCCGTGAACAAGAGAGGGACCATAAACTTGAGTTGAGAGAAAATAAGAGAGAAAATTTGAGTGACCCTACCCTAGTGACTCAGCCACAAGAGAAAAACATAAATCTCAATGTCGAAAAGAAATGAACAACGACTGAAGCTCCGGTGAGAATAGAGAATTTATTTGCGAGTGGAGGTGAGATTAAGCAAGCTTTGAACACCTAGGATCCAATGATCATGCTCCTTTACAAGGAGACACTTTTAGCTCTAACGACCTTCAGGCTTTGCCTAGCAGTGTTCAACTTGTTTTGTAGGAATTCGAGGATGTCTTCATTGAGGAAGCTACCAAGGGACTGCCGCCCATCAGAGGGATCGAGCTCCAAATCGATTTCGTTCCCGGTGCTTTGATTCCAAACAAACCGGCGTATAGAACCAATCTGGAGGAAACCAAAGAGCTTCAACGACATGTGTACGAGTTGATGGAGAAGGGCCATGTTCGAGAGAGCATGAGTCCTCGTGTTGTACCCGTCATCCTGGTACCTAAGAAGGACAAGACTTGGCGTATGTGTGTTGATTGTCGAGCCATCAACAACATCACGGCAAAGTATCGACATTCTATTCCTAGATTGGATGATATGCTAGATGAGTTACATGGTTCTAGTGCGTTTTCTAAGATAGATCTTAAATTTGGATACCATCAAATTCGTATGAAAGACAATGATGAATGGAAAACAGCCTTTAAGATGAAGCATGGTTTATATGAGTGGTTGGTTATACCTTTTGGTTTAACTAATGCACCTAGCACTTTGATGAGACTAATGGACCATGTTTTGAGGGCTTTCATTGGAAAATTTGTGGTGGTTTTTTTTTGATGATATTCTGATTTTCTCTAAGAACTTAGATGACCACGTGAATCACCTTAGAGCTGTGTTGAAGACTCTTCGAAAGGAGCAACTGTATGGTAATCTCAATGCATGTTTTGCACTAATAGACTTGTGTTTCTGGGATTTGTGGTGAGTTTGAAGGGAATTGAGGTGGATGAGGAAAAGATTGAGGCAATAAAAGCATGGCCCACCCTAACTAACGTGAATGAGATTTGAAGTTTTCATGGTCTTGCAGGTTTTATCGACGGTTTGTAAAGGATTTCAGCACTATTGCTGCTCCTTTAACCGTGACAATCAAGAAGAACATGACCTTCCTATGGGATGAAACTCAATAGAAAGATTTCGAGCTTTTGAAATATAAACTAATCCATGCCCCTTTGCTGAAGTTGCCTGACTTTTCTAAAACATTCGAGATCGGGTGTGATGCCTCTAGTGTATGCATTGGTGTTTTTGAAGCAAGAGAAGAGGCCAATCGCTTTCTTTAGCAAAAAGTTTAGTGGGGCTGCCTTGAACTAGTCCATGTATGACAAAGAACTTCATGCTCTTGTTCGAGCCCTATAAACGTGGCAGCACTACCTCTGGCATAAGGAGTTCGCGATCCACCTCGATAATGAGTCCTTGAATTACTTGAAGGCACAATATAAGCTGAAAAAACGGCATACTCAATGGGTGGAGTTCATCAAATCCTTCCCCTATGTGATCTGCTACAAGCAATGTGAGGAGAATGTGGTTCTTGATGCCCTTTCTCGCAAGTACGCTTTGATTTCATCTTTTGACGCTCGATTCATTGGGTTTGAGCATTTCAAAGAGCTATATGTCAATGATCCTGATTTTGGTGAGATTTACGCGGCTTGTGAGAAGCATGGTGAGGGAAAGTAATGTCGAGCTGATGGTTATTTGTTTCGTGCTAACCAACTGTGTGTGCCTCATGCTTCGATTGGTGAGTTGTTGGTTAGAGAGGCTCATGGTGGCGGCCTCATGTCTCATTTTGGGGTATCCAAGACTTTGGATTGCCTACATGAACATTTTTACTGGCCCCACATGAGAAGTGATGTAGAGAAGGTGTGTGTGCGGTGTCTCAAGTGCCGCCAAGCCAAGTCAATAGTTCAGCCAAAAGGGTTATATATTCCTCTCCCTATTCCAACTACTCCTTGGATTGATATTTCTGTGGACTTCATTCTTGGATTGCCTAGGACTAGGAATGGTAGAGATTTTGTGTTTGTTGTGGTTGACCGGTATTCAAAGATGGCGCACTTTATCCCATGTCACAAAACAGATGATTGATATTGGGCTTTAATATATCGGATTCTTGGACTTTATGTGATTATCTCATGGTATGTTTTAGCCAATTGATGCTATTTTAGGGCTCGCTAACCCGAGAATGGTTGAAAAAACCATTACTGCCTAGTGCCATGAGTTTGATGTATTACAGGTGAATAAAGCACGATAAAGGAGATTGGGTCGAGCTTCCCTGGGGACCGAATAATTGGAGCAGGCTGCAGGGAGTTGAACGGCAGCAGTGTTTTTGGGCTTGGATTGGCCCACTGAATTACTTGGACCGGGCAGGAGGAGAAAGAGAGCTGAGCGCTGCGTTTGGGAACAAAAATTGGAGGGGAGGTTTATTAATTTGGGCCTGGGACAAGAATTGGACACGGAATCCTTTGGGGAACGAAATTGCTGGGCCATTATTTGGATTAGTTTGGACACGGAATTCTTGGAGCAGGAGGGGAACGGAATTTACTTGGGGGAAAGGAAAGCAGAGGGCACGGGGCAGCTGGGAACAAAACTTCTTTTGGGAAGAGAGACGAGTCGCGCGGAAGGGGAATTGGAACAGCTGCAACGAACACGAGGACGAGCGCAGCGACTGGAGAATATCACTAGTACCGCGAATCGGAAGAGAGAATCAGAATTTGTGCTTCTACTCGTATCAGTATTTTCTCTCCTTTTCGTTACTAGCATCATGAGGAACAAGAACATGATTGTGTGTTTTATTTTCGTCATGAACTAAACCCCAATTTATGGGGTAAACACCGTAGGATGTAGCTATTTCTAGAATTGATGGATTGATTCGTATTTCTTTTCTTCCAATCTCTATTGCATGGAATTGCTTAATGCTTTGTGTTGACTGGCCACCAATACATCGATTTGTAGTTAATTAGGTTATTAGCGACAGTGAAACCCTAATAACTGAACCTATTTCATGTGACATAGTAACTTATCGAAGCGACAGTGGATTAAATAAGGTGCTATGCGGTCTTAAATAGGATATCGATCTTCAGACTATATAGTTAATTCATTGAGCTACGACAGTAGGATTTGAATTGATTATTTAGTACGTAGTAATTCCCGACAGGGATAGCTAGCACAGTAGTGATATCCTGGCTGTGGAGATATGGATTAAATTGATTGGAATGTGTGAATTAATCTGGATAGGATAGGTAGTGAGTCCCGGTGTTTCTCCCAGAGCTTTCTCCCATTGATTTAAACCCGACACTTTAATTTGCTTGTTTAGTTGATTTTGCTAGTATTTAATAATCGCATTAAACCATTTTCACCTATAGTTTGCTCTATAAATTGATAGAATATAAGGTTGTACCAGTCCCTGAGAGACGATACCCGGACTTTCCGGTTTACTACAAGATAGGATTAAGGCATATACGCTTTTGCCTTATCAAGTTTTTGGCGCCGTTGCCGGGGAACTGCCATACCTTATTTTTGTTGATTTTTGTGAGTGAACTTTTTTGATCTGGGTGTTAGTGTGCAGGTGAATTTTTCAGGTTTATCCTCCTCGTGCATGCCAAGGAGGACGACTGGCAATTTACTGCCACTAGATCCCGAGATCGAGAGGACCTGCCGACAGAACAGGAAGCAGATCAAGTTAGGGAAGCAGCCTACCACATCCACAACTCCTAGGCCTTCCCTAACCAAGAATCGTCAACAGAGAGGACAGGCTTCATCACCTGTCGTCTCTACACCACCGACACCGCCACCGCGCATCATCGAGCCAGACATCATGGCAGAACAGGATCGTTCGATCAGGGCTCGTCTGAATCGGAGGACTGGAGCCCGAGCTTCATGTGTTGTCATTCCGGCTGGGGATGCAAACATGGAGATTACCCCAGCCTTCATCAATATGATCACTAATGGGTACACCTTCTCAGGGGCCAGCACCGAGGATCCTCATGAACATCTTTGCCGGTTTGCAAGCATTTGTGACACAATGAAGAGCCCGGCTGTGTCTGACGATGCCATCCGTCTTCGGATGTTCTCATTTTCTCTGCTAGGGAATGCATCACACTGGTTCCAGAACTTGACACCCCGTTCCATCACAACATGGGGTCAGCTTGAGAAGACCTTGTTGGATAAGTACTTTCCTCCTGCCAAGGCAATGAAGAGGCAAGAGGAAATTGTCACTTTTAAACAAGCTGAGGATGAAAGTCTGACCGAGGCATGGGAGCGCTATAAGGAGCTTCTAATGAGATGCCCGAGCCACGGTCTTGAAGATTGGAACGTGATCTCCATTTTCTTCAACGGAATCAGAAGACAATACCGAGATGCTCTGAATAATGCTTCCCGAAATGGTTTCACAAGAATGGAAGCACCAGAAGCATATGAACTGGTAGAAAAGATATGCTCTGAAGATACTGAATGGGGTAGTGAGACCGGCATTCGAAGGAGAGGAGGCTTGCATGAGATAGACAGAGTTGCAAGTTTAGAAGCAAAGATTGATGCTAAGTTGGATTCCAAGTTCGATGCACTCGAACGCAGGCTGGCTAAGATGACTCTTGGTAGACAGGAGGAGGTTACTTTTTGCGAATTATGTGAAGGTGCTCATCATAGGGATCTTTGTCCACTGGTAGCTGATCAGTTGGAAGATGTGCACTATATCAACAATCAGCAAAATCAAGGTCAGGGTGGTATGTATTCAAATACCTACAACCCGCAATGGAGGAAGCATCCTAACTTTTCCTGGGCAAACAACAACCCAGCTGGTGCTCGCAACATTCCACCTCCAGGCCTGCAGAAACAACAACCTCAACCAGAGAAGAAACCACAACTTGAAGAATTGCTTCTGGCTCACATGCAGAAAACTGACAATAATCTGAAGGGTCTTGATCAATTTGTCACTCAACAGCTAGCCATCAACAACAATATGCAATCATCTATTCTAGCTATGGAGAGGCAAATAGGCCAAATGGCTCAAACTTTGGCAGATATTCAAGGTATGATTCCTGGGACTTTACCAGCAAATACTGAGAGGAATCCGAAGGATGCCATGGTTGTAGCTGTCACATTGAGGAGTGGAAAGGCCTTGGAGGATCCAGAGAGTTCAAGGAAGTCAACAAAATCTGAAAAAGAAGGAGTTGTAGAGGTAGAGGATGAAGAAAGTGCAAAAGCTGAAAAATCTGACTTGCACAGGCAAACTGCATGCAATTTGCCTGTGCAAAAGCAATCTGCCCGTGTACCTCAAAAAGTGGAAAAATTGAAGAGCGAAGAGGTAAAGCCTTATGAACCTCCCGCACCATTCCCTCAAAGGTTAATGAAGCCCATGGAAGACCCAAACTTCAAGAAATTTGTGAATATCTTCAAGCAACTTCATATCAACATACCGTTGGCGGAGGCACTTGAACAGATGCCTACATATGCTAAATTCTTAAGGGAGTTGCTGACAAAGAAGCGTAAATGGGCTGATCTAGAGAAGGTAACCCTTACTTCTGAATGTAGTGCCGTGATTCAGAATAAATTGCCAGAAAAGAGGGATGATCCAGGAAGCTTCACCATTCCATGTATCATTGGAGGTAAAGAATTCAATAAATCACTTTGTGATCTTGGAGCAGGAATTAATTTGATGCCATACTCAGTCTACAAGAAATTGGGATTGGGAGATGTTCTTAAGCCTACTCGGATCACTCTCCAATTGGCTGATCGATCAGTAAAAATTCCAAAAGGAGTGGTGGAGAATGTATTGGTGAAGGTGGGGAAGTTTATTCTCCCAACAGATTTTGTAATTCTGGAGATGGAAGATGATCGGGGAGTGCCTCTAATTCTCGGCAGACCTTTTCTCGCAACCGGTGATGCAATCATCGATGTTGGGAGAGGCAAGTTGACATTCCGAGTAGGTAAGGAGGAGGAAATTTTTAATGTCTTTCAAGTTGATCATAATCACGATGCAACTGATGACCTTGAAAGTGGAGCTCAAGAAAGGAAAAATTCCTCTTCCTGTGATAGTGGACCACCCAAAGAACTATCACATGTCCTAGCAGCTCAAAGTCTGAAATCAAAGCAAGGGCAGAAATCCTTGCCAGGTCACCTCAAGTATAGATATTTGGGTAAGGATTTCAATCTTCCTGTTATTATTCCTTCTTCACTGACATTGAAACAGGAAGAGTACCTGCTTGAGGCGCTGCAGTACCACCTACGCCTCACTAAAGGGTCCAACATGCAAGCTAAGAAGGTCATACCTAATTTTCGCACACCTGGCCCTGCTGAGGTGACTCATATGTTGGATGGAGGTTATGCGTTCTATCATTGCTCGGGAGGGTATGCTGGATACCTTTCCATACCCATTGGTTGAAAGCTCCATGAACGTCAGGCTGAGGACGTTAAACAAGCGCTTCTTGGGAGGCAACCCAAGGTAAGTTTTCTTTTCTTTATTTTTCTTTTTAGTTGTGTCAAACTCGTGCATGTTTAGATTAGGAGTTGAACATTAGGGACAATGTTCCATCCTAAGTGTGGGGTGGCGAGTGTGGGGTGGCGAGTCTTAGTGTTTGTTTGTTCCTTTTGTCATGTGGTCGGTAAAAAAAAAATCCAAAAAAAAACCCACTTCTGACACCATGGCGAGTCTTAGTGTTTGTTTGTCCCTATTGCATGTGGTAAAAAAAAACCAAAAAAAAAAATTGCCATTAGGTTGAGCACAGCCAAACTGCATGCAGTTTGCCTGTGCAAAAAGCAAGTTGCCTGTGCAAAGCTAATGGCTAAAAAACACTTAAAAATCAGAAAAATTAAAAACCAAACCTTGTACTATTGTGGTAACATGATGTAAATGACCGTGATGCCTTGAAAATGAGTTTGTGCTTGAATGAAATCATCAAAATCACCCCACTTGTGTTAAATTGCATGGTTCTTCACAATGAGCTTAAATGTTTTGACTGACTTGATATGCTTGGAATGAGCAACTCGTTTAGCAACATTCTCTTTTGTGAGGATAGTGTAATGACTTTTGGTGAAGTAGTTAGGTGGAGAACATTGACCACTCGGCATGTTTGGATACCGTGCTTACTTGCATCAATTGTGAGCTTTTGATTTGGCAACGAGTCTCTCTGTTTTGAATGTTTTATGATGGGGTGAACTGTATCTTCATAAAAGAAAACACTACCTGACAAGTAAAATATAAGGAAGTTGCCATAACAATTAAAGTGTGGGTAAAAATGCCAAAATCGTGTGAGGCAATCACTCATTGCACATGGGGATGAGGAAAGATTCAATTGAGAATCGGTTCGCGACCGTACGATGTTGCTTATCAAGTATGATCCCCAGTCGAGTAAAGTGCCATTAGAGGATGCAATGACCCTCCACACGGACCGAGGAAAAGGAGTTGAAAGAAGCCCTTATGCGAGTGCTAAGAAGCAGAAATTGCTCTTGCTCGGTCACCGGTAGTAAGAAACAAATCCCACTTGTACTGAATACGACCTCTCGGCAAGCAAAACCAGAAAGAGAGAAAGCCTCTCCTTGTCATAAAGGGTAGTGATGTGCTTAAAGTTAAAATCATTTTTGCGAAAGGCTTCCCCCATTAGTTTTTGAGACTCATGCTTAATTAATTGCGCTTATGATTGGTGTGAGTAAGCCAGATTGTCCTCACGAGATATGCACCTCACTGATGTGGTTAGATTCTCCTCATAATTGTTGCACCATAAGTTGTTAACCACCCACTACCGACGATCGAAATTGAGTGTTGCTATTTGAGTTTTTGATGGATTTGAGTCAGTCAATTGTAATGGTTGCAAAGAACTTGAGTGTGGGATGATAGGTATGACCATTAAAGCACAACTTGTCCGTTGAGAAAGAAACTACTGATTACAACAAGAGTACAAGGAAAATTTTGTGTTTTGTTTTGAGTGTTTGAGTGTTGAGTCTGTAATGTGTCAGTGTATTGGATGATTATGTGTTTGTGTTGTTTGAGTCGTTGCTTAGGGACAAGCAACATTTCAGTGTGGGGTTGTGATATTGGGCTTTAATATATCGGATTCTTGGACTTTATGTGATTATCTCATGGTATGTTTTAGCCAATTGATGCTATTTTAGGGCTCGCTAACCCGAGAATGGTTGAAAAAACCATTACTGCCTAGTGTCATGAGTTTGATGTATTACAGGTGAATAAAGCACGATAAAGGAGATTGGGTCGAGCTTCCCTGGGGACCGAATAATTGGAGCAGGCTGCAGGGAGTTGAACGGCAGCAGTGTTTTTGGGCTTGGATTGGCCCACTGAATTACTTGGACCGGGCAGGAGGAGAAAGAGAGCTGAGCGCTGCGTTTGGGAACAAAAATTGGAGGGGAGGTTTATTAATTTGGGCCTGGGACAAGAATTGGACACGGAATCCTTTGGGGAACGAAATTGCTGGGCCATTATTTGGATTAGTTTGGACACGGAATTCTTGGAGCAGGAGGGGAACGGAATTTACTTGGGGGAAAGGAAAGCAGAGGGCACGGGGCAGCTGGGAACAAAACTTCTTTTGGGAAGAGAGACGAGTCGCGCGGAAGGGGAATTGGAACAGCTGCAACGAACACGAGGACGAGCGCAGCGACTGGAGAATATCACTAGTACCGCGAATCGGAAGAGAGAATCAGAATTTGTGCTTCTACTCGTATCAGTATTTTCTCTCCTTTTCGTTACTAGCATCATGAGGAACAAGAACATGATTGTGTGTTTTATTTTCGTCATGAACTAAACCCCAATTTCTGGGGGAAACACCGTAGGATGTAGCTATTTCTAGAATTGATGGATTGATTCGTATTTCTTTTCTTCCAATCTCTATTGCATGGAATTGCTTAATGCTTTGTGTTGACTGGCCACCAATACATCGATTTGTAGTTAATTAGGTTATTAGCGATAGTGAAACCCTAATAACTGAACCTATTTCATGTGACATAGTAACTTATCGAAGCGACAGTGGATTAAATAAGGTGCTATGCGGTCTTAAATAGGATATCGATCTTCAGACTATATAGTTAATTCATTGAGCTACGACAGTAGGATTTGAATTGATTATTTAGTACGTAGTAATTCCCGACAGGGATAGCTAGCACAGTAGTGATATCCTGGCTGTGGAGATATGGATTAAATTGATTGGAATGTGTGAATTAATCTGGATAGGATAGGTAGTGAGTCCCGGTGTTTCTCCCAGAGCTTTCTCCCATTGATTTAAACCCGACACTTTAATTTGCTTGTTTAGTTGATTTTGCTAGTAGTTAATAATCGCATTAAACCATTTTCACCTATAGTTTGCTCTATAAATTGATAGAATATAAGGTTGTACCAGTCCCTGAGAGACGATACCCGGACTTTCCGGTTTACTACAAGATAGGATTAAGGCATATACGCTTTTGCCCTATCAATGATTCATCTAATGTAGCTGAACTGTTCTTTCGAGAAATTGTTAGGTTGCATGGTATGCCTCGTACTATTCTCTCTGATCGTGATGTCAAGTTGTTGAGTTACTTCTAGAAAACTCTGTGGAGTAAGCTTGGTACTAAGTTGCTGTTTTCTACTACTTGCTACCCTCAAACGGATGGTCAAACTAAGTAGTTAATAGGACTTTGTCTCAAATGCTTAGGGCTGTCATTAAGAGTAATATCAAGTGTTGGGAAGAATGCTTACCTCATGTAAAGTTTTCATATAATATGTTTGTTCATTCTACCACTAAGTTCTCACCGTTTGAGATTGTGTATGGATTTAATCCTTTAACCCCATTGGATTTATCTCCTTTACCTGTCACTGAGCGTTTGAATTTAGATGGTGCAAAGAAAGCAGAGTTTGTTCGAGGGTTGCATGAGAAGGCTCGGCTGAACATAGAGAGACGGACGAAGCATATTTTGAAGAACGTGAACAAGCATCGGTGTCCTCAATGATTCCAGCAAGGAGACTAGGTCTGGGTGAACACGAGGAAGGAACATTTTCCCCATCAATGACGTTCCAAGTTGTTGCCTTGTGGTGGCGGGCCCTTTCAAGTCCTCGCCGGCATCAATGACAATGCCTATAAGATTGACCTGTCGGGCGAGTATGGTGTGAGTGTTACGTACAATGTTATTGACTTAGATCCTTTCCTTGAAGACGACTCAGATTTGAGGAAAAATCCTTTTCAAGTGGAAGGGGATTATGAGGGCATCAACACCATGGTGATCTCAAGTCCAACTCTGGTGAGAGCAGAGCGTGGTCCGATCACTAGAAGTGAAGTCAAGGCATTCAAGGGGCGACTTCAAGCTTATTTGACCCAAAACTTCACTAAAATGGAAGCCGACTTGTTCGTGGAACGAGAAGTGATGCTCATAAACGTTGGGGCTGCTTCAGGCCAATTCCTCGGCCTAGAAGGCCAAAACCCGGTTGGGTAATTGATGAGGTGACCGAGGAATGAGTCTAGGGATTTTTCCCTGCCTGGAAGGCCAAAACCTGTTCTGGTAACTAACAAGGAGACCGGGGAATGAGTCTAGGGATTTTCCTCAGCCTAGAAGGCCAAATCCTCGACCGGGGATTTAAGGAGGGAGGTCGGGTTTTTCACCCTAACCACTGATGATGATTTTTACTTGTCCTTTGCGGATTATGTGACTTTTACACCCCAAACTCGAGTTTCTTTGTTATTTTTGGCCCAAAACCTTTGTAGCCTATATGAGGGGCTGAACTAAGTCTTTTAGGGGTTATTCAACAATTTTATTCAAAAATACAAACCCTAGAATTGGTTGTTCAAACACCAACTTCTCTTCTTCTTATTTCTTGATCGTGGAATCGATTCAACAAGAAGAAGCCGACGTTTTCTGCTAGCGCATCACCCTAGATGAATAGTCCTTCGAATACTTGGCCCCCTTCCCAACTCATGGAATTGGTTTAGGTTGTTAATCCATGTTGGTGTTCGTTGTGTTGTAATCGATCTTTGCTGCGTTCTGATTGCTTAAGTCCAGCAGTTAGAGCCTCAGCTTATATCAAACACTTTTTGCCCGCATAAAGAGCTCCTCTTAAAACCGTCCTCCATCAACCCCTGTGCACAGAGATAATGGCGGAACAAATGACCGAAAACCCGCCTACCATGCCTACCTATAATGGGACGATGGACCCAGAATATTATGTTAGTGCGTTTTGTTTACGCATTTAGCTCCAAACTTGCTGCAATTAATATTTATGCCACACCTTCCCATCTACATTTACGAGAATCATCCTCGACTGGTATAAATGGCTACCCATTGGGATCATTCAGATATTCGAGGAATGCATCCGCCTCTTCATGATGAAATTCACCTCACAAAAGCGGTGACTGCTGCATACCGTAGCCCTCGTCGAAATAAGAGAGAAGGAGGGTGAGAGCCTAAGAGTGTTCTACCCTAGGTGGTCTCGCATGGCCATGGTTGTTCTCGATCCTACCCCCGAAACCACAACGCGACATCTCATTGAGTCCACCAACAACACTGAGTTAAGGCGGTCACTGGCAAAGGGCCCAATGTTGTCCTCCTCTAAATTAAAAGCGAAGGAATAAAAGGCGTCACCATGGAGGAAACACTAGGAGTGCGTTTCGTCCGTCGATTTGAACCACAGAATGCAAGAGAAGATCAACTGCGACACCCACCTCTGCTCCCACTATCCAGTTACCACAACGGATTCGGGAAACCACATTTTCTACCCCCGCCCGAGCAACAATGAAGACTTTTCCAGAGCGAAACAGAAATGACAGAAACTACATGCCATTGAACGACACAGTACAGAATATATTCCACGTCGTCAGAGAAAAAAAGGTCCCGCATAAACTGGTTCGGCCCCCAGGCAACCTTAGAACAGGCGAGATCATTGAAAATTTTGCGAGTTCCACCGCGAGACCGGTCGTCTAACAGAAAATTGTTACAACCTTCTGGCAGAAATTTAATCGCTGATAACGCAAGGCCACCTAGCAGAATTCATACAGGCGGAGGATCAAACACTCATACGAAAGTCTTCGCTATCTCCACAAGCTGGGTATAATGATGAAACTAGAGACATAGTTGTCCGGAAGGGAATCGAAGTGGTATCCGCCGAAAGAATCAGGCCGTGCAAAAAGAAAAAAAAGGCATAGATCCGTCCAGTGCCCGACAGTAGAAACTATACCATCGATGCCCATCTACTTCGACAGTGATGAATATCCGGAGGGAGGACCGTCATAGGGTCCTCTACACCACTTACTTATAGATGGAGGGAGTGTCACATAAATCTTATTCAAAAGAACCCTCGACCAGATGGAAATCTATCCGCGGATGATCCGCCATGCATAAGGAAATTTAGTTGGCTTCTCAGGGTTTCGAGTACTAGTGATCGAGTCCTACCTGATATTTTGGGAGACCAGTCACCTCGTGCAATTGAATATATTAAGTTTAGCATCATGGACTATCAATCGCCGCACAACACAATATTGGGGCGACCCTTTCTCTCCAAGTTTAAGGAATTTCCTTCCACATACCACCAACTCATCAAATTTCCAACCTCGAAAGGAACGGTTTTCACGAGTGGCAACATAGGGAACCCACAACACAGAGAAGGACAAATATCATGGGCACACTAATAGAGGAAGAGTCACAGCCAACTCCTTCGGACTCCGACCTCAAAGTACCTCGGGATCCCACCAACCCGAACCAGCAGATTCGCATCTCAACTCATGTCCTAGATGACGTGATGCAACCGCTTATACATTTGCCGAAGGAGTATAAGGAGATTTTATCTTGTAGCACACAAGACATGCCTAGAGTGTAAAGGGAAACGACAGAGCATCACATCGTGGTACCCAAGAACTCCGAGACAACAAGCACAACACACTTTCATAGGGGAAAAATGAAAAGCTATTAAAGACGAGGTTGCGCGATTATTGGAGGAAGGCTTGATCAGACTTGTCAAATATCCCAAAAGGCTTTCCAACGTGGCGTCGGTGAAGAAGGCATTTGGGGCCTGGACCATGTGTGTGAATTATACGACCATCAATAAAGTGTGTCCGAATGACCTGTACCCGCTTACGCGGATTAACCTGCTAACGCGACATCCAATCACACAATGCTCTCATTTCTAGATATGTTCTCTGGATATCACCAAATCCACATGAGCCACGAAGACGAGGTGAAAATCGCTTTCATGACACCTTTCGGCAATTTTTTTTGTGTCGGGATGCCTTCCTGTTGGAAAATGCCAACGCCACCTACCAACGCCTCATCAACCGTATTCGAAAAGAAAATAGGCCACAAAATCAAGGCGTATATCGATGACCTCAACGTCAAGTCCAAGAACAGAGTCTCTCACCTAGACGATTTGCGTGAGACCTTCGAGACTCTTCGCACACACAACTTACCCCTCAATCCACTAAAGTGTGTGTTCGGAGAATAAGCGGGGAAGTGCCTCAGATACATGATCACTAGGCACGACATCGAAGTCGACCCAAAGTAGATGGATTCCATCTGCCACTTGAAATCCACGCACAACGCACAAGAGGTCCAGTCGCTAGCAGGAAAAATGGCAGTGTTAGGCAGGTTTATTCCCAGATTTGCCGATCAATGCGCGCTGTTCTTCCAAACAATCAAGGTGGGAACGAAATTTAAATGGGATGCGTCTTTTGAAAAAGCTTTCGAAGAGTTGAAAATGTATCTTAAATACCCACATGTGTTGGTAGCACCTGAATCAAATTAAATGTTGCATCTTTACTCGCGGTGTCAGTTTGCACGTTCAGCGCATTACTAATATCCCGGGCGAAAGGGAGTGAAGAAAGAGTGGTGTACTGCATATCGAGCATGCTAACGAATCCAGATGCATGATATTCCCCCATAAAAAAGGAGGCCCTCACGCTAGTATCCACATCGCTGTGAACATATTTCCAAACACACCTGATCACTATCCTTACCAATTTTCCTCTCCAAAAAATTTGAGTTCAATGGAAGTCTCAGGGCGGTTAGTGAAGTTGGATATGGAGCTCTCTGAATACGACATAAAATATGCACCCCGTTCAACAATAAAAGGACAAGTCCTTGCAAATTTAATTGCGGAAGGTGTGGTCCTTGAAACAACACCCGAGGGAACATGAGAAATTCATGTAGATGGGGCAACAAGCAAACATGACGGGGGAGCCGGAGTAGTGGTTCGCACCACATTAGGTGCGATGCATGAGATAGCTATCCAGTTCCGTGCACTAAAGACAAATAATGTGGCGAAATACGAAGCCTTGTTAGTTGGATTATGTGCCGCCAATGATTTAGAAGCTAAAGCAATAAGAATACTGTCAGATTCTGCCTTGGTGGTCAACCAACTTAATGACTTCTTCGATGCAAAAAAAGAAAGCATTGCGCAACATATATCGCGGATACAGAAAGTTGTTTCCTCCTTTTGCACTGATACCAATCTAGATTCCTTGAAATCTATTGTCGTTGCCAGTTTTGACTAAGCATCCACGCGAATGTTCTCCTCACACAGAATGTGCACGTACATGACAAAATGATTACGAGTCCAGAATCCGCCTCCCCATGGATGCCACTCCATGTCCCTTCAAGGAATCAAGTCCCAACTAATGGCGGTATTCCATAGGCAGACGCTGCCAACCCTCAACTTCCACCCTAGGGGCCCACGAGGGAGTACTTCTACACTCCACGGATCGCTGACATCCGCCCAGTCATCCAGTACCCGCCCATCCCTGCCAACAACTTCGAGATCAAGCCATGCTGGATCCAGTTGATTACATCTTCCATCCAGTATGGGCTCAAAGATGAAGAGGCAAGGGTGCACCTTTCTTGGTTCTTACAGCTAACTAATGGGTTCAAGCTGAACGATTTCCCAGATGACGCGTTTAGTTTTCACCACTTTCACCACTCTCTGGCAGGGCATGCGAAGAGGTGGCTAGAGACTCAGCCGCCATTGTCCATCACTTCTTGGGATGATTTGGCCAATCAGTTCGTGCATAGGTACTATCCGTCCTCAAGACTTCAGAGATGCTTGGGAGCGGGAGGTCACTCATTTCCGCCAAGAAGATGATGAGTCGCTGCGAGATGCTTGGGAGCGGTACTCGGGACTGTTCTGGAAGTCTCCCCATCACGACTTTAGTGATGCATTCACTGTGCTGAACTTCTATAGTGCTCTATCTCGAGATTGATTGAGTCTTTATGTCCGGGTGGATACATTCTCACTAAGACTCCCCCCGATCTGAATCAGATGATCAGTACTTTGGCCGCCAGAGATCATTCTTGGGGGCATATCACCGGAGGTAGGAGCTCTCGCATCAGAGGTGTGCATGCTATGGAGACCAGATCAGGGCTTGAGCGAGAGGTGGTAGAGCTGGTTCAGACATTGAAGCAAGCTAATAGCCTCATACTAGGCAGAGGCATGGCAACATCTCCAATAGCCCAGTGCCAGTGGTGCAAAAGCTCCAATCATCTGGTGGAGGATTTTCAAGCTATGAGAGAGTCCACCACCCCCCAGGAGCAGTTGGACTTCATCGTTAATGTTCGGCGCCTCGATCCTTACAACGATACATATAATGAGGGATGACGCCAACATCCCAATTTCTCATGGAGTGGTGGCAACAACAACACTACCAAGCCCCCTGGGTTCAAAGCACCAACTGGTGGTTTTCCGCAGAGGCAGCAGTACCAGACCCGACAGGGTCCATCTCCGCATCAGCCGTTTCAGCCCTGACAGGGGCAAGCCTTCCAGCAGTAGCAGAGACCATTCTCATAGCCGGTAGCAGCCCCTGCACAGGGTGACCAGATGTCGGAGCTAAAAAATATGGTGACGGCTTTCGTGACCACCAGCACAGAGAAGTTCACCAGGATGGAGTAGTTCATGGAACTCTATATGGAGAAATTCAATGCACTGGAGGAATAGCTAGAAACAACAGCACCAGGGCACAGTGAACTCTACCTGCCAACACCATCCCAAATCCTCGCGAGCCACACCAACAGTTAGATGTCATCCCTACTAGAAGTGGCAAGACGACGTCTGCTATACCTGCTCCGGCCAGGCAGGAGGAATCAACACCTGCTTCAGCACTTCCATCTAAAGATGAAGAGGTGGGGATAGAGAAGAAACCACCTACTCCCAAGCCATAGCCTGTGGTTAAGAAGCGTGTTCCCCAGCTTCCCTTCCCCACTCGCATGCATAAGGACAAGCTGGAGATTGAGTTTGCCAAATTCATGGCAATGTTGAACCAGGTCAACATCAGCATGCCGTTCGTGGAGGCACTGTCGAAGATGTACAAGTACGCAAAATTCATGAAGGATCTCCTCACAAACAAGAAGAAAATTGAGGATCTCTCGACAGTGATGCTGAGTGAAGAGTGTTCTTCAATCCTGCAGAACAAGCTGCCAGAGAAGCACAAAACCCAGGGAGTTTTACTATCCCTCTTGTTATTGGCAGCCTTCATGTAGGACCTAGGCGTTAGCATTAATGTCATGCTCTATAAACTGTTTAAGAAGCTAGGACTAGGTGAACCTATAACTACTAGGATGAGCATTCAGATTGTTGATCGTTCGATTGTGCATCCTAGGGGTATCATAGAGGACTTGCTTTTTTAATGTGGGTGCATTCACATAACCTGTGGATTTTGTTATCTTGGATAACAATGAGGATGTGGATTTTCCTTTGATACTAGGTAGACCATTTCTCGCCACCACCAAGGCATTAATTGATGTGCATAGTGGCAAGTTGGTTTTGAGGGATGGGGATGACCGTAGTCCCGAATGAGAAGAATGAGCTCATTCTAATTCGGAAGGTGACTAGGTACCACGTCTGCATCGAATATCGTCGCCTCAATGACGCCACAAGAAAGGATCACTTCCCTCTACCCTTCATTGACCAGATGCTCGAAGGACAGAAAGCACCTGGAAGTTATTGCCAGACCTTGTGAGTTATGGTCTGGCCTGTAACTTCCCAAGAGGAGTCTTAAGTTGAAAGTGGAGAACGAGAAGTTCCAGGAGCTTTTAAGAGTTACAGGCTAACTTTGCAAGTTTTATACAATCAAGGTCGTAACTCATTAAAAGCCTCGACATCAGTTCCATAAGAAACTTTGGAGTTACGGTCTCCCTCTCCAAGTTGCGATCGAGACCGTAACTCCCCAAAGGAAGCCATAACTCTTGATTTACGGATTGCAATAATAGCGTCGTTCTCCCTCAAGTTATGGGTGGTCAAGGTAAGTTGCGGGCATAACTTAGGCCGTAACTCACGAACTCTCAGCCTATTTAAAGGGTGCTCAGGGGACTTGCAAAGTACCCCCGATTTTTGGACTTCTAAAGGCAGAAATGAACCCTAGAGAGAGATTGACGAAGAAAAATCTTTGGGGCAAGTCTTAGAGCAAGAAATAGAGGTTAGAGAGAGAAAGTGACGAAGAGAGATCCTTGACCGCCCTAGATCAAGTTCCAGACCATTGGAGCTCGATTCAAGCCTCGGGGAGAGACGATTGATGACCTAGGGCCAATTTCCTCCGTCTATACGATCATTTCCACATCCGGCATGTGATGACTCGATATTTGCACATGTTTTCCCCTTTGTTTCTTGATCGTTTAAGCTTGCATTATCGCTTCTTTGGCCTATTTTACGCTAGGTTGTGTTCCTTTGTTACATTTCAGGTCCTAGCAGATAAAGTGAAGCATAGGCGCAAGTTTCAAGTCAATCAGAGATCAATTGGCGATTCGGGAGAAGAAACTCGGGCATGACCTGAAGAAGAATGGATTTCTACCTCACTTTATGGACAAAGAATCATGCAAGCTTGTCATGAAAAGAAATAGGACGAGACTATGAGCTTCTAGGATCAAACGTCAACTGATTCGGAGTCCGGACCAGGGAGAAACGAAGCATTGAATATAGGGGAACAGGTTCGGCAGTAAAAACACGGGCAGACTACCCTAAAAACACGGCCGTGTTTTATCTGGCACCCGCTAGTGTTTTTACTGCCGAGGGCGTGTCGTGAGGGCTGTTGGGGGCAAAACACGGGCGGGTAAAATTAAAACACGGTCGTGCCCTCGACCGTGTTTTGCCCAGAATCGGGTTTTTGAGGCAGATTCAAGCTAAAGGAAAGGGAGAGCTGGGTTTTGGATCCCAAAACACCCAAGGGATGAACCAAAGAGAGAGAGGGAGATTTGAGGGCATTCTAAGAGTGGAATTGGAGGATTTCTTCGCCTTGGAAGCTCGAGGAACAAGCCCGGACTTGAAGACTAATCATCTGAAGATTCTTACTGTAGTCTCTCTCTTCTCTATGGAGTAACTTCCCTTCACTTAGGTTTTGAGGAACCCTAGCTATGTTTGTTTGATTGGATGATTGTATGAGTACTCTGACTTGATAATCTTGAGTTCATATTCAATCTATGCATGTTTTCACGATTCAATTCTGCTTTAGTCGAGATTATTGATTCTGCTTTGATCCTATGAGAGCGAATACATGATTAGGTCAATAGAGCACCATAGATTGATAGTATTGGATCGATTGCTTTAGTCGAGGGTTGATTCAATGCTTTGTATCGATTGAGAACCTCATTCGATAGAGGGAGTCTAGTTCAGAACGCCTTGATCGGTTGTTCTAGAGAAGGATACGTCCCTCTAGGCAATCGACTTAAGAGGGCCTTGATCCTTTAGTCGAGATTCAAGGTCTAGTCAAGGATTCTCCGCATTGTGAATGAAAGTGAAACAAGTTAGAAATCATCCATCATTAATCTGGCTAGTGGCTAGGGGGAATCATACCTAAGTGAGTTCCCAACCTGTAGTTAGATTAACTTTAACTGTAGTTTGCTAGAATAGTTTTAGTTCTTTCATCTTAATCTGGTTTGCTAGATAATGAACTGAAGCTGAGTAATAGTAACTCTAGAGACCCGTGGATTCGATATTTATTACTTGAGCCACTATACTGCGGTCCCTTTCATTGGTTACACTTGGCCATTGTTAGGAGTTGTGTCATAGCGAGTCAAGTTTTTGGCGCCGTTGCCTTTCACTTGGGTGTTTTTTTTTTGTTGGTGCAGATTTGAATCACGGATCCTCATGGCTTCTCCAACCATTGGGGGTATCCACCACCATCCGAGTGGTATTACCCCGAGACTTCCTGGAGCAATCAAGGAGGAGAAGACTATGGATTCGGGTTCTAGTACCAACCCCCTTACCACGGAGAACAATCAGACCCCTAGGCATATCAAGAACAACCTCATTACCAAGAAGACTTTCTCCCACAACCAGAAGGGCCATCGGAGCTGGAGTTACCCATGGCGGCCTTCATGGGCCATTCTGCAGAGCCATGCTACACTCCACAGCCAGATCCAAACTATGAATTGAGGCTTCTCATGGAGCAGTTTGCTCGAGACAGTGAGAGATCATTGTCTAGGATGGATCTTTGTACCCAGGCCTATCGTGAAACAGAGGAGATCCTCTTGAGCCTTAAGAAGAGCGTCGATGATCTTGAGCGATCTTGTGCACAACCTGCTCCAGATCACCCTTCTGCTACCATACTAGAAGAGGAGGAGGAGGAGGAGGAGGAGGAGGAGGAAGAAGAAGGCTACAAGGACATTGTGGAGCACACTGAAGTTGTCACGGAGAGCTCCCGTGATGATCATGATCAGGAATGTCCTGTCGTAGCCGACCACACCTTCCCACATCCCAAACTGAGCTTTGAAGAGGCGGGCATGAGTGAGGAAATGCAAGAAAATCTCATGAAAGAAATTGCTTGGCAACTTGCTCTCCAATCCGTGCTAGAAGAAGAAGAGCGAGAAAGGGTGCAGAAAGAAGTTGTGGAGGATGACAAAAGTGAAGCAGAAGGAGTTCTTGATCATTTCCCAAAGGTGATACCACATAAAGAAGAAAGGGAGGTTGAAGAAGCAATTGGCGTCCAGGCTGAGGGCGAAGTTGAGGTGGAAGAGGCTTGCACCTGAATGATTGATTGATTTTTATCCAATTGAAGTACTTTCTCTGAATTACTTGAGTCTTGATCACATTCTAGTGATTCCTTCTTTGACCTAGAAAGATAATCTCTGCATAGGTCAATAGAGCACCTTGGATTGGAAGTAGTGGATCAGCGACCTTAGTCGGGAAGTCGATTCCTGCTCTAACTGGTTAAGAACCCAGTAGAGGAAGTTTTAACCTCATTGCCTTAGTTAGCTTACACCGATGGAGGTTAGTCGCCCGCCTAGTATTCTAACTGGGAGGGTCTGAAGCACTTTAGTCGAGGCTTCAGACTGTTTAAGAACTTTCCGTAGTCTGAACTTCAATCAACTTGGTTTAGGCGAATTACAACTTGGCTTAATTACAATCTAGGGGGACTCATACCTGAGTGAGCCTTCTCAAACGAGAATTCAAGGAGTAGTCATCACATCTAGGACCCATGTTGACAATTAAGACTAAACCCGCTATACTATGCATTTGTAGGTGGTTGCACTTGGCCACTTTCTAGTGTGACACTTTTAGCGTGTCAGTCTACCTCCCGCCATGTCTGGCAGTGTTTGCTGAGCAAGCTGACCACTGGAACTTCCACTTCCCCCCTTCTCCAATCTCGGAGGCTTCTTTGACACTGATTCCACTTGAGGCTCTACCTTCGCCGCTTTAGCGGGGTTCGGTTTTATAGCCCCACTTCCAGTCTTCCAGTCCTTTGCAAGTACGAGAAGGTCAGCAACGTTCATCATCGACGCGACTGAGTTATAATCCACTTCTTCAAAGAAGGGGTGTAAGAATGCGATTAGTACAACAAGATTAAAAATCAAAAGAGGAGGAACATTAACCATCAACAAAAATTTCGTAAAACACATCCTCGCATGACCCCTTCTGATAGAGATCCACACGTTTAGTCAGCAATAACTCATAGTACACATAATCCCCCAAAGTCGACTCGAAGTCCTTCACGGTCCCATTAGACCTCGAGGAAGGGAATGTTACAGGTAGGGCAGTAAGCCCTACGGGTGCCGGCTTCACATAAAAGAACTTTTCAAACCGATCCTTATCCAGATTGGGCAACCCGTGCACATAACTTTTAGGCCGGTTATCCCGCCACTTAATTGAGAGACCATCCCCCCTTTTCGGACCAGTCAATTGCGAAACCTTCAACTTGTAGAATTTTCGGAAAAGGCCATATGACAGATGCCAGTTTCTCCGTTTGCACATGGCACGCGGTTCGTAAGTATGAAATATGACTGAAGCTGAGAAGCAAGCCAGCAAGCACTTTACAAGGTTATATAACCTACAAAGTAAAGATCAATGGGAAATTTGAAGCCCATCCGCCAATACTCCGTGTAAAAGGGGGGCGGGGGGGGGGGGGGGGGGGGGGGGGAGGGAGCATACTTCCATCAAGTTCTCCGCATTGTTGTTACAACACGTCATCTCATCGGAAGAACTCCTGAAACACCCTAGCTCGGCCGAGATCTACTTTTACTAAAATGCCCTTGAAAAATAAAATACTCAAATCTTAAATTTCAGCGGGAAAACCTTTCGTAAATAAAATACTAAAAACGCACTCTTGAAATTCAAAGCAATGCCCTAACACGTGGGCAAATTAACTCAAACCTTAAAATCTCAAAATGATCTCCAGTCTGTACTCATAACCATAAAGTATATTAACTAATTCATCTCAAATACTGCTGTTGACTGATAACCTTAACTAGACATCCTCCGTGATGCTCGTGTCGTCCTCCTCTGGCTAGCTCCCCTCGAACCGTTCCTCTCGAACTCGCTTCTCTTTAACTGCTTCTCTAATTAGCTGCCATCGTGGTGGTTCTCGCTCATTCTTTTACTAAGATTTGGTAAGTGAGATGGGGTCAGGCTACGCCCTTACGTTTTAAAATCTCTTGATACTTGAGTACTTTACTTAAACACTTAACTTTAACTGCTGGAAGTTGTTCTTACTTACACCCTTTAAACTTTACTTCTTAAGTACGTGGGAGTTCGAGTTACTCGACACCCTCAAAACTTAAAACTATTTCTAAAGTACCTTACAACCTTTATTTTATGACGGGCCCCTACCTCGACTTTAGCTGACGCCACTATTAGCCTTACTTAACCATGGCTACCCTAACAATGGGCTGCCTCTTGATCTGAGTTTTGACTACCGTGTTACGTATCGCCGTCCGGTGTCAAAACTAGCGTATGTCAATCACGTTACGTATCGTCGTCCGGTTGCATACCTAAAACTTGGCAATGGAAACTGCATTACATATAGCCGTCCAGTTCAATGCCTAATCAACTACTGCGTTACGTGTCGCCGTCCAGTAGTGACCCAAAATACACGATCGCTGCTGCGTTACATATCGTCGTCCAGCAGTGATCTGATCAGCTACCGCGTCTAGTAGTGATCCATCGTGGACGTGGCTAGCTAAGTGGGGTTACTCATCTAGTTCTTACTTATTACTTTCTCTTACGCTCTTCACCTTAACTTATTTAAGGGTGAAGTACTACTAAAACTTTCCCTTAAACATCGTAAATACTTAAATAGCAAGACATAAACTTAACAATAACTCAACTAATAACTCAATCAAAGCATGTATAATCAAACACAGTCATAAATCAAATACTGCACATACTTCACGTAAAAAAAAAATACTTAAAGTAACATAAAGCGTAGAATTTACCCCTTTATACTCACCTTAAACTCCGTCTAACTCTCGACCAAAGAGTCACGGCCGGCCGCCAACACTTCTCAATAGCCACCACCGAACCAGCTTCGGAGCTTCCTGAGTTTTGAAATTTGGAACTCGCAAGCAAAGTTGAATCCCAATAAAGCCGCCACAGCTCCATATACGGGTGATTACAAACACTTATATGAAGGTCTTATCAAACGTGGTATTATCTTATTCTTCATTATAAACTCACAGCGTGGGTTTATACTGTTAGCTTCCACCTTGACTTTATTCCTTCTAAAGACCCATCATCTCCCACCTAAATGCATACCGTACATGCTTAGTTCCCACTGATTCCTTTACATAGGATTATGATGAAGCAATTAACTTAACCGCCCAGTTAACAAGGTGTACCGCTAATACTACCCAGCCCAACCATCATTCTGATATTAGCTCGCAATTTAACTCACACCCACGCTCGATTTCTTTACGAGCTCCCCTACGTTAATTTCTGTCTCGTCCTTGTATTCACATGCTAGCTGACATATTCTACCATATATAAACATATAATTAAGGACCGGATAACAGACTCACTCACCGATTCATCGCACGTGGCCATGATGGAGAACTCTCTGATAGACTTACCCCGTGAACGACGAGCTTCTCTACTATGATTCAGGCGCCATGATCAACCCATCCAATTCCACCAACAACGTCGATATTGATTCCGACTCCGCAGTAGTGACCGGCCTGCCGCTAGCTCTTTCCGAGCTCCGCACATCAGCGACCTAAAAAATAATCACGATGGCCATTCTCCTATCTGGATCTCCTCATCCCCTCGAAAATCCTGACTTTTCATCCATCTCTTTCTCGTCCCAAAATGAATGGACGAAGAACCCATTCGACTAGTCTGAGTGGTGGCGAGTTTGGTATCCTGATTTTAGCTAGCTGCTCGCTCCCTCACCGACCTCCCATTAACGCACATCAATCCGAATTAAAATCCTCACAGTTAATTATTTCCTTTACACAACGTGACTCCACCTGCTTTCCCGGCCAATTTTCCCAGCTGTTTCTGCCAATGCTGCCCTGCTTCTCCGAATTTACCTCGTCGATTTGAAGAGAGAACAAGAACGGGCTTAAGGCCTCGCTCTTCCTCCGCTTCCTGGGCCAATAGCCCGCTCCTTCTCTCCCCGTTGAGACCTCATACAAGCCGAGCTTGAGCCCTTGCTTTTTTTTTCCATGACCGGGTTGGGCCTGGCCTCGGCCCACTCTCTTCACAACTCACGCCAGCCCAATCGGTTGTTTGGATTTTGAAGCGATACCTAATTACGTCCATAACTTCCTCATTATACATCGAAATTTGACACCGGTCACACCGATAGTTCACATTTTTAATATCTATCGATATTATGGTGGAACTTGACGAATTAATCCAATGGTAAAATAGTCATTATGACTCTTTGGAAAGAGCATGGTGTAACAACTCCAGAGAAATTTGCTACCTCTACTTCTACATCCCACTACAACAAAACCTACCTATAGTGGCTAAATATTGAGACAAATGTTATAAATGCCTCTAAAGATTCATTATATACAACATATATAAAATCTGCCTTTTTGTAACTACAATTATATGCCTCCAAAGTTCTTCATAGACAACAAATGTATAATTGCCTCTATAGATATTACTAGCTGCCACTAAAACTATTGTATATACAACAAATAAGGTGATTGATTGGGTTAGGGAAGAAGAGGGGGAACGGGTCAATAACCGAGGTCGGCTCAGGGGTTGATTGGGTTTGGGTTTAGTTTTATGACATGAAGTGGTTAATGACGTGGCATGTTTTTTTTGTTTTTGTTTTTGTTAAAATTGGGTGACTCAACACCTCTGTTAGCCACGTCAGCAGTTAACTGACAACACTAACGGAGTCTGACGGAGGTTAACGGAGAGTGACCAAAGTTGGACTGTGTATCTAATTTAAGTGACTATGAATGGAATAAATTAATTTGAGTGATAAACGTGAAATTTTGTAGCAATTCGAGTGACCAAACTTGCAATTAAGCCCAAAAGTATGTGTTGGATTTTCGTTGTCTGTCTACAACTGAAGACTAGGTCTCTATTTATACTAGTTACATAAAGGGGTTTTCTAGTATTTTCTCCTCTAAGTTGACTCAAAACCATCATTGTTCGAGTGTGACACAAGTTCCTCTGACTTAAGGATGAATCAGGAGCATCTAGAACCTTCTAGGCTTTGGACCCATCACCGCGGCCCAGCGGCGGCACCCACCGCCGCCTCAATTCTTCTTGGGTTGAGTTGGGTGGCATGCAAGTAACCTCTTCATGAAATTTGGGCTCGACTGGCCTTCATCCATTATTTCTTTATATTGGGCTCAGCTTTCTCCGGTAGACTCTTCTTGGGCTCTAGTTGAGACTTTAAGATGACTACCCCTCCACTAGGCTTGGTCTTATGGGTGAAAACCCATTTATCTTCCCAAATATGCAAATTTGATCCTCAATAATTTTTTAAGGTTTGATCCAAAGTATCCTAGATTGGGCTTCACCTTGAGAAGCACATAAATCTACAAAAAATGCATAAAAAGATACAAAAATACAATCTAGGTCTAAGAATAGATTGCTGAACAAATTGTTATGATATTTAATTGAAATTAAGTAAAAACTTATAAAGATGCATTGATAAATGGGAAAAATATTTCAAATATGTGAGTTATAAATAATATAAACTAAGTGTTATGAGAAATATCCAACACTTGAACTTTGTTTATGAAAGAACCCCACTTCTAGGGATTCTAGGGACTGATCTTCGGCACATGCAATTACTCGTAACAAATAGGGATTTAGGGATTGAGAGAAATAATTAGGGATTTAGATGAGAAGAACAGAATATAATCATGAATCGACCGAAGCCTTGCATTAAGAGAGAATAGAAATTAGGAGTTGAGAGGAGAAACTAGGGTTTATGATACTTTTCTTAATATTCCTGTTGATTGATTATCAATGAAACCCAAAGTACATATTTATAGGAAATAAACCCAAAACCCTAATAAACTAATCCTAACCTAATCAGCCTACATTGGCCACCTAACACTTCTTAACAAACATCATTAATTATTATTATTCTACTAATCATATGTCTAACATTCCACCCTCCTTGAAAGCGACCTTGTCCTCAAGGTTGCAGTCAACTTCTGTCTTGATCTTCCGCCTTCCACGTTTCGAATTCCTCCAATTATGCTCCATTACATGATTTGGGCTTCTTGCATTGACCTCCTTTTGCTCTTCAAAAGAAGACCCAATCAGACAACACAAATTGAGGCCCAATTTCTCTAGGGAAACTCGCCCCATCACGCCTATGACCCATCACGCTTCTGCTGTAGAGATGGGGTACCGTTTCCCAGCCTTCCTCAACAATTGGGTTTGACCCAACTTCATTTAGGACCCTCCCTGTTGATCTACCCTGACGCGACCATGGGCCTGTTCTTGTCAGCATGCGCCACCACCTGCTCGGCCCAATAATGCGGCCTGTTGTTGCTGAGTTGCGAAACCCTTTGCGACTTGGGGTTGGAGAGGAGAACGCCACCCTTCTCCTTCGTCTTCTTTTCCAGTCGCCAGATCCCCATCGCCGACGGCTTCTTCCACCTTCCCGACGGCGAGCAGCCACATCGGCGACACGAAGGCCAGCCGACTTTCATCCTCGTCTCCAATTCCTCCCCCACGTCGTAGGTCTCTTTCCTCTCATCCTTCAGCGACGAGCTCTCCTCCGCCTTCTGCCCCGACGTCCAATGGTCCTTCTCGACGGCACGGTGGCTCGCTCAAATCCGTCGTCGTCCTCAGCGCCGCCTCGTCCTCCGACCTTGCATCGTTGGCCGCCGCCGTCGCGGTGCTCTGCCATCTTCGCGTGGCTCTCGAAGCTCCAAGTTGTCCGAGCACCTACACTCGAGGTTGATGCCTCGACTCGAGCTGCTGGTAGTTGTAGTTCTGCTGCCATCACCGGGACCTCGTCGTCCCATCATTCATCTTCATCGTCGTTCCATCGAACGACGCGAGCTGCGCCAACAGTTGTTTTATTTCCAAGAATCATCTTCCATTAGTTTTCTCCAATTCGTGTTCTTGAGAACTCGACATGATTTTGATGTGGGTGTCTGCAACTGAGCTGTGATACCACTGAAAGAACCCCGCTTCTAGGAATGCTAGGGACTGATCTTCGGCACCCACAATTACTCGTAACAAATAGGGATTTAGGGATTGAGAGAAAGAATTAGGGATTTAGGTGAGAAGAATAGGATAGAATTGTGAATCGGCCAAAGCCTTGGATTAGGAGAGAATAGAAATTAGGATTTGAGAGGAGAAACTAGGGTTCAGGATACTTTCTTAATATTCTTCTTGATTGATTATTAATGAAACCCAAAGCACATATTTATAGGAAATAAACTCAAAACCCTAATAAACCAATCCTAACCTAATCGGCCTACGTTGGCCGCTTAACCCTTCTTAACTAACATCATTAATTATTATTATTCTATTAATTATATGTCTAATAGTTTGTCCCTAAGCAAATACAATTCATAATCATACAACTCAAGGAAAACTAAGAAGCATCACCTAATCACGATCTTAGGTAGTGAATCAAAAGTGAACTAAATATAGAACGAGAGAATCCTAACCACATTGACATGCAAGAACACCATATAATCCAAGTGAAGCTTAAACCACTAAAAATGCATTAGAGTCTCAAAACACATACTGTGAAGCTTTTTTATAACGGTTTTAGCTCTTGATTACTTATACCATTACTTCTTTTAACTCTTGTGCCTCAATTAGTGTGGAGAGTAAATGAAATTAAGTGGTGTCAGAAGCTCTATTTGTGCACTTAAAAACACATCCTCAAGTTGGCTATCTATTCAAGAGGTGGAACTTTTACTTATACTAGAGAGGAACTAGTTCGAATAGGGTCACTGAACAGCCACTACTATCTCTTCCAAAACTCGATATATGCAATAAAAAGAGGCCTCACACGTTGGGCTTACCCCATACTTTATTTCTCAACACAACATGGCAAATTCTTTAAGATACAACCATGTCTTGATCGTTTTTTTTTTTGCATTTTTACCATGGTTCAAAAAGACACGCTTAAGCTTACGCTAAGGTACGCCTAGGCGCAAGGCAATGGAAAAACGCCTCGCCTAGGGGTTTAGCGCCTAATTAGATGTTGGAACACTTCAATGGAGTAAGGTGACATCTAAGTCTCTCCTAAACATTTATAGATGGAGCTAGGAAGTCAATATTAAAGGAGAAAGTTAACATTAACTACTAAATCAATTTTCTATATTAATATTTTCAATAGCTCAAGAACTTTGTGAGCTATTGATCTATAAATCTATAAATTCGTGAGCTATGTTCTTGTCATTAAGTGTTGAGTAAGTTATTAATCATTTAAACTGAAGTGAGGAAGTGTTGTAGATTATTATTCCATTCGTCATGCGAATAGCTATTTTCTTCCAACGCCTAGGCACGCTTAGTCTACGCCTAGACAAGGTAGGCGCTAGGCAAAGGCTCAACGCCCCGCTTACGCCTAGCGCCTTTTTGAACCTTGATTTTTACAGAAGATACAATTCACCCTATAGAAAAATAGTTTGAAAAAGTGAGATGCTTTTGCAGAATAAAAAATCCAAGAATGAATCAAACCACATAACATTCATACATATCAAATGGCATTATATCTCATTGATGGATGTTTTCATGAATGACATCAGTTGGGTTTCCATTTTCATGTATTGAGCTGTTGACCTAAGAGGGAGAAAATCTCCTTAGAGCCCATTATTGGCGTCTTCGGGTCACTCCTCATCCTATATCATCCGGGTAATCCCCGAGGGAGTCGATTCCCTCAATCTCATACGATATATGTTTGCCCTAGGTTGAATAGAGTTGACCACATTCATTGATTCGCCGTTCCGGGTCATTATCGAGGGAGTCTATCTCCTAACGGTAGAGTAATTGAGTTAATTGATCTTTTGAAATAGGAGGGAAACAACTCCTCACCCCATATCGTCCGGGCAATCCCCGAGAGAGTCGATTGGATCGATCTCCTACGATATAGGGGTGCCCTAGGTTGAATAGGGCTCCTACCCATCCATCACTTCACCGTTCCGGGTCCGTCCCGAGGGAGTTCATCTCCTAAAGGTAGGTTAGTGGGTCGATCGAACTAGGAGGATATTCAAAATCGATCCAAGGGTCGGAAATAGGGGGATTTAACCCAATGGAGCTCCAAACCTTGTAAATAGCTAGGTTATTGGTTAGTCTAGGTTAGTTAGCTTAGTTTTCCTAATCACTACTCTAGGTTGGCTAGATAATGAACCCTAAACCTGAACTAGGGTAAGCCTAGATCCACGTGGTACGATAAATTCTTATTGCTTGCTTGCCCTGTGCTGCACCCGGTCGTCGGTTATACTTAACCGGCGATTGGGATGTTGTAGTTAGATCGAGTCAAGGAGTTATGTTGTTGGATAAGAGTCCGCTAGAGGCTGGAATTTGGGGAGGTATATGCTTCAATTAGCTGCCTGAACGTAATTGGAGGTATCGAAAGCACGTGTATTGTCACCCAACCCTTGCTATCGTCTACTATAAACTACAAGGAAGCTTCTTCTATATCAATCCGGGTTGAGTATAATTTTGTTTAATTCGCCAATTAACTCGAAGCTTGAGGACAAGATTCTTTTCAAGGGGGAGGACTATTATGTGTATAAGTAGGGGGTCTATTATTATTAGTATTGAGCGGGGATTAATTAGGATACATAAGCTTGCAGGATGTAGGAGTATTTATTAGTTTGAGTAACAGCCAAGTAAAGGGGTGTCAAGTAGGATTAGGATTAGTTTAGCATTATTGTCTATATATATGTACTTATGACATTAGTTCTATATCATATATGTACTTATGACATTAGTTCTATATCATGAATGGAGAAGAAAACCTTTTTGTTTAATGTTTGTTTATGATTTATCATTGTGATTTTCATTGGAGTAGCATTAACGTAGTTGTTCAATCTCGTTACGTAGAGACCCTATGCTAAATCTACATAACATCTAATTAAGAACAGAGAAGTAAGGACATCACTTAGTTAAGTGTGAGCCTCTTGAGCCATAAAAAACGCCGATAGGATTGGTGATCGAAATAATTAAGTATTGATTCTATATTTGTATGAATGGGTGATCAATCATCCCATACACGCATAGGTTAATGGAATTTCACAAGAAATTAGTTTCCTAACATCCTATATGATATTAAAAACAATGCATATAGTATCATTCAATAGAATCATAAACATTGAAATATAAACATCCATTGGCAATATGAATATCCAGATACTCAAGCAACTAAAGAATAGAATATCACGAAATTATAGAATAAAAAGTTATATTATAATGAGTTCGCGTTCCTACAAAATCACTTCGAACTAGCTATACATAGAAGAGAAAGAGAGTACCATTATCGATGATGACAACATCTCATTGACTGCCCCCTCCTATGGATGCTAAGTTGTCCACTCAAGAATAGCATAACATGAAATTATAGAATAAATAGTCATATTATAATGAGTTCACATTCCTACACAATCACTTTGAACTACCTATACATAGAAGAGAAAGAGGGTACCACCATCAGTGATGACAACATCTCCTTGACTGCCCCCTCCTATGGATGCTAAGTTGTCCACTCAATGCATAAGATTTTTGTAGCATGTCTACAACTGAGGTCTAGCTTTCTATTTATACTAGTTACATGAAGGGGGTTTCTAGTATTGTCTCCTTTCAGTCGGCCTAAAAACTTTCTTGTATGAGTGGGTAACAGATTCCTTTGACTTGGGGATGCAGCAGGAGCTTCCAGAACCTTCTAAGGCTTGGACCCATCACGGCGGCCCAGCGGTGGTACCCAGTGCCACCTCAATTCTTCTTGGATTGTGTTGCTTGGCCCCCAAGTAACATATTCATGCAATCTGGTGACCGTCGTCAATACTTTTTTCAGGGCTTAGTTTACTCCATTGCGCTCCTATTGGACTCTAATTGAGACTTACAGAAGACTTCCCTTCCATTGGGCTTCGACTTATGGGTGACATGCACCATTTATCTTCCCAAATCTGCTCATTTGATCCTCCATAATCTTCCAATAACCTTTGATCCAAAGTATCTCAGGTTGTGTTTCACCTTGGAAAGCACAGAAATACACCAAAAAATATAAATAGATACAAAACACAATCTAGGTCCATTAATAGCTCATTTATCTAAGAGAGATGATATTTATGAATTACTAAAACCTCCTAAAGATGCATCAATATAATGAAAAATATATCAAATATGCTTATGAGAGTGATAAATACTATAAATTGAGTGTAATGAACACTTCATATAGGTAAATTAATTTTTGAGCGTATTTATTTTAGTGTTCAGACTTGTTGAGGTAACACATATCTAACATGTAGATAGACTTGGTCGGCAGATTGGAAAATAAACAGCTTCTTACAACAATTGTTTAACCTTGGCGCCGTATTCATTCACTGATTTCTCCTTAGATTTTCCATAACTCAAAATCCAAAGGGATACAAGTTATAAGTCACAGTTCTATTTGGTTTAACCATGAATACACAAAGCCACATAAACCTGCAAAATTTCACTGCACACACCTTCAACAGCTTTCCATGCATTCCACTTGGCTCTATCCCTCATGTTGAACATCCCCGGACGGCCTGTAAAAGAACAAATCGATGAGATGAATCTCATGAAGTCGAACTATTGACATCCAGTGAAGTAACAATAGTAGAATGTTGTGATATGGATCAGGGCACACACAGGTGTTGACTTGGGCCAACATTGGCTTGCTTGAACAGTCCAAACAAAATAAGCTTGTTCTCATTCCAGGTGTTCTCCAGCAATGTCATTGAATTCTGAGCGTGATCAATCAAATTCCTCTTGCCATCTATACAAACGTACTATCAAAGCAATCACTAGATTTGCAGTTAACCAAAAATTTCTAATAGATCCTCTGATTTTTCAACTTCAGGTGACCAAATGCAAATCAACAAATTAGCCAAAAAAGTGGAGTAGCTTGCATAGTGTTCAAAAAATTAGATGATCCAAGTAACACTACCAATCAAGGATGAACCCAGATCCTGAATTGTGTTAAAGCAGGGATCTTGGAATTAAGCATGCAACACAGTAATAAAATATGCAAAAGATATGACCCAATAATCTCATTGTGAACAGTACATATTGAGAAAAATAGTTTTTTTAATAAACAGTAAAAAGTGCCTGTGCTAATAATAATAATTATAATAATAATAATATTATGGATAAAATCAAGTTATAGCTTTTTTCAAATTTATTTGAAATTAGGGTTCCAAGAAAGATATATAGAGCAAAACTCTTCTGCAAAAAAGCTATGATTTGATTTATATATGCTATGATTTGATTTATATATATATATATATATGGCGAGTTCTACGGTATCCTGGGTGACATCCGGGGTACCGCATACCTTGAGTATGAAAACACTATCTAGACCTTGAATTGACCGATCTTTCAGATATGATACTATACTCTAACACTTAAAGATCAAAATCTATGTGTTAACTCTCCCAATCTTATACTCCAAGATCAATTTAATTAGAAACAATAATCGACGGTTATGATTCATCCAAATATAGGCACAAAAAGGAATGCACCATCTTAGGGTTTATAAATTATGATTTAGATAATTATGACCTACGGTTCACTCATTAAGGGTTAGGGTATAATATCAGACACAAAAATCCTGGTAATTCGAGGTCTAGATAGAGTTTACATACTCGAGGTATGCGGTACCCCGGATTTCACCCGGGGTACCATAGAAGCCA
Organism: Linum tenue; assembly: GCA_946122785.1. NCBI lineage: Eukaryota > Viridiplantae > Streptophyta > Magnoliopsida > Malpighiales > Linaceae > Linum > Linum tenue. The sequence goes on from CAMGYJ010000004.1 coordinate 35,014,706, forward strand.
CCATATATATATATGGTAATGACTGGTGTATGTCAGGCGTATATTATACGTCAGGTGATCTAGCCGTTAGATGTACTTAGATGAGCTCCGATCGATCTCAACGGTCAATTTTTGTTTTTCATTAAATCAAACTTCGGGTTGGGGTTTAGAAAATCGGGGCCTTCATTAGAGGTTAGGGTATAGTGTCATACCCCAAACTCGATTTAATTCATGGTCTAGATAGAGAAATTTCACTAGTAGTACATGACGTATAGTATACGCCTGACGTACACCAGTCTGACCCATATATATATATATATATATATATATATATATATATATATATATATATATATATATATATATATATATATATATATATATGGTGATATCTTCGGTGCACCCACTTTTTTGGGTGCACTAAATGCACTCACTCTTCTGTTTAATCTTATCCATTGATTGCATCTAACGGTTACGATAATTTGATGAATTTATAATTAATTATTAACTATATTATATTTATTAAAAGAATTTAAACATATTAATAATTGCATTAGACCCCAAACCCTCTTCTTCCCCGATTCTTTCTCCCTCTTCCACCGTCGATTAATTCCAGTTGCCTGGCATCGTCGTCCTCCACCACTAATCCATCCCAGCGCACCAATCCAGCCGTCGCCGCCCTGCAGAGAACAACTCTTCGTCAAATGTAGGTTCTCCCGTCACTCGGCGATTCGTCTTGGATTTCTGATTGCTCCACTCGAATTCTGAAAAAGGAAATACCTTCTACAACAGAACGATCTCTCCAAACCTTCTCCCTTAAGCCCGCAACAAATCCAATTGCTACTCTGTTTCCGGTAAACTTTCAGCAGGGGAATCACTCCATCGCCGTCGCACTCTGGCTAGCTGTCCGACTCAGCTTCTTGCTACACGAACTCGTTGTTGGCGTTAGAGTTCATAGAAATTGGAATTAAGAATTTGTTTATTGGCTTAGCTGGATTAAATGAGACCAAGAGCTTCAATGGCTTTGTAAAACGCACGGGCTTAACTGTTAAGCCAGAGGTCGGTTACCAAATTTAAGAAACCCATAAACCATTTTTTCAGTGCATACTAGTAAGGTTGACAAATCAAGCACTCTTGCTTTAAAATTTGTTTCAGGTTACATGGGTAGGCCTTTAGTTCAATTTCTTGTCGATCGCGATCCGTTTGCGGCAATCCAATTCTTTATTATGCTTTCTCTTCATCTGTGGTCCCCGTCTCCAATGGCCACTCTGTACCTCCGACAGCAGCACAATTCCATTACGCAACGGACAAATCCATTTCAATTTAATCTTCTGTTGTTTGTCCAAGGTGTATAAATCAATTTAGGTAAGGTTTCATGATTCTTTTCGGTCATTCCGATAGGATGTTGCTCTGCATTCTTCGACTTGTCGTCTCAACTCCCGCCATTCCCGTCGGCGCCGGCCACTTTGGAGCTTCGCTCCACGTCCAGTTCATCAATCAACAAGCAGACTTCAATTATGTATAAGGGATTATTGGATCGGTGACACGGCGCGGAAGTAATCTAACTGCGACATCGAGTTGATTGGAGGAACAATTTCATCGATGGCCCAATTCCTCTTATGGGAAGAACGGAGAGATTATGCGGCATATAAAAAAATGACAAAATTTATTTGTCTTTTATTTTCTCTCGGTTGAATTAGGGACCTCAGATGAAATTATAAATAAGCGTATTATTTTAATAAATAGAATTACTTTGTTTATTTTGGATTAATTATTTATTTGTCAAATTATTTTCAACCGTTAGATATATTGGAGGGTCAAGATTAAACAAAAAAGTGGGTGCGTTCAGTGCACCCAAAAAAGTGGGTGCACCGAAGTGGCCACCTATATATATATATATATATATATTAGGTGGCTATTTCGGTGCACTCATTTTTTTAGTGCATTGAAGAGTATCAATAAGACATCGAATTTTGAACTATAACCGGTAACATTAGTCTAATAAGATGATATCACAAAGAATCACAACTAATCAATTCATTACCCTAACCCCTAAATCTTCAATTTTGAACACCAACCCTAAACCCCAAATTGTGAACCCTAACCCTGAATCCATAAATCCTAAATCCTTCAAATCAAGTATAATCTTGAATGGATTTTTTGTAAATTCATAGGTTTTCCTGCCTTTGATGCTACAAGTGACAATTGACATCGTTTTGACATGAATCACATGCTCAAAATGCCGATTAAGAAGTGAGTGCATTGAATGCACCAAAAAAAGTGAGTGCACCGAATACACCACACACACACACACACACACACACACACACACACATATATATATATATATATATATATGGGTCAGACTGGTGTACGCCAGGCGTATACTATACGTCAGGTGATCTAGTCGTTAGATGTAGTTAGATGAGCTCCGACCGATCTCAACGGTCAATTTTTGTTTTTCATTAAATCATACTTCGGGTTGGGGTTTACGTACGTCAGAAGTACATTGTACGCCCGTCGTCTTTTACTATCTAGAGCACGAATTAATCGGAGTTTGGAGCATGATACTATACCCTAACCTCTTGTTACATCCCGCTCTTCCCAAAAGTCAAAATGACTATTATACCCTTGGGTCAAGTTTCACCGTAATGTCGAGGAGGACTTAAAATGTGAACTATCGGTTCAAGCGGTGTTGAATTTTGACACAAAATGAACAAGTTACGGACGTTAACTGGGTTTCGGATTAACCTCACCCGATATCTTAATAATCGAGAAATTCCCAAAATACACTGTGAACCAATTAAACCCTAAGCTAAGCGCGTACTATATATACCTAATGGAGCATCAAACCCCGATCAGCCTTTCTCCTCCATGTCACCGCCGGTAAAGAAATAAAAAAAAGAAAATTGAAAAGGGTCACGTTGTCCAAGAGCGGAAGAGGATCGGGACTTGGCGCTGGAGCATTCCTCCTCGGTAACCGCCATGGCGGTGGAGGAGCTCAGCAACAACCCTAGGCTAGCTAGGTTTCGGATTTTTCTTTCTGAAGCAGGAGGACTTAGTAGTGGGTTGCGGCGGTGATGGCAAATTCCTACAAATGGCGATCAACCGGGGAGCAGTAATACGGAGGTAAGGCTCGCCTCTTTTTCTTGGAATTCCGGTCGGTGATAAATGGGTGGTAGTGGGGGTTACGTGGGATCTCATGGCTATGAGCAATTGAAGGATTAATAAGAAATTAAATCTTGCATTGCTTTATAAACAAGTGAAGGAGTGTCGCTATTTGGAAGGGTATGGCATTGAGAACCAAATTAATCTTAATCAGAGATGTTTCTCATTGGGTAGAAGATAGTTATAATTCATGGTTCCTTATTATATAAGTTCATTATGGTTGGTTAGTGAACGGGGGCAATTGGGATGCTCTAGATTACTTGTGATTGGGGTATAAAATTGAGGATATGCTACGTGGGTGTCTTCCCTACTTACAGATGGGTATGTACATGTGTGCTGTGGACACGGTAGCAGGTGAAAGGAATGGAATCGTGATGTCAAATTATAGGTGAGTGTAAAGGGGTAAATTCTACGCCTTACTTATTCTTTTAAGTATTTTAGTGAATTGGTTATCATTGCTTGATTAAGTTTATGATTGATTATTTGTGCTTTGCTTGAGCTATGTTTGATGTGAATGTGCATGAGTTCTTATTTAATTTAAAGCTTTACGTTTATAAGTTATTGTTAAAGTTAAGAAACAAGTTCTTTTTAAGAAGTAACTCACCTTCAAGAAGGTGAAGTCTTTTTAAGTGTTTTTAGTCACTAGCGCCAGTCCGTTGCCTTTTGAGACATTTTAGATAGAGCAGCAGTTATACTCTTGAGACTTTTAAGATGGGCAGCAGTTATGCCCTTGAGAATCGTGGCGAAGAGCCACCACGATGAGTTTAAGATGTTAGGGGGATGAATCGTTACGACTTCCCTAACTAAGTTTAAGTTTAAGGAAAGCCTGGATGACTTCTCATACGTATGAGTTGGCAACCGGACTAGCTAGTAAGGGATCCCCGTGTCAGTCAAGAATTTAAGTAGAGATTTGAGTTTTAAGAGTACAGTTTCAAGAGTCAAGATTTTTAATAGTGGAGGTATAAAACAACTTCCACTAAGTTAAGTGATCAAGTATTAATAAGATGTTAAACGTAAGGGCGTAGACTGACCTAGGGGTGGGAAACGGTCCAGTCCGGTTAAAATTGGACCGGATTGACCCGGTTTTTTACAATCGTTTTGGCCAATATCGCAACCGGAGATGAGATTGGATTGGATCCGGTTTTAACCAAAACCGGACTGGATTGGATCCGGTTTTAACCAAAACCGGACTGGATTGGATCCGGTTTTAACCAAACAACCGGATGGATTAATTAAATTAAACTAAGCGTCGCCGTCTAAGTCATTTTGACTGGACAAAAGTAAAAAAATCGTCTGACCTACATAGTACAGCAACCACACAATTCTTATCTCCTTTCAAATCCCAATTGCTCACGAATCTTCTTCTCCTCTCCGCTTCTCAACTATTCGACGATGGCGACGGCGAGCAACCTCTTCTCGCTTGGAGCGACCGACGAGGTTTTAGAATGACGGAGTGGCAGATTACAGAGGCGAGCCCTGGTGGCAGGGTGGTTGTGGCCGAAGAGAGAGATCGGAGTCGTGGTAGCTCCTCTTCCTCCATGCATCCACCTTCTGGCAAGCACGGTTACCGATCCTAGTCCGAAGAAGGCGAACATGCAGCGGTCGGCGGTCGATGGAGGGTCGAGTGGCGAAGGGTTGATCGGCGGAGGGTCTGCGGAGGGTCGGCGAAGGGTCGATTGGTGGAGGGTCGAGTGGAGAAGGATCGGCGGAGGTCCAAAGCTTGCTCTGGTTAGGATGGGCAATCATTTGATTTCACTGTTGAAGCAAACATAAAAACAAATTTGATCCCGTCTAATAATAATCACCCATCCAAACCAGAGCTTGTGGAGTTGGAGTTGGAGTTGGTGAGGCGGAGAGGTTGTAGTTTGTGTGTGGGGATTTAGAAGAGACAGAGAGATGGTGGGATAGAGAGGCGGCCGTCTCTAAGAGTGGGAAGGGGAGACTTGAGAGGAAAGCGGGGATCTGGGAATTGGGTTAGGGTTAGGGGGAGTTAGAGTGGGCTGAGGTGAGAGAGGGAGTGGGCATGGGCTGGGGTGGGAGTGGGCCTGGAATGGGTTAGGATAGTTTTATTATTATAATTCGGTTTTTCCGGTTTTAATCGGATCGGACCGGTCATACTAACACTAAAACTGTAAACTGGATTGGGTTAATGGATATTCGGTTTCCGGTTTTAACCAGAGCGGTTTTAACTGGCCGGTTTTCGGTTTGGCTGGAAAACCGAAACCAGATTCCCAGCCCTAGACTGACCCCATCACACTCACCAGTTTGGAGAGCTAGTGGAAGAGCTAGAGGAGCATTTAGTGAGCAGCGAATTCGAGGGCAGGCAGCTAGAGGAGGGCAGTATAAGCGTCACAGAGGATGCTTAGTCAAGGTTTGAGTAGCAACAACATTAGAGATTATTAGTTATTTACATTTATGATTATGAGTATAGACTGGAGATCAATTTGAGATTTTAAGTATTGAGTTTGCCCATGTGTTAGGGCGTTGCTTTGAACTACAAGTGCGTGTTTTCAATAAATTTTATTTAGTAAAACTTTTCCCAGTTGCAATTTAAGATTTGAGTATGTTATTTATCAAGGGCATTTTAGTAAAAGTAGTACCCGTCCGGGTTAGGGTGTTTCACCTCTAATGGGTGAACCCTTAACCCCGATCCATAATTCTCTAACCCAAGTCACAAGATTCATTTAATCTAAAAAATAATAATCGATGGTTTTGATTCAACAAAATATATTGAAGGGCAAAAAACAAGTGTGAACACAACCGTACAGCGTACGCTAGTCTTTACAGTATATGGTGGCTTCTATGGTACCCCGGGTGAAATCCGGGGTACCGCATACCTCGAGTATGTAAACTCTATCTAGACCTCGAATTACCAGGATTTTTGTGTATGATATTATACCCTAACCCTTAATGAGTGAACCGTAGGTCATAATTATCTAAATCATAATCTATAAACCCTAAGATGGTGCATTCCTTTTTGTGCCTATATTTGGATGAATCATAACCGTCGATTATTGTTTCTAATTAAATTGATCTCAACCGTCAAATTTTGTTTTTCATTAAATCACACTTCGGGTTGGGGTTTAGAAAATCGGTGCCTGGGGTTTATCCATTAGAGGTTAGGGTATAGTATCATACCCCAAACTCGATTAAATTCATGGTCTAGTTAGAGATATCTTACTAGTAGTACCTGACGTATAGTATACGCCTGACGTATATATATATATATATGGTGCCTTCTACGGTACCCCGGGTGAAATCCGGGGTACCGCATACCTTGAGTATAAAAACGCTATCAAGACATCAAATTAGCAGGATTTTTTGGCATGATACTATACCATAATCCTTAATGAGTGAACACTAGGTCATAATTATCTAAATCATAAACTATAAACCCTAAGATGTGCATTTATTTTTTTTCCTATATTTGGATGAATCATAACCGTCGATTATTGTTTCTAATTAAATTAATCTTGGGGTATAAGATTTAGAAAATTAAGACCTAGATTTTGATCTTTAAGGGTTAGAGTATAGTATCATGTCCGAAAGATCAGTCAATTCAAAGTTCTGGATAGCGTTTTCTTACTCAATGTATGCGGTACCCCGGATTTCACCCTGGGTACCGTAGAACTCCCCATATATATGGGTCACACTCGTATGCGCCAGACACAAACTATGCGACAGGATTTCTACACCGTAGATCTAATCTAACGGTGTTTATTAATTGGAATTAAATTATTTAATTTTTACAATTTTTAAATGATTAAGGATCGGAGAAGGAGAGAGTGCAGACTCGAGAGGTGGGCCGAAGTGCGGATCGCCGATAGCGGTGGGTAGGTACGCTGCCGTCAATTGACGGTGAACGACTATGAAATGGGCCACGGAAAATCAAAACGGTACCGCAGCACCGGAAACGACACCGCAGGCCAAAAATAAATGGGCCGCACGTTTAATGAAGGTTGGAGGAGGAGTTTTGATTATTTAATTACTATTTTTTTATTCCTTGTGAGAAGCGGCACCGCTGAGAGTTAAAAAGGTACCGCAAGGAAGCTCAGCGGTGCCGCGGCATTGGAAACGGTACCGAAAGACAAAAGGGGGCCGCGCCGGTGGTTTCTTGTTGGAGAATGAGTTTTTTCTCCTCTAATTAATTATTATCCTCTTTCCTTGTCGGAAGGGGAAAATCGGTACCGCATGGAGACAAGCGGTATCGTGGAGAGTTAAAACGGTACCGCGGATTTAAAAACGGTGCCGCGAGAGCCTGGTAAGCGGTACCGATCAATTAAAAATCATATCGGGCAAGTGACCAAAATTCACCCGGCCCAATGCGAGCGCCGACTGCGGCGGTTCCATGGATTAATATTTTTTGGCTATATCGGCGGTGTCGTTTAAATTCAAAACGGTACCGCGAGTAAGCCGAACGGTACCGCGGATTAGCAAACGACAGTGTTTAAATAAGAGACAATGTCGCAAAAGGGAAAAACAAACGGAGTTGTTGTGGCGCGAGTGATGTCGTTGGCCATAGCTAGTGATGACCGGATTGATTAACTAATATTGTTAATGATTATTCAGGACGGTGTCGTTTAGTTGAAAACGATGCCGCGGAGAAGTAAAACGACATCGTGGTAATGGTAAGAGTTCGGCCAAAGGCAGCCCGCCAAGCCCAACGATGGCCCAATAGTAGAGAACGACGTTGTTTTGATGGACTAACAATGTCGTTGGTTAAACCGGGTCGGGGCAGTTGAGTTGGATTATAAAACGACACCGGTTGATGAAAGGCGATGCCGTGGTGTTGGTGAAACGACATCGTTACATGGACAAGGTTGTAGGTTTCTGCAAAGCAAGAGCGGTTTCGAGGGCACGTGATTATCACGCAACAAGGAGGAAGTTACCTGCACGGTTGACAAAGGTGAAGAGGTGGGAGACAAAGGCGCGAAGGCAGTTACTACGACGAAGAGAAGCGCGAAGTATAAAGATTGGGAAGAGAGAGAAGTTCAGGGACGGAAAAATCAAATCACAACTGCACCATAGCGGAATTTATCTTTTTCTCTCTAGTTCGTAGAACTTCTCTGTCAAAGACCTCCTTTGCAGAGTCGTAGTAGTTGTAGATCGTAGTCTTAGTTGCGGAGCTCTCCAGAGGAACCTCCATAGGAGTAGAGCTAACGTAACTTAGAACACTCCCGGTTCGATTTTCTGGTTATTCGCCGAACACCCTCGTTCGAACGTAGTTTGGAGAGGTGGTGAACCGAATAACGGTTGTTTGATTAGAAGTCAAGGGTGTATCGATCAAATCAACGACGCCGACACCGGCGCCGGATATTTGACGATCTTCTTTGTTTTCTGTTCGATCGATCAAATCAACGGCGCCGACTTTGGCGACGGATATTTGACGGTTGTGATTAACGTTGTGTTTTGTGTGTTTACTTGAAAACAGTGCGCATTGAACACGCGAGTTTCGCCAACGAAACAAATTGGCACAACTGGTGGGACACGTGTGTTCGAATGGCTCCGCGACGAAAGAATCAGGAAGGGGATGTCCCGCCCGGATTCGTGGAGGAACATGTGGCCAACATTGAAGGAGGCCAAGGAATCGGTGCTGAAGACATCGGCGGGTCCGAGAATCCGCCGTCCACAGCTGGGCCGACTGGGAATTTGTCAATCCGCCATTTCATGGAGGAAAACCGTCGCATGTTTGCTAGCCTCAACAATGAGTTCGCAGGCTTCAAAGGCGAGGTAAATCAACGTTTTGACGCTTTAGCTGCACGACATGATTCTCTTGAGTCTCGTGTTGATAGGCGTTTAGGCCAACTCTTTGAAGTTGTGACTAAAACAGACATGATTTTGATGTTTTCGGGGATAAAAATCTACGTGATATGAATGAAATCAGGGAGCTCTTGGGTAGACCAGTAATGCAACCTAGGGATTTGCCGCTAAACGGTGAAAACAATTTAAACAGCGAAACTGGTTTTCCAAACAACAGTGCTCGAATTAGTCCGCCAAGACCAGGAGCTTCGCCGACACCGGTGATGAACCCACCAACTCCACGAGTTAATCTTGGTGAGACTAGCACTGCCGCTAACACTCGGGCTGAACCACCGCCGTTTCACGGTGGGGTCCACAAAATATCCCGGAGGCCTGACCCTACCTGGCTTCGATGAGCGGTGCTGGGGGTGGAGGAACTATCAACAATGATTATGTTTCGTCACGCGGCTACCCACAAAACGTGCCTCCTCCTCCAAACGGGCTTGGCATGGATCCTGGTGGATTCGTACCACAAGGGGGGCAACTCGGGGGGCAAGACGTTAATGCGATTCGAGATCAAGTAGCACAGATGCTGGCGGATCAGTTTGGTTTAGGGGTTAGACCAGCGATGTCGCCGGTGTATCGAAAACCATATCCGGATTGGGTCGATAGATACTACCCTTTTCCACGTGGTTTTCGCGTGCCTGATTTCATCACCTTCAGCGGGACTGGGGATCAGTCCACCGTCGAGCATGTTGGACGATTCACGGTTCAGTGTGGTGATGTGAGTGATTTCTTGAAGTTGCGTTTGTTTGGCAACTCGTTGACCGGCCCTGCATTCGCGTGGTACGTCAACTTGCCATCGAACTCGGTTCAAACTTGGTAGCAAATGGAACAAATGTTCCATGCTCAGTTCTACCGTTCCGAGCCAGAAGTAACAATGGCAGATTTGGCACGAATGCGCCAACAGCCAGGAGAAACAGTAGAACACTTTTTAACAAGCTTTAAAAATGCAAGAAATCGATGTTTTGTGAACTTGACAGAACGCGAGTTTGGGACCACGACAGTTCAAACCGAGGTATCCCTTATATGAACGCAGCGTCGAAGGAGTACGTGCACCTGCGTGGGGAAGAGGGCAACGTAGGCAGTGGGTTGCTCAAAGTGCCCCACCTTTCAAAAGTCTACCTTTTGGACTTGCCCAACCAGTGAGAGCTCCCCCACCTGTTAGGAGAACCTTCAGGATGCCAAATGTGCCACGGGGTGGTTGGCACACCTACGACATCCGTCGTCAGCAGCCCATCGCAGTTGACGCGATGACAAGGACGCAGTATCGAAGGTACCTCCGCAAGAATGCTCAAGGAAGGAGGATTGCAAACTTGCAAGCAAATGTGAACGTAGACAACTCTGCCACGGGTCTGAGAGTGACTGTGGCCAGTGCTGGAAAAGTGGCCGAGGACAACCTGGACGGGAACGATCAAGGAGTCCCGGGAGATGCTGAGTACGATGCTGAGTTGGATGACTCCCTCATCGAAGAGGAGATGCTGGAATTGGAGGAGCCGAAGTCGAAATTCAATCGAAAAAACAAGGATGACGATGATGACAACCAAGGTGCACCCATGACGATCCAGTTTGGAAGTCTACCACCGGTGGTGGTGAACAACTACATCTTGCCTTTGATTTTCCACATTGATTTGGAAAATCAGGGAGAGGATGGCGAGGTCGTGATGGAGGTTGAGGAGTTGGACGAGGCTACTCAAGAGGTCAACGTTGCTGAGTTGGTGAGCGGTTTTGCTCAACTGACTTTAGAGGAGGAGAATGAGGAGCCAGCGGCGGCGGAGCTGGTTGGCGAATCTGCGGATCTGCCAATCGAGGCTGAGCCGTGGAGTGCAATGATGGCTCGCACGAATGGGCGAATTGACTTGGCAGTGGAGTCAGCCAAGCAAAACAAGAGTTCGCAGCGAATCCTGAAAGAGCTGTACGAAGCAGGCCACAAAGCTGTTGGGCTACTGGGCGAAGATGAGGGAAGATATCCTTTTTACGTGTTATACCAAGGCCCGAAAGAGTCAACAAGTGTGCTGGTGGAGAACATCACATGGGAATCAGACTTCGACAAGCTGGCAAAATCTATACAGGCTGCAGAAGCGAAAGGGAAAGCCGTGGACGAAGGAACCGCGTGTGAAGAATCAAACAGGGTCGTTATTTTTAACGAGCCCGAGCCGAAGATGATGCGTCATTTGAGGCCTCTCTACATCAAAGCCACACTTGACGACGTACCAATGTCGAGAGTCTTAGTTGACAATGGCGCCGCAGTAAATGTGATGCCGACAAGGATGCTGAAGAAGTTGGGCAAGAGCACTAATGACTTGATCCCAACGGAAGTGTTTGTGACAAGCTTCAATGGCGAGTCCACTTCTGCCATGGGAATTCTCCCAGTGGTCGTGGGAGTTGGATCACAGAAGCGGATGAGTGCTTTCTTCGTCGTGGATGGAATGATAAGCTACAATGCACTACTTGGCCGGGATTGGATCCACGCCAACAAGTGCGTTCCTTCATCGCTGCATCAGTGTTTGATGTTTTGGAATGAAGACGGTGTTGTTGAGGTGGTACAAGCTGACACAAAGCCGTATGCCGTTGGGGCCAACGTGGCTGAAGCTTATTTGTACCATGGAGATTTTGGACCACTCGAAATCAGGAGCGGGGATGGAGGAACGACCAACGTCATAGTGTCAAGTGCACAGGTGTTGAGTAAGGCGTGCTTGGATCCATTGTCCGAAATTGTGAGACCATCGATGATCACATTGGATGGTCCACTGAAGTCTGATGAACAAGTCGATGATGAGTGAACCACCTAGAGAGAAGGTGGTGGAGGCCGAAATCACGGCCTTGAGGGAGAAGTTGGCCGTCTATCAGTGTGAACAGAGGCTGGCCTGTATAGAGCCTGTCTTGATGGCCGACTGTGTTCCCGACGATGATGACTTGCCAACTAACGGCGAGGGTGTGAGTGACGAAGTGGAGAAGAAAAGCAACCTTGCTGCGTGTGACATTTTAGAGGAGATCAACCTCGGCACGGAGGAGGATCCACGCCCAACCTTCATCAGTGCCGGTTTGCCAGAGTCTGACAGGTACGAATTAATTGAATTCCTTAAAGAGTTTAAAGATTGCTTTGCATGGGATTATCATGAAATGCCTGGTCTCGATAGGAAGTTAGTTGAACATAGACTTCCAATTAAAGAAGGTTATAAGCCACATAGACAACCACCTAGGCGTTTTTCGCATGATATCTTGCCGGAAGTGAAAAAGGAAATTGAACGTTTAATGAAGGCTAAGTTTATCAGGACTGCTAGATATGTGTTATGGTTGTCGAATATTGTGCCTGTTAGAAAGAAGAATGGCAAAATACGTGTTTGTGTGGATTTTAGAAATTTGAACAATGCGACACCGAAAGATTTGTATCCCATGCCGGTGGCTGACATGTTAATCGATGCCGTGACCTGGCATGTCAGGTTTTCTTTCATGGACTGTTATTCGGGCTATAACCAGATATACATAGCCGAGGAAGATGTACACAAAACGGCGTTTCGGTGTCCAGGATCCATTGGCTGTTTTGAGTGGATCATGATGCCATTTGGATTGGCCAACGCCGGGGCAACTTACCAACGAGCCATGAATGCAATATTTCATGACCTGATTGGCGAGCTTGTCGAAGTGTACGTGGACGACATCGTCGTCAAATCAAAGGTGACAAACCACCACCTTGCTCATTTGCGCAAAGCATTTTTGCGTATGCGTGTTCATAAGTTGAAATTAAATCCGCTCAAATGTGCATTCGGCGTGAGTGCAGGAAATTTTCTTGGTTTTTTTGGTAAACCAACGCGGAATTGAGGTAGATGGCAACAAAACAAAAGCCATCATCAATGCCGCACCACCATCCAGTAAGAAAGAGTTGCAACGTTTCCTCGGCCAGGTAAATTACATTCGAAGATTTATCTCGAATTGTGCTGGCCGGACCCAAGTGTTTTCCTCACTGCTGAAGTTGAAGAAGGAAGACAAGTTTGTATGGAGGGAAGAACATCAACGAGCATTTGATGATATCAAGAGATACCTGGCGACTCCGCCGGTGATGAATTCTCCCAAGGCAGGGGTGCCGCTGAAGTTGTACTTGTCGGCCACGGACACTTCTGTGGCATGTTTGTTGGCTCAAGACAACGAAGCAGGCAATGAAGAAGCCATTTATTATCTAAGTAGGGTTCTGAACGAGGGCGAGAGAAAGTATTCCCCCATAGAGAAGTTATGTTTAGCGTTGTACTTTTCTTGTACAAAGCTATGCTACTACCTGGTCCCTGTCCAGGTACAACTCATTTGCCAAACAGACTTGATTAAATACATGCTATCTCGGCCAATTATTCATGGCCGAATTGGCAAATGGACCTTGGCTCTGTCTGAATTTAATTTAGAGTATGTACCTCAACGAGCCATAAAAGGGCAAGCACTGGCGGAATTCTTGGCAGATCATCCCTGCATTGAGGTACCAATCGATCCCGTAGAAGTCTGCGAGGTTGGCATAACGCCATGGATCCTGTATTTTGATGGATCCAAAACTCGTGGCGGTGCCGGGGCTGGCGTGATGTTGAAAGCACCATCAGGCCGAGCCATGCATTTTGCATTCTCGTTGGATTTTCCTTGCACCAACAACCAAGCTGAATATGAAGCTTTGGTAGTCGGGCTGGAAATGCTCATTGAGCTTGGAGCCCGCTACGTGGATGTTAAGGGAGATTCACAGTTGGTGGTTCATCAGGTCCGCGGAGATTTTCGATGTATCAATAGCGTTCTAGAAACATATCTGGACCATGTATTGTCGTTGATTTCCCACTTCGACAGTATGGCTTCGGGGTTTAAAGAGTTTGCGAAAAGCAATGCAGTAGAGCAAATAGTGGTGCAAACACTTAAGCCCTTGCGGGAGCGATTGAGAGTTGAGCAAGTGTGCGTAATAGAGAAAGACGCCGAGGACTGGCGTGCACCGCTGTTGTCTTACTTGCAAGATCCGAACAAGGTTGTTGGCCATGCCATCAAGTTTAGAGCAAGAAGCTACGTAGTTTTGGATGGGACCTTGTATAAACGAAGACCTGATGGGTTATTGCTGAAATGCTTGGGGGGCAAGGAGGCATTGCAAGCCATGGCAGAGGTGCATGAAGGAATATGCGGAGCTTACCAAGTCGGTCCTTCCATGTGATGGATTCTACATCGCTACGGATTCTACTGGCCCACCATCGGGCCAGATTGTGCCGCATATGCCAAGGGCTGCGAAGCTTGTCAACGTCACGGTCCTGTTCAAAGAGCGCCGGCGGTTGACCTGAAGTCCATAATCAAACCGAGGCCATTTTATGGTTGGGCCATGGATTTGATTGGTATGATTTATCCCCCATCGTCAAAGAAACATGTTTTCATAATTTTGGCCACTGACTACTTCACTAAGTGGGTGGAGGCCAAACCGTTGAAGGTGGCGAACCAAGAGGAAGTCATTTCTTTCATACAAGAACACATTATCCATCGATTTGGATTGCCAGCAACGATAACGGCGGACCAAGGAACTGTGTTTACTGGGGGGCAAGTTATGGAGTTCGCGGCGGAGCGGGGGATAAAAATTATCCATTCCACGCCGTATTATGCACAAGCTAATGGGCAAGCGGAAGCATCCAACAAAGTAGTGAAAAATATTTTGACGAAGATGATCGAGGATAATCCGCGACGTTGGCATGAAATATTATCAGAGGCGTTGTGGGCATACAGGATGTCCCCGCGGAGCAGTACGAGAGTGAGTCCATTCTCGCTAACTTACGGGCATGAAGCATTCCTTCCCGTTGAAGTGACTGTCAACTCACTCCGGTATATGAAGCAGCATGAGTTAACACCTCAGGAGTATCATGAATCGATGATGCTCGAGCTCTGCGATCTTGATGAACTTCAACTCCGCGCCCTCGATAATGTTCAAGTACAGAAAGCAAGAGTGGCAAGGGCGTATAACAAGAAGGTTCGACACAAATCGTTCGAGGAGCGCGAATTGGTATGGAAAGCTCACTTGCCGATTGGGGAAAAAGATCCCAAATTTGGAAAATGGTCGCCAAATTGGCGAGGACCATTTGTGGTACATTCTGTGCGTCCTAATAAAGCGTATCTGCTAAAAGACTTAGATGGAGTGATGCATGAGCGTTTGATAAATGGCAAGTACTTAAAGGCATATGTGCCGTCCCTATGGGACGCAGCGGATCATTAATGTGAATAATGACAATCAACCATGTGCTAAAAGGGTGTGGCCTCGTCGGCCACCAAGCTTGCACGACATGGTTGAATAGTAAGGGAATGGCGAAGTACACAACAAATAAACTAATTCGCCAGCTTCGTTACCAATAAATAAATTTTTTAATGCCTTTAAGGCCAGCGGCAGGGTTCACTCGAGTCCAGCCGGTGCGGTACCGCTGTTCGGTACCAAAATGTTCCAACCTTATCAAACGAAGCTGTTTTTGCCACGAGAAGTAGGCATGAGTAACAGCGTTGTTGGGCATGGACCATTCGGTATTTGGCGTAAGAAAAATCAAGTAGGCTATGGTGACTAGAACTAGCCAGGCAGCCCTGCTCAAACACGGCCGTCGAGATTAGAGCGACGTTACGGATTAAAGAAAAGAGAGCGATCGTTTGGCAAAATTAGATAGACAATGATGAGCAAACAAAGTTGTTCATAGGTCGAGTTAACATGGCAAATAAAATATGCAATCCGAGAAACGAAGCCAAAACAAAAATCCAAGGTAAATTCCGAAATGCAGAAAAAGAAGTGCTCTAGGAGTCGGACGACTCGTAATCGGCGAGCTGCTGGGCAATGCGAGACAGGGTGGTGCGGACCCGAGTGGAAAAGCTCTGCACTGCTTGCAGCTCAGCCTGTGCTTCTATCTCGGCGCGAGTGGGGTTAGTAGCGATCCGGGCCGCGTCCTCACGTCGCATTTGTTCAGCTCCTTTGACGAGAGTCGGCATTGTAATTGCTCTAACCACCCGCAGAGCTGGTGCCACGGCTTTCCCGCGTTCCACTAGGTCTTTACCCACTGTGCGGAGGAACGCCATGTCAGCAGCACTAAGTGGTGGAATGTTAATGCTCAAAGTCTCCAGAATTTTGCAAGCAGAGCCGGGCCATACTATGGTTTGGTCACTCATGGAAGTCACCAGAGGAATGCTAAGAAATTGATCCATCATCTTCAATGCTTCTCGGATGCGGCGTCGAAGTTCATTCATGGGCGAAGACGACGCGGGAAGGGAGCTAGATGATTCCATCGCAGTATGGAAGCCATGCCCGGTATCAAAATCGTTGGTGCCCTGTCGCAAAAGGAAGTAAGGGCGTGAGTAGGAGGTTAGCCAAAACATGGTTGGGTATTATGAGAAAGCATGAGTATAGCTAACCTCGATGACGGTAGTGGTGCGAAGAGATGGAGGGGGCGAGTAGGTGGATGATGACTCTCAACAACTGCAACAATTAAGGTTTCAAAAGGGCGGTGAACACTTCATGAGTAATGCCGGAGTTAAAATATGAAAGTCACAGCAAGCATAAAGAGGAGTGCGAGGACGAGGGACGTACCTGCTCGCCGTTTCAAGTGAGTCTTAAATGCTGATGTAGTTGAACCACCATCGTGGTCAGAAGCAAGCCGGGCGAGGATATCAGATAATGGCTTGCCGAAAATGCGGGATGATAGTGAATGCCACGCACCCTTGAACTGGGGCGAGACCTTATTCACCACGTTTTTATGAGGAGGAGAGTATTGTGCAGATTCTTGGTAACCTCATACCTCCATAATTTGGCCAGCGGTAAGCTCCGAAGAGCGGATGTGGAATGTTGGAAAATTCAAGGACGTGGGAGGTAACATAGGCCATGCTTGGACGAGGTTGAATTGTCGAGCTGCAAGTTGAGGGTTGTACGTCTCGATACTGAGTACTTCTGAGCCGGTAGGAGCAAAGAGGAGGTCCCGAGCTGTTAGGTAGCGTTTGCGTTCCTCGATGAACTCATGGTAAGCGGCGGCAGCGGGATCACCTCGTGGTGGTGGCTCATCAAAAACGAGTTTGAACGAAGCGGGGCCGAATATCCGTTCTGCGAAAGGGGTGAAGCTGGGAATCTCACTGACCCCATAAAAGAAGGTAAAATAATTAGTGAAATCCCCTTTCCGCGAAGCTGCTTTAGCCAAACAATGGCCATATGTGAGCATGGTAGTATCTTGAACGGCCGTTTGAAGAGCTGGTAGAGGGCCGCAAGTCGTCGGGAAATAAGCATGCAGCCAAAGTTGTAGTAGCCATAGAGGGCCAGCACTGAGGATGCCACATGCGTCTGAAGCCTCCTTGACACGGTTCACGATGGTATGCAAACCGCGATAGAGGTGGCAGAGCACAATTTCATCAAGATTGACGCATTCACCAGTGAAGATTGCCAAGGTAGTGCGCGCATCCGTGATGGGTTGTTGGGTGCAGAGCACGAATCGACCAAACCAGTAATGAAGGAAAGCAACCCGCTCGCTGTCGGATACGAGTTCAACCGGGATGACTGGCGCGTTGTCGTTGTAGAGCGATTCGTAGGATCGTTCAAGGGCTATCGAGGTAGCTGGGGCCAAAGCTCTCCTTGATTGCATGCGCGGCTTTGATAGGCCAGTCAGGGCCGCTATGTCGAGCAGAGTGATCGTCATCGAGCCCAATGGGAGCACGAAACAGTTCGATTCCGTTGACCAGAAGCAGATAGCGGCTTTGAGCAACTCGGGATCAGGGCTTGGCAGCTCTGAACATAGAGAGAGAAAGTGGTCGAGGCCTAATGCCTGCCATTGAGATGCAGTTGTGGCATCATGGGCCAACCGACCATGCCAACGTTTGAAGTCGGGATCCGGGAGGGCCAACGGGAGGGCTCGGGTCTTCCATTTAAAGAGGGGACTGATATCGGGAAGGCGAAACAGAAGCTGGGAATCGCGAATTGGAAAGGCGTCCAAAAGCTCCATGATGGCAGTGGACCGATCGCGAATGAGAGGACCAAGCCATCCCTCCTCATTGTCGTCTTTCGATATTATCTCGAGAGTGAAATCAGCATCGGCCAGGGTTCCCAAAGAGTCTCGACGTTCCCCGGGAGATAACGGGAGGAGAAACGCAACGAGGCTGCATTCACAAGGAAGTTATTAGGGTTAGTGATAGTCATACAGGCGATGGTGGCTGATCGCTAAACCAAAAAACAGGCGTATAAACGGCTAGAGGTGACAACATTTAAGGGGAGCGATCCGGTTTCAATATTAATGCGAAGTTGAGATCGCAGGACTTACTCGATGATCGACGAGAATCCTAGCAATGACATGGCGGTAACTACAGCGGCGCAGAAATCTGAGGTACGGTTTTCTGCTCAGTGGATCGTTGTTGAGTGAAGTTTTGTTATTGGTTTACTCGGATAAATTTAGGGTTGGCACATGGGGCCTATTTATGGAGAATTGTTGCGGTGAGGTAGAAGGAGGTAGTATCCTTTTTGGTTTTGGATTACAACGTTGGAAGGGAATAGGATCCGCCAACGCTGTCGAAGCAGCATCGCAGAGGCGAGCCGTTAAGTTGACATGGTGGGGGGATTATGTTTGGCCAAAATTAAATAATAATAGAAAATTATGCTCTTGGCCAAGATTTAACAAAAAGACGGAGGCATACTCGGCAAGGCACAACCTATATTTTTGAAGCCGCCTCGAATGGAAAATTGGCCAAAACAATTTTGTTTGGGCTATTGCATAGTGCGGAGATGAATTGGAGCAAGTCCACGGAAAACACTAGTGTTCTATCATCCACAGCGCTGTGGAAAAGGAGCAGTGCTGCGAACTTGACTTTTAGTTTTGCCAAAGCAGCATTGCAGAGAGGTACTGGGACTATGCACGCGGTTTCGTTGAGGCGGGAAACTTGTCGTCGCATTTGGGCCAGGTACGTTACAAAAGAAAAAAAAAATTTAACTCTGGCCCAAGCAACATTGTAGGGACGCAACGTTGTTGTAATTTGGTTTTAATGTGGCGACAGTAGTGGTGCAGACTAAACAACATTGCAAACCAAAACAAAAACAGTGCTGCAACTCCGTGTGTGTACATGATTGGGAGAGACCGTGCTGGTCAGTAGTTTTAACGATGTGGTTAAAAGGAAAAAAGGGTCAAAACGCAGCCGCTTTCGGGTAAAGCCGAGCTGCAAAGCTGTGCAGCGGTGTTGTTTTTCTTTCTCGCCACGGTGTCGTTTGGGATCGCAAGACAAATCGGAGCTGTTTTTGGAGAAATGGCTTTGCTATAGTGGGAAATCTATTACTGCTAAGCTATTGAGCCCGACTTTGTTAAGCTATGTCCTGGCGTTGTGGGTAGAAAGGAAACAAAGCACGTTTGTTTTTCAGCCTAAGCAGCGCTATAGAGTGGTGTGACGATGTTGTTTTCTTTTCTCTCCGGGACAAACGTTGCATAGAGCAAAAAGTCCATAGTTGTGGCAGGGTGGGTTTTTCCCTGATCGGGAGGAACACGAAGAAGTCCCGTGGTGGTTTGGTGGCCAAAATAATCAGTAGTGTAGATGATTTAAATTGGCCAACAAAATTAATGAAAAGGTAGGAGGGAGGTTTTGGTTCGGAACCATGCTACCGGGGTATTGTTGAGTTATTAAATTCCCCCCGTTTCCAGCCATGCAGTGGCCAAATTACATGTATTGGCCAAACAGTATCGGTCGTCAACAGCGTTGCGGAGCTGGCCGTAATGTTGTTGGTCGATGATTGAATATGGAAATAAGATGTGTACTCTCCTGTTTCGAGCCAAGCAGCGCTGCGGGAGCAGCAACTACGCTGGCGGGAGAAGAGAAAATTTCTGCTAATGCATGGCGGCATGCATTGACGTGAAAAAAAAAAAAAGAAATTTCTCTTGCCGCTGTTGCAGTCAGCTTTGGCGGAAAAGAAAAAAACGGGCCAAGCAATATTGCTAAAGAGGAAAAGTTTGCCGCTGCAGTGTTGGTTCGATTTGGCCAAATCTTGATTAAAATTACAATAAAAAAGAGTTCTCATCCTGATTATAATTGACGACGAGGGATCTAACAGGCCTGACAAAAAAATCTTTTGGCCAGACCCGGTCGGTTTGAGCTAAACAGGGTTGCAGTCCTGCGTAGCTGTTGGAACGTGCAACGAGACTGTCTCTTTGGCCTAAATAGCGTTGTCGAGCTAGCATGGCTACTGAAATATCAGTGCTGGTAGAGCGAATTTTTCGGCATCGAGGATGAACTAAAATAGAAAAGTTCTGATTGTTCAAAAGAGCAAACCGACAGCAAAAGAAACATTCATGGCCGCACGAGCGTGCCGAAACAAAATAAATTCAGTTCAAAATAAATAAAGGCAGTAAATGTAACGAGCTTCTAGTCGGTGAGATGCTTGGCTATATAGGCCAGCTCCGCCCGCAATGTGTCAAGACCGGTCCATGCTGCCTGCCGAAGTTGAACGACCTGCGCCTTCCGAATCTCAAGCTTCTCATCAACTAGTGTTGTTTCTTGTGCCGCCAATGTTTGAGTTTCAGCTGCGAGAGTAGTGATGGAAGCCTGCAGCATTGTGCGGCGAGAGACATCTTCAGCTAACTCGTCTTTCTTGACCTGCATATCTTGCTCGAGTTGTTTCAGTTCGGCCTTCATCGCAGCAATTTTGGATTCATCTGACTGAGTTTCTTGTTCGCGAGTTGCGCATCGCCGAGAGTGAGCTTCGTACTGGGAGGACAGATCATTGAAGCGCGTCGTGTTAGCGATGAGACGCTCTCTGATTGATTGGAGGGTAGTTCCCCTTTCAGCACTGTGTTTCTCTAGCTCGAGGGCATCATGAGCACACTTCATGTATTTTTGCGCGAGTTGCTGAGCTTTCTTGGCAGCAGCAGTTTCTTTCAACCCAAGTCCAGGCAAGATTTCAGAAGGACCCAATCCGCTCAATACTGTAAAAGCCGATTCAAGCTCATTTCGCTGTGGAGGGTCGACCGCTTCTTCTAAGGAAAGGGAGAGAAATGGAATGATCCGGCCAATGGCATTTTTTATGGCTTGGGTTCGTGGAGCAAGGCGGATCTCGGTAGAGGGTGGAGTCCGATTTTTTGCCAATGAAGTGAAGAACCGCACCGCTGTATCAAGATCAGGTACGCCCTGCAAATCATAAGAATGAATTAGTGAGCCACAACTTAGAAAGTTGAAAGCTTTCTAGCAAGGAGAGCATAGCTAGATTTACCGTGGGGGCCGAAGTAGGTGAAGCCGTACCCATGGTAGAAGGAACGGGTCTTGTAAGGTTGGAAAATGGGGAGGATCGAGCTGCGAGGGGTGCAAAAGATGGAAGGACTGAGCTAGCAAGAGAGGTGGGGGTGGAAGTTGGCATCGTCACCCCGAAGCTAGCAGGTTTGAGCGGAGGCATGGTTAGGGCAAGGATGGTATCGTTTTCTCCAGCAGACAAAGTAGGCGCGGGGCTAGCGGAAGTAACCAATAAGGAGCTAGTTGGGACAGATGGAACGGTGGCACTCTCCTGTTCAGTCATCAAGGGCGGAGCAGAGCCGGTGTTCGACATTGAATCAGCCACGGGTTGGCTAGCTTGTGCCACAGGAGTCGAGTTATGTAAAATCGCTGCATCATCGTCATGGTCGAGCTCAGAATCAATACTCATGGAGTCCGAGGTGGATCGAGTCTCTTCTCCCGACTCATCGGTTCCCGGATCCTGCAAAGAATGAAAAGTTGAATTAGGAAGCAAGTAATGTTGCACCTAAGAAAATTTTGCTAGCATGGTACAAGTATGGCCGCATGGATGCATGGCGGCTTTGTGCGGGCAATTATAGGCGTTGGAAGTGGGAGTACCATGTGGCCAATTTATCAAGATTGCAAAGGAGGTGAAGCAAATAAAAGAGATAATATACCCATACTAAAGCAAATGGCGCCCTAAAAGAGGTCGTAATAATGGGGATATAAGGTGGCTGTACGTACCTCAACAGTGAGGCTTGAACGGATCTGTTTAGTCGGACGAACGCCGCCCGGTGATTTCCCAGAAGCTGTACAGGGTGAAGAGCCATGTAAATGGGATAAAATAACGCACCACGAGATAAGGATAAATAAGAAGAAGATGTAGAGGCTTACATGCTCGACGCTTTGCAGAATCCTGCGAAGGAGATACGATGAACTCCTCATCATCATCATTATTGTCAGCTGCACCACGCTCGCACTGGGTTATGTGGCTAATGACATTGGCTGCCAAGTCGTTAAAGTATCGAACCTCTTTGGAATTCCAGGCCAATTGGAACAATGGTGTTACTACGCCGTTTGTTGCGGTGAAGTGCTTAAAAGCATTGGGAAGCAAGAAATCACAACACGCTTTCACATCTCCGATATCCTTCTCCGAGAGGTCTGCGAGTCGCGAGTGTAGCCGCGGGTAGTTTTTTGAAAAGGCCAGAGGAATGGGCCATTGTTGTGCTAGGCCGAACTGGCGTGAGGCAAAGTGGGGATTGTAGACCTCGATACTGAGATCGGTCGAGGCTTCAGGGGCAAAGAGCATGTCTCTCGCTACTATCCAGCGAGCCCACTCTTCCACGTACCAGTTGTAGTCACCGAGGGAGGCGTCCCCTTCTGGCGGTTTTTGGTTGAAAGCAAGCCTGAACGACGGAGGTCCAAACAGCCGAGCTTCAAATTGAGTAAAGCACTCGACATCTCCGGCTTCGTAAAAAACCGGGAAGTATGTAGCAAAGTCCTTTTTCAGTGGGGGAGCTTTGGCGTAGTAATAGCCATATGACAAGGTCGCGGTATCGTGAGCCATGTCGGTGGGGGCAGGCAATGAGCCCCGTATGGCAGGAAAATAAGCATATAACCACAGCTGCAACAACCAAAGAGGGCCCGCGCCGGTGACTTGCTTGGCCTCGGTATCTTTCTTGATCTGTTGGACGGTCAGATACATACCCCGATAAAGGTGACATAACACCACTTCAGCAAGGTTCTCGCATTCCCCGGCAGCAATTTGGTAGGTGGAATTGATCGCTTGCACTGGTTGACCGCCGCCGGGACAGAGAATGAATTTGTTCAACCAGTAATGGATAAAGTAGGCCCGCTCCCCATCGGTGATCGGTGCCTCAGGGTCAGTTGGAGAATTGGTGTTGTAGAGCGAGCGGTAGGAGCGATCAAAGGGAATAGGGTTATCACGGTTGAAAGGGAGTCTAGCGATGGTAGGAGAGCGATGACAAGAGAGGCCAGTTAACGCGACGACGTCGAGCAAGGTGACTATCATGGTTCCAAATGGGAAAACGAAGCTATTGGATTCTGTGGACCAAAAACATATGGCAGCTTTGAATAAATCGGCATCTGGTAGAGGAGGATGGGCACAAAGAGATAAGAAGCGATCTATGCTAGCATCCCTCCAATGAGAGATAGTGGTTGCATCCGCGAGTAGGCGACAATACCATCTCACAAAATCTTGTCCAGAGAGAGCCCAGGAAGAGAGTGTTCGTTTCGGTTTCTGTTGGGCAAAGAACGGAGTTGGTGCGTGACGGAGCAGGAGCCTGGCTTGGGAAACAGGATAAACATCTAGCTTGTTTATGGACTCATCGTCACGATCGGTTATGGCAGGGCCGTGCAAACCCGCACCCTTGTCCGTTAATGAAAGTGTGTCGAGTTCTATGGCGGGAGAGTTGTCTAGGTTCCGCCATCTTTATTGGGGATCATCGATGCTGCATACATGGGCCGCGAGGTCGGGCGGTGGTGGCCTGCCAATAAAAGAACCAGGTATGTTCAGTCATTCTCATGATCGGATGTGTAATTCCCGGTCACTCGACGAGGCAAGTTGCGGCGGCATGGAACGCGAAAGGGAGATAAAGCAACCAGTGTAAAACTACCAGGAGCAGGTACGTTATCGTTTATTCACAAGGGCATAATGGCATAAATAATATACGTACCAAAGGTAAAAACAAAACAATGAAGCAAGAACATATATATATGCATGCCATTATTCTCCCGCAAGTTTACGTGGGCATATGTACTAGCATCATCTACATGACTACATTTAATGTTGCCGTTGAATGGCGAGTAACGAGAAGGGAGCAAGAAGTTCAGTACTGTTTTTGGGGAGGTGTGCAGCCGCCGGGAGCCATGGCGGCGCCGTGGTGGATGAGTGCCGGCTGTGTTTTGTATGCTCGAAGAAGAAGTTGGCGGCGGGCTGGCGAGTACTGTCGCAGGTTGTCAAGGGGGAATGGGGATTATGGCGGTGGCATGGTGGTTTATTTATAGAGAGGGTAGGCCCAACCCTGTATGGAGAAGGATTGCATGATATGTTCGGTTGTGTTCTTTCCTTGGTAGAAAAAGAATGAGACTGGGTAATGGGTTTGGGGTTCTGATGCCGCTGCGAGTTTGCAAAAGCGCCGCTGTGTATATAAAAAAAAAAAATCAGACAATTATGGTTTAGGACAATATTCGATAGCATTGGTGGGTGCTACTTGCTGCAACGTTGCAATATGGGGAAAAGAACGCAGAAGCCAACGGATTTGGTGGTGAGTAGCAACGACGTTAAACAACAGACTTGTTTTGGCCAAAATTTGCTTGCAACAGTGTTATCAAGGGTTGATCAACTTGGCCATAGTGATGATCGTTCGTTCTCTCTTTTCTTCCTAAAATAGTCGCAATATTGTTTGGGCTTACTAATTGGTGATGAGAGTTGTGAGGCCTAGCATAGCCAACGAATTGGCTCATCAATATTGCAAAATTGCAATGCCACTTCTGTCCAGAATCTCTTGGCCTCACGTGAGTAGTATAATATTTTTGGGCAAAGTGGATTTAATCATTAAGAATTTTTAGGTGATTTAATTTGTGTCGACAACTTAGTTCATAAGAACTAGTTCTTATAAACTACGTTGTGGGGGCATTGTTTACACCTAAAAATAATTTTGCTTTTAATATTGCCAGCGTCGCGAGATTAACGACGCCGGTGATAAACAATTTCAGCAGTGTTGACACCTAAAATTAATTTGGCCAGAATTAAATGCCGCATTAATTAGTCTCGGCATTTAATTCGATACCGCGGGTTAAAAAACGGTATCGTTTGGAGTTGAGCGGGGCCGCGGAAAATCAAAACGGTACCCCAGCACCGGAAACGACACCGCAGGCCAAAAATAAATGGGCCGCACGTTTAATGAAGGTTGGAGGAGGAGTTTTGATTATTTAATTACTATTTTTTATTCCTTGTGAGAAGCGGCACCGCGGAGAGTTAAAACGGTACCGCAATGGAAACGGTACCGAAAGACAAAAGGGGACCGCGCCGGTGGTTTCTTGTTGGAGAAGGAGTTTTTTCTCCTCTAATTAATTATTATCCTCTTTCCTTGTCGGAAAGGGAAAATCGGTACCGCATGGAGACAAGTGGTATCGCGGAGAGTTAAAACGGTACCGCGGATTTAAAAACGGTGCCGCGAGAGCCTGGTAAGCGGTACCGATCAATTAAAAATCATATCGGGCAAGTGACCAAAATTCACCCGGCCCAATGCGAGCGCCGACTGCGGCGGTTCCATGGATTAATATTTTTTGGCTATATCGGCGGTGTCGTTTAAATTCAAAACGGTGTCCAGAATCTCTTGGCCTCACGTGAGTAGTATAATATTTTTAGGCAAAGTGGATTTAATCATTAAGAATTTTTAGGTGATTTAATTTGTGTCGACAACTTAGTTCATAAGAACTAGTTCTTATAAACTACGTTGTGGGGGCATTGTTTACACCTAAAAATAATTTTGCTTTTAATATTGCCGGCGTCGCGAGATTAACGACGCCGGTGATAAACAATTTCAGCAGTGTTGACACCTAAAATTAATTTGGCCAGAATTAAATGCCGCATTAATTAGTCTCGGCATTTAATTCGATACCGCGGGTTAAAAAACGGTATCGTTTGGAGTTGAGCGGGGCCGCGGAAAATCAAAACGGTACCCCAGCACCAGAAACGACACCGCAGGCCGAAAATAAATGGGCCGCACGTTTAATGAAGGTTGGAGGAGGAGTTTTGATTATTTAATTACTATTTTTTATTCCTTGTGAGAAGCGGCACCGCGGAGAGTTAAAACGGTACCGCAATGGAAACGGTACCGAAAGACAAAAGGGGGCCGCGCCGGTGGTTTCTTGTTGGAGAAGGAGTTTTTTCTCCTCTAATTAATTATTATCCTCTTTCCTTGTCGGAAGGGGAAAATCGGTACCGCATGGAGACAAGTGGTATCGCGGAGAGTTAAAACGGTACCGCGGATTTAAAAACGGTGCCGCGAGAGCCTGGTAAGCGGTACCGATCAATTAAAAATCATATCGGGCAAGTGACCAAAATTCACCCGGCCCAATGAGAGCGCCGACTGCGGCGCTTCCATGGATTAATATTTTTTGGCTATATCGGCGGTGTCGTTTAAATTCAAAACGGTACTGCGAGTAAGCCCAACGGTACCGCGGATTAGCAAACGACAGTGTTTAAATAAGAGACAATGTCGCAAAAGGGAAAAACAAACGGAGTTGTTGTGGCGCGAGTGATGTCGTTGGCCATAGCTAGTGATGACCGGATTGATTAACTAATATTGTTAATGATTATTCAGGACGGTGTCGTTTAGTTGAAAACGATGCCGCGGAGAAGTAAAACGACATCGTGGTAATGGTAAGAGTTCGGCCAAAGGCAGCCCGCCAAGCCCAACGATGGCGCAATAGTAGAGAACGACGTTGTTTTGATGGACTAACAATGTCGTTGGTTAAACCGGGTCGGGGCAGTTGAGTTGGATTATAAAACGACACCGGTTGATGAAAGGCGATGCCGTGGTGTTGGTGAAACGACATCGTTACATGGACAAGGTTGTAGGTTTCTGCAAAGCAAGAGCGGTTTCGAGGGCACGTGATTATCACGCAACAAGGAGGAAGTTACCTGCACGGTTGACAAAGGTGAAGACGTGGGAGACAAAGGCGCGAAGGCAGTTACTACGACGAAGAGAAGCGCGAAGTATAAAGATTGGGAAGAGAGAGAAGTTCAGGGACGGAAAAATCAAATCACAACTGCACCATAGCGGAATTTATCTTTTTCTCTCTAGTTCGTAGAACTTCTCTGTCAAAGACCTCCTTTGCAGAGTCGTAGTAGTTGTAGATCGTAGTCTTAGTTGCGGAGCTCTCCAGAGGAACCTCCATAGGAGTAGAGGTAACGTAACTTAGAACACTCCCGGTTCGATTTTCTGGTTATTCGCCGAACACCCTCGTTCGAACGTAGTTTGGAGAGGTGGTGAACCGAATAACGGTTGTTTGATTAGAAGTCAAGGGTGTATCGATCAAATCAACGACGCCGACACCGGCGCCGGATATTTGACGATCTTCTTTGTTTTCTGTTCGATCAATCAAATCAACGGCGCCGACTTTGGCGACGGATATTTGACGGTTGTGATTAACGTTGTGTTTTGTGTGTTTACTTGAAAACAGTGCGCATTGAACACGCGAGTTTCGCCAATGAAACAGGTGGTGACGGCGGCAACTGGATAATTGGGAATTTGGGGGGGCTAGGGAAGACGACGATACATGAAAAAACGGTATCGTTTTGTGCTCGTCTCTGAATCGAAAGTGGCCTGGAGAACGGCGTCGTTCTTTAGGTGTAGCTGAAAACAAAAAAAAATTGTAATGGTATGAGGGTCGAACCAGCGTCCTGGTCATTACCATGGGCATTCTTCACCATTCATGCTGAACAAGGATTTTGATTCAATATACTTCCACTGTTATATTTATAACTATAAAATGAGTTCTTGTAAAATTAAAACATAAAACTAAACTAAGCAGGCCTTTTGTACCAGGCCCAATAGGTGATGTTGGATCTTCTCGCTTGGGAAATTTCCTTCAATGGAGCCTCCTCTTTGTTTGTCTTGCCTCCTTCTCTTAGCCGAACTTGCATATAATTTTCAGGTTCTTGATTAGATATGCCTATTGATTAATGATAAATTCAGAGACTCGGTGTTGTTAAGCATTTGCCGAGCATCGTTGGTAGGTCTTCAATTTCTCTTTTGTACTTTGAATTCGCAAACCTTCCATTAAAGCTTGTATATAATTTGTACACATTATCTTGCTACAGTAGGGATATGTTTGGGTGTTGCTTAACTGAGGCCCCTCTCGTGCATTCTCTGATTTAGATGTTGTTATGATGGAAGAAGACTTCGATATCTTGAAGGTCTATCATTTCCTCTGTCTCTCTCTCTCTCTCTCTCTCTCTCTCTCTCTCTCCAATGCATATTGATATGTGTAATTACGTCTGTGTTCGGTTCATAAATAGTGATGGCCGAAATTTTTTTTGGTCAAGAAAGAAACAGTACTAGGTTGGCTACTGATAAATTTATTCTCATTCTTCAGGTGTTCTTTATAGCCAGTGGAGATGGCCTCCCTCATTCGGTGGTGGAGCCAAACGCAATAGAGGAATATGCTTGTAAATAGGCTTGTCATTGGTGGGGATTTAATCTGTACTCCTTGTTAATAGGCTTGCTTTCCTTATTTGGATCAGTTTAGGTGTCAATAGAGGAATTCTTTTTTTGGAAGTAATTGTATTAATAAATTAGGTTTGTTTGGTGGTCTATATAAAGGGACGCCAAGCCTAGAGTTTACCTTGAAAAAATAACTCTTGCCATTTTCCCTGGTGACTTTAGCAAAAGTAAGGCTTTTCTTCTGTGTTGGCGGGGAGATAAACTAATTGAAATGGAGAAATCTCGGTACAGTGCAACAACTAAAATAGCTCTTTCTTTTGGTCGTTTGTGCTGTTCCTTTCTTACAACCCTTTTCCTTTCATGTATGTTCTTTATTCGCTCCTTAAGCCGCTTTGACTTTTGTTTGTTTATGACTTTTGTTTGTTTCATGTATGTTCTTTCTTTTGTTTTGTTGTTTAGCATGTCGAGCCATGATACTAAGAAAGTTGTTGGATCCATATCGACTACATTTGGAGCCATGGAGACGACGTTCACTGAGTTGTATGATAAGATTAAATCTTTGACTGCAATGATAATGAAAACTGATACTGAATTTCAAGTGCTAAAGAGGCTGTCGAAACGCATTCTTGATCAAGCATCTGGAAGTTCACCTCCCACTGATGTTCCTGTCACGCCTACCGTAAAAAGAGTTTATCATATTGATTCAAACTCAGACTCAGACCGCGATGGCGATGGTTCACACAAGAGGCAAAAATATGCGGTCATGGAAGATCTAAATGAGTTAGTGAAGGTATATAGAATTTATTTAAACAATTTGCACTTTTGTTAAATTCAAATCGTAGATGGAATTTCCGATGACTGCATCTGGAAGTTCAGCTCCCACTGTTGTTCCTTTCACACCTAGCGTAAACGGATTTATTTATATAGATTCCGACTCAGATGCAGATGGCGATGATTCACACAAGAGGCCAAAAAATGCGGCTGTGGAATATATAAATGTATCGGGGAAGGTATATAGAATTTATTTAAAGAAATTACACCTGTGTGATTTTAAAATGTTTATGATGTACCTATGTATTGTAAGTTTTGGTAAATTCAAATCGTAGGTGGAATTTCCGGTGACTGCAATAATGGCGTTAGATAATGATGAGGATCGTTCCATTGCGTGTTTCATCTTTGGTGATGGTCTACAAGATGATAAATGGCTTGTTGAGAATTTTGGCCATAGTTTAAGTCGTCTAGAACTGAAGGACTTGCTGCCAGAAATGTGGCTTCATGGTTATGTAAGTATTTTGTAGTTCTGTTTTGGTAAGGCATACTTGACCACATATTAGCTATACTAATCTTTGGTTTTGCTTATTTTAGATTTTGACTGCTGTAGCTTGTAAATTAGCTGTTGATGTTAGGGCTTGGGGGAAAAAGGGACCTTGGTATCTTCCATCCAATTTTGAGGTAAGCAACAATTATGGAAAACTCTTTACAGTAAGTTTACTTTTTTCTTTCTCCCAAAGTTGAATAGTGAATGTGAACTGCTACCCAGGATTTGGTTGTGAAAATGGGTTGGACTCCAAAAAAAGCCGTGGAAAATTATAAGAACCTATATCTTTGCGGCACCTTTGAATGCACCAAGGTATGGTGTAATAATATTAGTAATTTTTCCAGGGTACTATATTCTCTTAATGTTTTGCCCTTTACTGTATAGTCCATTCATTCTTTCGTCATCATTTACTTGTTTATTTATTTCAGATATATTTGCCAATGAATGATGAGAACCGCCATTGGTTTCTTATTGTGGTTTTCATGGACCGAAAGGTAGTTCATGTAGTGGACTCTTTGCCTATTGATTTGGGTTTGCTGGAAAATCGTAAGAAAAGGGTGCAAGGAATGGTGGGTGATCAAACTATTCCCTTCGTGTAAATTTAGTAAGTCAATTTTCTTTTTTTTTTTTTTTTAAATTTTTGTACTGTAATAGTTACGTGGTTAAGTTTGTTGTTACAGTTGAAATTCTTTTACAAGATGCTTCAAGAATTTTCAGACAAGCCATCAACCTATGAAATGCCCAAAGTGCATAAGTTCCAAATCATAAGTCCTCCATACGTTTCTAAGCAAATTGATGAGTTAGTATTTCTTTGAGTATTTTGATTATTTCATTTCGATTCACAATCTTATTTTCAATAATAAATGCTATTTTTCCACGTAGCTATGAGTGCGGGTTTTACGTCTATCAGTGGATGTTGCACGGAGAGGCTGATAATAATTCGTATACGGCGGTATAATACAATCCTTTCCTTCTAAATATGATTCCATCCACGTGAGATTCTACACTATCAAATCGAAATCAACATGTTAAGAGTAATGTTATAAATTTGCTGCAGGTTTGTAGTAATAGAGGTCGACTATCCTTGGCCATAAGTTTAGTCAAAGATCTCTCAAATACAAGGCGCTCTCAAATTATTGATGAAGCAAGGGCCGTTTATGAAACACATTTCAAGGGGAAAATCAGCTCAAAATGTCAAAAGAGTTTATTTGATTCATTTTAGAAAAGTAGTTTTTTTTTTGTTTTATTGGTAGTCGGTCGGTTTTATACTTTTATTGGTAGTCGGTCGGTTTTACTATCACTTTGATCCCAATTGAATTCATTTTAGATTTGTTTTGGTGTTTAACTTTATTTTTTCTTAAATTCGAATGTTGGTTCACGTTTTTGTGGCTTTGTTCCTGATGCTTAAGGCTTAAAGAAGGCGCAGGCTTGAGCCTTATGCCCCATTCACTTGCCATTTCATTTTGTGTTTTTTGTTGTCACAACAAAATATAAGAAATATGAGTAAAAAAATGTGGTTAGTTTCTCCTCCAAAACAACAAAATCTAGTTTCCTGGAAATTTAGTCGCGCGTTTCTCCCCCATTCCCAGCGGAATTGCTACTGTAGTTAAATGAGGTTCTGGGTTCGAATCACATCACCCAAATTTTTTTTTCCTTTACTTCCTTCTCGACCATCATCTTGGAACTTTCTTCCCCCTTAAGTCCACACCGGATAAACTCATAAAACCTGAACCAGTTTCCGCGTCAAGAAACTATTGACCTTTCTCCTGGTCAGTGGGATTTTTGTTGTCTCTATTTCGGCCCAAAAAACGCACCAATTCTTGGCTTTGGCCTTTGGATATCTCATATCTTGCCACCGGAGGACGCCGGAGATTATGCGTTCATCGGAGCAAACATAACCTTGTTGGATCCAACAAATAGCTTCAATAACAAAATTTTAACCCAATAACAAGTGTATTGTTTTGGTTCTCAATGAACATGAAAAGGGAAAGCGACAAGCAGACAATTCAAACAATTCAAGGGTATTGTTTTGGTTCTCAACGAAAATGAAAAGGGAAACAAAACTAGAGTACTTGCAGGAGAACTAATCAACCAAATATCCAGAATATACTACTGCAGGAGAAATGAACCACCATCTCCCTATGAATCTTCTAGTTCTGGATTACGCTCTTTTGGCTTTCCTCCTTGTACCTACGAGTCTGGGCAACAAATCTCGATGCATTACTATTTGCTTCCTCGATGACGACATGTCTTATGTAATTTGTAGGGTCTTGGACAAGATACAAAGCTAGTTGCATTCTCCTTATATCTCCGCATGGCTGCAACAGTTTGACAATGACAATGAGGCTTAGTAGCTGTTTCGAAAGGTTGTTTTCCTTCAAGGCCAAGTAGGAGAATTCTTGCTTACCCATATATAATAAGAAGCATCCCAAGATGCACCCATCATCCATGAGCACACCCAAACGCCACTATCAAACCTACATAAAATAAGATGCAGCATATGAGTGGTGGGTATCTAAGTATGTTTCTAATTTGTTCACAACGAACAATTCTTACTCGTGACGTTGTTCGGGAATTGAAGGAATTGTCAAAGAAAATTGTTCCAGCACAGGTGGATCAAGTGTTGGTTCCACTTGCCGATAAAGATCCTCAAACAAGTCATCAAGAAATTCGATCTACATAAGCAGTAATCACTTTATTCGGGATAGATGAATACACAAATCAATTTAGAGATATAACTGTATTAGGATTAGGAGGTCAAACCATACCATAGTTACTACTGCGTTTCTACGAGATCTTTGGCGCTTTTTAGAAGGATACGAATCCAATAGATGGACTTGTTTGTCGTCCAGCATAATGACAGCTAAATACAAGTGAACTGCATCACCGTCCATTGCATCTTTCATGGGAAGACACACCTAAATAACGACGAAAAAGACCAAACTCAGCTGAGCATTGTATAATAAAATTTATAGAAATATCAAAAGCTTGATGGAACATCTAATTTATTCGCATATCCAATTCAAACAGTAGCTAGAAAGAGTAATTGAGGAATATTTCAATGAAATAAGAAAGGAATTGTTAAGAAGAAACCTTTCTGCACGTGTGAGCTCTTGCCAAGAACTTTGCACCGTAACACTCTAGAGCTTTTTTCGATGTCATGCCATAGTTAATTACCATTTCCTGATCATGGTTCATTTAAAATAGAAGATAACACATTTAATAGGAGAAATGGAATATTGCACCTAAAATAAATATACAAAGTAAACGGGACTATACTTGTAGTTCAGCAGGCAGATAACAGACTACTCTTCCATCTCCAACATCCCTCCAAACTTCCTCCAGGCTCAATTGGCAAGCCATGGCTGTAATTACATCATCATCGACATTAGACTTAGGGCAGAGTGACCACAACACCTTTCGTGTATAGGATTGCATCATGGTTTCAACCACGACTTCCTTTTGTGGAAGATCCTTCGCAAATATGTAGTGGCCAAGGTTCACTTCCTCTCTAGTGTACTTGAGAAGTGTTGGAAGTGTAAACTTTGTTTCACCCTACAATAGAAGACGAAACATAAGGATAAAAACAATTGATTTTGTTCTAAGCGGGGAAAATTGGTGGGCTAGATTATCATACCTTCTTGTCGAATTGTAAGTAAGAAAATTTGGTACGTCCTTTCCAAACTAAGTCATTCCAATCTGCCTGCAAATCACCATCAATCTGGATCACACCATCTTCAGTTCTACCTTTCTTTACTCGAGATTCATCCTTCTCCAGCAAAGAATTCATCGTAATAAAAACACAATGCCTTATTAAGTTTGGAAGAATAATCTGCCAACGATGGAGAAAACGAAAAAAAAAAGAATGCAAATTGACGAACCATTAATTTGGAAGAACTTCTGGTCTTGCGTTTTGTCATCCTCATGCCGTCCTTATCGTTCTGCATATTGCTCCTGGTTTCTGCCCCCTGACCGAACTCCTGTACTGCTGTCATGAATGAGCTCCTGGTGAATGCAGAAAAGGAGTTAGCATTCTTAAACTAGGGCCAACGGGTGAGTGTTTTTCTCTATAAGGATACTGGAAACTTTATCTTTCTCATTAACCTCCACATGGAAAAGGAAAATAATATTTTTACGGGTAATAATTAACATGGAAACAATCCGCATCACCTATTTGGAAGTTGAATCTACCATATATAACACGCAAGCATTCTTTAGTGTTTTTTTTTTCGGTAATTCAAGCATTCTTTTATAGTTGCATTCTTTATCCAACTAGTAACCATAACGGGAAACAATATAATAAAAATTTAAAGTACTAAAATATAAAAAAAATTGTACACCATGACGGAAAAAAATAGAAAAAACTAATAACACGTGAAAAACGGATTAGGTTGACAACAACAGCAAAAAGACCTCTCCTTTGCGCCCGATTCAGCCCCTCCCCACAAACAGCAAAAAGACGGCACACCAATGGATGAAGAGGGAGATAATATCAACAACAATGAAGACAGCGATGTTGAAATCATACCAGAAACAATGACCTCTGACAGCGATGGTCCTACTGTACAGGAGGATGACACAAACGTTATTCAAAATTCTCCTTTTATCGGTCAGGAATTCAATCATTTTGAAGATGCATATGCGTTCTACAACAACTATGCTAAGAGTTGGGGGTTTTCTGTCCGTCGCTCAAGGAAGGTTAAGAACGTCAAGGGCGAGGTAACAAGTGCAGCCTTCGTGTGTTCTTGTCAGGGAGTTCGAGAAACACATAAAGGTCCACAAAAGAGGGAGTCGCCTATGGAGATCAGATTTCAATGCATGGCTATGTTTCGTGTGAGCTTGAACAAGACAAGCAATAAATGGGTGGCTGATATATTTAACTCACAGCACACTCATGACCCAGTTAGGCAGAATCAGGTACATTACTTGAGGTCGCATCGAGGATTAACAGAAGCAGACAAGGCAGACCTTCGATTTAAAAAGGATGCCGGAATGAAACCTTCTCAGGCCATTAAGCTTGCTGTGCATTGTGCTGGAGGGCATGAAAAACTTGGGTATACAGTTAAAGATGGGTTAAATTTCAGCACCAAAGACCGCTCTGAGAGAATCAGCGAGGGTGATGCAGCAACTGCACTGGCCTATCTAGAATCAAAGAAAAGCACAGACCCACACTTCCTCCTCCGATACACTACTGATGAGGAAAAAAGGCTCCATTTTTTTATTTTGGGCTGACAGCATTTGCAGAGCCGACATTTCGTGTTTTGGAGAGTTGCTCGCATTTGACACAACGTACCAAAAAAACATTTACAATATGCCACTGGTCATTTTTATAGGTACGCCATCCTAGTATGGCCTCTAAGTATTATCCTTTGCTTTGTTGTTTGAATACACATAATGGCATCTAGAAAACAGCAAGTTTCTGATTATATGAACTCTACCATTGTTTACATATTCCTCACAGTTTTAGCTTTTCTCCTGCTGGTTCAAAAGATTCTGATTTTTCCGAGTTTTTGTTTGACATTGTAGGTATCAACCATCACTTCAAAACTTGCTTATTCGGGAGTGCACTGTTGCCCAATGAGACTGACGAAACCTATATTTGGGCGTTGAAGATAGTGAAGGAAATGTTGGGGGACATTCCGCTACGTACAGTTGTCACGGATGGGGATAAAGGAATGAGGAAAGCTATTGCTAATGTGTTTCCAAATGCAACACATAGGCTATGTGCATGGCATTTGTCCAAGAATATCACTGGTAGGGTGAAGAATCGACCCGAGTTTGAACCCCGGTGGAAGAAGTTAGTAACTGCTGAGTACGAGCCAGAAGAATTTGAGGAGAAATGGAATGCATTGGTAGAGGAATGCGAACTCCAGAACAACCAAAGGGTGTCGAAAAAACTATTTGGGAGACGCAAGGAATGGGCGGACACATACTTGCGCTCACATTTCTTTGATGGGTTGACAACCACATCAAGATGTGAAAGCATAAATGCGGTTGTTGCAAGGTATGAAAATGAGAGGTTCTGTTTGCTTGACTTTTTCACTCAATACGACCGGTGGCTCAGAGACATGAGAGAGACAGAGATTAGATTAGATTTTGAGTCTAATTATGGTGTAGTTCCTATAAAGAATTCAATCCTAAAGCCCCTCGAGCAAAGTGCAGCAAAGCTTTTCTCAAAGGCAGCATTTCTTTTGTTGAAAAATGAGTTGGAGGAGGTTATTGGAGTCATTAAGGGTAACCAAACTGAAGAGGGGAACCTACACACTTACACTGTTACCATGTTCAACAAAGAGAAGGTCGTAGAGGTGAAATACAACATTGAAACAAGCGATATGGAGTGTAGTTGTCAAAAGTTTAAGAGTATTGGGATACCCTGCGTTCATATGCTATTTGTTCTCAAAGAAGAAAAAGTGAAGACTATTCCTGAAAAACTGGTACTCGGACGTTGCTCGAAGAACCCAAAGTCCCTACACACTCTGCCAGAACCAAGTACATTGGGGGATGACAGCAGTTTCAGCATTAGGTACGGGTCGCTACAATTCATGGCTCAACGATTCTGCTTATTAGCAGCAGACACTCCTCTCTCTTATCGAATGGCTCAAGATGAGTTGACAGCAGCGTGTAACAAGTTGGAGATGGTAAAGAAACCCCCCGCCGAGAGAGAAAGGATTGTCATACCAGACAAGTTCAAAGATGTATTGAACCCAAATCAAGTGAGGTTTAAGGGTTGTAGGAAAGGAAAAGGGAAAAAACAACTTAAGAAAAAAAGAAGAAAGTGTGGGAACTGCGGGCTAAGGGATGGGCATTATAGGAGCACTTGTACTAACCCCCCAGCCGACGTGGTAGAATCTCAATCTGATGAGGAGGATGACAACGATGACATGGACGATGATGGGGACGATGACGGGGACGATGATGGGGACGACGGAGAAGATGGGGACGACGATGATGGAGATGATGACCAAGGTGGTCAGCCCCCAAAGGTAATTAGCATCTCTGGTTAGGTGTTCTTGATATAGTTATTAGAGTTAATAACCTACAGTTGTTATTTTGTTTTTACCAGAAGCAACGAACGAGCAGGCATAATACTACTGGAGAGCCCATGGGAAAAAGTCAGCCACAACAGAAGGTTATATATCATTTGTTTATTCACTAAATTATCGATTTGTTAGAAATGGCTATTAGCTTAAGAGTTTATTTGCCCTCTAACAGATCGGGGCACGTACTAGGAGCAATACTAGTCAACAAGAGAAGGGAGCAGAGAAGGGAGCTAAGAAGCATACAGGACATAGTGCTGGGAGTACTAGTCGGCATGATGATCGTCCAAGCGATGAACATGAACTGGTACTTTTCCAACCACACTAATGATTTAACCAGCAAGATTAGATGATTCTTTGTGTTGGAAGTTACATGTTTAATATTATTTTTTCTTATTTTGGTCTGCTAAAGAAACAACATCAGACTAGAACCCGTGGTGCAAAGAACAGAAGCATCAAGAAAAACAAATGAAGTTCACTAGCACTTCCATAGCAAGAAGTTGAAACGCCCATGGAAAGCAATGACCAATTTTTATTGAGTTTACAATTTCATTATTGATTTTAGGGGACAAAATCTGAAACACCCTAACCCGGCCGGGTACTACTTTTACTAAAACGTCCTTGATAAATAAAATGCTCAAACCTTAAATTTCAGCGGAAAAAATTTAACATAAATAAAAATACTGAAAACACACTTGAAGTTCGAAGCAAAGCCCTAACACGTGGGTAAATTAAACTCAAACTTTAAAATCTCAACCTGATCTCAAAATAATCTCCAGTCTGTACTCATAATCATAAAATATAATAACTAACTAGTCTCCAGTGTTGCTGCTTGTGCGAAAAACTCTGACTAGACATCCTCTGTGCCGCTCGTACCGTCCTCCTCTAGCTAACTTCACTCGAACTCGCTGCTCTCTAACTCCTCTTAGTCCTCTTTAAAACTGGTGAGTGAGATGGGGTCAGTCTACGCCCTTACGTTTTAAACCTCAAATACCTGAGCACTTTACTTAAGACACGAACTTAAACTTATGAAAGTTGTTTGTACCTTCGCCTTTAAACTTTAACTCTTAAAAAATGTATTATTTCATCCATTAGCTTACTTTGGGGCCCCTACCTCGTCTTAGCTGGCGCCACTACTAGCCTTACTTACTTTCTTAAACATGACTACCCTCACAATGGGGTGCCCCTCAAATGGGTTTGAACACCGCGGAACGAATCACCATCCGGTGTCAAAATACGGCGTGACTACCGCGGAACGTATCACCATCCGGTAGCACACCTAAACCTGGGCAATGGGGACCGCGGAACTTATCACCGTCCGGCTCCACGCCTGACCAACTACCGCGGAACGTATCACCATCCGGTAGTGATCAACTACCGCGGAACTTATCACCGTCCGGTAGGGATCCATCTAGCTAGTGGCTAGCTAAGCGAGGTTACCTATCTTTACTCGTGACTTTCTCTTGTTCTTATCGTCATAACTTATTAAGCGGTTAAACGTCGTATGAACGGAAACTTAAATGCTTAAATGTAGATATTGAAACGCTCAAACAATAATTCAAGTCGAGCATGCATAATCAACACAATCACAAATCAAGCAGTGCACATAAACTTCACGTAAGACAAATACTTAAAACATGTAAGGCGTAGAATTTACCCCCTTTACACTCACCTCATTTCTGTTGAAACCGACTCTGATTCCACTCTAAAAATTCCATGTATCGCTCCCATTAAATTCTACTCGTCTCCACGATTCCATAGGCGCAGACGGTTCCTCGATCGGACGTCAATTGATCGAGTTATGGCCAAATAAATATTCTGTCAGTTTAAAAGTATCAAGTACCGAAACTGAAATTTTCCAGTCAACACAGTTGACCCGACCTCTGGAAAATTACAGATTTAATCCTCTAACTTTTTCGAATTTCCAAAAATGGTACCTGATGGTTGACATATCCTTCCTCACACTTGGGAGACTCGGTTCTCCCTCATCCGACGTCCGAATTCGATTTCGTCGACACCGTGACGCTCCTGAGATCGCCCTCTACGCAACCATATCCATCTTTGGAAGTTTCGTCGAAGTTTATTTTTCCAGAATCCGGCGACACTCCGGTGACGTTCCGGCGAAGCTCCGACGAGGCATCTACAGACCTCCAAACGCAAATCCGACTCCATGGAAAGATTTCTCATGTTCTCCCGATCAAAACCCAGTGCCCAGAATCCTTCCTTTCCTTCTCTTTCTATTCCTCACTTTCTCCCTTTTTTTTTCCTTCTTCTTTGATTCGTCCCCTGCTCGGTTCATACGAAACAGGGGTAGCCATAATCTTTTTTTTTTCTTTTGAAGAAAATGCCCACCATATTCACCTCCTATTAAGCCCCAAATAAATTCCAACTAACCCCTTTCATAAATCGTCGGTTACATTGCGATTTCGACCGCTTCCCGAGACTGTTTGTGTCCCGCCATTGCTGCTCTGCTTCCCCTTCCGTTTCCGGTCGATCTCCCCAGAGAAGCAAAAGCTTCTTCCCCTTTTTTTTTTTTTCGGGCTCCAGCCCACCTCTTCCTTCCCTTTCATTTCCACGTTGGGCTCAAGCCCAACTCTTTCTTATTTTTCACCTCTTAACAAATCTCCACTCTCTTTCTTTTTAAACCATTCTGGGCTAAGCCCACTTCTTCCTCTCCTTCCTTTTTTTCCTTTTCCCAGCCAAACCCTTAGTCCCCAACAAGTGGGTTTCGGCCCACAACTCCCTAATTATCCTCCCAACTAAAACCCAATAAACCTAGACACAAGTGCTCCTGGCCCAATTGGAAAAACCCACCAGACCCAAGTCTTTGGTTGGGTGATATATTCATAACCCAAATTACGTCCATAACTTCGTCGTTTTAAATCAAAATTCGACACCGTTCGAACCGATAGTTCACATATTTAATCCCCCTCGATATTACGATAAAACTTGATGGATTTACCCAAGGGTAAAATAGTCATTTTGACCCTTAAAAAGATCGGGGTGTAACATTTCCTCCACCCTTATAAAAAATTTCGTCCCCGAAATTTGATCGGGCTCATCCTTTCGTACTCCTCAATTTTGTACTTCTTTGCCTCAAGAATTTACTCCTATGAAATTCGACGATGTCCATTGCTTGTCCTGTATAACTTACCTCATTTATTCTATTCCATCTTGACCATAAGGGGTATCTTCACCAAACTCGTTAGCATCGAGTAGCTTTGACTGGCTACTAGTCCTCTTTAATTCCCTCGCGCGGGTGATAGAATAAAATTTTCGATTCCACTTAATGGTCCAGCTCAGTCAGTACTTGTATTTAGACCTTAGATCGAAGTCGAGGTATCACATTTCCTCCCCCCTTAAGAAAAATTTCGACCTCGAAATTTGTTGATCCTGACTTCTCCAAATCTCATTCTTTACACCGTCTATCTCGTTGAATGGCACCTCCACTTGTCGCCGGCTCCTTGAAGACTTGTCGGACTCCTTAAGACATATTCTAATTCCTCTTTATATGCTCCCATCGTTACTCAAAGTCTAACTTTTCACTGCTCCCTGGTGTCACACACCAAGCTCGATCATCTTGATCTTAGCGAATCATCTTTGCATCCTTTCCTCTCGCTGATGGCCGTCATTGTCAGAACTCCTTGGCCATTGCCTGTCGACGTACTAGATACTCGACTTCTTCCTCAACCTTAAACTAATTAGCTCGCGTCCCCGTAGGATATGAGCTGCCTTGAATCTCTTATTCTCGTCAATGAAAGGACTCCCCTAAACGATCCTCTTAGGAATATACTCTTCCTCCTTTCCGAGACGTATCAGGGTCACGCGGTCTAATATAGTTATTTTCCTAGTCATGATTAGAGTATACTGGAGATTCTAAAAATCCTCAAAAGACTTTGACTCGTTTGGCCAACACTCCCAGTTTTCCTTTCCTTTAAAAACTGAACCCTTGAAAAAAAAAACTCAGATCGTCACTCCAGTATTCCTTGGAGACCAAGAAACAGAGGAGTGCCGGCTCTGATACCAAAATGAAACACCCTAACCCAGCCGGGTACTACTTTTACTAAAACGCCCTTGATAAATAAAATGCTCAAACCTTAAATTTCAGCGGAAAAAATTTAACATAAATAAAAATACTGAAAACACACTTGAAGTTCGAAGCAAAGCCCTAACACGTGGGTAAATTAAACTCAAACTTTAAAATCTCAACCTGATCTCAAAATAATCTCCAGTCTGTACTCATAATCATAAAATATAATAACTAACTAGTCTCCAGTGTTGCTGCTTGTGCGAAAAACTCTGACTAGACATCCTCTGTGCCGCTCGTACCGTCCTCCTCTAGCTAACTTCACTCGAACTCGCTGCTCTCTAACTCCTCTTAGTCCTCTTTAAAACTGGTGAGTGAGATGGGGTCAGTCTACGCCCTTACGTTTTAAACCTCAAATACCTGAGCACTTTACTTAAGACACGAACTTAAACTTATGAAAGTTGTTTGTACCTTCGCCTTTAAACTTTAACTCTTAAAAAATGTATTATTTCGTCCATTAGCTTACTTTGGGGCCCCTACCTCGTCTTAGCTGGCGCCACTACTAGCCTTACTTACTTTCTTAAACATGACTACCCTCACAATGGGGTGCCCCTCAAATGGGTTTGAACACCGCGGAACGAATCACCATCCGGTGTCAAACTACAGCGTGACTACCGCGGAACGTATCACCATCCGGTAGCACACCTAAACCTGGGCAATGGGGACCGCGGAACTTATCACCGTCCGGCTCCACGCCTGACCAACTACCGCGGAACGTATCACCATCCGGTAGTGATCAACTACCGCGGAACTTATCACCGTCCGGTAGGGATCCATCTAGCTAGTGGCTAGCTAAGCGAGGTTACCTATCTTTACTCGTGACTTTCTCTTGTTCTTATCGTCATAACTTATTAAGCGGTTAAACGTCGTATGAACGGAAACTTAAATGCTTAAATGTAGATATTGAAACGCTCAAACAATAATTCAAGTCGAGCATGCATAATCAACACAATCACAAATCAAGCAGTGCACATAAACTTCACGTAAGACAAATACTTAAAACATGTAAGGCGTAGAATTTACCCCCTTTACACTCACCTCATTTCTGTTGAAACCGACTCTGATTCCACTCTAAAAATTCCATGTATCGCTCCCATTAAATTCTACTCGTCTCCACGATTCCATAGGCACAGACGGTTCCTCGATCGGACGTCAATTGATCGAGTTATGGCCAAATAAATATTCTGTCAGTTTAGAAGTATCAAGTACCGAAACTGAAATTTTCCAGTCAACACAGTTGACCCGACCTCTGGAAAATTACAGATTTAATCCTCTAACTTTTTCGAATTTCCAAAAATGGTACCTGATGGTTGACATATCATTCCTCACACTTGGGAGACTCGGTTCTCCCTCATCCGACGTCCGAATTCGATTTCGTCGACACCGTGACGCTCCTGAGATCGCCCTCTACGCAACCATATCCATCTTTTGAAGTTTCGTCGAAGTTTATTTTTCCAGAATCCGGCGACACTCCGGCGACGTTCCGGCGAAGCTCCGACGAGGCATCTACAGACCTCCAAACGCAAATCCGACTCCATAGAAAGATTTCTCATGTTCTCCCGATCAAAACCCAGTGCCCAGAATCCTTCCTTTCCTTCTCTTTCTATTCCTCACTTTCTCCCTTTTTTTTTCCTTCTTCTTTGATTCGTCCCCTGCTCGGTTCATACGAAACAGGGGTAGCCATAATCTTTTTTTTTTCTTTTGAAGAAAATGCCCCCCATATTCACCTCCTATTAAGCCCCAAATAAATTCCAACTAACCCCTTTCATAAATCGTCGGTTACATTGCGATTTCGACCGCTTCCCGAGACTGTTTGTGTCCCGCCATTGCTGCTCTGCTTCCCCTTCCGTTTCCGGTCGATCTCCCCAGAGAAGCAAAAGCTTCTTCCCCCTTTTTTTTTTTCGGGCTCCAGCCCACCTCTTCCTTCCCTTTCATTTCCACGTTGGGCTCAAGCCCAACTCTTTCTTATTTTTCACCTCTTAACAAATCTCCACTCTCTTTCTTTTTAAACAATTCTGGGCTAAGCCCACTTCTTCCTCTCCTTCCTTTTTTTCCTTTTCCCAGCCAAACCCTTAGTCCCCAACAAGTGGGTTTCGGCCCACAACTCCCTAATTATCCTCCCAACTAAAACCCAATAAACCTAGACACAAGTGCTCCTGGCCCAATTGGAAAAACCCACCAGACCCAAGTCTTTGGTTGGGTGATATATTCATAACCCAAATTACGTCCATAACTTCGTCGTTTTAAATCGAAATTCGACACCGTTCGAACCGATAGTTCACATATTTAATCCCCCTCGATATTACGATAAAACTTGATGGATTTACCCAAGGGTAAAATAGTCATTTTGACCCTTAAAAAGATCGGGGTGTAACAAAATCTTTTATCTTGGTATATTTCACAAAAGTAAACTCCATCGACACTTCATATTTTGGTTGGACGAAGGGTACATTGCGGGACATGAACTCTTTGCAATTGAAAGGACATACCTGGCTTTTCTTCTTTGTTTTTTTTTTTGTGTGTGAAGCAGACCTGGCTAGCTAATGCCTCACGGGTTGCTCCTCCATAAACTGCAGCATAAGAACAGGTAGATCTTTGAATCAGATGTTCAAGCCAAATATATGGAAACCCATTCATGTGTCTAACCAGTATAGCCGCCTAAAATTGTAACAGTGACATTGGAAATGCGTAATTTACCTCCAGTCTGAAGTGCTTTTTCAATTTGTCCACTTCAGATTTCCTTGAGGCCTCAACTGCATTACGAAGAGATATACTATCAATAGAATTGAACAAATATATCATTTTTCGTTGCCACTTTTGATTTGTTTGAGTGTATTAGGCACTGTAATCTCAAATGCATTAGAATGATGCAACTCAAATACACGATGGTAGTTTCCATTAAAAAAAATACACGAGGGTTGTAAGCATTTGAAAATGCACTCCAGAGAAGTCGGTCCCACGAAAGAAAAATGGTGCATTCTTCAATCTAGGATATGTTCAGTTCTGTAAGTATTTTAGAAACAATTCTAGTCCTTTTCTCGAGGCAATGTTTTTGAAATGGACAAACTGGGGCACAAAGGCAAAGGCTTAAGGGTTGAAAGCATACCAGTATGAGCAATCGATTGTGGGAGTTGAGATAACATTCAATCGCATCTCCCTGTGGAAGCCC
Source organism: Linum tenue (assembly GCA_946122785.1). Taxonomy (NCBI): domain Eukaryota; kingdom Viridiplantae; phylum Streptophyta; class Magnoliopsida; order Malpighiales; family Linaceae; genus Linum; species Linum tenue. Next base: position 35,058,648 of record CAMGYJ010000004.1, read on the forward strand.
AGGTGGGACTTTCCTCGTCCTTAGTTGTGCCTCAACCACTGTATCATTGAGCTCACTGTCCAGAAAAAAATACAGCAATTTAAGATGGTCAGAGTCAGAATCTCACGTATGCGATTATCGATACAGTAATTGCATGTCAAAGGAGGAACACATACTTTCTGAAGTATGAACTTCGGTCAAAATAGAATTTGTGAACTCATCATAGAGAATCAACGCATTCTAAAATATAATTTGAGTTCTATGAGAATGAATTGAAATTGGCTGACTAATATCTAAGTACCTCGCTAAGAATAAGAACACCTCTCTTTGAATATTGGCATGCTACAAACTCATAAGTAACGAGATTCATTCCATCTCACAATGAGGTTACAATCGCCACGTCTGCAAGACGGGAATAGAGATCATAACATAAGCACACAAAGTTGAAATCCTACTAAGGATACTTGTGTAGATCAAGGAACATAAAGGGAAGTGTAATATAAGTTACATGTCTATGACTTTAAACAACCATGCAAGAAACAGGGTTGACAATTTCAATTGAACTCGGAAAAAGTTGCAGTTAAATTACACATCAAAAGAACATTGTACCAGTTTCAGCATATAATGCACATAGGCCAAGAAAATCCAAGGACCGATCCTGCATTAACCGAAGTCTATTTCAGGACAAGAAATGAAAATGATATTGCCCGGCAAATACATAAGCAATTTAGGAGGTTACAGGAGAGTGCTACAAGACTTGGTCTAGTTAGGGCTTACCCTACTAAATCTGCCGCGAGAACTGAACGAAGTAGCTCTGATCTATTTAGATGACTTTTATGTTCTATTTAGATTATTTTATTCTGTTTAGAACCCATCTATCAACAAAGGCCAGATTTGTCAACAAACACTCGAGGCTTAGATACCTGTTTTCGATGCCCAGTACCCTGCTTGTGCTGCTCCCATTCATGGCCTCCTCGAAGCACCTTAACTCCTTGAAGTTCCTTCAAGTTCCTCCTCCTCCCTCGATTCGCAAGCCTCAAATCAACATGAAAACAAAACGAAATAAAAGAAACGAGTTCAGAAACCCAAAATTTGGACTCGCTAATTGGGGAGTGTCCAGTCATGTCCTGATTTTTATAGGAACTCAAAGCAACGAAATGAAAACTTGCATAGCAACTACCTGCAATCGTTCCTTAGGGGGGCCTTTTTAATCCGAGGGAATGAGACCATAGCTGCCGCTCTTACCAATCCAGATTTTTTTTGTATGCATCTCGTGCCAAACAAAGAGGAAATCAAAGAACTGAAAACGAAAACCAAAAATTCGGGGAAGGAAAAGGAGAAGGAAACGCGAGATTTCACTAACTCTTTATCTTCCAGTTGGAGCATCTTCGCCTAACACAACCGATAGGAACATCCCCAAATCCACCAGGTTTCATCAACCGAGCAACTCGTCGGCAGCTACGCGGAACCGCTGTCTCCAATCGATCGAATCGTCGACTCTCTCTCTCTCTCTACTCGTCGGCAGCAACGCGGAACCGCCGTCGCCAGTCGATGGAATGATTGGAATCGTCAACTCTCTCTTTCTCTCTACTCGTTGGCAGAAACGCGGAACAGCCATCGCCTCTCTCTCTCTCTCTCTCTCTCAGATTGACGACATGCAAGATAGAATGAGAATGGGGGGTCGGAATGAAGAAAACGTTTCTGGGGGACGAATTCAAAAGACACACAAATTTTTGGCGGAAAAAGCGCTATTCTGAGAAGGTAAAAGCCAAATTTTAACAATTTTGAATTTTCTTTTTACGTTGCATTTTGCCGCTACCATTATGTACACTTTATTTTACACATTTTTGTAATGAAAAATTAGAGAATGGATGGTTATTACTTTTTTCAATTCACCAAAAATAAAATTTATCATAGTTTCAATATTAAAATATGAAATTAATTTCCTATATAACTGATAGACCCAATATTCAACCAACATCACACAACCGTCACAAACCATTTTTACGTGATCTCAAGGAGAATAATGATAAAATCATATATATGTGTAAGTTAATGGTGTTGGTATCTACTACTGGTTAAAACATTGGGTTTGGGTGCTCTCCCCTCCAAAATAACCCCATCAAACCAAATTACATCCATGGAATGGTTTCTTAAAGCTAAACCCATGTGGATGACGATTTCTATTTCCTTACCTCCAACCAAATGATGTATTAACACATCATCACCTGTCATTTTCCATGTGTACGAATTATTAAGAGCAATTAGTTGATGGATGGTAATGGAACCCTGACCTGTACTATTCCTCACTCAAACCACCAATCATCAAACTTATCCAACCCTTTTAACTTGGATAAGAGGTGGAGAAAGATGGATGAGTCAACACCAACGTGGCCTTATGCAAAAATGAGGTGGAAATTCTACCACCCACCATTTACCACATACACATGAATTAAAAAGATCACTTTCCCATGCCTCCACATACAAAAGACAAGGTGGATGGGTGTGTTATTTACTCTCAATTAGTTGGATTTTAGCAAGAGAGTTGGCCACAAAAAGAATCTCAATTCATCACTACCGACACTACTACACGTGCCCTGATGAGAAGAGATGTGGAGCAGGCAATTTTGATTATTGCCATCACAATAACATTTCCCCATCTTCCACATACTTATATACATGGCTTAGTAGAAAGACACTAGGTAAATAAATTTATTTTATTTCTAATTTTATTTTGATATGTGTTTGCTTGTAGCCATCCACCCATTGCACTCGGGTTGTCTGGGAGGTAATGTATTATTTTTATTTTATTACGAGCACACCATCTACGCCAAAAGCAGGAGGCACCTATAAATAAGACGTTCATAGTGACATGTATAGTTGTCACAAATAATGTCAATTGTGGTAATATTTCTGACACAAATACACTTTTCGATGTCTAGTTGTCACAAATAATTACATGCTTGGCCGCAGAATTGATTTACAAAAAATTATCCTTTTAGCATAGTTTCAAATTTTTTCAACTTGGGTCTAATCCGATATCATATTCATCATTAAGGAGATTCAGATTGCGAGTGTGTCTCATCTAACTCATAGTTATTCGACTGTCTTTTTGTTGCTCTTTTTTGTATATGGCGTAAGCACGGGTGGGCATTGCTGTCAAAATACAAAAATAAGGATGTAAGTATTGAATCAATCTAATCGTATGTATAAATATACAAGAAGCTAGAAATTAACGGGTTAAGCACCATACTCCAAAACTCTCGCAAGAGATGTGTAGCATCTTGGAGACGAGCTTATAGGTTACTCGGTAGTACTCGGAGAGACGGAGACCGACAGTCAGCTGTAAATGTAAGAGAGAACAACATTTAGAGGTCGATTGATATATTTTGATAATGGTAAAGGCAGAGGATTTTAACAATTTGAAAGAAATTGCAGGATGCAATTGGAATGAAGGAAGCAACTACGAGTCTACGACAATAGTGGTAGAACTAGAATGAAAAGCAAAGGGTTTTTTTATATTGATTGGTACTTTCTGCCTTTGACCATCTTTGGTTGAATCCAAAAGTCCAGATTTTGGGGCTATAATTCAAAATCTAGCCCATCAAAAGGTGTTTTGGCATTAGTAATGAGTTCCAAATGTTTACATTTCCAGATATGCATTTTAACTCATAATCCAGTTTTGTGTATATTTCATCATTTTAATTACAAAATTTGTTCATTATTTTTATATAGGTAGTAATAATTAATAAAGACGAACATTCCGATAATTTTTTTTTGAATTCCGACAAAAAAAATTATTTGTAAATATGACGTATTGAAGTGTATTTAACTATTTATAAGGAAATTTTGAAAAAAAAGAGCCGTTTGGATTCAAAGAACCGGTGGGGGTGCATATTGGTACTAAATGAGTACATTTTTCTTTTTCTAATTCTCCAACAGGTGGAAAAATGGTAGAATCCATCCCCCAATGCGTTTTTCCCGTATCCCCTGGTCGTCCCCGTTATTTGGAACTTTTGTCCACTTGTGTTCCATATTTGGAACCAATAATTGCATTAAATGGTCCTTTTGGAATTCTGGAACCCTACTAAAAGTGAATGGGGCCATTTTTTTGGAATTCTTAAAACACCACTGAAGGTGGTCTTAGTGGCGTAGAAAGGGGAAGGGATGTGTATTAGTAGAATATAAAGGGATGTGCTAGAGTTTTAATTTGAGAAGGAAACTTATTAATTTCTTAAGTAAATAAGAGATAAAATTTTGGTGCAACTAAAATCACGGCATATCTTCTCCTTCCCAATGTTTTTACACGGTTGAGTTGAAATTTGGGTTCATCTCTTTTTAATTCTTTAATATATTATTTTATTAATTATATATTAAAATGATTATTTTTTGTAACATAATTTGGTAAAATGTTGGGTAAACTATACTCATACGCAACCCTTGTGATTTATGTTGGGTTCACCCTTGATCTTTGTGTATCTGAGGCCATGTGAGTGGGAGGATTCATGTACCATTCAGTTCCTGGGGTATCCCACTTGAGGAGACTGGAGGTGGCTCAATAAAGTAGCACAGGAACCAAGGTATTTTATCGGGTATGGCAATCCTTCGCTGAGAAGATTAGTAGAACAGAGTCTTTTCCAGTTCTGTGCGGACGCCAAGGGGTCGTGATTGGCTGTTTTTTTCTGCAGCTCGAGGTGACCAATTTATTTGTTAAAGAGTTAAATCTTTCATTTTTGCTACCGCAATATATTAATGCTCTTAGGAGTTTTACCCATTCCCTTTCTCTTTGGGGTTCAAATTGATGTAGAGCATATTCTCATATCCGCCAAAATTCTCAAAATCCCCCCGCTTCCATCCGTGTCTTCACCTGCAATTCTGCAAATGTCGAAGTCGAACCCATCTTCTTCGTGGATCGCCCAATTCAAACCGGGCGACCGGGTCGAGGTCAGCTTCGACGACCCCGGGTTCCGCGGCTCCTGGTTCGCCGGCACCGTCATCCGCCGCGAGGCGAAGAACCCTAATCGCTACATAGTCGAGTACGACCAGCTCTACGAGGACGAATTTGGGGAGAAGCTGCTGCAAGAAACCCTCGATTGGATCCAATTGCGTCCGCCGCCGCCTCCCGAGAAGAAGAAGAAGGTCCAGTTCAAGTTCGGAGACAAAGTGGAGGCCTTCCACAGCGACGGCTGGTGGGAAGGGGCTATTACTGCGGAGCACTCCGGCGGGAAATTCGCAGTGTTCTTGAGAGGCTCAAAGGAGCAGATTGTGTTTGAAGAGAAAGATTTGAGGTTGCCTGTTCAGTGGGTTAAAGGGAAGTGGGAGCCACGATTCGAACAGGTTCAGCGGGAGAAAGAGGTGAGCTAATTCGATTTTATGACTTTTCCTGCTCCGTTGCTTGGTATGAAAGTTTTAGGGAATTCTGAATCTGGATCTAGTTAGGCTGAGGAAAGTAGAGAATTAGGTGATCAGAGATGGCATTTGTTCTTGTTCGCAATGTCTCAACCTCGTTGAATCGCTTCATAAACATGCAGAGGTCGCTAGAGAAAACTGGAACTAGGCCAAGCAAAGTAGCAAAACGTGAGAGTTCGTCTGAGCCAAAGGCAGACTCAAATTGTCCCAAGGAAGTGATGAAGTTTACTCAAGGAATACAAGTCGAGGTGACAACTGAAGACGATGGTTTCAAAGGTGCTTGGTTTGCTGCAACAATTATTGAACCTTCGGGTGAAGACGAGTACCTTATTGAGTACAAAACCCTGACGAATGATGATGATACTGAGTTTCTCAGAGAAGACATTCGTGCTTGCAACATAAGGCCTTGTCCGCCGGAGATCACTGTTGTGGATGGATTCGAGGTGATGGATGAAGTAGATGCTTACTACAACGAGGCCTGGTGGGTTGGCGTGATTGCAAAGATTTTGATCAACTGCAATTACGTGGTTTACTTTAAATAGTATGATGAGAAGATAACGTTCAAGCAGCCTGATTTGAGGCCACATTAGGACTAGTTAAACGGAAAATGGGTTGTTCCTTCAGAGTTCTGAATTTTATGCTCTTAATTCTCAACACACTACTAGCTTTTCTAGTAAATTATATTAGTTGTACGGGCCTGCACTCAATGCATCTCTTTCTATTTTGTTTGCCAAATTGGTTGTAGATCTTGAGTGTGTGGAAATCTGATTGAACAGCCCAAAATGTATTAGAGAACTATGGTTAGCAGATGTTTATTTTCTATGGGATTATGTTGGAAAAAGATTTATCTTTTGATGTTGAATGCTCCTATTCCTATAAAATTTAAAGTTCTGTCTGAACTCGAACTTGGGGGTCTGTTTCATGAGGATTCTTAAAATGGAAGGATTCTAAGGTGTAATTGTTAGGATGAGTGATTTACAGAAGTTAATTATTGGAGAACACGGAGATTCGAAAATAATGGACACAGGAGAACCATTCTGATTTTCTTTCGGCATGCTACTTTCTCTTCTTATATTTAATCAGAACAACCCAGTACATAAAAGGCAACAACTGTGCCCACTGAGTAATTTTTTTTTAGAAACCACTGATATGATTCATTAAAATCAAGAATCAACTGCCTCAAAGGCTACAACGTCAGCTACTCTTTGCGGTAGAACATTACAATGAAAATGAGTTTCCTCAGAAACTGAAACTAGATGAGCAAACACATGAGATTGGGACCACAACAAAGCATACAAATCCTCCTTCAACATATCCGAACAAATGACACCCAGTTCAGTTCTGCATATTTTCCATTGTTTCAGTATCTCGATTTTCGCCTGTTTCAGTATCTCGATCACCATTTTGCAACTGACTCTACCACATCGGGCCACTTTCTTTCTCCTCACTAGTCTGACCCCATAGAGAATAGCGATTCCTCCTTTTGGCCTCACTTGACATAATTCTTCAAGGGTTTAACTCCTGCATAGACACACCAAAAATAGCGTCATTCACAATACAGGAAACAAAGTCCGATGGAAGCTTGGGACCACAACAAAGCATACAAATCCTACTTTGGGTACTCATCTGGATAATGTTCTTCTCGCATGTAAGATTCCATCCTTCCCTTCACACTCCCCATGGCAACGACGTGCACATATAATGAAAGAAAATCGACAAATCAAACAAATGATATTCATAAAGCAACATATAAAAAATGAAAATTTGTTAAAGTATATGGTCCAGGTTGAAATACTTCCGCAGACCACATATTACTATCATACACTTTCTTGAAGGGTTCAGGAATAAAGGATACCGTAGTTCCAATGGTACATATTCAAGCTAAATAGTAATGGGGCATTCCTATGAATGAAGCACTCCTTCATAGCTGCAATACATTCCAGAATTACTATATCATCTACTCTAGTACCCCTCAAGAAAGCGTATGACAGCAATCACATTATCTGCGCAAGCCTCAACTAAATATTTCGCATATACATGTGTTCTCAAATGAACATTTGAAACTGGAAGGAAATAAAATGATACCATCAAAATTGTGATAGAACCAGTGGTACATAAACTATCTCCCGAATCCAGCAGTGGCCTTCACAACTCTGCAAGCAATGAATTTTCTCAGTTGAGGGATTCGGACCAACAAAGAAACAACAGACGAAACAACAATAGAACGAAACCAACCTCAAATCTTTCAAATCTCCTACAGCCTTTGCGAGTTTCTTCCAAAATGTAGGAGTCAAGTGGGCGGAAAAGAACCACCAGATGGAATATGGTTCCACAATATTTATTATGAACACTCCAACTACATCTGATGTTCTTCTCCGCCCTTTGTAGACACATCTACATGTTGGGACTGGCCGCCGAACTGCCGCCAACACAACCTCATAAAAAATAAAAGAAGATCAATAAAATGGATTGGATTATGTAACTAGTCTCCAAACTCAGTTATTAGCTAACACACATGAGGGAAAAACTGAGATTTGGAATCAAATTAATACAAACCGTGTCAACAAGCTACGAAGCCATATATACTTACAAGTTTACAGAACGAACGTTATGAAAATCCGAATCCCATCTGATGATCTTCTGCGATGTCCTTACAAGTTTACATGTTTTCATTCTCACAGTACCATGCCTCTAGCCCAACGCACCGCGGAAACCAAAAAAACAAAAACAAACGAGGGGATTAGGCTACTGGAGTCAGGCCTTCATTAGCTACCAAGAATAAGATCAAAAATCTATTTGAGTAAAATACGAACCTTCCTCCTTGCAGTTGTCTCCCCGACATCAATGTCCAATTCGTCACCCATTTCGCGCCAGAGAAGAAGACCCCTCACAACGAAGCGAGAGCCTGGAGGCAAGTAGAGGAAGGAATGAAGAGGTAGGTGGGTAGGATTTTTTCCCTTTGGGTTCAAGGTGAAAGAAAAGAAGTGATTGAGAACAATGGGAGGGGGAATGTGTAATGAGCTACGGCTAGGGTTTCATCTTGGTTATGGTGGAAAGGAGGCAGCAGCTGGATTGGGGAGAACGGAAGGGGAAAATGGAATTTAGGGTTTGGATTTCCAAAACCAATGCGCGTGCCGCGTGGGAGAGAAGGGCTGTGAATGGGCTGCGCTTGAGAACACATGGCCAACATGCATTGTTTCCTTTTTTTTCCTACTAACATAACTCGTTTTTAAACAAAAAACAGCGAGGGAAAATGGGCCAATGGGGGATGGTTAGTTGGTCCCTATGTAAACAATGAGAGTTTCTTTAATCAATTTAATTTCCTATAGTTTAACACGTTGTAAACAATGAGAATACCAAGATCTGTTGAAAACGTTGTATGTCGTAAATCAATCTTGTATTACTAACCACGTTGTGTTAGAATTAAGCGTTGAAATGTTGCATTTTACAATTGTTGAATACGTAAACACCCTACGGGCAGTGGCTGAGCCACCTCTTGAGGAAAGGGGTCATAGGACTCAGTTGGGAAAAAACAGGGCAACAAAATTCTTCAGATATGTAAGGTTTAATATGATCCTTTGAATTTAGGACCTCATGCTTTCGTTCATGTTAGCTCATCTAAGGACACAAATTAACTCAAACATCATTAGATAAACGGAATTTTGCATTTTGAAAATAAAAAGGAGCCCAGTCAATTTAATGTATGGCTACCACACTCCCTACGACATACAACTCTACCAATGTTAGTATGACAACAACCATAAAACACAATGCTTGCTTTCGTATGCAATAATTCAATTCTATTCAACAACTTATTTGGGCGACAAATGATCCCCAATTCGCATTACACTACATAACTGGGATCCCAAACCAGCCTTCTTGAAATTTGAGCTAACCTTGCTTCGAGTAGGAAGACATATCCATTGCATTGATTTTCATATTATAAACCTCTTGCCTAAACTACCTTGGATATGTTTATCATCTGTTGCACGATTTTTGTGACAATTAGGGTTAGGGAGATGACTACAAAAGTATCGTTGTAGCGCATCTTTCATAGATTCAAGTTGGCTAGTTTAATTTAAACTAAAACTATAAGATTTTATTAGATTATGATTATGCTCAAGTAGTAGGCGAGGCCATTTTGCCTGCGGATACGTCTTACGTCGACCACTATACCACGAAAACTATACTACGACGCCAAATCCCTTAGTGTTATTATGGATCGAGATTTATAATCTTCAAGTATCCAACAACCTTGACCCCAATCTCAACAGTCACGATAATGGTTTGAGATATTATGTATAAACTAAAAAATTAAATAATTACTACGCCAAATTAAAGCCAGTGAATTTCATTTGGCGTAGCGGAAATAGTGTGGAAATATGACTCCTTGGATACAGGTTCAAATCCCAAAGGCAGCACATTTTTTTGGCTTCTACTTTCCATTAATGGTAAGCCATTAATAGATAAAAAATTTCTTTAAAGGCAAGTAAAACGTTTTTTTGATTGAATGTCTTCTACTTTCCATATAGGAGTTAGTTTTGATTTCCTCATGCTTTTATGGTAGGTTGATTTTTTATTATTCTTTTTTCTTTTTTGCTTTCGTTCCCCACATATCATTTGCTAGATGTTCTAATACACGAAATGCACCTTTCAGACTATGTTTCTAAGTTCTATTTATTTGAACTTGGTTAAGTGTTAATTTGTGTTCTTTTCATTTATGAACTACCATTTGTTGCCTTTGTGAATTATCCATTTCTGTGTTTTGATTTGTGTTAAATTGGTTTGCCAATTGGCAGTCTCACTACATTATCTCATATAATGAATGGAAGAGATTTGGGACTAGAATGCATTAATAGTAGCACTGTTATGTAATTCTTACGTTGTAATAATTCAATGGAATTAAATAAATACTTTTGTAATAATAATAGAGGGAAAAATGAAAAAAGGACTAATTTGTTCAAAGTACCATAACTTAATTAAATTCATATTTTACATCAAGTACCACCTCAAAAGGATAATAAACTTACAAAAGATAGTAGCGTTCACATATCCATTACGCTTACAGATCATTAGAGATTACAGAGAGGTGGACCATTACTAACATTAATCCGATCATATTAATAATACCCAATGCTACTTAGTTATCTAAAGGCGGGAACAACTTTACCAAGAAGAGATCTAAATAATTCCCCACGTTGTTCCAAGGACCGAATATGACTAAGACCTCATATGCCTTCTCACCAATCAAGTTGAGAAGTGTAACATAGTCCGCATTTTCAAGCTCAGGAGGACTGACAACAGAAGACATGATTCTCCGTAAGTAAGCTGATGGGAACACGACCTCAACATCAGTAATGTCATCTTCAATGGTCAAGTGAATCAAATATACCCTGGATGCCTCACACCAAGATCTCCTCAACTCTGTTACAACGCCAGAGAAAATGTACGACTTGCCCTGATATAATCCAAAACATAAGGAGTTCAAAATAATACCAAATCAGATGCAAATCATTGAGATAAGAGATAGAGAAGGATAGATAACAAACACGTTATCTTAGTCACCTGATTACCACCATTCAATTGCATTGGAATAAGATCTATAGTTTCCACGGTCTCCCAAATTGCTACGGCAGTTTGATAGTTTAGATTCGTAACGAAATCGTCTCCCATGGTATAAAACCTATAATTTAGATCATTAGCAATATTAGCAACTGTATTGAGAAGTGGTGAGAACACAAGAATATGTTTATTATGAGTTGGTTAGGAAGCAATTACTTATAGTTCCATTCAGGTATTATATCCATTTTCAAATATATGTCAAACTTATTTCCTTCTACTCAATCTCTATTATTGGAAGTAGCTGCCTTTTTTAGGATCATAAAAATAAACAATTTTAGTTGTTGTTTGGGACCACAATGTATATTACACTTCCAATGTTGAATTAATAACCAATTCGTATTCATTTGAACAATACCAAATAGACTCTGATCAATTATATCAACAAAGGTTAGAGTTCTTACACTAATCAACTAATCATGTAAAACAGAATATAAACAAACAATAGCAAAGCAAGACATGATTATGTCAATCCTTCGATGAATTTTTCAATTGGACCTGGATTTTACTTCTTTTGACTTATTCATCTTTGATTCTTACATGGATAATCGATTCTTAACTATACCAATATATATTGTTTTATGGAACTTCAATGGAAGCTGTTATACCCATGACTGAACTCCACTACGTATTAAACAAACAATATACAATGGTTTGGTTGTATGCAACACACACTACGTAATCAGATCCAAGAAAATAATATTGAAATATACTTCCTCAACTATGGATTAATGCTGTGTTACAATCGAATAAATCATAACTAATCATGTTCCTTATTGTAATAGATCCAACCACATTGTACGAGAAACCATGGAAACAAACGCACCTGTGGAGCTCGCAAGATTTTGGTCGGAGTCTCGAACTGAAACACTTTCTGAAATCCAAGATGTTAGTAGATCGGGAGAAAACAAAGTTCAATGATAGTATTCGTAGTCCTGTTTAGATGCATATACCTTCACATAATCTGGAATCGTTTTGGGCACCGTCGACTGGATTATCAGAGGCTAGAAAAAACTTCGCTGCTGTTGAGAGACTGAAAGAAAAGATGTTGAGGTAGGGTTTGGAAATCAATCGCTGGAACTGAGAATGCAGTCGGTCACGCAGACAGGAAGACAGGGAACGGCGTCCATGCAATGAATTTGGTGGCCCTTTACTGTCTTCGTCGGAGACTGAACAGAGGAATGGAAGAGAAGAAGGAAACTGAACCGTTTTCTTCTTTTGATTTTAGGTTACTATTTCTTAGTTTAATAATTTTACTCAATTTATAAAAGTAAAGGGGAAAAATTGGGCCTTTAATTCAATTGAGCCTGGATGCCTTATGTCTGGATTAATGGGCCTCTAGCCGGCCAAAGGGCCGGGCCCGGTGCTAGTAATCAATAAGGAAAGATTAACCAATTAATTGAGAAACTAATTAAATGCGAGTCAATTCCATTTCTGTATTTTATTAATTACTCAATTTCCAAGTGGCTGTTTTTTATTAGTTGAGAGTACCATGTCAGTAAAATGACGTGGTGATCTCGAAGCATGGAAGAATTTCTATTGCATCCACTCTGTCTAAAAATACCAATGCTATAGTGCCACATCTACAAGAACCACTCGTGTCATATGCCAAATTCGGGACCTGCTAGTCTGCTACCTGCCACTCAGGTGGTCTTCTGCACCAAATACAATCACATACCCTATAAAACATATTAATGGAATTCCAGCATTTTATCCCTGATTTTAAACGTACCCTAAAGACAAACCAAGTTATGTAGCCAGCCTTAATTGACAAATGTGTGTCATTTTCTAAATCAATATAGTGTAACAAGCATTAAGAACACAACTACATTAAGAACACAAATACCAATTGCTTCTACACAACATTTAGGATGACAACTACGTTTTCAGAAACTTTTTGCTTCTCATACCAATGTCGATTAATTTCCTACCATATAATAACGTGATGCAACATAAGAATAACCAATATTAGGTTCAGTACGACAATCACTATCAATAAAGCTCGAATTACATGGATTTCATGATTAACTCTCCTTCCTTCAGCTAGCATAATTTCATGTGCCTTCATCCATCTTGATAGCTCTTCAGCCAAAAGTTTCTTCTCCTTCTTCCTCCTTTCCGCCTTACACTCATCTAGCCTCAAACTTTCTTCAATATTCAAAGTCGAACACCCAATTTCAGAGTCATGGTGCTTATCTTCATCGACATTCATTCGCACCCACCTAAAAAAAACGACAGTTCTTCTTCTTGTCCTGCACCATACGAGCATTTAACTTAGAACCCACATCAATGAAAATTTCAAAACCCATATCTAAACACCTTACCAACCAAAATGGACACCCATAGAACTGTCTTCCTGGGTTCGCTTCGGTTCCAGATGTATTCACCACACATGGCTTCTTGTGCCAACAGAGTACCGCCCCTCGGCTATTGATGCTAGTCGAAGTTGAGGAAGATGCTCGCTTGGACATGGCTGACCTTCGCGTGAAGTTCTGGCCAGGAGAAATCGCGATTTCGGGGTCGCGAATCGGCCGAGAAGAAGTGGGATTTGGGGAAGAAGGAAGAAGCGCCGAGTCGTTCAGAAACTAGAAGAAGATTTGGGGAAGAGGAGTAAGCATCGATCAGCTTCGTGGGGAAGAGGAAATTTGGGAAGAACCCTAATTTCGTTTTCTAGAAAGAGATGGAGAAGAAGGAAGCCCTAATTTCATTTTCTGGAAATAGATGGGGATTTTTGGTAGCCTCGTGCGATCAAGTAGATGGGGAAAGTTTTAAATTTTTTTAATAATAAATAAATTATTAAGATGACGTGTCAATTTTTGCTTTGTTGTCGCTGACGTGGTTGATGATTTGGCGCCTCGTTAGCGAACCGTCAAATAAGTTGACGGAGTTATTAAGGCGGTCATAGTTTCTAACGAAAATGGCTACATCTGGCACGCAAGCAACATCTTTCAAAAGTGGCCGTTAGATTAGATCTACGGTAGAGAATCATACAAGTATTCATTCCATAGCCTAACTCCTTCGATTTAAAACAAGATCGTCTAACTGAAGCATGCCATCACTATCAAATTGTATCGATTAAGATTTGCTATTGCTAATCTCAATAATCCAAATTGTACCAAATAAGATTTGCTATTGCTAATCTTATTCAGTTATGATAACCAATACATTTCCCAAACACTACAAATACGTTTTAGTTAGAAGGCCATTAAAGATTTGCTATTGCAAACCTTAAATTGAAACTAACTAACATTTTATTAAAAATGTTTGAACCCGGACAAAAACTGGTGTCTACAAGTAGTATGGAAGGTTTATTGTCCAAATGCATGGTATGCACATGTAGATAGCTTTTTCATATAATATAGTCACGGTAAAGCCCTTGACTTCTATACAAAAATTGTTGTCGTCTTCATTTATTTTGCTTTACTTCCTTAATTATTTTTGTTATTATGTTTAATTGTTACAACATATGTATACAAAACGTGTACATTTAAACTATCAAAATACCTGTACATCATTGATGGTTAAGATTTGCTATTATCATCGCAAGGTTGCCTGTTCGATTCTCCATATTCTCTTATTTCTTTTACCCACATCCATGTAATCATGTTTCAGCTACGCTTGTGGAACGACGTCGTCCTGGGGACACTCTCGCTTTAGCAGCAAGCACAAACGACGTCGTTTGTCATGTCTCATCGTCTTCCCTGGGCAGTAATTGGAGATAACCATGGTTTTGATGGTTGTTGGGTTTTGATGGCTGTTGGTGAGATAAATGGTTAGCTATGGGGTAGCTTGGGTGAATAGATAATGGCCTTTTGGATAGTCTAATTGGGGTGTGGTATGTTGATGATACAGTAATTTGAACCAAATTAACATGAATTTTGTTTCATAACTTTTCATTAGGCAACTGATCCCATTTATAAGTAATTGAGAAATGTTTCGATAAGTATAGAAAGATACAAGCAACAATTCATTAAGAAGGGTACACCCCGTACAAAAAAGCATTGTGTTCACACACTTAGTACACTTGCATAACAAGAGAAATAACATTAAGGCGGACACTAAGCAACTTTAGTAGATTCTATTGACATTGCTGAAATGGTATTCAGTTTCAGGGAGGAAAAAATAATTTTACCAATAACAGCTCAAAATAACTCGACACATTGTTCCAAGGACCCAATGTGACCATAAACTCATAGGAGTTTCCACCAATCAAGTTGATAAGGGTAACGAAATCGGCATTGGCCATATCTTTATCACTTACTACATCTGAAACGATTTTGCGCAAGTTTGTCGATGGGAAAACAACCTCAATATCCAAATAATCATCCTCGATAGTTAGGTGAATCAAATGAACTCTACATTCAGCACACATGATGTCTTCACCTCGCCGACACGTCCGGAGATGAGGTAAGAAGTGCCCTGGTGTTTAAAACAAGAAAAGGAATTTAAAAAAAAATTAACAAGCATTAACAAACACAATAATTGCAAACGAGATCGAAAGGATGAATGACAAAAAGGTTAATTTCAAATTTTCAATAACCTCATCATCACCATTCTCTTGCAACTATGTAAGATCGATTGAATCCGACAAAATAGACATATGTACTGCTTCCTCATACTTCAGCTTTGCAACGAAACCAGGCTCAACCATAAAGTCGCTATAAAAAACCCGTTAGACGTTAGTAATGGCATTCAATAGGAAAATGAAGCGAAGTAGACTGTCGTAACGATTAGTTGGTAAACAATACTTACGGGTACCATTGCAATATATCATCCATTGTCAGAAAATTACAGCACGGAAACCCTACTCAATTTCTGTTCTTGCACGTACTATGGATGTTCAATAGGAGTATAAGAACACGTTATGATCAACTATTCTAATAGAATGTACCAAATAGTTAACAATCAATTAAAGAAAAGTACATGCGGCGGTGGAAACGTGGCTAGTCGAGCAGATCGGGAACGAGTTAGCGGCGGAGGCGGCAAGCGACGATGGTGGCCCGCTCTTCTTCCCACAACCGACGTGGTTAGTCCGGGCGACTTTCCTCCGCTCTTCTTCCCACAACCGCTATAGCGAATCAGCGGCGGAGGTGGCAGGCGACGATGGTGGCTTGGTGGAGGAGACCGCTATTGAGCGACCAGTGGTTGCTTGACGGGCGGAGGCGGAGACATGCAACGGAGGCGGAGGGAGGATGAGGGCGGTTGAGTATGTGTCTGATCAGTTTCAAGGAAAACCGAGAAGGCAGCGCATGGGGAGGGGAGAAAAAGCAGAAGATAAATCGTTTGCTAGATTTGGTAGGTAAGTAGTCTTCGAATTTTCAACTTTGCCATAATTGTTCTCTGTTTTATTTTATTTTTTACAATTGATTATTTTTAAAGAGACAAAGGGAGGGCTGGGGCAGCCGCCGATCTGCTCGACTAAGCCCTATTGGGCCTGGTACAAAAGGCCTGCTTAGTTTAGTTTTGTTTTTTAATTTTACAAGAGCTCATTTTATAGTTATAAATATAACAGTGGAAGTATATTGAATCAAAATCCTTGTTTAGCATGAATGGTGAAGAATGCCCATGGTAATGACCAGGGACGCTGGTTCGACCCTCATACCATTACAAATATTTTTTGTTTTCAGCTACACCTATAGAACGACGCCGTTCTCCAGGCCACTTTCGATTCAGAGACGAGCACAAACCGATGCCGTTTTTACATGTATCGTCGTCTTCCCTAGCCCCCCAAATTCCCAATTATCAGGCGACTTGTCCCTACTGACTTGAACGAGGTAACTTCTAAGAAACAATCCACGAACTGGATGATGAACGCCTTTACACATTTCCACAAGATCCTTAAGCACGTCTTTGGGCGGAGCTTTCTTTGTTTTCATATACACTGATCCAACCGTATAGAGTAGATACCTGGTAACGAATACCACGTTTCAGCTTCACAATCCACTATACTAGCGCTCGCGAAATTCAAATTTATTCTAAGACGAGCTTCAACAGTTGAATTACCCCAACACAGGCACTGGTAAGTAAGAACTTACAGTCTAGGCAATATGTTGCCTGCGTGGTGTACAAGCTCATACAAATCGACGACCGAAACTCCATGCCTGCTCTCGTCCTTGAAGAACATCTCCAGCTTCCTCATCTCATCAAACGCTCGCATATCTGCAAATCCTCGCCAATAATGTTCAATCAGTGTCTAAACTCTCTTCGGTTCGATGAAACAAAATCATAGTTCTGAGTTTGAAGAGAGTTCAGAGAGGGAATGAATTACAGAGCTCGTAGTACTTGTGAGGCGACAGCTTCGACGTCCGGAGCTCGGAAAGCATCTGAGCTGAGTACTTAAGAGCATCTCTAAGATTATTAGCGTCCCGAGAAGACGAAGAAGAACAATCGCAAATTAGGTTTTCCATCGCCGTACCTATTCAACGGAACGAGAAGAGAACAGAGAAGTAGACCGATAAACTGATCTCGAGAAAGAGTTGTCGTAATGACGATGATGGTGGTTTAGGATTGTCTAATTATGGCAACCTTTTAATGGAACTTTATTTTATCAATTGTATAATTTTTGGGTGTTCATTAAAAGATCTAGAAGAAATAAGGTATCATCTGAGTTCTCACAAAAACGAATAGGTATCATGTGAGAAAATAAAACGCAAATTATTATCGCGGGGCTACATAGCACATATAATTATTTAAGGGGTGCAAGTAGTAATTATTATTACTAATTTTAATATAATTTATAATGACCGTTAGATTAGATCTACGGTAGAGGATCCTGTCGCATAGTATGTGTCTGATGCATACGAGTCGTTTCCATATATATATATATATATATATATATATATTATTTTTACTGTTCAATAAGAATTATACTTGATTGGAGCTCCTAGGATGCTTTAATTTGGTTTGGTTGGGCTCAAGCCTACGGTTCCTAAAGAGAGGCAGATTCTCTGCAAAAAGAAGAAAACCATAGAATAAATGGAGTATTTTGGGAGAACAGATTTGGGGAGAGAAAGTGAATGGGTGTAGCAAGATAGTCAAATCGGTTTAGGAAATGGTATGGTCCTATCGGAATGCACTGATTTATTATATCGGCTTATAAAAAATGTAAAAAAGTATTAATATAAATTGAATTTAATAATCTATAAAGACATATTTGAATACAATCTACATTCATATATAAATAAAGGTTTAATACACTTGTATATCCAAAACTTTCACGGTTGTGCCAATAATATCCAAATTTCCCGGAATACCACTTATATCCATGTTTTAAAGTTGTTCTTTGCCAAATCTATCCATTCCCAATAGATTTTTGGTTAAATACACTTGTATATCCAAAAACACCGTTAAAGAATGTGAAGGAATTGGATATAAGTGGTATTTCGCGAAATTTGGATATTATTGGCACAACCGTGAAAGTTTTGGATATACAAGTGTATTTAACCATAAATAAAATACTTATAAACAAAATAACAATTAACATTATAAACCCAAATGGTTAAACTTGTGTTTGTCTAAGGCTATTGAGTAGGAGTCGTACATCATTAAGAAAGAGATCAGAATGCTTGTACTCAATGAGGGAGATTTACAATGATAAGAAGAGGGGGTGATTTTGGAATGGAGGAGATAGAGTGAGAAAGGAAATCCCCCTCCTCAATTCAAGTGAAGTAAATGTTGTATTTGTAGCCCATTAGTTAGGTGAGCATTTAATGTGACAAGACGGGAATGTCAGAGCAAGTATGCAGGTCCCTCGTACCGGCAGCAAACCTGATCAGTAACCATGCATAACACAAGATACCACCATTGGATCTACTCTATATTTTCAACATTGCCTACCACAAGATACCACCCGTAACAGGGTGTTATAGTGTGGTATTTTTTGGTCATGTATTTTGTTCACCCTGAAATTTGTAGATCCAATGGATCATGATGAACTCGTTCCTTCTGTGCAAAAATTTTAAAAAACGACTTAAAAACAAAAAAGATACTATATGGTATGAAGTTGGTAACGAGAGACAATAAATAATAAAAAATTTCAAAAAATATTGAAAATGGATCTTATTTTGTAGAGCACAACAAACTCGTTCCATCTGTGCAAAAAAAATTGAAATTCAAGTTAAAACGAAGAAGATATGAGCTAATTAAGAAAACAAGGAAAAATAAAAATGCATTTAATTCTCCATCCCTAGATCTGGATTTTCTGAACCCACTTAAAAGGAAGGGTTCATATTTAGTTACTGATGGGTGCATAACCATATAACGGTTGAGCTTTCCTTTCTTGCTATATAAAGGGACATCAGGTTGGGAGTGGGTTCAACACCATTTGCTAGCCGAAAAATAAAAATGCATTTAATTCTCCATCCCTAGATCTGGATTTTCTGAACCCACTTAAAAGGAAGGGTTCATATTTAGTTACTGATGGGTGCATAACTATATGACGGTTGAGCTTTCCTTTCTTGCTATATAAAGGGACATCAGGTTGGGAGTGGGTTCAACACCATTTGCTAGCCGAAAACAGAAAACTTCTTTCTTGTTTCTGCTCTTTCTTCGTTGCTCGTTGCCTCTTCTTCGCTTTCGATTACCGTTCTTGTCACCGCTCGTGTGTTTTGCTTTCAAGATGTCTGTCGAGAATATCGTCGCCCAAGCAGTGATCGGCATCTACGACGGAGGTAACGATTCTTCTAACCCTTCTATCAATCTTAGGGACACTACAACAAAACCCATATATAGTGGCTAAGAGATTATGCCTCTATAAGTCTATTATTTGCCTCTGTATATATTTGAGGCAAATAATACATTTGCCTCAAATACTCTAGTGGCTATAGCTCTATAGAGGCAAATATATCAGCATATATTATTTGATGCTAGTTAAGGATCTTGTGACTAATATTTTAGCCGCTAATGTCACTTTTATGACGCCTTCATATCCAATATTATCTGCCCCTAAAAGGATCTTTAGCGACTATTAAACTTGCCTTCAATATTATCTATAGAAGCATATATTATTGTTTCTAAATTTAGCTAATGAGGATATTAAATTTGCCTCTAATATTATTTGTGGAGGCATATAGTTTTGCTTGTGAAATTATTTTTAAAGGCTAAAGGCTTTTTTTATAATAAAAAAAGGCTAAAGGCTAGTAGATGTACTTTTGTATTTATTTATTGAATTGTTTTATTGTAAAAAAATTGATTCATAAATATTAATATATTTTACAACATTCCTTTGATATGACAATTGAACTATAGAGTAATGAGTGTACAGTGTAAGATTAAAGATTGAAGAGTAGGGAAATAAGAGTGCAAAAGTGGGGAAAGTAGATGCCGCCTAGCATTGGCGCTAATACGCTAAATACATGTGCCTTCAATGATATTGTCCTCTCCCGTATGAGTTTGGAGTTCAGTGAGATTTTCCTTCTCTTGTTCATGCTCCCTTCGAGGAAACCACCATAGCAATATAGCCAAGTCGCCGATTTAGAGCTCGCCCTCACAAATCTAAGCGGCTTCTCTCTAGATCTGAGCAGCAGAGGTCTCGTGTGTGATAATCACGTCACCCCCTTCTTTTTTGCGAATTCGAAGTGAAGGTTATCTGCAGGTAAGAAAACCAGCAAAACAAAGCACACACAGATAGAGTACCTGCATAAACAAGAAACGAAAAGCAACATCGTTCAGGCTACCAGCGAAGAGAGATGCAAACTCTAGTGAATTTGGGGTCTTCGTCGGGTGTGGAGGCGGCGCAGAGGCTTGTGTCAATAGAAGATCTTTCGTCACCGCAAGTATCCCTCCCGTCACCATAAGCTCCCACCCGGGCGAAGAGACTTCATGAGAGTGCGATTACAGAGGTTCAAGCGCTGCGATTAGGGATCTGGAATATGTCTCATATTTTGAAGGATTTGGGCAGAGTATTTTTCAAATATAGAGATCCAAATGAATCTAGAATCAAGACAGAGCTCTTCGTAGATGGGTCTTAAGGATCTAAAGATTGGTAGATCTAGCGAGGTTTCAGAGTTAGGTCTACTTACCATTGAGGACGCTAGTGTTGGATTTGAGGAAGACGCCAACAATGGGCTACAGGGGAGGGGGAGAAGGACTCTAACGGTGAGGAAGACTCGGCGGTGGTGACGGAGATGACACCAACGCCGGATTAGAGGAAGAAAACATCGCTGGAGAAGATAACAGAGGCCCTTACAATGTCAACTAGTAGAGGCATCGAAAGCGTAGCGGCGTCGGAAACGAGGAGTGGGAAGCAGGGCAACAACGACGAGGAGGTGGAAGCGGAGCAATGATGGTGAGGTGGAGGATCTGGCTAGAGGAGGAGAGGAGGGTCGCTTTTGGTTAAGTGAAGAAAGAAAAGATTGGGACTTGGGATTGGGAGGGATCCACTGAACGAAGGTGATTGACAAAGATAAAGAGTAAAGTAAGAAAGAGAGTTTTTGGGGAGGGATTGAGCGGGCCATGAGAGATTAGAGGGAAAATTGGCGCCTCTAAAAAATTGGAAATTTTGAGGTTGCAGCCAAAACTTAACTATCTAAAATAAAATTACCAAATTTTTTATTGATAAAAAGGCTTGGTAAACTATCAATTTGATAGTTAATTTTTGTTTATCAAAGGATTTTACTTTTTTGTTTAATATCGAAAGTGGCTATTGTAAATCTACCTCCATAAATGATAAGGTGCTAAAATGAAAAATAACAATTTCCAACGTAATATTATTTAGAGGCATATGCTACTAGACCTCAACCACTCCACCCCACCATCAATACAGCGACGAAATCGACCTTATCGCCGCCAACCTGCCCACTTTCCCCCTCCCGGAAGGAGGCCCCAAACAACTCCCCTTCGTCGCCATCACCCCCCTTATCCCCGTTTCTGAAACTTCCCTTCCTTTCATTGAGCTGCTCTCCCTCAATTGTCGCTGCCACCACCCAGCTCCAGATCTCCAGTTTATCGCCCCAATCCATCAATAATTGTGCTCCAGTATATCCGGCAACCAATTGAATCTCTGGAGACCAATTGAATCTGGTTCACGAACGTGCTCCACCCAGTAGTCATCAGATGCCTCCTGTGCATTCTCCTGTAGATGCAACGAGGCTCATCTTTGTGGAGACCTCAGACCTCATCGGTTTCTGGGTTGGCCACGAACCTCACGCCGGCGACCCAACATAGGGTGGAGGCTGGGATTTTGGAGGTGACAGAGAAGGGGTTGGGGAAGAACACCAACTCGATAACAGGGGAAGTATCTTGAAGTTCTGGCGAAAACACTGATTTCTTCAAGATCAGCTCCATCATGTGTTGGGCGAGGAAGAAATCGGCGGTCGGTTAATTCAGAAGAATGATGGGATTAAGATTATTCTTGGTGCGAAAGTAGATTAAGATGGGTATGTTGTGTGGGGGTAGAGACGTAGAGTCGTGTGAATGAGAAGGGGTGGGGAAGAAGAGAGGGGAAGGAGAGGGGTAACGAGTCAATAATATGGGTTGGGTCAGGGAGTGATTGGGTTTAGATTGACTTTTATGACATAGAGGGTTAATAATGTGGCATGTCTATTTTGTTTTAAAAAAAAAAATTGGGTGACTCAGCACCTCTGTTAGCCACATCAGCAGTTAACTGACGACACTAACGGAGTCTGACGAAGGTTAACGGAGAGTGACCAAAGTTGGACTGTGTACCTAATTTAAGTGACTATAAATTAATTTGAGTGGCAAACGTGAAATTTTGTAGCAATTCGAGTGACTGAACTTGCAATTAAGCCCATACTTTTGACTTTGTTCAAGTGGAGAGCTTAGCATCCATAGGTGGGGTCGTAGTCTAGGAGATGTTATCATCATCAATTGTCGTATCCTACGTCTGTTCTTTGTATAGATAGTTTGAATTGATTGTGTAGGAATGTGAACTCCTTATAATATGACTATTTTATACTATGGTTTCTTGTTATGATGTTCTTTAGTTGCTTGAGCATTTCTTTATTTATGCCAAACTTCAAAAAGGTGCGCCTTAGCGCACGGCTAGGCTAAATTAGGCACAAGGCGTTGAGGGAACGCCTTGACTTTGTCATTAACGCTAATAAAATCGTTGAATGTGCTTAATAGCTAGGAATTGCGCCTAATCACCAAAGAAGCGAGACTAGACGATGGATTGGTCATCTAAATCAGCTCCCCTCCCTCATAACGCAACGTTTTGTATGCTGGAATTTCCCTCCAGTGTTTTGGCTTGAGAGAACCAGATCAATTTCCTCCATCTTCGATTTAGGTTAGAAATCAAAACTCTAATCGCGCAGCTGCTACTCTTCCTTCTCGCGCTAGGCCACTCCATCGTTCTGTAAGCTTGCTGCTCGAAGTATCTCGGTGGTGCATGGAGAAGCTCGGACGTCATCGCTCAGTGCTGCAGGGAAAAGCTCGGTCATCGTCGCTCGGAGAAGCTTGTCGTCATCCCTATAAGTGGCTTTTACGGGTCTTTGCCTCCGCCTTATTTTCAATTCGAACTCTGCCACTGGTTGTTTGGATTGTGACTCTACCAATTCGATCAGGGGTTTGCTTCTGTTTTCCAAAGCTTGGAAAATTGAGCTTGGATGGAAAATTCAACAGACGGGGTTTGGTTTTGTCATCTGTGTGTTAAACAAATAAAAACCCCATCTTTGTAGAAAGATTAGACTAGTCATGCCATTTCAGTGGGCACTTGTATTTGACATTGGAGTTTGTAAGGCTGGATGGATATATTTTTCTTGTTCTTGTGATTTTGAAGTAACTGTTTCGCACTTTGTAAAAGCCACGACTAAAAAATAGACCAGACTAAATGAATATACAAAATTACAAATCTTATCCTTTCTTATTTGATGATTCTGAAGTACTGCTATAACATGGTTACATGGATGCTAATCTACATGTATGCATTAGTATCTATGGTGAATTCTGCCTTGCAATCTCTAGTTTGATTCGCTTGATTTCCAGTATTTCTATATTGATTTTTCAACTCCATTCACTTATTGTTTAGTGTTTCGACATTTTATAAACTTTTAATTCTATAAAATGTTCATTACTTTCTTGTTATTTGTTATGTTAAGTGTTTAACGGTTAAAAACTACATGTTTAAAATATTATATGAAATTCTAGAAAACAGAAAATATTTGAGAATATTTTTCATTTTTGCTCGGAACCCTAGGCGCGCCTAGACTACACTTAATCCACCTAGGCGCAAGTCAGGAGTCAAGCGCTTGCCTTATGCCTAGCGCTTTTTTGAACCTTATATTTATGTTTATATTTCAATGTTTGTGATTCTGTTGAATGATATTATTGTGTTTTTTATAATATCATCTAGGATGTTAGAAAACTACTTTCTTGTAATATCCCATTGACCTATATGTGTATGGGAGGATTGATTACCCCCTCGTACAAGTATAGAATCAATGCTCGATTGTTTAGATCACCAACACTTAACCAATTGCTATCCTTGCTTCTCTTTCTTAATTAGATAGTTGATGGAATGAAGCAAAACACGCATTAGCTAGCTTTTTTTCATCTCGCTTGTGGCAAAAAATCGGTTTGGAATGCTTTAGTAGAAGGGATAGGGCTATTCAATAGATCAATTATTGAGATGCATGATATGATTAAAAATTTAAGATGCATGTTTATGGAGAGTGATATTTTATACTCAATAACATTTTTTTTTACTATTATGCTTTTACTATTCCTTGCCTATAGAAATCTTCCATTGCTTTTATTAGTCGATATACGAGTAGTTATACATTAGAAAGCCTTAGAAGTATGACCGTAGATATTTCTAGGAGTTATAATTTGATTTTATTTCATATGCATTGATAAGACTACTACATGAAATGCTCGTCAAGCGCCTTTATGTGTACCACAAAGGTTATTTGGGAATATTTGTTGGTCCTTGGAATTTTGATAATGTGAAAGTCTGTTTGAATTGCTACAAACATATTTACATTGAATGCTTCCCAAAGCTTGTTACTTTCCTATCCAAATCAAATCCAATATGCTAGAAATACAACATAATAGAAATGATAAACTAAAACCTAGCTAAAGTGGATGAATTGAACACTACAAGTCTATAATAGAAAAAGACTAGTTGATTTTATGTATGTGCGTGATCATACATATTGATATAATACAAGATTTGAGAAAACAATTCCCGAAAGATACCACAATCTATGAGAGCAAATTGAATCATGATATACCATTTTCTCCAACCTTTTTGAATCAAATATACATGGATATTTACTCCTTCCAGAAAATATCAAGTCCACAGACCATATAATTCATCTCAACATTTACAATTCCATTCCCTTTTCCCTGTAATGGAAAGCCATATTTGCGGACACATATTCACTCTAGAACCTGCACAAATTCAATTCAATGACTCCATAAAAAAACAGTTGGAGATATTTTATCAACCATGAATGGAAAATTGCAGACTGGTCTTTCAAATGTGAAATTTCGAGGACAAATACAAGTTCTTGCATACGATATATTTTACACCTTAAGTGGAGCCTGAAGCTGCTGCAGAGGCAACAAAAGGTGATGATGAATTGCTTACATTCAAACGGTTGCTCTCTCGCTCTCTCCTGTTATCGGTATGAGCAGGGGAAATAGATTGTGAACCACCAGAAGTTCCAGTACTATCTCGACTCTCAAGACGCTCCATAATACGAGAAACACTTGCGATTCCAGCGTTCACTTCTCTCCTAACTTCAGAACCGATATCCGACAAGGAATTGCTTCGAGAGAAAAACCTCTCCTTCCACCCTCTCGTGCTTCTCGAGAATGATTCTCTATACCTCATTGATACTGCGCTAAGTTTAGACTTCAAAGATTCTGAAAATGATTGCAAGTCCGAAGATCCAGCTGCATCCTGACTGGGTAGTGAAGATTGCCTCGTATTTTCTCTATACATAAATAAACATCATGAATGACTCCACATTTCAAATATAAAAATTTGTATGCGAAGTGTACAGAGAAAAATTAAGGTATTATTGTTCACTTGATGAAACTAACCCTCGAGTAGTGTGCCTATTGGAAGACTCAGATGATGCATGAAGCTGAGTTGGCTCATCCCTGCCGCCTGTCAGAGGGGTCGATGGAGTAGCTATGTTGATTGCGGGTGGCTCACTTTCCCGCGCAACCTGTGGCATGGAGGAGGAAACTTGTCCAGTCCTTGCATTCCCATTATGAGGTGAGGAAAATACTAAGTAGTGTGGGCGGCGCTGTGCAGCAGCAGACCTACTTCTCTGGGTTTCCCTCCTACCACCATAATGACTTCTTCCCATGGCAGCAGCAGCAGCTAAGTGTTGGATTATGCGTTCCTCGAGCTCAGCCTCACTTGCGCCAACAGGCAACTGCATGGCAAGAACCTACAAGTGTTCAGTATTGTGAAACTAATATATTATACAAAGAGAATATATTTAGATTAATGATGGTGAAAGTAACCTACGTGTTGCAACTCAAAGTCTCCCAGGGTAGGGTGGCGGAATATGGTGGTATTTCTGGAAGCAGCTGCTCTGATTTTTCTCTCTCGTTCGACTGCTGCAAATAGTTCTTGGCTGCCCAATACATTTATATTTATTAAGGGAGTCAAAATTCACACACATAAAATGGAAAACAAGGCATTTTGACAAGAATGAGACCAACCTCGAGGGGTCCTTCAAACTAACTGGTTGCAAGCACATGGGACAATCTGAGCTTCTCTGGCACCTAAACATTAGAAATGCAATGAAAATATTTGAAAGTTTGATCCTTTCAGGAGTGAATTGCAAAAAAAACTGAGACCTTAAATCTTCCATATCCTAATTCGCCATCTCCCTGCCTAGAAATAGAGGTATATAATTAAACTAGTAACAGTTTTAGATAAAAGATAGTGATCATTTCTATTACTTACAGTATGAAATGCTATAAGATTTAAAAACTAGTTTATATATGAAGGAAAATATGCATGCAAAAAAACCGTACCCTAAAATCAAAAGGTTCAACACTCATACAAAATGATTGCCACATACTTCATGCAAAAAAATGGGGTAAAATAATGAGAATGGATGTGAAAGGGTGATCAGAGTAAGATAAGAAGGACACGAAAAACACATAATGTATGATCATTGAAGAATAGTGTACACGTCGACAACATAGGTAAAGGTAAATTCTTACAACATTCCAAAACTCGATAAAAAAATTGGAACCGGAGATGGTTTGAAAGAGTATAATACCATTCAAGGATGCACTGCAGGTGATACTCATGTCTGCATTTTGTCAACTGCAAAGACCAAACACCCGCAACACTTTCACATATGAACATTGCAAAGGTACACTAATATCTTCTTTTCTTATAATCAAACTATAAGAAGGTGATACTCATCCTCAAACTGTTTGTGTTTAAAAATAAGAGAATTATACATACCGTTGAAGGATCACTAGAGGTAAAGTCCTCAAGGCAAATGCTACAAGCATCCTCACACACATCCTGGATTCCTCCTTCCACAAAAGCTGCAGCTGATGTCATTTGAGCTCCTGATGCACCTTTCTTTCTCTCCTCCACCTCCGGAACCTTCACAAACCGCCACAAACAAAAAACCAACTCATTATTAAAAAAAGGATAAATACTATTTTTTAGCCAAACCTTTTTCTCATTTCAAAATAATAGCCAAATCTTTGGTAATACAAAATAATAGCCAAACCTTTTATATCTGTCTAAAATTTTAGCCACTCATATGTAACCGTTAATAACACCATTAACCAACACTCCACCTCAACATCCACATCAGTATATTTTTACTTATCATTTAAATTAAAAAAAATAAAAGAAATAATAATAGCCAAACTTGTGGCACAGATGCGGATAATTATCACCACCAGTCCATCACTTCCACCTTTCCTACACTTCAGTTAGCCACCTAAGATCCAAGTCTGCACAATACTCGCTAGCTCATCGTCATTTAACTGAATTATCAACAGAGACTTAACTGTTGGCTACTTATTAAGATTTCGAAAGGTTTGGCTACTATTTTGGAATGGGAAAAATGTTTGGCTAAAAAATAGTATTTACTCTTAAAAAAACTTGTTATGAAACTACATGAAAGAATTCCCCATAGAAATGAACAATCTTTTCAAAATCACAAATTACTGGAACAAATTTAAATAAAAATCAAATGAAAGCGAATCAATAAAACATCAAAAATAACAAAAAGCATGATAAAAAGACAAAAACTTAGGGTTAAAAGAAATTAGTGGGTAGTCCGCTAAAATAAAGAAAACTAGGGAGAAATTAAACTGAAGAAGATAATAGTATACCTCCATGGAGAGAATGGGATCGTTCCGGAAGACAATGATGGATGAGGAAAGGATAATCAGGAAGCAGACACCATCATCATCAAAAGATGGAGAAGGAAACAAAGAAAGAACAAAAAGAGAGGAGAGAAAAACTAATGGAATGAAGTGATCGGGAATGGAAGGAAAAGGTTTGACGGTCACCCTTCCCCTGACGTTGAGGAATGAAATGATGAGAATTGGTAAGAAAGAGAGATTCTCGAAATTGAAAGCCCTAAACTTTAGGAGAGGTGGAGATAAATTTTAAGGAATGACAAAAAATGGATGACGGTGGAAGAAACACCCAAACAAAGGTTAAAGAGAGAGAAGACATGAGACATGGCTACCTTTAGTACTTTTCCTTTTAATTATGTTGTTTGTTTTTTTCCCAACCTTTTTTCCTTGTTAATTTGTTTGCAGTTTTCACTTTCAAAATTGCAAGTCATTTTTGTTTTCTTTACTCTTAATTTCAACTAAAATAAACTTAAATCCAGAATTCTAATAAGACTATCTATTTTCGGGCACCCATGTACCATTGCCTTTGTAAATGGTTAATCAATTTTAAATCCTAAAAAATGATGCATAAATTTAAAATTATACTGTAATGTTTACCACTGATTTCTTATGGGTTATAAACTCATTTTTAATTTAAAAACAACATAATATATCAGATGTGCTAGAAATCGAACAAGTACATGATGTTTAATTTTTTATATATACGTGTCATAATTAAATTCATTCTCATTTAAGCCCCCCATGTTACAGCGCCAGAGGATCTTAAAAATATATCATTCAGAATCCAACATTAACTTTGCACTATCAAACAATGGAACCAATCGGAAAAAGAAACAAAGCCTTACCAAAAGCAAAAACATGCTAGCTATCTTAGTGCTGGAAACAAGCAACATCAACAACAAAATCAAAATTTCCCAAGACTACTTTCTGAACTTCCTATCTCAACATCACGCACAAAGCTTCCAAAGATGGGGTTGAGCTGCCAAAAATCACTAAGCACCTCTCCCTTCAGATACACCCCCTCCCCAACCAACACTATAAAAACCAACAAATGCACCCGTGTACATCGTTTCTTCTTGTCAAAGCAACAATTGTAGTAACACAAACATTCCACGGAATACCACCAAGCTGCGCAGCATGGTGATGATAGAGGTACTCACCTCAAAGTTGTTGGAAGCAACTTGAGGGTGTTGGATGGGGGACCTCATGTCTGCGGTGCGAGCGGTCCAGTAATAGCCCATGGTATGCTCCTCGAGAATGACCACATCATTGTTCTGTGGTTCACCCATTTCTTTCTCCTCGGTGATGTGCAGTTGCTCCAAAACTTCCTCCGCAGCCAGTCGTGCCTTCAAAGTCCGCTTGAGGTTATGATAGGTTCGTTCAATCTCCTGGTCCAATGGCAGTAGATCGCCCGACTGGATACGGGCCATGCGCTACCTGCACGCAATAAGAAAAAGTAACCCATGAAAGCACACAGGTGGAAGAGAGGCTCCCCGGCAACGGCGCCAAAAACTTGACACGCTACGACACAACACTAAACTGCGACCAAGTGTAATCGCAGAATGGAAATGCAGAATAGTGGTTAGTTTACTTTATCAACCCGAGGTCTACATCTACTGCCTACTCCGTGATTATCTATTATCTAGCGAGAAAGATTTAGTGAATATGATTTAAAGCTAAAGATGATAGGAAGCAGTAAATTTTTCGAAGTTCTTAAGCAAGGGAAGAGTCACTCGGGAATGAGTTCCCCTAGCTCCTTAGTTAGGTCCAAGTCGTAATTTCCTATGGTTGCTTTACCTGTTGATTAAACTGCGGAATATCTGATAGTAGCTTGGAATCTCTTAAGCTGACCAAGCCCTCTTAGACAGACTAACCGGCAGACGACTAGTCTTCACCGAGATAGAAAGCTAAGGCAGTTAACACAGAACTCCACTATTGGAACTGGATTCCAGTGCGAAGCAATGGATTGACTAACTCTTATATAATCAATTCACTATTACCGATTGAAGAATCTCTAACAACCTAATCAGATTCTATCTATCTCAGGTTGCAACAAAAATCAAAAGAAGTTGATCATGATTCAACTGACTCAATAAACACACTTCAATCGATTAAAATCAAACAGTATCTCAATCCAAAAGTCATTACAAACATTATCCCTAACACATGGAACTAGGGTTCTTCATACCCAAGTGAGAGAGAGTTCTACTACATAGAGAGAGGGGAAACAGAATACAAAACAGTCATACTCATAATGATGAGAAGAATCTGCTCTGGGATTATGATCTTCACTCCAAGGACGAAATCCAAGCTTGATTGATGAAACCCAGCTCCAAATCAATCCTAGGGTTTGTTCTTCGCACTTTCTCTCTCTAAGACTCTGTTTTTGCTCTGAAAATCTGAATCCCTCTTCAAAGACTCGAAATTGGGTTAAAAACCCAGTATTCCACGACCAAACGCCCGTGTGAAATCCCCAGCTTGCCCGTGTGAGTCCCAAACCGTGGGGTTCGATTTAGTGACGGAAGGTGTGCCACACGGCCAGAATGGCGCGACCGTGTGGAAATCTGACCAGCCCGTGTGGCGTCTCTGGAAATCCAACACGGCCAAAAGGGGTCCTTCCACGGTCAGTGTGGCCTTGCCCACGCAAAGGAGTGCCACACGGGCGTGTGGAAATTGGGTCAGCCGGTGTGGTTTCCTTAGCTTTTCATCAAACGTCTCAACTTCGTCCATTAATCCACCCCGAACTCGTGCCCAAACCTTCATTCGTGTACTAGAACCTGAAATATCAAAAACAAGAGCACCCTAGCGTGAAATCGGTTTAAAACACCTGAAATGAGACTCAAACAGTGTAAGAAAGGTGGACAAAAATATGTGTAAATATCGAGTCATCACCCATCTTGATGGAACTACCTAAACAATGTTTCTTTTATTGTTTTTCCTTTTCTTTATAATTTTGTTGCTTGCATTAGATAATATAGTGTTGACCATCTACTAGGGAATCCCAATCCATTGTGTTTACTTTTTTGCATGGTCATTAGAATATAAGGTGTTAGTTTTTATTGGTTACTGCACTCGCTAAAACACAACACCAAACTACAACCAAGTGTAATCGCAGTTCAGAAATGCACTATAGTGGATTAGTTTTACTTATCAACTCGGGGCCTAGATGTATAGCCTACTTCGTGATTATCTATTATCTAGTGGGAAAAGTTGAGGGAAGTGTTCAAAAGAAAAATAAACAGAAAGCAGGAAACAGTTGTATTTAGAGTAACAAGGCTCACTCGAGTATGAGTCCCCCTAGATTGCAGGTAGGACAAGTTGTAATTCACCCAAGCCAAGTTGGTTGATGTTTAAACTACGGAAAGTTCTCAAACAGTCTGGATCCTCGACTAAAGTGCTCCAGACCCTCTCAGTTTGAATACCCGGCGAGCGACTAACCTCCACTGTAGCAAACTAACTAAGGAAATAAGATTCAAACTTCCTCTAGTGGGTTTTACCCCAATACAGAGTAGTGAATCGACTTCTCGACTAAAGTCGCTGATCCACTACTTCCAATTTAAGATGCTCTATTGACCTATGCAGAGATTATCTTTCTAGGTCAAAGTAGGAATCACTAGAATTTGATCAAGAATCAAGCAATTCTAAAAAAATACTTCAACCGGATATATAATCAATCAATCATTCATGGAAAAGGGTTCATACAACTCTTCCTAACATACAATCTAGGGTTCTTACATACCCAAGTGATAGAGGGGATTACTCCATAAAGAGAGAGAGGAAAGCTATGTCGGATGTAGAAATCATCGTGTAGATGGAAGAAATCTTCTCTAGGTCATCAATCGTCACTCCCCGAGGCTTGAATCGAGCTCCAATGATGGGAAAACTTTATCTAGGGCACTCAACAGTCTTTGTTGGGCGTTACCTTGGATAATTATAAGGAAAAGGTAGACGAAAGTCTAGTCGAAACCTTGAAGGAAGAGATTGGAGATTGCTTCTTACGACCACTCCTTGAACAACAGGGGGTTCGACTCCCCCGTGGTCGCTTTCTCTCTCTAAACTTCTATTTTCAGCTTCAAAACCCGTGTTCCGCTTTTAACAGCCCGAGTTGGGCTTACCCGGTCCAAATACCAGGTTGGTTATTTATGAAGTAGACCAGGTATTACTTAAAACGGTGCACAATAGCTCTCATCGCAAGGGGAAATACTCGACCTCTGGGTGAAATACCCGGTTGGCTATTTGTGGTTCACGACCAGTGGGCCTCCTGGGTTCTCCTGGGTGACCTGACCGGGTATTTTGCCTTCCAACTTCACTTTTTGCCATCTCTACCGGGTATATTTAGGAAAGACTATGGTGGGGTTGCCTCTCCACAAGCGCTTATTTACCATCTTTTAGCTGGACGTAGACGGTGGATGATCAGAGCGGATTAGGCGCAGGTGCCTCCAAGAGCGGATTCACATCGCTCTTGACGTACAACTTCAAATGGTGGCCATGCACCCGGAGGGTGCGGCCATCATCATTGGATAACTCGACCTGGCCATCTGGCAGGATGCAAGCAAGTGAATACGCAGATGGCAAGGGTGGTCGCAACTCAGAAGGTGAGACCAGCTTATATTGGTCTTCATATGTCTTTTCGCCACGCTTGGATGCCTGCAAATTTAGCCAACACTCTTCCTTGAGCTTGTTGTTTTGTAATTGGAGAACGGGAGTGTCGGAGAAGGAATGGGGGCACAATTTTTTCAGAATGGGAGAAATAGAAGGATACATGACATACTCGTGCACCTGATGAGATAAAGCATGCATAGGCCAGAGAGCAGTCATGTTATTAGCAATAGACAAGGTTATCTGCTCCTTCCCATCTCTCAAAACTAGGGTCCCATTATGCACATCAATAAGAGCTTTGGTTGTGGCCCAAAAATGCCTACATAGTATAAGAGGCACTTATGCATCGTCATTGATGTCTAAGACAACAAAATCCGCAGGATAAAAGAATCTGCCAACCTTAACTAGCAGGTCTTCCACTATGCCTCTAGGATGAACTATGGATCGGTCAGCTAATTGAATACTCATCCTAGTTGCACTTGGTTCACCTAAGCCTAGTTTCTCGAACAATTTATAATGTATAACATTGATACTAGCGACTAGATCCACCAAGGACCTCTCTACATGCAGTTTACCAATAGAGCACGAGATAGTAAAACTATATGGGTCCCTCTACTTTAGCGTAAGCTTGTTCTACAGAATGGCTGAGCACTCCTCGCTAAGCTCCACAGTGGACAACTCGCTCAACTTCTTCTTCTAAGAGAGGAGATCTTTCAGGAACTTTGAATACTTAGGCATTTGAGATAGTGCCTCCAGGAAGGATATTTGGACATTCAGCTTCCTCAACATGGACATAAAGTTCCCGATCTTTGTGGCTTGAACCTTTGGCTCCTTATTCGTCACTAGTCCTTCTTCTGACTATGCGGCAACCTGCCTCACTGCCTTTGCGTGCCGTGGTGGCTCTTCATCAGCCACCTTCCCACTTCCAAGTGTACGATTGCACTCAGTTCCTCCGGTTAATTGAGTGGGATAGGCACCATGGTAGCATGCAGGGTACCCGGGGCTCTGTGTATCACAGATTGAGCCACTCTCCCGATCTGGGTCTGAATGTCCTACAAAATAGTGTGGTGGCTCCTTTGGCCAGCTTCAAGTTCAAGGAACCTTCCTACTGCTTTCTAAATGAACTGGTCTATCTTGCTAAACTTTTGGGTGCAGGAACTGGCGAAGGTGCCTACGAGGTCTCTCAACTCAGCTATCGGGTCACGCGATGCTGCTACTACTAGGGCTGCAACCGGCGGCTGGAACTGCCTTTGTTGTTGCTGAGGGAGAGTCTGCCCCTATCTGGGCTGGTAAGAAGGTTGTTGTTGGAACTAGCTCGGGCGAGGCTGATATTGGTGTCTCTGGTCCGGCCACCCCTCATTGTAGGTGTTGCTGTAGGGGTCTATGCCTCTAGCGTTGTTGATGAAATTCATCTTCTTTTGAGGTGTAGTGGGCTCCCTTATCGCCTGACAATCCTCTACCATGTGGTTGATGCTTTAGCACCACTGGCAGCACATCGCCTATAACTAACCTACACCTGGAACCATCCCATTATTATCAAGTATCGTGACCAACTTAGTGACCACACTCACCAGATCGGACAACGGGGTATCCATGGCATGCACACCTTGGCCTGGTGCTCACTGCGATCTTTGTGCAGACCCCAATCATAACCCTGTGATTCGATACAACACAACACCAAACTATAACCAAGTGTAATCGTAGAAAGGGATTGCAGTATAGTGGCTCAAGTAATAAATATCAAATCCACGGGTCTCTATAGTTACTATTACTCAGCTTTAGTTCATTATCTAGCAAACCATATTAAAATGGAAGAACTAAAACTACTCTAGCAAACTACTGTTAATGTTAATCTAATTACAGGTTGGAAACTCACTTAAGTATGATTCCCCCTAGCCACTAGCCAGATTAATGGTTGATGATCTCTAACCTGTTTCACTTTCATTCACAATGTGGAGAATCCTTGACTAGACCTTGAATCTCGACTAAAGAAACAAGGCCCTCTTGAGTCGATTGCCTAGAGGAACTTATCCTTCTCTAGAACAACCGATCAAGGCATTCTGAACTAGATTCCCTATATAGAATGAGGTTCTTAGTCGATACAAAGTTGTGAATCGACTGTCAACTAAAGAAATGGATCCAATACTATTAATCTATGGTGCTCTATTGACCTAATTCGGTATTCGCTCTCATAGGATCAAAGCAAAATCAATAATCTCGACTAAAGCATAATTGAGTCATGAAAACATGCATAGATTGAATATGAACTCAAGATTATCAAGTAGGAGTACTCATACAATCATCCAATCAAACAAACATGGTTGGGTTCCTCACATCCTAAGTTAAGGGAAGTTACTCCATAGAGAAGAGAGAGCATGCAGTATAACTTTCCAAATCTTCAATCTTCATGTCTATACTTGTTCCTTGAGCTCCAATGGTGAAAAATCATCCAAAATAGCTCTAAGAATGGCTCTAGATTGCCCTCTCTCTCTCTCTTTGGTTCGTCCCTTGGGTGTTTGGGAACCAAAACCCCAGCTCTCTCCTCCAAAACGCACAAAACAGGCTTTTATACCCGCTTCTGGAAGTTACCCAGTCGGGTATTTCAGATCCCCGGTCGGGTAATTGGATCTCCTGAACAAGTATTTATTCTGATCAAAATATCCTACCTGACTTCAAAATTCCCTATCTGGGATTTGGACCTGGGATTTCACACTTCCGGGTCACTTGTTTTTTATTTTTCATTTCTCCCTCGTTCGGACTCCGAATAAGGTGTCGTTTGATCTCAGACACTCATAATCTTTTCCTCTTCCTTCAAATAATAAGTTTACATGATTCTTACACACAAAATGAGGTAGAAATCCATTTTTATTCAGGGCATGCCGATTTTCTTCCCCTGAGTCGTCAATTGATCTCTGATTGACTTGAAACTTGCGCTTATGCTTCACTTTATGTGTTGGGACCTGAAATGTGAAAAAGGAACACAACCTAGTGTAAAATAGGCAAAAGTGTGATAAATACCAAACTAAACAATCAATAAAGGAGGGGTAAAACATGCGTAAATACGGTGTCATCACCCTGCTCAGCCATATCTTCAAAGAGTTAGTTCGACTGCAGTGGCATCTTAGTCAGCATGTTCCCACCATAAACCAAGTCGGTTAGCTGCTTATCTTCAAAAGAGAGAGACCGATCGAAGGTACTCACTTTGAAGGTATCATTGAAACGATGGTTGGGACACTTCAGGAAGTGACTTTGATATCTCCACCAAGCATCCCGGATAGTCTCTTCCTCCTCTTGGGAAAAATGGGTAATATCCTTCTGCAGGTTCGCTGTTTTAGAAGGAGGATGATAGCGGGTCAGGAATTTGTTGGCTCAGTCGGTGAATGTGGTGATTGACCCCGGAGGCCGGTTGTCTAGCCACAGCTTGGCATTTCCCTCCAGATTAAATAGGAAGTAGCATAGCTGGATGGCATTTTTGGGACCCCATTGATCTTGATCCCATCAACCAGCTCTTGGAATCATCACAAGTGCGTGCGGGGTCACTCACCTGTCTTCCCATGGAAAAACATTGAACCTCTCAACATTGTGATAACAGAGGTATTCAACTCAATGTTGTTGGCAGCAACTTGAGGGTGTTGAATGCTTGACGTCATGTCTGCGGCACTGGCGGTCCAGTACTATCCCATGGTCTGTTCCTCGGCCTGATCTTCCACATCCCCAACTCCATTATTGGCATCACCCATTTCTTCTGCCTGTGCAATGTTCAATTGAGCCAAAGCTTCCTCCGCAGCCAGTCGCGCCTTCAATGCTCTCTTAAACTAACGATAATTCCGTTCTAGCTCGTGGTCTAACGGATATAGATCTACCGACTGGCTACGGGTCATGCACTACCCATGTCAAATTAATTAATTAATTGCATTAAGCTAGGGACATGTCAAATTAATTAATTGCATTAAGCTCGTGGTCTAACGGATATAGATCTTCCTCCTTCTCAATCACTTCTTAGGTGGCGACTCCCGGAGTCACCTTCACACTTCCCACTTAAATTGCATTCACCCCGGCATGGTCCTTAGGGTTCGCCACGGTTTGGGAAGGTAGGGCTCCCTTTGGTATCTTGGTGAGGATGCCTACAAGATTTCCGATTTGCACCTCCAAACTATGGAGGCTCTCTTGATGGCTTCGAAGACCCGCCTCGACAGAGGTAAACTTGGTGGTCCCCACATCCATAAATTGCTCTATCTTCCCAAACTTTTGAGCACTCGTACTCACGAAGGTGTTCACTAGGTCTTCAAGCTTAGACAGCTTGTCGGGTTGTTATTGTTGTTCAAACCCTTGGCCACCTTGTGCTTGGTACGGTTGTTGGAAGCTTGAGCCTTGGACTTGAGGCCTTTGTTGGATGAAGGTTGGCTGAGGTTGGTAATTTCTCGTGGGGCCTCGAATTAGTCGGTGATGACCAAGCAAAATTTGGGTGGTTCCTCCATCTGGGATTATAAGTATTGTTATACGGGTTGCTAGCCCTAGCATTTGCCACGAAATTGACTTGTTCTTCCGGAGCGGTTGCCTCCTTCATTTCCTGACACTCTATCATCTCATGGCTAGTGCTCGAGCACCAGTCGCACGACATCACCGGCCTTTTCCTTGCTTCTTATCTTCAAGCATTACCTTTATCAATTTATCCAAATTCGCCTCAAGCGGAGCGCTCGCTCCCACACTTCTCACTCCCCTATCATTGGTTACCCTCCCCCTTCTAGTCAATCCCCTGTCGTACCCCATAAGGGCCATGTCTTTAAGTAGCTCGGTTACTTGGGGCGGAGCCATATTCATCAATTTCTCTTGACACAAGGAGTCAATGAGAATTTTGTCTTCTGGGATTAGACCTCCGTAGAAGGTTTAAATCCGAAACTGTTCTTCAGACCCGTGTTGAGGCCACTGAAGAAATTAATCGGAGTACCTCTCCCAAGCGCCCCTCAAGGTCTCGTCCTCTTCTTGCTCGAAATGGGTAATCTTCTTTCTCCACTCCGTCGTCTTCGAAGGAGGGCATTAGCGAGTCATGAACTTGTTAAGGAGGTCATCCCATGAGGTGATTGACCGAGGTGGGCGATTGTTTAGCCACCGGAGTGCTTTTCCCGCAAGTGAATAGGGGAAAAGCCTTAGTTGCAAAGCTTCGGCTGGCACAACATTGATTTTCAAGCTCCTCGTGAGCTCCAAGAATCTATGCACATGCTCTCTTGGTGACTCTATCTCAAGGCCGTGGAACAAAGCATTGTTCTTTATCATAGTCACGAGAGTCATCTTGATCTCGAAATTGTTTGCCGCCACGGGAGGGTGTAGGATTGGCGATTGAATGTCTGTCGGCCGTGGAGCCATATAGTACTTCATTGTCCTCGGTGCTTCCTCTTCCTCCGCCGCCTCGTTAAGGTTACGAGCTTGGGTGGCTCCATCTTGTCTTTGGCTCCCCGCCATTTCTACTCCAATGTCGGGTGCACCTTCCACTTCTTCAACTTCTACTCCACTTAAACCGGGACCAAATTGTTGTCGCCTTTCCTCCCTTCTTCTCCTTGCCTCCACTAGCTCTCTCTCCCGTGCTAGGAGTCAAAGAGTTCGGTTTTTGTCCACGCCACTGGGTAGCAAAGGTTCCATATTACTCCGGGTCATGCACCTCCAACACACAATCAGAAAACAACACCAAGTCTAGCACAAGCAAAGCACACACACTTTCAAAACTGGAAATTAAAAGCTAGATTAACACAAAACAACTTTTTCAAGATAATAGACCGTTGTCCCCGACAACGGCGCCAAAAACTTGACTCGTCCCGAATACCACATTTAATTCGTGCCTAAGGTCCAAATATAAAGCTTAGTCGGGTGCAGTACAGGGCAAGTATGTTTAAATATTGACTCGGGCCGGTCCGTGTACCCCTACTTCAGTCATTTGAATCATTATCTAGCGACTTAGTTTTGGTTGAAAAGTTTTCTAATTAAAGTAAAGCAAGGTAAAAGTAAATGATTTGAAAGCTCTTTTGTGAGAAGGATCACTCGGGTGTCGCTTCCCCCTAACTACTACCATGGTATGTGAATCGAAACAATTGGTATGGGCAAGGTGACCGCGAGCTGCTAGGGTACGCAAATATGGTCATAGACCACACTCTCCATTGCTAAACCGAGGGATGCATTGTAGGCTGTCACTCGGCCCTCTCGGTTTAGGCAAACGATGGTTGACTTACTCCCTCACTCAACCCAAAGGTTGGTAGGCTTCTTAACCAAATTGCTTAATCCAACATCGAGGTTTGCCCTAAATTAACCCAGATAGGTGACTTAAAAAGCCCTAGGAATACCAACTCAATTGAGCCTCCCTTGAAGGGGGTTTTCCCTCTCTAGTCTAGGTTAAATTGGCCAATTAGATTGCTAAGCACAAACATGCACAATCAACATGAATAATACCTCAATCATTGAATTAAACAACACCCATAAACAATCATTCAATTCACATAACAAAAACTACATGGTAGATAGTTAGGGTTTCACAACACCCAAGTGAAAAAGAAATCTACTCCATACTTGAAATTGGAGAAACACAAGGGGAAGAGGTAGAAACCATCATGGAGAGGATTTGATGACTCGATACTTGCACATGTTTTCCCCTTTGTTTCTTGATTGCTTAAGCTTGCATTATTGCTTCTTTGGCCTATTTTACGCTAGGTTGTGTTCCTTTGTCACATTTCAGGTCCTATCACATAAAGTGAAGCATAGGCGCAAGTTTCAAGTCAATCGGAGATCAATTGGCGATTCAGGAGAAGAAACTCTGGCATGACCTGTAGAAGAATGGATTTCTACCTCACTTTATGTACAAATAATCATGCAAGCTTGTCATGAAAAGAAAGAGGACGAGACTACGAGCGTCTAGGATCAAACGGCGACTGATTCGGAGTCCGGACGAGGGAGAAACGAAGCATTGAATATAAGGGAACAGGTTCGGCAGTGATTACACGGGCAGGAGGCCTTCAGAACACGGCCGTGTTCTGTGGCAGTGTAATTAACCCTAGCCAAAGCACGGGCGGGCTGAGGCAAAGCACGGCCGTGCCCTCGACCGTGCTTTGGCCACAGATGCCCTTTTAGGCAGATTTTCAGCCAAAAGAGGGGGGATTCAAGTTTTAGAGAGAGAGCGATTCCTAGAGAGAGAAAGCGACGAACAAGAGTCTCCAAGTGCCCTAGCTTGATCTTCATCACCATTGGAGCTTGGCTTGAGCTTGGAAGAGTGCCGATCAATGTCCAGGAGCTGAAATCCATCCTTCACAGTATGGTTTCCGCATCTGATTCTGTTTTTGCTTCTTTCTCCATGGAGTAGTTCTCCCATTCATCTGGGTGTGGGAAACCCTAGATCTGTATGTAAGGATTGATTGTATGAACCCAAGTACTGTTTCTATGATTTGATTATATTCGATTGAGGTTTGAATGATTGAATGGCATGAATCCTGATCAAATTCCTGTTTTTTCTGCTTTAACCTAGAATGAGAATATCTGCCTAGGTTGATAGAGCATCCTTAATTGAAGGTAGCGAATTGGTGACTTTAGTCGAGGAGCTAATTCGCTATTTTGTACCGAATTCCATTCGGTAGTGGAGGTTTGGTTCGTTAGGGCCTCAATCTGTTTACTCCGGTGGAGGTTAGTCGCCCGCTAGAGACTCAGATTGAGAGGGTCTGAAGACCTTTAGTCGAGACTTCAGGCTGTTTGAGAACCTTCCGCAGTATAACTATCATAGAAATTGAACTTGGTAAGTACAATCCGGCTTAACTGCAGTCTAGGGGGAACCATATCCGGGTGACCTCTCTTAACCTGAAAACAACCGTTTAGTTGCTTTGCTTGCTTGTTAGTTTAGATCTTCACTAAAGTTTCGTTGCTAGATAATACGAATTCACTGAGTAGTCATCACATCTAGGACCCGGGTTGACATTAAAACCCAAACCCGCTATACTACGCTTTAGGAAGTGGTTACACTTGGCCATTTTCTAGAGTGACAATAGGAGTGAGTCAAGTTTTTGGCGCCGTTGCCGGGGACGGCTAGGTTGTTGAAGAAAAGTGATTTCTGTTACTTTAGCATTTTCGCATTGAGTGTTTCTTCTTTCCCACTTGTGCCTTCACGGGTTTGCATTGCTTGATTGTGTGTAGATAGTGCATGACCCGTAGCCAGTCGGGAGGTTTACTGCCGTTGGATCCAGAGATTGAACGCACCAGCCGCCAACTTAGGAGACAACATCGAGCTAGACTGGCTACGGACGAGCGCAGAGACGGCCAATTGAGCAGCGAGTCCGAGGACGAGTACGAGATGGAAGGCGACCACAACCCACCTCCTGGGAACCAGTTCCTGGGGAACGACCCCAATCCCCAGGCAGCTGGGATCCATCATTATCCACCACCACCGGGTCCCACCTTGGAGTACTACTACACTCCACGGATTGCTGACATCCGCCCGGTCATCCTCTATCCGCCAATTCCAGCAAACAACTTCGAGATCAAGCCATGCTGGATTCAACTCATTACATCCTCTATCCAGATCCATGGCTTGAAGGATGAGGAGGCCCGGGCACATCTTTCCCGTTTTCTGCAGCTGCCAAACGGGTTCAAGCTGAACGGTGTCCCGGATGATGCAATTCGCCTTCACCTCTTCCCCCATTCTCTGGCGGGGAATGCTAAGAGGTGGTTGGAGACCCAGCCCCCATTGTCCATCACTTCTTGGGACGATCTGGCAGATAAGTTCGTGCACAGGTACTATCCGGCATCGAAGACCACAGAGATTCAGCGGGAGATCACTCACTTCCGCCAAGAGCCAGATGAGTCACTTCGTGATGCATGGGAGCGGTACATGGGATACTTCTGGCAGTGTCCCCATCATGGCTTCAGTGATGCTTTCACAGTGGGGAACTTCTACAGTGCCCTCACCTCAGACAGCCAGAGGGTGATCGAGTCTCCATGCCCAGGAGGGGATATTCTCACTAAGACTCCACCAGAGCTGAACTAGATGATCAGTACCTTGGCTGCCCGCGATCATTCCTGGGGGCAGAGCAGCAGAGGCAGACATTCCCGGGACCGTGGTGTGCACGCCGTGGAGGCCGGATCCGGGTTAGAGCAGCAGGTGGCTGAGTTGGTGCAGACATTGAAGCAGACCAACAGCCTCCTTCCGGGCCGAGGTGTAGCTACGCCTCCAGTAGCTCAGTGCCAGTGGTGTGAGAGCCCGAACCACCTGGTGGAGGATTGTCAGTCTATGAGGGAGTCCTCTACTCCCCAAGAGCAGGTGGACTTCATCGCCAATGCTCGGCGCCTGGACCCGTACAGCAATACCTACAATGAGGGATGGCGCCAGCATCCCAACTTTGCCTGGAGCAGCAACACCAACAAACCACCTGGTTTCCCAGCACCAGCAGGTGGCTTTCAGCAAAGGTAACCCTTCCAGGTTAGGCAAGGACCATCACCACAGCAGCAGCCCTACCAGCCTAGGCAGGGGCAGCCATTCCAGTAGCCCCAGCGCCAGTATGCCCAGCGTCCAGCAGCCACAGCTCCAGATAACCAGATGACCGATCTGAAGAATATTTTGGCGGCATTCATGACCACCAGCCAGGCGAATTTCACGAGGGTGGACCAGAGCATAGCCTCTCTGGAGGCCGGACAGAGGAACCAGGGTGCTATTCTCCAAGATTTACAGCACCAAGTCGGTGCCCTAGCGCGCCAACTTACTGCCCGGGCCCCGGGGACTCTACCTGCCACCACCATCCCCAATCCACGGGAACCGCACGAGCAGCTGGATGCCATCTTCACCAGGAGTGGCAGGCCCACATCGGCTGATCCTGCCCCGACCAGGCAGGAGGAACCACTACCTGCTTCAGCACTTCCAGCCGATGATGCAGAAGTGCGGGTGGAGAAGGAAGCCCCTGCTCCCAAGCCACAACCAGTGGTTAAGGAGCACGTACCCCAACTTCCCTTCCCCACTCGCTTACACAAAGACAAGCTGGAGACTGAGTTTGCCAAGTTTATGGCAATGTTGAAGCAGCTCAACATCAGCGTACCATTTGTGGAGGCACTGTCGAAGATGCCCAAGTACGCAAAGTTCATGAAAGATCTCCTCACCAACAAGAAGAAACTTGGGGATCTCTCGACAGTGCTGCTGAGCGAGGAATGTTCTGCTGTCCTGCAGAACAAGCTGCCCGAAAAGCGCAAGGACCCAGGGAGTTTTACTATCCCTCTTACTATTGGCAGCATGCATATAGGAAAGTCCTTGGCGGACCTAGGTGCTAGCATTAATGTCATGCCATACAAATTGTTCAAGAAGCTAGACCTAGGTGAACTTAGCCCTACTGGATGAGCATTCAGCTAGCTGACCGTTCCGTTGTGCATCCTAGGGGTATCATAGAGGATCTGCTTGTTAAAGTGGGTGCATTCACATATCCTGTTGATTTTGTTATTCTGGATATAAATGATGATGTGGATGTGCCTTTGATTTTAGGGAGACCATTTCTCGCCACCGCCAAGGCACTTATTGATGTGCATGATGGTAAACTGATCCTGCGTGCTGGGAATGAACAGGCTACTTTTTCTGTGACTGATTTCGATCACTGTGCTATGATTGCTGTCACACCTGTGCATGCCATGTCTGATCAGGTACACGAGCCTGTCGTGTATCCTTCTGCACCTCCCATTTTGCAGGACCCCCCTCTCACTCCTTCGCCGCCGCTCCCTCCAGCCTCACCACCGAATAAAAAGCTCAAAGAGGAGTGGCGGCCGAAGCAGCAGGTTGCTAAGCCTGCACGGAAGAAGGGTGGAGACCACTACGAGCTGGTCCCGCCCCCTGCACCACGATCACCCTGGCCGTCCGGGTACTCACTCGCCTGCATCTTGCCGGATGGCAAGGTCGAGCTGACCGATGGTGGTGGTCGCATCCGTCGGGTGCATGGCCACAACCTGAAGCTGTACCTCAAGAGCGACGTGGATCCGCTCTTGGAGGCACCTGTTCCTGCACCTCCCTGAGTATCCACCATGGGCGTCCAGCTAAAAGACGGTAAAGAAGCGCTTGTGGGGAGGCAACCCCACCACGGTTTGACTTTCTTTCTTGTGTTTTGAGTCGGATTGTAATCCAGTTTGGTTTTGGTTTGTTTGCTTTTGTTTTGGATGAGGTATTATTGGGCTGATCATTGGACCTAACATATTGTGTTTGAGCTCTTCTATCACCCAGTGTGTGTCTTTTGTTGACTTTAGCTCTGTGCCTCGGACTGGTTCCCCTTCCAGTCCCCTGCTATTGTCCGGTCTGCCTCTCCAACTCCGTTCCTGATCTCATTTCACGGTAACATCGTTCCCCTTCCCTCTGCTCCATTGAGGACATTGTCGCATTTAAGTGTGGGGGGGTTCTTTGTATTAATTGGAACGTGTGTATGGGTGCTTGGAGCCTAGTCCAGTGTCCAAATCTCGCGATTTGAGGGCTCCAAGCACTGTTGTTTGCTTGATAATTGATTGTATTGGCATTGTGGATGTGATTAGAGAATTGAATGGCTTTTGACTCGATGCATGACAACTTGAGTGTGACTAA
The DNA here is from genome assembly GCA_946122785.1 of Linum tenue. Classification (NCBI taxonomy): domain Eukaryota; kingdom Viridiplantae; phylum Streptophyta; class Magnoliopsida; order Malpighiales; family Linaceae; genus Linum; species Linum tenue. The sequence goes on from CAMGYJ010000004.1 coordinate 35,103,142, forward strand.
GACAGCCTATTACGATGACTGAGATGTGTAGTAGCGTTGTGTAGGGGTTCAGTTTTCAACTGTTTGCTTACCAAATGTGACTTGGTTTGATCACTTGCTTTTGACAGTCATTTATGCATCTAGTTCAGGGAATCAGAATGTGAGATAGAGCATATAGGTAGCCATGTGAGATTTGAGCCTGCTCGTTTCTTTTTTGTGCGATAGATCCCTCTTCCATGAAATGTAGCATTCACGTTGTCACTAGCTAAGATGATGGAGGCATAGGATTAGCCCACGACCAAACTGACTGTCTTGATGTGTCATATCCCCTAGTCAGCCCCTTTGAGCCGTGTGTTATCCTTTCTTTCGGTCTACAATGAAAAATCACCCTTTGCATCTTTTAGAAGGTTCCACAGAGTGGTTTTTACGTGTTTTCTGCTGTTTCTGCTAAATGTAATGTGAGGGTTGGAGGTAGTACTTAAAAGTTGGGCGTGTATATGAAAAATGTGCAGAGGTGGTGGGTCTCTTAAGGAATGAATAAAGAAAAACAAAGAAAAAAAAATGAAAGCAAAAGAGAGCCACCACCAGAATTCTGAATAATGCCCATTAGGTAGTGTTTCTTAGCAGTCGTGCTAGGAAATGCTAACATTTATATAACCTCCTTCGCTCTTGTGCCTAAAGAAGTTGAGTAATGCAGAATAGCAGAATGAAAGTTACTGGTTTGCTTGACTATGGTTTTGTCGGGTTTGGAAATGTGGAACCTTGTGCTAGAACTACCACCACCTTAAAGGCTTTTTCCCCATGTCCAAGACCCTAGCCAGTCATTTGAACCTGTGTCTAAGACCTCCGGATTAGTTAGTGGTGACACCCCCTTATGTGAACTCTAGCATTTAGAGGCTGCATTCATGGTGAAGAGACGTTAGGGATTGAGAGAATAAGCATGCGCATTTTTCGCATCAATTTGTCCTGACCCCACTGGTCGAGAGTGAGTGATTCATTTTCTCATTTTCTCTATACTCTTTACCCCGGTGAGGACCTAGATTGCTCGGTCTTAATTCTGATGTCTTGAGCTTTGTGCATAAAGTGACTGTTTGAACAAGTGATTGAGTCAAGTCTATGTTGGTTGGTGAACAGGAAAGAACTCTCCCTTTGCTCGACTTTATTGCATTCGAATGTCATCTGTGGTGGTTGTCTAGGTTGTTGTTCGAGTTGCCATGTGTTGATGATCGAAAGCCAGTATGATCCACGTGTTTTGTGCCAATATGATTTGCCCTAAAGCCTGCTTGATTGAAATATTTTGAGCTTACCTTGTGTCTGACTTGGTTTGCTTGGGGACAAGCAAACGGTTAAGTGTGGGGGGATTTGATGACTCGATACTTGCACATGTTTTCCCCTTTGTTTCTTGATCGCTTAAGCTTGCATTATTGCTTCTTTGGCCTATTTTACGCTAGGTTGTGTTCCTTTGTCACATTTCAGGTCCTATCACATAAAGTGAAGCATAGGCGCAAGTTTCAAGTCAATCGGAGATCAATTGGCGATTCGGGAGAAGAAACTCTGGCATGACCTGTAGAAGAATGGATTTATACCTCAATTTATGGACAAATAATCATGCAAGCTTGTCATAAAAAGAAAGAGGACGAGACTACGAGAGTCTGGGATCAAACGGCGACTGATTCGGAGTCCGGGCGAGGGAGAAACAAAGCATTGAATATAGGGGAACAGGTTCGGCAGTGATTACACGGGCAGGAGGCCTTCAGAACACGGCCGTGTTCTGTGGCAGTGTAATTAACCCTAGCCAAAGCACGGGCGGGCTGAGGCAAAGCACGGCCGTGCCCTCGACCGTGCTTTGGCCACTGATGCCCTTTTAGGCAGATTTTCAGCCAAAAGAGGGGGGATTCGAGTTTTAGAGAGATAGAGCGATTCCTAGAGAGAGAAAGCGACGAACAAGAGTCTCCAAGTGCCCTAACTTAATCTTCATCACCATTGGAGCTTGGCTTGAGCTTGGAAGAGTGCCGATCAACGTCTAGGAGCTGAAATCCATCCTTCACAGTATGGTTTCCGCATCTGATTCTGCTTTTGCTTCTTTCTCCATGGAGTAGTTCTCCCATTCATCTGGGTGTGGGAAACCCTAGATCTGTATGTTAGGATTGATTGTATGAACCCAAGTACTGTTTCTATGATTTAATTATATTCGATTGAGGTTTGAATGATTGAATGGCATGAATCCTGATCAAATTCCTGTTGTTTCTGCTTTAACCTAGAATGAGAATATCTGCCTAGGTTGATAGAGCATCCTTAATTGAAGGTAGCGAATTGGTGACTTTAGTCGAGGAGCCAATTCGCTATTCTGTACCGAATTCCATTCGGTAGTGGAGGTTTGGTTCGTTAGGGCCTCAATCTGTTTACTCCGGTGGAGGTTAGTCGCCCGCTAGAGACTCAGATTGAGAGGGTCTGAAGACCTTTAGTCGAGACTTCAGGCTGTTTGAGAACCTTCCGCAGTATAACTATCATAGAAATTGAACTTGGTAAGTACAATCCGGCTTAACTGCAGTCTAGGGGGAACCATATCCGGGTGACCTCTCTTAACCTGAAAACAACCGTTTAGTTGTTTTGCTTGCTTGTTAGTTTAGATCTTCACTAAATTTTCGTTGCTAGATAATACGAATTCACTGAGTAGTCATCACATCTAGGACCCGGGTTGACATTAAAACCCAAACCCGCTATACTACGCTTTAGGAAGTGGTTACACTTGGCCATTTTCTAGAGTGACAGTAGGAGTGAGTCAGGCTTCCAATCTTATTTTTACTTGTGCTGAACTTCTCTTGAGGAGAATCTTCCCAAATCCACTCTTTGAGCAAAACCCTAGCCTACTTCTCTTTGGTTCGTCTTTCTCTCTCTAAAATCAGAAGAAGAAGACTTTCTCACTCTTTGGGCTCTCCCCTCTCTCTTCCTTTCAGCTCTTCTTTTAAAAAGGATCATGGTCAGTTAACGGCCTCAGTTCACGGCCGTGAACTCTGAAACGCATTTGTGAACTCTAGATGGGCGTCGAAACGCACCGCTTCGCTTGCACGTGTTCACAGGCAACAGCTACAGTTCACGGTCTTAGTGACCATGAACTCAATTAGCGTCAGTAACTTGAGATTTGGCCCTGGATGCCTTGATGTTCACGGGAAACAGCTCTTCTTCACGGTCTTAGCAGACCGTGAACTTTCAAGAAAAGCCTTGAACTGATGGTTTTTCACCTCTTCTCCCGGTTTTCGTTCCTTTTCGTCCAACTTTCTACTCCGAAGCTGGTTTCACCTGTTATATCCTGAAATCATGCTAAACACACAAGAAACCTTGCGTAAAACCACCTTTTTAGGAGTACAATTGCTACAAACACCAAAGTAAAACGGGATAAAATATTTACAATTAGGCCCTAATCAATCATTTCAAGCAAATCAAGCAACAGACAAGAATATAATCCCTTGGTTTGACTAACAAAAAATCGCCCAATATAAACCACCTTATGCATTCAGCCTTCCTCCCACCCTTGTATGTTTATTGAGTTCAATTGGATATCAAACATTACCACCATCCTTCCACAATTCAAAAGAGAAACCTCTCTGATTTAATTATTTTTCAAGCGTTTTCATTCATGGATCAACTTCTCAATCATGAAACGACACCAATAAAATGGGAAATAATCATCAACAAAGTATTGAAACTCAAAGTCGCTTGAGTTACTTTATTCAACCATGATAGAGATATAATCAATTACCTAAAAATATTTGGGTGAATTTGGTCGAATTATTTAAATTTGTGGTCAATGTATCTCCATACTTAATTGGTTTGTTTCAGTAATAGCCGAATTAATGTTTTTAACAAGAACAACGGAAGAAGTTAGCATAAAGATATGCACTAGCATATTAAACAATCATTTTTGGGATAAATTAAGGGTTAATATATTTGTATGGCTTGAACTTTGACCAAAATAAATATCCTGGTCAATCTTTTCGATCTATAACATCCTGACCCAAACTATACATCAAAATAACTAAATTGGTCAAACCCGACGTTTGACCGTTAACTTGGACGGTCAAACGTGTTGACTAACGGTATTTTAATTAAGTTGAAAAGATTGACCAATCAGCATGTTTAACGGTCAAACCTCGGGTTTGGCCAATTTAGTTATTTTGATGTATAGTTTGGGCCAGGATGTTATAAATCGAAAAGATTGGCCAGGATGTTTATTTTGGTCAAAGTTCAGGCCATACAAATATATTAACCCATAAATTAAACCCATCAAAATTTTCATTGCAATCTGCAAAATTAATGAGTTTGCGAGAAAACTAGACTCTACCGTTTTGTAGACAAATTAAACCCATCAAAATTTCATTGCAGTCTGCAAAATTAATGAGTATGTGAAAAAACTAGACTTTACTACACTTACAAAGCCCGGAAAAATTAAATGCACTAGCATATTTTTTTTTCGGATTAGAAGGAGGCCGGAGCCAAGAAGGAGAAAGAGTTACAGGGATGGGGGAAGAGGGAGTTACAATGCGACGGTGAAAAGTAACTCCTAACATATCATCTCTTAGAATTTGTCTTAGCCTGCTTGGTGGGTCCGTATGTTCATACACACCGTTGGGATAGACGAGACTGTGCTTCGAGAGTCAGTCCGCGGCTCTATTCCCTTCCCTGTATGTATGAACAATACGAACTAACCAATCGAGACTAATTTTCCTGCGAATACCTGCTAAGAGAGTGGCATAGGGGTGAATCGGGTCTTGTCTGTTCTCAATGAGGTGTATAGCTAGCTGAGAGTATGATTCAATTTTGATCGCCCTGTGTCCTTCCTTCCAAGCTAGCTCCATTCCATGGCTGAAGGCCCAGAGCTCCGCCAAAGCAGTAGTGGTGATGCCCAAATTTGCCACAAAGCCCTTCAACCACTTCTCTGTACCATCCCGCAACAGACCCCCTGCTCCTGCAGGCCCTGGATTGCCATTAGAGGCGCCGTCGATATTCAGGGTAATCCAACCACTCTCCGGGCCGCCCCATCCAATGTCCGCCATCACCCGCGTAACTGGCCGGTTCCTGTTGTCTTGAAATGGGGTGGGTGAAAGCCAAGAGTCACTCCAGAGCTTAGTTTTGGCAAGGATGGAAAACTCCAAATTTGGGGGAGACATCGCCGTCCCAACTCCTTTGAAACAAAACGCCGTGCGGTTCTTCCAGATGAGCCAAGCTGCAGTGCTAAAAAACGCAGGCCACTCGACCCCATTACCTGTGGTATCGTTGCTCGTGAGATTCATGCGCAGCCAGTCAGCCACTCTCGAAGATTACAGCTGAAGAAAGAAGTTTGCTGCTGTTTGGGGACGTGACGGGACCAAAAGAAAATGGCCGGAGTGCAGTCCCTGAGGAGATGCAGAACAGTCTCCGGCTGGCCAGAGCATCTCGCACAATCCGGGTTGTCCGCCACCCTCCTGCTGTAGCGTAAGGCGTTTGTTGCAAGCTTCTCCAGGGATGCTTGCCACATGAAGCAACGAACCCGCTCCAGGGTGGGCAGCTTCCAAATAATCTTCCAAATAGCCTCCTCTTGGTCTGGTTGGTGCTGAGATAATAGGTGGAAAGCTGATTTGATGGTGAAGCTTCCGTCTGCAGATGCCGACCAGAACAGTTGATCCTCTTCTTCAGTTTCATTGTCCACCGCCACGCTCAAGATCTTTTGCACCAAGTCTTCGGAGAGATAGTTCTCAAAGAGCTCCTTCCTCCAGCAGCCATCTTCCCGCACAATATCCGCCACCTTGGCTCTTTCCATATCTGGCAGAACGTGATCAGTAGCCAGCTCCCGGAGGGGTACCTGCAAAATCCGGCAGTCAAGCCAAAAATGAGTCTTTCTACCATCCTTTATATTCCACGCACACCCCTTCTTAAGAAGACTAGCAACTTTAGCAATGCTAGCCCAGCAGAAAGAACTTCCCTTAATCGGACGGATCATATCCAAATCTTGACGATGGCGGGCATACTTCGCTTTCATCACCTGCGTCCAGATGTTGTCTTTATCATGGAGAAGTCTCCAGCCACATTTGGCCAACATAGCCAGGTTTGCCTGTCTCGTGGGAAAGATGCCCACACCACCTTGTTTTTTCGGCATGATCATCTTCTCCCATGCCACCAAGTGCATCTTCGCCCTCACCTTCTCGTCTCCCCAGATAAAGTCTCTGTTGAGCTTATCAATTGACTTGCAGACTCCCATGGGAATGAGCTCCGTCTGCATGTCATAGACAGGCAAGGAAACAGACACATACTGGGTTAGAGTAAGGCGGGCCGCAAAGGACAGCCGCTTAGCTTTCCAAGGAGCCATCCTCTTCTGAATTCGAAGGATGAGGGATTGGTATCGTCCTTTGGTCACTCTCTCCTAGATCGCCTGAATCCCAAGGTATCTCCCTAAAGCCGCTTTAAGAGGGATACCCGCATGCTGGTTGAGTTGAACTGCTTTCCAGCGGCTGATATTGGGAGAGACATATAAGATGGACTTGTTGTAATTGACTCGTTGCCCCGAGCTGAAACAGAAATCCTCCAGGCATTGCTTTACTGCAGTTATCTGGCGACTTTCTGCTTCTGCGAACAGGAGGTCATCTGCAAATAATAGATGTGTCAGAGTCGGACCATTCACTGAAAGCTTCACAGGTTTCCAGAGACCCTCCCTAACTACAAGTTCAATTCTATGAGACAAGCATTCCATACACACACACAAAAAAACAGGTAAGGGGAAAGAGGATCTCCCTGACGAACTCCGCAAGACGGGCAGATGGGTTGAGATAGCTCCCCATTCCAAAGAATTCCCATCCTGTTTTGCTCCACGCAGTACATAATGCAATTAATCCAGGAACTAGGAAGACCGACCTCCTTCAGAGTATCTCTCAGGAAGTCCCATCTCAATCTATCATATGCCTTCTCTAAGTCGATCTTGAAAACCAGACCTCCCTTCTTGCCTCTTTTCTTCCTGAAGGAATGAAGCACCTCCTGAACAACCAGGATGTTATCCGTCGTTTGTCTTCCCGGGATGAAACTACTCTGTCGCGGGGACACCAGCTTCCTCACAAGCGGCTTCACCCTGCTCGTCATAGCTTTCGTAATGGCTTTTAGGGACACATTGTTGAGATAGATGGGCCTGAGGTGAGTCACTCACTCCGGAACCTCCACCTTAGAAATGAGAACCAGGGTGGAATCGGTAACTGAGGGTGGCAGCTCCCCGCTAGCAAAGAACGCAAGCGCCATATCTGTCAGAGGCCTCACAACCACTCTCCACATATGCTGATAAAAAGTCGCATGAAAACCGTATGGCCCAGGCACCTGGAAGGGCTTCATATCAATAATGGCTTTGTGAACATCCAAGGTCTTGAAAGGGCGGAGTAGAGCCAACAGCTCCTCCTGTTAAGCCACGAAAATTGACCTGTCGGTAATTTGTCCTCATACACAGAATCATCCTGCAGATAAAGGTTAGAAATGGAATCAAACACTAGTAAAGCAAGGGATTGGGGATCATTCACCCAGTTGGCGGCCTCGTCCTGTAGCGCTTCGATCTTCTTCCTTCTTCTTCTGAGGTTGGTTTGCTGGTGAAAATAAGTCGTATTCCGCTTTCCGAACTTCACCCACTTGTCTCTGGCCTGTTGAAACCATAACATTTCCTCTTGCTCCAGCACCTGGTCCAATTCTCCCTCAAGTTTGGAGTGGAGCTTAGCTAGACCAGGTGAGAACTGACTGGCAAGGCGGTCCTCCACTCCTTTGATGCGTGCCAGAAATCTCCTCTTCTTCTGTTGGATGTTGCCAAACATATTAGAATTCCAATCTTGGAGAATACCTGCAAGGCTCGACAAAGCAATGGGACGAAGAGCTTGGTTATCCCAGGCGTTAGACACAAGGTCCTGTAGCCTGGTATCACTGAGCCAAGCAGCTTCAAAACGGAACGGGCGACTTCCAAAACCAGAACTGCCTTGCAAGAGGACCGTGGTCAAGATGGGGTTGTGATCCGACTAAGTACGAGGAAGATGCAAAACCGATGTATTCGGCAAGACCAGATTCCACCGGGGATTACACAAACTCCTGTCAAACCGGCTAGCTTTCACGGTGTTACTCTCAATACCCCTGGTCCAAGTAAACTTGGGTCCCGAAAATCCCAGGGTCCATCAGTAAGAGCTCGAAAGTAATCTTGCTCATTGCTGAGCTTGACCAGAACACAGTCGTGATCGAGATCTCTCACTTCCATTGAGCCAACCGGTTTCCAGAGTCCTCGTAAGCAAGCACATAGGGTCGAGAAGCCGAGTTTGAGACCTAGAAGCCGGACCACCAGGGCTCGTTGCCAAGGGGCTCGTTTGACACCCTCAGCGCTGGTTCGCCGTTCCGTTCCCCCAGAATGAGATCGTGCTCCCCTACCGGAGTCCAATGGCCTCCTCCATTAGTCACTGGCAGCGTGGAGCCCCATCCCGTCACCGCGTTCGCGTAGGAGAACTTTTGCTGATTCGCCGCAGGCTGTTCAGGTAGCTGCCCTGCTGTCTTGGGGTCAATCACCATCGCCTTCGAGTTTGGTTCAACACCCGCCTCCGGGGCGACGACCGTAATCGTGGGAGACGTATCCGGCGGCCGGTCTGAAGGGAATAGCGCTGGCGTCGGAACAGGGTTCTCGCTATTCATAATTGAGAGCATTTTTCCTTTCAAATGCACTAGCATATTAAACAACCAATCATTTCAAGCAAAACAAGCAATAGGAAAGAATATCATCGCTTGGTTTGACTAACAAAAAATCGCCCAATATAAACCACCTTATGCTTTCAGCCTACAACCCACTTCGTTTCCCAATGGCAAAGACTCCTTAAGTCCGCCTCAGGAATCATGGTCGACGGACTAACTTGCTGGAGAACCATGAAGCCCAGAACCCGCGCGGGAATGACGACCGCAAACTGGTGAAGGATGCTCGCGGGAGGAACAAAAAGCACGGTGCGCGGCAGGTGGCTCATGATGAGGTTCATGATGACCCGTTCCAGAGACAGCGGAGAGTTCCCAATGATGCTTTTACAAACATGGCGCCGTCATCCCTGGACCAAGCTCGGGTGCAATCCCGCCGTCGGCGCCTCATTCTCGAGGAAGAGTCCGAGGAGGAATTTGTTGTGCAACACGTCCCCTTGCGGATCAATAGAGATCCGCCTCTGCAGGATTCTCGTGACAAAAAGAAGCACAGCAAAGCTCGTCCTCTTCAGGGGAAGCGGGGTAAGCATAAGGAATCCCTTTTGACCCAGGCTGCCACTGGGATCCATCGCCAGCAGGAATGAAAGCCGGCGAAGGTGACGGCTGTTACCACTTACTCGCTTGAGGTGGATGATGAAGGTACCAAGATGGCCGAGAATACTTCCGCTCTTGGTGACTTGGGTGGCCCGAATTCGAAATCTGCCCCTGAGCCAATGGACTCGGAGGAAACGCTATCGGACGAGGAACAACATTCCTTTGAGCTCAGGCGCCGTGTCAAGGGGGAAAAGAATTCGAAGGATGACAGTCAAGTGGGGCGGGTCCAAAAAGTGGTTCAGGCTTTTGAGAGTGGGTTGGTTATGAATGTCTCCCCTACCAAAAAATGGGTTCGCAAGCCTCAAGCCCTGGAACCACAAGGGTCGTTGGAGAATGAGGTTGGCCAGCTGGGTCTCAACGTTTATGGTTCCAACCTGGATGCGAATACTGTTGGTGGCATTAAACGATCCTTGGAGAATATGGAGGGAGACATTGCTGAGTATCCCACTCCAAAGAAGCAATTTGTGGAAGATGTTGAAGATCTAGAGAAGGTGGAGGAAGCCAGCCTCGAGTGGCCTCATCCAGTTAAATGAGGCTTCTGGCCTAGAATGTGAGAGGAATTGGACCATCCCTCACATTCCAAACTGCTCTAGGTTTAATTCGTTCCAATAAACCGGATCTCGTGTTCTTCTCGGAGACACGATCGAGCCGGAACGTAGTGACCCGTCGTATGCGTGGTTTAGGCTTTGATATTTCTCATTGCTTCTTTGTTGATGCGGTTGAGGCATCTGGAGGCTTAGTTGTTGCTTGGTCCCCCGAAGTTGATGCTTCGGTATTTTTCCATTCTAGTTTTTGTATTTGCACGCAAGTTAATGAAGTGGATTTCTCTTATGTGGTGGTTTTCGTTTACATTAGTTGTAATCTTGCTCTTCGTGCCACTCAATTGGCCCAGTTACAAGAGATTTGTGAAAGCATTCACCTTCCGTACACTGTTATTGGCGATTTCAACACTACTCTTCATGAGAGTGAGAAGGATGGTAGACTACCTTGGAATACTATCCAATCCCTTAGCCTGCGCGATTTTGTCCAGAACCTTGGTCTCCATGACCCGGGGTACCAGGGTGATCAATTAACTTGGACAAACAGACGAATGGGAGTGGCCTGTATTCGTGAACGCTTGGATCGTGCTCTTTGCTCCCATCCTTGGATTGATCGATTCCCGGAAACCTTGGTAAAGCATTTCACGGACCAGGGGTCAGACCATCGTGCCCTCCTCCTTTCAGACAAGGCCTATACCCGGAACAGCCGGCCCCTTTTTCGATTTGATGCTCGTTGGGCCGATAATCCTAAAGTTCAGGCTATGGTTAATTATGTTTGGCGGGAGGAAGTCCAAGGGACCCCCATGTTTCGCCTATGGGAGCGACTCAAACGGCTTCGTCATCTACTCTATGATTGGAGTAGGGCGGGCACTACAAATTCCCTTCGGAATATCAAAACCCTCCAGGCGGAGATTGATCGGGTCAAGTTGATTCTTCCTATTGATTGGAATGAGGTTAGAACTCTCGAGATTGAGCTTAATCGTCAATGGGAGGCGGAGGAAATATACTGGCAACAAAAATCCAGGGTCCGGTGGCTGAAGAAGGGGGATCAAAACTCCTCCTATTTCCATACGGTTACTCGTGCTAGGAGAAAGCGGAATTTTGTTGCTGGTATCCGTAGTGATGCTGGTAACTGGGTCACTGAGGAGCCTGGCAAAGCAGCCATTGCCACGGACTTTTACCAATCGCTCTTCACCTCTGAACATCAAATCCCTAATATGGTGGACCAGGTCGACAATCTCCCTATTTTGCACAGTATTACTCCTGCGATGAACGCTGCCTTGACGGCCGAAGTCTTACCCAGTGAAGTCCGGAAAACCGTGTTCTCCATGGGGTCTAAACAAGCCCCGGGATCTGATGGGTTACGGGAAAATTCTTTAAGGCTTTCTGGGATGTTGTTGGGGATTCGGTGAATGCAGCAGTTTTGTTCTTTCTTTGAGACGAGTCGGATGCTCAAAATTTTCAATCACACTTGGCTCACCTTAATTCCCAAAGTGGATAATGTGGAGATTATGCGACAATTACGCCCAATCAGTTTGTGCCAATTTGTTTACAAAATTATAACCAAGATCATGGCTGAAAGGCTTGCGAGCATCCTTCCCCATATCATCTCTGAGGGACAAAATGGTTTTATCCGTGATCGTCAGATAATTGATAATATCCTCCTTGGCCATGAGTTGATGCATTACTTGAAAATCAAAACACGACGTAAGAAAGGGTACATGGCTCTAAAGGTTGACATGGAAAAGGCCTATGATAGAGTCGAATGGCCCTTTCTCCTCGCAGTTATGAATAAGATGGGTTTTAGCTCTGTTTGGCAAGGTTGGATTCTTGAGTGCCTCCGTTCATCCTCTTTCTCTGTGCTTATGAATGGAACACCGTCCGGTTATTTTAAATAATCTAGGGGGCTTAGGCAGGGGGATCCGTTGTCCCCTCTGTTATTTTTTATATGCACAGAAGGATTTACGACTCTCTTGAGAAAGGCAATTACGGAAAAGAAGCTTCAGGGAGTTAAGGTGGCTCCTCGTGCCCCCAGAATCTCTCACTTGTTCTTCGCTGATGATTCTTACTTGTTTCTGAGGGGAACTCTTCAGGAATGTGAGAATCTGATTGTGGTCTTGAATGAGTATGAGGAATTGAGCGGTCAACGAGTAAACCTGGAAAAATCGGCAGTTTGCTTCAGCAAAATCATTGTGCTGCCTGATCAGGAATTCATGGCTACAACTCTGGGGGTTGGAGCAGTGGGCGTCCATGATAAATACCTAGGACTTCCCACGCTTTTTGCTCGATCGAAAATGGCTACGTTCCGGTACTTGGAGGAGAAATTATTAGAGAGGCTACAAGGTTAGAAGCAGAAAACGTTATCCTAGGCGGCCAAGGAGACCCTCATCAAGTCTATTGCTTTGGCTCTACCCCTGCATGTCATGTCTTGCTTCAGATTGCCACTTTCGCTGTGCCGTGTCCTAGATAAACATGTGGCTCGGTTTTGGTGGGGGGCATCTGAGGGACATTTGAAGATTCGCTGGGTCTCCTGGCGTCATATGTGCAGAAGCAAGCATGATGGGGGGATGTGATTTCGTCGGTTTGAGCAGTTTAATCAGGCTCTGTTAGCCAAAATTGATGGCATATCCTTACTGATCCCCAGTCCCTTCTGGCCCAAGTGTACAAAGGGAAATACTTCCCCACTGGGACCTTTCTCGGTGCTACAGCCCGATCCCGGCCTTCCTGGGGTGGCAGAGTATCCTCTTTGGGCGCCAGTTATTGGAAAAGGGATTGAGATGGCAAATCGGGAATGGCCAATCGGTTTCTCTGTTAAAGTCCAACTGGATCCCTCAGTTTCAGCTAGATCCCCTGCAGTATAACCCCTGCATCTTGCCTGAAGGGGGAGACCCTTTATTAGCTGAAGTTATTTGTCCTGGGGAAGGCCGTTGGTGTGACCGCAAACTTGCTCAGTGGTTTGATCCTCCTACTTGTCGAGCCATTAAAACTATTCCTCTCTCGCGTCTGAATATGGATGACAGGTTGATTTGGCATGAGATAGCGGATGGGTTATTTTCGGTCAAATCTGCCTATCACCTGGCTGTTACACTTGATAAGAGGCAGGGTGGTTGGAAATCTTCTGTCAGTTGGATGGATAAAGCGAGTTGGATTCGTCTCTGGGAGGCAAACATTCCCCCTAAACTGAAGTTGTTTGTCTGGCAAATCCTCTCACGGACCCTCCCAACTACTGAGGCTCTAATTGAACGTAAGGTTCCGGTTCACCCTCGATGCCCGGTTTGCTGGGATAGTACAAAATCTTTGGAGCATTTGTTCCTTTATTGTCCGGTGGCTCGGGCCCTCTGGGATTACTCGGGTTTGGCCTATCTGGGTGAGGGATTGCCTCGTCAAACGTTTCCTTTGTTCCTTAAAAAGCTACTGGCCTTGATCAATCAACCAACTGTGTTTATGGCGGTGGTTGCCATCCTCTGGCGGATCTGGCGGTCTCGTAATTGGGTGGTATTTGAAGGGAGACAATTTGGGGTCCAAGTGCTGATGCGCCAGTTCGTTCAGCAATATGAGGAATGGATTCGGTTGCCTGCCCGTTCTATCCCGCAAGTCCCTCCCGCTAGCCCAGATCTAGCGAACGCTGATGGTGACCTGCGTATGATCTGTCGGTGGGACGGGGCCATTAGGAGGGGGTCTCATTCGGCTGGGGGAATGGTTCTTCTGTATCCTACAGGAGGGATCAGTTTGGCTGCGGGTGTGCAATTCCCAATTATTGATGACCCGATGGTTGTGGAGCTGTTGGTGCTTAGGGAGGCGGTGCTTTGGTGTCGCGGGATAGGGCTTACTGATGTGAGGTTTGAAGGCGATGCCAAAGTCATTATTGATAAGCTCAATCGGGGGGACCTTGGAGATAGCAGGATGGGTTCTGTTCTTAAAGAAATTTATATTTGTCTCCAGGCCCAGTCAGGTTATAGTGTACGGTTTGTAGGTCGGCGTAGTAATAGGGTAGCCCATATGGTGGCTAGAAAAGCCCTTTCTTTGTACCCAACCATTAGCCGTTCCTTTGATTTTCAAACCTGGCTGAATTCCAGGATGTAACTGTCTATTTTGTGAATCAATATAAGATTATCTTTTGTAAAAAAAAAAAAAAATATACTTTCAGCCTTCCTCCCACCCTTGTATGTTTATTGAGTTCAATTGAAAATCAAACATTACCACCATCCTTCCACAATTCAAAAGAGAAACCTCTCTGATTTAATTATTTTTCAAGCGTTTTCATTCATGGATCAACTTCTCAATCATGAAACGACACCATTAAAATGGGAAATAATCATCAACAAAGTATTGAAACTCAAAGTCGCTTGAGTTACTTTATTTAACCATGATAGAGATATAATCAATTACCAAAAATATTTGGGTGAATTTGGTCGAATTATTTAAATTTGTGGTCAATGTATCTCCATACTTAATTGGTTTGTTTCAGTAATAGCCGAATTAATGTTTTTAACAAGAACAACGGAAGAAGTTAGCATAAAGATATGCACTAGCATATTAAAAAAGCATTTTTGGGATAAATTAAGGGTTAATATATTTGTATGGCCTGAACTTTGACCAAAATAAATATCCTGGCCAATCTTTTCGATCTATAGCATCCTGGCCCAAACTATACATCAAAATAACTAAATTGACCAAACCCGACGTTTGACCGTTAACTTGGACGGTCAAACGTGTTGGCTAACGGTCAACGCTCCACATCCCGCCCAGTCAACATAAAAAATCTTGAAAAATTAAAAAAAGACACATAATCTCATTATTTTAATTAAGTTAAAAATAAATATAAAAAGAAAAGAAAAAACAATAAAAGATATAAATGGTAATAGGTGGAAAAATTCAATTATTTAAGTGTTCTGTGCTGACTGGCAATGATGTGGCGCGTTGACTGTTAGTCAACACATTTGACCGTCCAAGTTAACGGTCAAACGTCGGGTTTGGCCAATTTAGTTATTTTGATGTATAGTTTGGGCCAGGATGTTATAAATCGAATAGATTGGCCAGCATGTTTATTTTGGTCAAAGTTCAGGACATACAAATATATTAACCCATAAATTAAACCCATCAAAATTTTCATTGCAATCTGCAAAATTAATGAGTTTGCGAGAAGACTAGACTTTACCGTTTTTGGGGACAAATGAAACCCATCAAAATTTTCATTGCAGTCTGCAAAATTAATGAGTGTGAAAAAACTAGAATTTACCGTTTTTGGGGACATTAAATGCACTAGCATATTAGAAAACCAAAATTTCATTGCGGTGTGCAAAATTAATGAGTATGTGAAAATACTAGAATTTACTACACTTACGAAGCTCAAAAAACAAAGGAAAAATTAAATGTACTAGCATATTAAACAACCAAAATTTCATTGCGGTGTGCAAAATTAATGAGTATGTGAAAATACTAGAATTTACTATACTTACGAAGCTCAAAAATTACTATACTTAGAAGCGAGTATGTGAAAATACTAGAATTTACTATACTTACGAAGCTCAAAAATTACTATACTTAGAAGCTCAAAAAACAAAAAGGTTCCACCGAGATTTGAACTCGGGTTACTGGATTCAGAGTCCAATGTCCTTACCACTAGACCATGGAACCACTTGTCATATGGCCTGTGTTTTTCTCTACATCAACTCTGCCTCTACCATTAAAGAAGAATTAGTATAATCCCGAGGGCTGCATTTTGTTACATGGTTTGTGAAATCGTATCGATGGTTCAACCTCAAAATACCACTATCAAAGGATAAGTCGGTAGACAGTATCTAGTGGTATTAATAGTTGCACTACAGTAAACCACCATATCACCATTAAATACTCTATTGCTGACTTTTTCGACAATCTTTTTAAACAATCTTTCATATGATTTCAAATCTTGTTTTGAAACACCACACTACCCGTCAAGCTCGCACAAGCAATCTCATTTCTCTAAACCCCTAAAAGAGTTATTATAATTGGCTTGTGAGTTCCGCTTCACCTGTGCTTCAAACATGATAAGCTATTAATTATTGGCTTGAACTCAGTAAGTGCATACTCGAATATGTTCCTGGGGTAATGACATGTTCATTTGTTGCATTTGCTGTAATATTATTCTTTCCTTGTGCTAGAGATTCTTGGAATTATTGTTGGGGACAAGATATTTGTAGCTTGCATTGGCAAGAATATTGATTTCTAGGATTTCTAGAGCGGGAATTGGAGTGGTGAATAGTTTTTCGAGAGGTATGTGTTGTGAATTGTGATATGTTTGGAGCACAAAATAAAGTTAACTCTTCACTTCTTGAAATATGCATACCGTTGACTTTATGTTGTAATATTTGTTGTTTACTGGGAATATCCTCTTTTTTTTTTTAAATCGTCAAAAACATGATCTACACCCAGGTTATACTGGCATTTCTGCAGCATAAGGTGACTGTAGTTTCTAGCATTTTTTTCAATGGATGTTGTGATAAGAGAACATCAATAGGTACTTTCGTGTCACAACAAGTCGTCCTCATTGGTTTAGGAGCTTGAATTAACTAGAATGTGCATATCAATGTCGGAATGTGAGGGTGTTGTGGGTTTTATACATACTAGGTGAAGAAAACGCAGCGAAATTTACGTGGTTTCCTCGTTTGATATGAACGGGACTACTCTACGGAGAGCTTTCACTCTCAGGATGATATCTACTATGGTGTATGGAAGTTAGGGTTTCCAGCCACGATGTCCAACCGAATAAATACATTGATCCGACTTCTACAAGTGCAACGCGGATCAAGGAAAGAAATTAAAGGACAAAACCAAAATGGTCCTCCAAAGATAAAACATGACAAATAAATACACGTAACACGGCCCCTCAAGCGAAGGAATGGATGTCGATTATGCCGAGCTTGACCCGAAGATGATTGAACTGATCCACGCTCAATCCTTTGGTGAAAATATTCACCGGCTGATCGGATATGGGAATCTTGCAGGGAGAAATGTCACGAGACTGCACATGCTCTCGCACGAAATAACAATCCATTTCCACATGCTTAGACCTTAGGGCGCTCGTGGAAAACCGGAATGGTTGCGATGTGCAAATCTGATGACACTAACTGTAGTAGCCATGGGGCGATACTCTGCCTCCGCCGAAGAACGAGCTACCACAGTCTGTTTCTTGGTACGCCAAGAAACCGGAGAGGACCCAAGAGTGATGAAATAGTGATAACATCGGATTTGCACATGTTTGCACCCTCATTTCTTGATCATTTTGGCTTGAGTTTCTGCTTTCTTGGACTATTTTACGCTAGTTCGTGTTCCTTTGTCACATTTCAGGTCCTAACATGTAAATTGAAGCATAGGTGCAAGTTTCAAGTCAATCGGAGATCATTTGGCAATTCGGGAGAAGAAACACGAGCATGACCTGAGGAACAATGGACTTCTACCTCATATTATGGAAAAATAATCATGGAATTTTGTCATGAAAAGAAAGAGGACGAGACTACGAGCGCCTGGGATCAAACGGCGATTGATTCAGAGTCCGGACGAGGGAGAAACGAAGCATTAAACAGAGGCTGAGCAAGCCACACGGGCATCCTGGAACTCCACACGACCGTGTGAGTCGTGGCCGCGTAGTAAGGCTGAGCCACTTATCAAAACGCCGCGGTTTGCTAAAAGTCACACGGGCAGCTGGGAAAGTCACACGGCCGTGTGGCCTGGCCGTGTGATCGGGAATTTTTGGTTAAAACCTGATTTTCAGCCAAAGGAAAGGGGAGAGCTGGGTTTTTGGTTCCCAAACACCCAAGGGACGAACCCTAGAGAGAGAGAGCGACTTGGGAACATTCTTGGAGCTATTTTGGAGGATTTCTTCGCCATTGGAGCTCGGGAATCAAGCTTGGAGATGGAGATTGAAGATCTAGATCAGATTTCTGCAGTCTCTTGGGTGTTTTTTGTTTTTGTTGGTGCAGATCTGAATCATGGACCCTCATGGCTTCTCCAATCATTGGGGGTATCCACCACCATCCGATTTGTATTACCCCGAGACTCCGTGGAGTAACCAAGGAGGAGAAGACTATGGAGTCGGGTTTCAGTACCAACCCCCTACTACGAAGAACAATCAGACGCCTGGGTATTTCAAGAACAATCTCCTTATCAAGAAGAATTCCTCCCACAACAAGAAGGGCCATCAGATCTTGAGTTCGCCACTGCCTTCACGGGCGATCCAGCAGAGCCATGCTACACTCCACAGCCAAATCCAAACTATCACTTGAGGCTTCTCGTGGAGCAGATTGCTCGAGTACCTGAGAGATCTTTTCCCGAGATGGATCCTCATATCCAGGCCATTGCCCAAACTGACTTCTCCTTTCCCCGTGAAACAGAGGATACCCTTCGGAGCATAAAGAAGCACATAGAGGTCATTGAGAAAGCCTGTTCACAGTTTTCTCAAGACAACCTTTATGCTGCCATACAAGTAGAGGTGGAGGAAGAAAAAGGCAATCGTGAGGATGTTGAGGAGCATACAGAAGTTGTCAAGGAAAGCTTCCATGATAATCATGATCAAGTGTATCCTCTGGCGGTAGATCACAACTTTCCCCATTTCCGCTCTGACATGCTGGGCCCGAGCGAGGAGATGCAAGCTGAACTTATTGAGAACCTTGCATGGCGACTTGCTCTCCAATCAGTTATGGAAGAAGAAGAGAGAGAAAGGGTGAGGAAAGGAGTTGTGGAGGATGAGGAAGAAAGCAAAGAAGAGGTAGTTCTTGATCTTTTCGAGGAGAGAGATCACATTTTGAAGAAGGAAGGGGGGTTGAAGAAGCGAGTGGTGTCCAGGCTGAGGATGAAGTTGAGGTGGAAGAGGCTTGCACCGGCCCTATAATACAAGTAATATCCCCACCAGACTTCGAGGAACTGCTTAGCAAGGACCCATTTGCAGTGTCTCTTTGCCAGACCAAGGCCACATCGACATCGGTCCCTCTTGGTGGACGCGATGGTGGTCAATCGATGTTGTCATATATGGTTTGGGGCAATGAGACGAGAGAAGAGAAGAAGAGGTCTCGAGGATGGAGACTTCATCTGCATCAAGTGCATGCGCTTCCATCACCAGTCATACCACATGCTCGTGACTTGTGACTCCACCTCATTGACGAGAACCTCAACTTCAAGGAGGTTTTAGCATGGACCGAAACTTAGGAGCCATCGTCCGGCTCACGACGTGAAAGAAGCGCTTGTTGGAAGGCAACCCAACCAGTCGGTTTGCATTTCTTTCTCTATTTCTCCTCGGTTGAGTCAGTTTTGTTATTTGATTTTAGAGTCAATAACTCAACCTTTGTGAGATTTTGTGTGGTGTTTGTGTTCTGATTACTCTCTCTTCCTGGAATGCACCGCCTGACCCGTCCATCATCATTCACCCTTGATCTGGTAACTTCGTTCTACCCTCCTTATCTTTCCTCCATTGAGGACAATGTCGTGCTTAAGTGTGGGGGGGTGTTCGATTATGTATGCGGGTGAATGTTTAGCTGTTTGTGTGCTTGGAGCCTAGTCCACTGTCCAAATTTTTAAATTTGAGGGCTCCAAGTACGTGTTTCCTTGTAAATTTCCTGCTCAGTATGCTTTGAATCGACAGTCTCTATAGTAATGTGCAACCTAGGGAGGTAGTGTAGCACTATGGAGGATGTTGAAGTATAAGATTTTTCCTATCTAGCTCTCTGCTGTGCCAGTTGATTTTGTGAATTAGTGGAGCTAAGACCGTTGAATTCATGTGGTAATGGTGACTCTGTTTGGATTGTGTTATGGACTCCTGTATCGAACAGAGTGCTCATATGGAAAATTGGAAGCAGTTGGTCCTCCATGTCAAAATCATTAAATCTTAAACATGGGGTAAGCCCAACGTGTGTGGCACCGTTCATTGCACGAAATCGGGTTTTAGAAGAGATTTTAGTGATCCTTATTGGGGGTACTCCTACAAGGTGAAGCTAAGTTGCCTCTAGTACAAGTAAAACTTCCACCCGTTGAACGGTTTGCCTACTTGAGGATATGTTTTTAAGGGCACGGATAGAGCTTCCGACCTCCCTTAATTTCATTGACCCTCCACACGAGTTGAGGAAAAGGAGTTAAAAGAAGTACTCTGGCGAGCGCCAGATGTACAAAAATTGCTCTTGCTCGACTAATAAGGGTCGACCGTGCAAAAGACTGCAGTTGGAACCCCCGCCAAGTGAATGAAGAAAAAAAGAGAAAAAGAAATGTAAATGAAAGTGCGAAAAGGGGTTCCAACGGTGAAATGAAGTGAAAGAGCACCCCGGTACAACGAGTCCTTGGTTGTGAATGGTGTGAGTCCCTTTATCCATGAACTGGCTGTCTTACTTCCACTTCTTCTCATGATTCTGGCTTGAGTCTAGTACTCGCATTGAGAGAGATAGGGGACGTCTTAGAAGACCAGTTTACCTCGTAAGCTGCTATATGATCTAGGAAATCCTCTACCAACGATCGGGGTTGTTTGTTGCTATAGAGGTCTGGAGAGTTGCATTAGTTTGAGTTAGGTTTGCTTGGTGACAAGCAAACGGTTAAGTGTAGGGGAATTTGATAACATCGGATTTGCACATGTTTGCACCCTCGTTTCTTGATAATTTTGGCTTGAGTTTTTGCTTTCTTGGACTATTTTACGCTAGGTCGTGTTCCTTTGTCACATTTCAGGTCCTATCATGTAAATTGAAGCATAGGCGCAAGTTTCAAGTCAATCGGAGATCATTTGGAAATTCGGGAGAAGAAACACGAGCATGATCTGAGGAATAATGAACTTATTCCTCATATATGGACAAATAATCATGGAATTTTGTCATGAAAAGAAAGAGGACGAGACTACGAGCGTCTGGGATCAAACGGCGACTGATTCGGAGTCCGGACGAGGGAGAAACGAAGCATTAAACAGAGGTTGAGCAAGCCACACGGGCATCCTGGAACTCCACACGGCCGTGTGAGTCGTGGCCGCGTAGGAAGGCTGAGCCACTTATCAAAACGCCGCGGTTTGCAAAATGTCACACGGGCAGCTGTGGAAGTCACACGGCCGTGTGGCCTGGCCGTGTGATCGGGAATTTCTGGTTAAAACCCAATTTTCAGCCAAAGGAAAGGGGAGAGCTGGGTTTTTGGTTCCCAAACACCCAAGGGAAGAACCCTAGAGAGAGAGAGCGACTTGGGAACATTCTTGGATCTATTTTGGAGGATTTCTTCACCATTGGAGCTCGGGAATCAAGCTTGGAGATGGAGATTGAAGATCTAGATCAGATTTCTGCAGTCTCTCTCTTCTCTATTGAGTAACTTCCCTTCAATTAGGTTTTGAGGAACCCTATTTCCATGTGTTAAGATCTTTCTTGTATGAATTTTTGGATGCTATATTGTTTGATTATAATCGATTGAGGCATGATTTATTGAGTCAATTGAATCTTGATCAAATTCTCTTGATTTCTGCTTTAACCTATGATAGATAGAATCTGATTAGGTTAAGAGAGCTTCCTTGATTGATAGTGGTGAATTGGTTGTGCGAGAGTCAACTAATTCACTGCTTTGTACTGGAATTCATTCCAGTGCTGGAGATCTGTGTGAATCGCCTTAGCAGTCTATCTCGGTGAAGGCTAGTCGCCTGCCGGGTATTCTGTCTGAGAGGGCTTGGTCAGCTTAAGAGATTCCAAGCTAATTTAGGATCTTCCGCAGTTTAATCAACAGTAGATCAACCAAAGGTAATTGCAACTTGGACCTAATTGAGGAGCTAGGTGGAATCATACCTAAGCGAGTTCCCAACTTGTAATTAGTAGAGTAGTCAGTAGAGTAGTTTATCAATCAATCCTTAATCTAGTTTGCTAGATAATGAACTGAAGCTGAGTAATAGTAACTCTAGAGACTCGTGGATTCGATATTTATTACTTGTGCCACTATACTGCAGTCCCTTTCATTGGTTACACTTGGCCATTGTTAGGTGTTGTGTTTTAGCGTGTCAAATAACCAGAAGTAGAGCGCCGAGTGAGTGGGCAACCAACCCAGTCGGCATCGCAATACTTTGTCAAGGTGAGAGGCTGCGAAGCAGGAAGAAACAGACCACGACCTGGAGAGGCCTTGAGATAACGCAGATCGCGGAAAGAGGCATCAACATGCACCTGCGTAGGAGAGTGAACCGCCTAACTGGGTACGTTGACAACATACGTGATGGCAGGCGGAGTAATAGTGATGTATAACAGACGTCCCACCAAGCGGTGATAGATCGCAGGATCAACCGCCGGATCCGGTGGAGCTCTACCCAATTGATGATTCTACTCAATCGGTGTGGGACAGGGATGAGTAGCTTCCATCCCAGAATTAGCCAATATGTCCAAAATATATTTACGTTGATTGAGAACAATACCCTGCGAAGAACGAGCAACCTGGATGCCAATAAAGTACTTCAAAGTGCCGAGATCCTTGATACTGAACTGAGATTGAAGGAAATCCTTGACATGCTGAATAAAATCGAGGTCGGTACCAGCCAAAATAACATCGTCGACATAAATGATTGCCACCACAAAAGTCTCCCCCTGTCGATATACAAAGAGAGAATGATCGGCACGACTGGATGTGAAATGCAATTCCTGAAGCACCTGAGTGAACTTCTGGTACCGATTCCTAGGCTCGGTGCAGACCAGTGGCGGATACATGCACGTTTAGAGGTGTCCTGGGACACCCCTAAAATTTGGAAATACGATTATTCAACCATCGATAGTAGTTTGCGTATAAGCACAAAAATGTTTAAATGGTAGTGGGACATCCTTAAAATTTGAGAAAATGCTTATCCGACTTCCCGTAGTAGTTTGCGTATTGGTACAAATAATATTTAAGTAATAGTCTATGTGATTTAAATTTGGGACACTGCCTTTATTAGTAAACCTATTTTCAATTACACTACAACTCATTTGTCATTGTGTTTTAGATCCAAATATAATAGTAAAATGCTAATTTTATTTTTCGAAACTTAGCAATGAACCCAATTACCGGATACCCTTGTCTAATAGGATATGTCGAGAGATATTTGTTGAGCAGTATAGACACCGGATGTATTTTACCATTTTACGAAACACGTATGAGCTTTTTAATGTAACTTTTATTATTTAGATATTTTCATATTTAATAATTATTTAATTAAATTAAATTTTTGGGAGAGGACACCCCTATGTAAAATTCCTAGATCCGCCACTGGTGCAGACCATAAATAGACTTGCGCAAGAGGCAGACACGACGATCGCCAGGTCGAGCAAAGTCGGGAGGAACCTTCATGTAAACTTCCTTGACCAAATTCCCATGCAAGAACGTGTTGTTCACGTCGAGTTGATGAATATGCCATCCGCGAACGATGGCCACAGCCAGTAAACAACGAACAGTGACCACTTTGGCCATAGGAGCAAAATTATCCTGATAGTCGATCCCCTCGAACTGAGTATATCCTTTAGCCACCAACGGAGACTTGTAGCGCTCGACAGTGCCATCGTGATGGAATTTGATTTTGTAGACCCACTTGCAATCAATGGCCTTCATCCCAGGCGGTAAAAACTCAAGAGTTCAAGTACCATTGTCTTTCTGAACTTTGATTTTGGCCTGCATAGCATCCCGCCACTGCTTGTGCCGCACCGCCTGATAAAAATAACGGGGCTCATCATTGAGGGTGACCACAACCACAAAAGCACGATGATCCAGAGTTAAACAACGATCATGAAGATAATCCTGTAGTGGATACGTGACATTGGATGCACTGGGAGTAGACCCTGTATGGGTACGACCAAGAAGTGTGATGTCGTACCCTTGTAGACGGGTGGATGGGATGTGTGTCCGAGTGCTATTGCGAACTGAGGGAATGATCGGGGAAGGCTCGGTAGCAGGGATATCTGGAGAAGACAGCTGGGAATGCGAGGGAGAGCCAGGATGACACATGACTCAAGGTAGAGGGCTGCTTATGCGAAGTAGAACCACCCAGAGGAGATTGTAGCTCGTGCGCAGGAGAAGACTGCAGCTCGTGCACATGAGAGTAGGGAACCGTGGGCTGCGAGATGGGAGAAGTCTCATCGCCGAGAGCAAGAAAACCAGGAGGATCAAGTAGAGAAGTCCGTGGAGGTGAAAAATCATCCTCGTCATCATGCAAACTCGAAGGGTAGTTATGGTGTAGTGCACGATAGGGGAATTCATGCTCCAAAAAATGAATGTCTCGAGACGTGTAAATCACTTTACGCTCGAGATCATAAACACGATAGCCCTTCTATGTAGCTGGATAACCAAGAAAAACACTTGCCCGTCCTCGATCACCAAACTTGTGGAGATGTTGGTGATTGTCACGAGCATAGACCATGCATCCAAAACTACACAAATGAGCATAAGAAGGATCCTTGCCAAATACAAGCTGAAATGAAGATTTATTCCCAATAGAAACCAACGGCATCCGGTTGATGAGATTATCATGAAACTGAAGAGCCCAAGCTGTATCTAGAAGATGCCGGTGTTTTCGCTTGACCACTCCGTTTTGGTGTGGAGTGCCGGTACACGATGTCTGCAAAATAATCCCTTCTGCAGCATAAAATTTCTGGAACTCAGACGTAGCAAATTCAGGAGCATTATCACCCTAAATACGACGAAGCTGCTTCCCAAACTTTGTCTTAACGATGTTATGTTAGCAACCCACCTTATGTGGGATTCTCTTATTATTTATGGTAGGATAATTATTAGAAATATCAATGACTTGGGGGTTAGGTTTAGGTTTATTACATTATTTCCTATAAATATGTATTTGGTCATTCATTTACGGAAAAGTAAAGATTAATCAAAGACTTATCCCCCAAACCCTATTCTATTCTCTCTCAATCTCGCCTATCCCTCTCCCTCAAAGGCCTCGTTCGTTCTTCCTCACATCCCCAATTCTTCTCCTAAATCCCTAATTTATATCCTCAACCCCTAAATCCCTTTCTAACTATCATATTACATCAATTTGTAGAAACCCAGATAAGCAGGTTTCTAACAGTCGTATCAGAGCACCGTTGCGAGACGAGTTTATTGGAACTATCATGGGACCAATGGTACGAAGTCGCTCAAAAGCGACATGCGGAAATGAAACAACTGCAAGAGCAGATGGCTTTGTTTGATTGGGACGACGATGACGTCTGGTGGGACAAAGAGGTCCTGGTGGCGACGGTCGAAGGGCCGCAGTTGACTGAGGCTGAGAATACAGATGCGATAGCGACTACGACATCACAATCATCGCTAGTTGTCCCCCCACCAGCCGAGCAGAAGAAGGAGTTCTATGTCTTGGTTATAGTCGGAATTACGAAACCGGCGACGGAGGGGAGTTGCGAGACCTAACTTGACAACGAGTAGCAGGAGGACGAGCTATGGTTGAGCGCGATAAAAGGAAGAGGAGTCGCGACAGCTGTCAAGGGCGCCGGAGGCGAGGAACCAGCGGGAGCAGTCGCAGTCAAATATTTGACCAAAATTGATGCACCTTCTGAACTCGACGAAGAACACCCGGCAGCACAGATCATTGACAAACAGCCGCAGACTCAGGCGGTTGCAGCAGTGACCATCTCACCGTGCTTTGCAGTTTGTAACCATGGAGCGGCCAAACTTCCCAGACAATGTCAATCTTGCGGTCTCGTTTGTGGTTGAAGGTGAGATGAGATTGTTGTTCGATTCATTTCTGTTGTTCCATTTATTGGGATGGAAATTCAGAAAGAAAGAACAGTGGCAGCAACTACGAGAAGCGACGAAAGGGGAGGAGTCGCGGGGACCAAATTTGGGCCAAATGTGTAGTACCCCTGCCTTGGTATTTCATTTGCTAGGCAATGTAAATGTTGTGCCACAGGCGGCAAGGGGTCTTGAGGAAGGAAAAAGGCTAGTTAAGGAAGAGCAGTGGTGGTTGTAGAATAGCACATTGACTAGGAAGGATTTTAAAAGGGACAGGGGGCATATTGATAGTGGTGGTGATGGGGATCGAGAGGCGGAGCAGGAGATCGGCGCTACGCCTCAGGTTGCGCAAATGACGACGGCTCCAGTTGTGTCCACTGTTGTCGCGGAGGCAAAGGCGACGCCGGAAACGGGCGAACCTCCGGGTCGTCGGGAGCAGAAGAGGACACGAGTAAGAAGATGACGGGGCCAGCTGAGGCATCGTTCGACGCGGAGACAAAGAAGGAGTCATTGGAGGTTGAGAAGACGGATTTGGCGGCGGCTCTCCTCATAGCGTCGAGTAGCAAGGAGGTAACGTCAGAAATGAGGTCGGAAACGGACTGGCCGTCGTTTCGTCGGAGGAGTTGCTCGCCGACAAAGGAAGCCTCGAAGCTGGGACTAACGAAGAACGACGGCTGCAGCGACCCTTCTCTTGCAACCCTAGGCCGCATGGCGCAGTGGCAAGCCAGTTCTCTTGGCCGAGAAGATTGGGTCGTAGATTCAGAGGGTTGGTTGTGTTATAAAGACGGGCCCATTAATCTGGGTCCTAGTCTGCAATGTGAGAAGAAAATTGTTAGGCTCAATACAAGGCTAATGGAGCAGCTAGGTGGGCCGCAATATCGAGCCGAACCAGAGTCAAGTCTTGTGCAGAATTTTGGAGGGATGTGGGTTGAGCAACGAACTAAAGTTGGGCCAGCAATGGACTATCTTGTTGGATTTATTTTGCAGGCACATAATATGAAGGAAAATGGATATGGGCTTTCAAGGATGCTTATTCCAAACCTACTTGGAGGGGCTTGGTGCCCAAAAGAGTTCGTCCTCACTACCAAGCGCATAGCAGAAGATTTCAAGGAGAATGGGCATAAGGAAGAACGGTCCTCTGAATCTTATTTCGTGACATGAACTTTGAAAGAGTGGAGGAAGAATTGTTTGGCTATAGAGTACGTGACATGCATCAAGTGGTTGGACAAGAGTTTAAGGAAGTTGGGGTTGTCGAAGAAGAAGTTATTCGCCAGCTGGAGCGCAATTGGAAATGAAGGAAGCGAAAGTTCAAGAAGAGGAAAGTCGGTTGCAACCTTGAGGACAAGGTCGCTTTAAGGGGGATGGATTGTTAGAAACCCACCTTATGTGGGATTCTCTTATTATTTATGGTAGGATAATTATTAGAAATATCAATGACTTGGGGGTTAAGTTTAGGTTTATTATTAGGTTTATTCCAGTATTTTCTATAAATAAGTATTCGGTCATTCATTTACGGAAAAGCAAAGATTAATCAAAGACTTATCCCCCAAACCATATTATATTCTCTCTCAATCTCGTTTATCCCTCTCCCTCAAAGGCCTCGGTCGTTCTTCCTCACATCCCGAATTCTTCTCCTAAATTCCTAATTTCTATCCTCAACCCCTAAATCCCTTTCTATCTATCCTATTACATCAATTCGTAGAAACCCATATAAGAGGGTTTCTAACATGTTACAAAAAAAAGATTAAGTGTCGAGCAACATCAGACTTGAATTTCAACAGAAACACCCAAACAGCACGGCTGAAATCATCCACAACAGTCAGGAAAAATTTGGCTTCGGAGAAGGATGCCACTCTTTAACTGCCCCATACATCAATGTGAATCAACTCAAAACAAGATTTTATCTGAATAGTGCTAGAAATAAAAGGGGTCCGAGTATGTTTCGCACGAAGACAAGAATGACAAGGTTCGGTGGGCTGAAGAACACTACCGGAAATAAACTGCTGCAAATGAGTGAATTTTTCTGCCGAAGGATGCCCGAGACGCGCATGCCACAAGACTGCGTTGTTAACCCATTATCGATCTGCATTCGCCATCACGTGCGTATCATCGAACATATGAAGATAATAAAGACCATCACGATGTTTCCCCATCCCAATCAGCTTCCAGGAAGGTAAGTCCTGAATAACACAAAAGTCGAGGAGAAAGATTAAGGCGACAGGTAGATAACTGTCAGCCTACTGACCGAGAGAAGATTGCACTGAATATCAAGTACCTGCAAGACTCGTCAAAGCACAAGATCATTAGATAAATTGGCTGACCCTATACTCCGAACCCTGTATCTCCATACCATTGGGAATCGGAACCTGGAGAGCCGGGGACGATCATGTTCCTTGATCAACAAAGAGAGATCATTAACTATGTGTTTATTGCATCCACTATCAATAACCCATGTGTCCTTTGAAGGAGAAACAGTACTTGCCATGCTGGAAACTGGATCGAGTGGAGACGTAGCACCAGCCTGAGGATCAACACCCAACAACGACTTCAATTGGGCGAACTGTGTCGCAGACAAGCCTATTTGAAGCACTGTTTCTTTGAAATGGCCAGACCGCTGGCAGTGAGAGAAATAAGGGCGACCATCAGCGTCGCGATCGCCTTAACTTGGCGAAAGGAATTGACCCATGGAAGAGACGCGGCCAGGACCAGGACGACGCTCTCCTCGTGCCTGAAAAATAGCTACTCCTGACTGTGGACGCCGCTGACCTACAACATGGCGTTGTTGCTCATCGTTAGCAACCATGTGGTAGGCTTCAGCAACGCTAGGGAGGGACTTCATGGCAAGGATCTGCGATTTGATCGTTGAGAAGGCGGCATCAAGACCCATAAGAAATTTGAATAATCTCTCGACCTCTAGGGCTTCACGCTGCCACTTTTGAACTTGACAAGTGCACAAGTTGCAGTGCAATAGAGGGAAGGATCCAATGAAGCGATTTCATCCCAATAACCCCGGAGCTTCATGTGAAATGCGGCAACAGAGGACTTATCTTGCTGAACCTATGCGATGAGACCCCGGAGTTCGTAAAGACACACCGCACTGTCATGGTCGAAACGGGATTCAAGATCGAGCCATATTTCACGTGATTTCTTGGCAAAGTGAACTCTGCTACGGACGTCCTTGCTCATGGACGTCTTCAACCAGCCATTGACCATCGCATCGCATTGTTTCCAAGCATCACGTTCCACCGGCGATGTCGGGATCGTGAGAGACCCATCGACGAACCCAAGCTTGTTCTTGGAAATCAAGGAGTCAGTGATATCGCCCAACCTTTCATTGTAATTGAGCTCGGTAAGAAGATCGCCAACATAAAGATGGTTAGGACTGTCGGATTGATGAAGAAGAAGGGATGATGGCAGAGGAGATGGCTTGAGATCGCCGCTGCTGCCGGATTCCTTCGAGGCGTCGCCTAACATGACGAGAGGAACTGTGGAATCGTCTTCACAACTCTGATACCATGAAGAAAACCAAAACCAAAACGAAAATGAAGCGAGATTTACGTGGTTTTCCCGTTCGATGTGAACAGGACTACTCCACGGAGAGCTTTCACTCTCAGGATGATATCTACTATGGTGTATGGAAGTTAGGGTTTCCAGCAACAATGTCCAACATAATAAATACCTTAATCTGACTTCTACAAGTGCAACGCGGATCAAGGAAAGAAATAAAAGGACAAAAACAAAATGATCCTCCAAAGATAAAACATGACAAATAAGTACACGTAACACTAGGGGGCGATGTCGAGCCTTGTCGTTGGCGGAGATTGCCTATGGGCATGTATTATGTGGCTCGTTATGATGTTTTGTTAGTATTATTAGTCTAAATTAATTTTTTTATAGCAGTTTTGTTAGTAATATTGACTGAGAAGAGATATATGGCGGTCAACATCCAATTTAAATGATATTTACCTAAACCCAAGTAGATCCATTGTTTATGGGTAGGGTATGAGTGACGTATATATGAGTTTGTAAAGTTTGTAGATGGGTTTGGGCAGGGATGGATATTTACTTTCTTAATCTAAATGTGTATGAGTTGGGTATGGATACTCATTTATTTAAGAGTGTTTTAATTACACATACAAAAATTAGACCTATTTGTAGAACTTCAAAAGTTCAGGTACTAAAATATAATACACAAAAAATTTAGGTACTAAAATGTATGTTCCATCAATATTTTGAGGACTTATATGCCAAAAAAATATATATAGGTTATAAATTTAAAGATCTATTAAGTTTAGGTACCCAACTATAATTTACATAGTTGAGGCCTAATTCCTTTTATTCTGATGTTTTCAAGATGATAATTATTTACTTTTTTATAGAAAATAGGAAACTATTTATTTGATATGTATAATTATTAAAAATTCCATGTATAATTGTTAAAAATTCTAGCCCAGGTGAAAAAGAAAAACTCCAGAGAGAAGCAAAATGAATACAAACTGGAACTTGCTTAAAATTCCACGCCTTCAAATCCCATAGTGGAAAATGACGACTTTCTAATAAGTAATAACCATATATATTTGTTTTAGATTGGACTCGACATTGAGCTGAAAAATTCGTCTCTCTTTTATCATTTTTTTAATGTTGCACGTAATGAGCAAATATAAAATGGTCGAATCTTCTCCTACAGTTGAGTGATACAACTTCTTGTATAGTACAAACTAAATTTATACTTTCATGTTATGGTGAATTGGATTCATGGATTGGTTCACAATGATTGGTGGATTGGATTCATGGATTCAAGTGAAATCTAAACATTGGACCAATATGTAAATGTAAAAATTTGTAGGTACGAAAATCTCATAAAATTTTGATACCGAAACATAATTGTTCAATAATTTTACATTAAAATTAAATCTGGGGTATCAAAATGTAATAGTGTAGAGAACAGTAATTTCAATTAAACTTTATATATTAACTACTAATTTTAACCCAATACCAAATTTTTACTCAGGGGCAGGGCCCAGACCAATTGATTCACTGTAGATCTCTTTTGCACACCGTACTGTGCTCAGTGGTCTCATCTGGACTTCACCCACTTGTTATCATTGAATTTTATATTTGAGTATTGGTGCTAGTGATTGTCCATCCACATCTAGGTGTGGAAATCTCCTGTTAATGTGGCACTTCAAGAGAGAGATCATCTTAAGCATATAGCTTTTGTCCAACAGAGAAAAACCCCACACCAACACACGCAAAGAATGACCTTCTCTCTACTTCAGGAAACCTCTCAACTTTACACTGTTCCAGCGGCCAAGAATGGCGCCTTCACTGGCATTCAATATGCTTTTCCAGCGGCCAACATTGGCGCATTCAATGGCATTTGATATGCTTGTCCAGAAACAACATACTTTATGAAGGGGGATAAAGGGTCAACTAAACAAACAACACAAGAGAGGAGAAGATGCCAAGTACAAGCACAGAGCATCCATAACTACTTCTTAGAGTACCCACAGAGAACTAATAAGATCTGGAAGATCCCCCCTGATACTGGCCAGAGGGAGTCTTTAATACAACAGACAGGCGGCCCAACCTTCTGTATCCCCCTCACAAAGAAGCCATGTCTTAATGAGAGGGGATGCTCGTCACTCAGGCTGGAAAACAGAGGAAGAGATGGATGGATTGATGGAAATAAAGAGGCAGAGGAAGATTGGATCAGGATTTGGGCTTTTAAGATGGAAGGGATGGATACTGCTACCATGGAAGAACTCAATCCTCAGCATATAAGAACATATGGGGTTACAAGAATGGAAAACACCAAGAAAAAACACACCTCTATTGACATTCAGGACATTATCCAGAGAGAGCTTCCAGAGAGAAAAAACACCAAAAACCAACTTGTTCGCCAGCTGAAGATGGAGCCACAAAGAAGGGATATGCAGGCTGGGAAGGGGCATTTGGTGCTCAACATCCAACCCCAGGTTACTGGTGCCAGAGGGAGGGGAATGGCGATGCTGCTCGGAAAATGGCTGACGGACAGCTCCATAGGCCTATTCAAGGCAAAAAATGCTGCTCAATACAAGTGGAGGGAGCATGGTGAAATTGAGGCAGCCATCTGTGGAGACAATCTTTTTGTCTACACATTCCCAACTGAAGCAGGCAGAGATGCGGTCTGGAATGAACGCCCATGGAACCTGTCGAACACCCTCCTGGCGATGAAGAAATGGGACGGAGAAGGAAAGCCTGAAGACCTTGATCTACCAACAGCAGCTGTCTGGGTTCAGATCCATGACCTAATGCCACAACTCAAGCATGAAGCCACAATCCAAGCGATTGCCTCGTTCATTTTCCCCAAGTATCACAGAGTGGACAGATCCTCACTGGAGCACAAAGGATGGAGAAGATTTATCAGAGTGCTGGTGGAGGTCGATCTTGAAGAACCCGTACCTATTGGATTCGAGCATCCGGAAGGAGAGAAGTCCTACTAGGTAAGCTTCAAATTTGAGAAGGTGAACGAGCTCTGCTACTTCTGTGGTCGGATTGGACACCAGATCCATAAGTGCGCCATCCGAGAGGAGCATAGAGAAAGAGGCTTACCCATCGAAGCTTCGAAGATCTACACGGCGGCCTTGAAAGCCGGGCATGAGTCGCCGGCGAGCTCTCCTCCACCATCCTTCAACCAAAAGCAAAAGACCGTTTTGCCTGGCGAGTGCTCTTCCCAACCCAGATTGGAGCACGCCATTCTAGGCGCTCATGGGGAAACTACCCCAACGACTCTCTCTTTTGCCAGGGGGGGACCTTCCACGACCTGCCCACCAGGATTTGAAGGGAGGCAGCTGCTCACGCCAAGGTCAATGACTGACACCGACATCTTCCCTGATGGTGAGCTAAGAATGAGACACTAGCTGTGCACACCGAGAAGGCTGGATGAGGATTTGGAGGAAGTGGCTGCAGTGGTTCAGAGATCCCTCGATCTCAATTGGGGACAAGAAGAATACAGTGGGGAGACAGGGCAGCTAGGGTTAGGGAGTGGGCTCTCACTTGCCCAACCAGCCCACTTCACAACCCAAAGCATGAGAGGAGATAGTGGGCCGCTAACCAGAAGCTACAGCCCACCTCTCACACTTGTCCAGGAAGCCCAACAAAACTTTGATCGGCTGATGGGCCGGGCTGAAAAGAAAAGGAAACCAGCAGACAGATATGCGCTGGAGATAATGGACACAGAGCCCAATCTGCTCCCCTCATCAGCGGGTAAGGAGCTCTCCTTCAACCTGGGAAATTTTTGTGCTGAGAAACAGAGGAAGAAGATACCAACTAGGAGGAAGTCTCTACCAGCGGGAAACAGGAGTAACAAAGAACCGGGAGGAGGGGATACTTCCTCATCACAGGCGGCGGTGGACAGCCTTAAGCCACCACATCCCAACTGAAGATAATGAGTTGGAATTGTATGGGGTTTGGCCTACCCCCTACAC
This sequence comes from Linum tenue, assembly GCA_946122785.1. NCBI lineage: Eukaryota > Viridiplantae > Streptophyta > Magnoliopsida > Malpighiales > Linaceae > Linum > Linum tenue. The sequence continues at coordinate 35,136,122 of CAMGYJ010000004.1, forward strand.
GAAGCTACTGCAAAAGATTCTGCCGGCAGTTTGGCCCGTCAATTTTATTTCTCATGGAGACCAAGAAGGATTCTGCTTTCATGGAGAACCAGAGAAGATCGACGTTTTTTCAGCATTCGGATTATGTTGAACCCTCGGATGGGTGTAGCGGTTTAGCTATTTGGTGGAGGGATACACTTGATGTACAAGTCATTGACTCCAGTAGCAACTACTTTGATGTTAGGATTAACTATGGTAGCAAATCTTTTTTTTGCACTTTTGTCCATGCACCCACCACTACCTTGGGTAGGAGAGTGTTCTGGGAGCATCTTAGCACTATTAGGGACAATATAGGAGATAGTTGGCTTATTGTGGGAGACCTAAATGTAGCTCTTTTCGAGCATGAAAAAGAAGGGAGATGCCCATTGAGGAATGAAAATGTAGCCCCTTTGAAGTACTTCCTCTTTCGGAACGCGCTCCTCGACTTGGGATTCAAGGGACAACCTTTCACATGGACTAACAAACAACAAGGACAAAGACTCATAAGGGAAAGACTTGATCAAGCAGTTTGCTCAGCAGCCTGGAGAACTGATTTTGAGAGGGCTTTGGTGTTCCATGAAGATATGATTGAGTCTGACCATTGCCCGCTCAGAATTGACATTGATTTTTCTGACTCCAGAAGGGCGATCCCTTTCCGGTTTGACAAAAGATGGAAGGACAATGTGGAGTGCAAAGCTATTATTGAGCAAATTTGGCAGACGCCTGGTGATTCGGAGTACAAGCTGCACCAATGTGAATTAAGATTGAAAATGTGGGCGAAAGAGGAGGGAATCAAAAAAATGAGAAGAGAAAAGGATATCAAGGAGAGATTGTGTGCCATCCAAGGACCAGTTCGACTGCAGAATGAAGTGGAGGAAGAGAAAACTCTCACGAAGGAGTTGGCGGACTTGTGGAAAGAAGAGGAAGCCTATTGGGCTCAACGTTCAAGGGTCTCATGGTTACAGCTTGGCGACCAAAATAATTCCTTCTTCCATGCTAGTACCATCCAGAGAAGAAACTCAAACAAAATCCTAAGACTTAAAGACTCTAATGATGAGTGGATGGATGATGAAGCGCATCTCAAGCAACAGTCTGTTCATTTCTACAAGGACCTTTTTAAAGCTAGGGAGAATCTTATTCTTCCTTCTTCTCTTGATAGCTTCCCCTCGCTGGTTTCTCAAGAAATGAACGATGAGTTGTGTGCACCGGTGGGTGACGAGGAGATCCGCAAGGCTGTGTTTAGCTTAGGGGCCTCTAAAGCACCTGGTCCGGATGGGTTCCCGGGGCACTTCTTCAGGAAGTTCTGGCCCACAGTGGGGGAAGAGCTTTGCCAAGAAATCAAAGGTTTTTTTGCCACGAGCAAGCTTCCAGAAGGGTGGAACAGGACTCACATTACCCTAGTCCCCAAGGTGGATGCACCAGAGCTGATTAGCCAATTCCGCCCCATTAGCTGCTGCAACTTTAGGTACAAGGTGGTGACGAAGATTATGACGACTCGACTGCAAAAATGGCTTCCAGTGCTGGTTAATGAGTTGCAAACGGCCTTTACTGGAGTGCGACAAATTCAGGATAATATCGTCATTGTTCATGAGGTGCTCAACCATTTTAAGAAGCATAAGACTGGCAACCGAAGGGATATGATGCTGAAGTTTGATATGAGAAAGGCTTATGACCTAGTGGACTGGAAGTGTTTGATCAAGCTTCTCACGAGCTACGGGTTCAGCCCAATTTGGCTTTCGTGGATCAAAGAATGCATCACCTCGGTCAAGTTCTCCATCCTTTTCAATGGGGAAGTCACACCAGAGTTCACTCCTGAAAGGGGGATTCGGCAGGGAAACCCACTTTCCCCTCTCTTGTTTATCCTCATGTCTAATGCTCTTTCTTTCTTGATTGAGAGAGCGGTGGACTTGAATCTTTTTAAAGGTCTGAAACTCAATCGGAACTGCCCCATCCTTACTCACTGTCTGTTTGCTGATGACACAGTTATCTTCGGGAAAGCAACAGTTGAGGAAGCGACGAGAATCATGGACATCATCAACGACTATGGAGCCATCACGGGACAAGAAGTCAACGGTTCAAAATCGTCTGTCTTCTTTAGCCATAATGTCCCTCCGGCAGAGAAAGAGGAGATCACCAACACTATTGGCTTCGCGCCTACAAATTGTCACTCTCATTACCTTGGAGTTCCTACAGAATGGGGTCGGTCGAAGAAAGAAACATTTGCGTTCCTGATCAACCGGATGGAGAAGAAAGGGGAATCTTGGAAAAGTCTACTCCTCTCCCCGGGGGGAAAAGAAACTCTGCGGAAAGCCGTGTTCCAAGCAATCCCGACGTTCATCATGTGTCTCTTTCTCCTGCCAGGTGCAACCTTGAAGAGGATGGATTCCTTGCTCAGAAGATTCTTCTGGTCAGGAAACATCCAGAAGAAGTCCATTCACTGGTGTCACGGGGATCGACTTTGTGCCCCAAAAGAGGAAGGAGAGATTGGTTTCCGATCTTTTAAAGAGTTCAATCTTGCCTTGTTGGCAAAGCAAGCATGGCGGCTTCTCACGGAACCTAATGCGCTTTGGGCTCGCCTCCTCAAAGGTCTCTACTTCCCCGGATCGAGCTTCCTGACAGCGCGTAAAGGGGGAAAACCATCATGGATTTGGTCAAGTCTTTGGGAAGTCAGGAAGCTTGTGGAGAAAGGTACGGTTCGCATCATTGGCAATGGCAGGAGCACAAGTGTCTTTCATGATCCATGGATCCCTGGTCTCTATGGGAACAAGCTCCAGAACTCAGACCACGGGTTGCTGACAGTGGAGGACCTGATTGACATGAATAGCAGGGAATGGAATGATGTTGCGGTCAACGCAATTATTGAGCCTCACCAAGCGGAGATGGTTAAGCTCGTCCCCATCGGGAGGGAAGATGCTGAAGACTTCTGGGCTTGGAGATTCACTGACACAGGGAAGTTCTCGGTCAGTTCTGCTTACCATTTCTTCCATGACATTAAAAGAGGAGTCATCAACGGGGTGAACCCCTTCCCCGAGACTGAGAAGGAGAAATGGAAATGGATTTGGAGTCTTTCCCTCCCCCCGAAGATGCGTTTCTTCGTTTGGAGATGTGCTCGAGGTGCCCTGGCTACCAAAAGGAACCTTCATAACCGAAGCTGCTCCCCTTCCCCGGTCTGCCAGGTGTGTTCCTAGACGGTCCACCACTGCCTGTTTGGGTGCGAGCATGCAAGGGCGGCCTGGGAGAACATGTTCCCCAACCTGCCCACTCCTCCCCCCCAGGTCGGTATCCTCGACTGGCTTTTGGACATCAAGGATCACGTCCCTGAGACGTCAGTCCAGCTGGCCATCTTCCTTCTTTGGCATGTCTGGAAAGCTCGCAACGAAAAAGTTTTTCGTAATGTTGGAACTTGGCCGCCTTCCACCTGCGCCAAGGCTGCTAATGAGTGCTTCGCTTGGACGTCATGTCCAAAGATCCCCAGAGACATTCACACCACCCCGTGCCAGCCCACCACCAACCTGGAGCAAATTCCCCCACCGCCGAGCAATCCCTATTTAGAGATTCACTGTGATGGATCGTTCATAAATGATCCCCAGAAGGCGGCTTATGGCGTTGTTGCGATCAACGATCATGGAGTTATTTTTGATGGGAGGGCCGGCACTCTTCTCTGTTCTTCACCCCTGGAAGCGGAAGCAAAAGCTCTCCTTGAAGCCCTCTTGCTTGCCTGTCATCTCTCGATCCCATGCTGGATCCGATCAGATTGTCTACCTTTGGTCCTGGCCCTCTCGGCTCCACCGGCGTCATGGCCTTGGCGAGTCTCGGCTTGGCTAGGAATCATGGTTGGCATTCTGAGTCAGAATCCAGACATCAAGGTCTCTTTCTTCAGAAGGAAACTTAATGCTCGAGCGGATTGGGTGGCGCGTGCTACTGCGCGTGAGGAGCTTCTTCAGGATTGGATTTTGATTCTTAACATCATTGCCCCTCTCCTTGGGCTTCATTGAGACTTTGTAACCGCTTTCTCGGGTTTTGAATGAATGCTTCAGTCAAAAAAAAAAGAGAGATCATCTTCTATTGACATACAGATGGCACCAACATTTGGCATGTATGGGACGGATTTTTTAAGTTTTATTGGTTGGATTGATGAGACATCATATCATATGCCTTATTCACTATTATATTGAACCATTTTCAGAGTCCAAAAAGAGTTTAGGTATTGAACTTGTAGGAAATCGAGAATGGAAGTACCAACACCGTACTGGCTTGCCCCCCACAGAACAGAACAAGATGATGTTAGAGGCATTTTACTTCTCATAAATCCAGAAGTGGCAGTATTATCGTTTCATTGGCTTGCATTGTACTTCACGTGTTCTATTGTTAGGGTTTCATTCAAGTCCCAGTCTTTAGAAAAGGTATGGTGGGTTTAATTATAAGCCGGCAACAAACATATGATCTTGTCACAAAACGTGGGAACTCCGAGGATGGCTTTATTATTCATAGCTTAGCATTTCTTATCATAACAGAACAATCCGGTTACATTTTTAAGGCTACAAAACGGTGTATGCCATTCCTCAACCCACAAAATTCAGGAGGCACATCCATCAATCTATCTATTCCGGATAAAGAAACAACCCAAACTACGACAGGACAGCCATCACATCTGAAGCTCTAAGGGCAATGTAGTTGGAACCATCACTGCCCTTGAAGTCGTTCCCTGCATACTTGGAGTACAACACCGTGTTTCCAGGGGAGATTGACAGAGGCTTCGTGTTACCTTCCTCGTCTACAGGTCCAGGTCCAACTGCTATCACCTGTTTAATCAAATGCAAGTCAGGATCTTAAGCCACAAACATTGTCAATCAAATGATAAGCAGACAAAAGTATTTCTACTACTAACCGAGCCAATGGAAGGCTTCTCCTTGGATGCCTCTGTGAGCAACAAACCTCCAGCAGTCTTCTCCTCGGCCTCAGCAACCTGCAACAGGACATGAGATAAAATTACAAACTGCGCCTTCATTCTTGAAGACGTCAGTACAGAAAGGGTTTGTATCTCGATTTGTCATTGCTTCTGGAACATACAGTCAATATAAATATGGAAACAATACAACCACAGTGCGAGGGTTAATCAAGCACAAATGCGAAGAACCGCACCTTAATGAAAACTCTGTCATTGAGGGGCTTGAGGTCCTTAATGTCTTCTGTCTCAAGAATACCGACAATGTCATCTTCCTTCAGAATCAGATGGCTTTCACCATTGAATTCAACCTCAGTGCCAGCATACTTGGAATAAACAACCTTAGCACCAGTCTAAACAAGGCAATAACCAAGTTCGTTATACTCTAAACTTGTCCAACACAGCATAGAACAGGCTAATTACAAGATTCTCAAATCCGGGGAAAAGAGGAAAAAGCTTATACCTTAACAATAATGTCCAAGGTTTTGCTACCAATTGACTTGCCCTCTCCAACAGCAACAACCTCACCTCCTTGAGGCTTTGACTGTGCCGAAGATGGGAGCAAAATACCACCACCAGTTTTCTCCTCCACAGTCTTTATCTTCACCAGCACTCTATCACCCAGTGGCTTAATCGAAGTGTACTGGAAAATCAAGGAATCAAACATTACGACACTTGGCCAATAAAGGAAAAAGGAACTACCTGATTCCCTAATCAAATCATAGCCAAAAGCAGAGTGATGAAATCAGAATTCAACCCCAAAAAGTGGTCCGCTTACCACATTGACGTTCACAACAATGACAGGAAATAAGACGGGAATCAGTATAATTGGTCACACCAATCCATAATATAGCCACAAATAATAATTCAAACATTAGGCAAGCTAGCTACCTTAGGGGCAACGACGGTGGCTGCTTGGACGACCAATCCCTGGAATGAGCGTTGGGACAGGCCACCGGGCTTCAATACCCCGAAAGATGCAAACTTCACGGCGGAGGGTTTTAGTCCTTCAAATGAAACCAGGTTCCTGGCCGACACCGAGACTGAAGATGCAGTGAGCTGAGAAGCCGCCATTAGTATGCCTTCCTGAATCTCAAAATAGCGATCCCATCAGGACTTCTCATTCGAAATCAGCAAAATGCAAAATGCATAATAGGAGTTGACTTAACAAGAAGAAGTTGTTACGTTACCTAGGAGTTTGGTGGGAGAATTGAGGAGGAGAGTCGAGAAGATAGAGAAACCCTAGTTTAGCTTTCAGACTGAGAGAGAGGAGTTTTTATTTTGATGAGACGATAAGAGGAGACTTCTAGAACTTGTTTATGGGCGATTTCTCTAAAAGGCGCGCGCGTGGTGTTTACGCAGAAAACAAGCGCTTCGCTGCCTCCCGCCTGCTTTGCTGCAAGGTTGTCATTTGTTAACCCACTTGAAGCGTTTAGCAAGTTGGTCTGGTTGAATAAGGGTTATTTGGAGAACGAGATTTAGGGGTTGTTTGGAAGTTGCGAATGTTAAATCGTTGCATTGTAATGAATCACCATAATATAAATGCATGTATTGATACAATAGATATATTTTCACAATACATTGTTTGGTTGTTGAGATTCTATTTTATGCATTGATTTCCATAAAGTTACTTTATGGGGAAATGTCACATTTACCCTCAACTTTTAGAATAAGACAAAAACTATTAAGGTATAAATGGAAAGAAAAAGTTGACACAAATCTAAAACCAACAATCACAACAATCTCAACTTTTAGTTGAGATTGTATAATGCATCATTTTTTGTGATTGTTGGTGGGACCTAAAACAATGCACGCATTGTTTTACATTTTGACACTTCCAAACATTGTATTGTTCACAATACATGTATTCAACAATCACAACTCTAACAATCACAACTTCCAAACGACCCCTTAGTGCATGGATTCATTTAATCCGTAGATTTTATATAAAGTTATGTTTTTTTTTGTTTTTTTAAGCCTTAAAGATTTCAAATCTCTAAAATCTACGGATATCAAATCTCTCATATTCAAAGAGATTCTATATCTTGATTTGTGATTTTTTTTCCTCCTACATTTTATCTTTCTTTTATTTATATATCATATTAAATATATTTATCAATAAATTTTTTAATATTTTTCGAATCACTCTAATTTTTTATCATAGATAAACATGTTATTTCATATAAAATTAAATTTTTATTTTCATTGAATATTAACAATCATAGTTACCAAACAATAAACATTTTAAAATCTATTTTCAACAATCCGAAGAGTTAGAATCTTTAGATTGTTGACAATCTATAGATTTAAACTCATATTCGCCAAACGACCCCTAAGTGAATTGATGGTTAGTGATTTCATCACTTTAACACTTCTAGGCCTTTTATCTACCCAATCCTTCCTTGTCCTAGTACAAAGGAGATCTATACTTCCTTTCATACAATGCCTCGTATGGTGCCATCCTTAGAGAACTGTGGTAATGATTGTTATAAGCAAACTCAAGAAGATGGAGGTACTTATCCCATGACCCCTCCGTTTGCAACGTGCAAGCTCTCAATAAATCCTCTAATATATGGATCGTTCTTTTGCTCTACCCAATAGTCTGAGGGTGATAGGCAGTAAAGAAGTGAAGCTTGGTTCCCAAGGGCTTGTGAAGGCTTCCAGAACTGCCCGGTGAAGATAGGGTCTCGATCTGACACAATGGTTAGAGGGACTTTATGTAGTCGTACCGCCTTTTGGATGTACAAGTCTGCCAATGCATCCACCCCTAGCTTGAACTTGATGGGAATGAAGTGGTCGGATTTGATGAGGCGGTCTACAAGCACTCAAACTCTATCATTTTCCCACTCTACCTTTCACAAACCGTATACAAAATACATAGTGATGTGTGTTCCACTTTATGTACATACTCAGCTACCTCTTTCTTCATATTGGGCCACCAAAAATGTTCTTGCAAGGTCCGATACATCTTGGTTGATCCTGGGTGCAAGGCATAAGGTGCACAATGAGCTTCATTAAAATCTCCTACCTTAATTTTTCCACATTGGGTATACAAGCTCTACCCTGGAATCGTAGAATCTCATCAATCACTTTGAACGTAGTATTCTTCCCATCCAGCACCTCCTGGATGTACTTTCCAGAACTAGATCGTCTTTCTGATTCTCCTTGATTCGATCATGCAATAGTGGTCCAATACTCAAATTCACCATCATAGTTGTAGCATCTTCCAGTTATAGCTTCACAATCATAATCACCCAACAACTGCATCCATCTTCCATTTCTCATGTTCAGTTCCTTCTTATCCCTGAGGTGTTTCAAACTCTTGTGATCCGTAAAGATTTTAAAAGTCTCACCATATAGATAGTGTCTCCACAACTTTAATGCAAATACCACTATGGCTAGCTCCATGTCATGTGTTGGGTAGTTCACCTCATGTAGTCATAATTGCCTTCGGGCATAAGCAATCACCTTCTTGTTCTGAATGATGACACATCCCAACCCCCTGTATGAAGCATCATTATATATGGCATACTCTCATTTACTTGATGGTAGTGCAAGTATCAGTGCAATAGTAAGTTTCCTTTTAAGCTCCTCGAATGCTTCTTGGCACTAATCATTCTAGGTGTATGCCACTTCCTTGCGGAGTAGCTGGGTCAAAGGTATGTCGATGCGTGAGAAGCCCTCTACAAACCTTCTATAGTACCCTAGCCATGCCTAGACAGCTCCTTAACTCCGGGACTTTCTTTGGAGGCTCCCAATTCACAACAACCTCTACCTTCTTAGGATCTACTTCCATTCCCTTCCCTGAAACCACATGGCCCAGAAACAACACTTCCTTTAGCCAAAATTCACACTTGGAGAACTTTGCATACAAATTCTCATCCCTCAACTTTTGCAATGTGATTCTCAAGTGCTCCTTATGCTTATCGTGGCTCTTTGAGTAAATGAGGATGTCATCAATGAACATGATGACAAACTTGTCTAAATACTCATGGACTACATTATTCATCAGTGCCATGAATACTGCTGGTGCATTGGTCAACCAAAAAGGCAACACCAAGAACTCATAGTGTCCATATCGAGCACAAAAGCTATCTTCGGAATAGAGGATTCTGCCATCTACAACTGAGGATATCCCAACCTCAAGTCAATCTATGAGAACACAAAGGCACCCTGTAGTTGACTAAACAAGTCATCTATCCTGGGCAGTGGATAATGATTCTTGGTTGTTGCCTTGTTTAACCTCCTATAGTTGATGCACATCCACATAGTCCCATCTTACTTCTTCACGAAGAGCACCGGGGCTCCCTATGAGGATATTTTGGAGCGAATGAATCCATTGTCTAGCAGTTCTTGCAATTGCTTCTTTAATTCCTTGAGTTCTACTGGTTCCATTCGGTATGGTGGCATTAAGATTAGAGCAGTGCCCGGTAAGATCTCAATGTCGAACTCGATCTCTCTTCTAGGAGGTAACCCATGAAGATATTCTAGAAATACATATGGAAACTCTTTCACGATTTCTACCTCTTCGAGCTTAACTTCTGGTGTCACCATACATAGGCCAAGTAAGTTTCAAAGCCATCATTGATTAGTGCGAACGTCGTGGTTGCAGATATTAGGCTTGAGGATATATCTCTTCGTATCCCCTTGAATATTTGCACACCTCTTTCTCCCATGTCAAATCAGACCTCCTTGTTAAAACAGTCAACCAACGCTTTGTGCTTAGATAGCCAATCCATCCCTAAGATTGTGTCGAATTCAATAAAGGGAAGCTATATGAGATTTGCCTCCAGCTCATACTCGGAAACCATGATTATGAACTCCCTGACAAAGGAGTTAACAACTAACGTATCACCCACGGGTGTACGTACTCCTAGATTCTAGCTAAGATTCATTGGCACAATACCCAAACTTCTAGCAAAGATGGTAGATCCTTCATGACTCTGAGTATCTTGTTGGACGAAGGAACCATGCCCCCTCTTAGTAGGATGCATCGCGTGTGTCTGGCTTTCGGAGTAGGTGGACTCCTTCCTCTTCCTGGTGTCCAATATGCTAGCCCTCTCTTGTTGAGCCATCTTATTATCCCTCTCAATGAGAAGGGAAGCTCTGTATCTCGTGACTTGAGATGCCCTTTCCACTTCTCCCATACATTTCTTCATATCCGAACTCAAACCCTAGACATAGTGTTCTTGCATCCCTGCTATAGTCCAATACACGGGATCAACATATTTTCACAGCTTCTTGAATAACTCTGTGTATTCCTTGACACTCTGCCACTACTGCTGCTTCAACTTCATAAAATCTTCCCTCTTATCATCCCGGACTAAGGAAAGTGTTCATCGTGAAACATCGTCACGAACTCATTCCAGGTGATCTCTATAGGTACTACTTCACTCTCTGGTTGGAGGTGCCACCAATCTCTAGCAGTTCCCTAGATCACGTGGACAGTCGTGGCGATCATGTCTTCATGGTTATGATACGGTACTCGTCTACGGCGCGAGTGACCTTCAACAGCCAAGCATCGACCACCTCAGGGTCTGCGGATCCCTCAAAGTCCTTGACAGTTGACACAAATCTTCCTAAGCGCAACGTAGTTTAGAGGTAGGCATTGACCACCAACTTGCTGAGAGTTTTCTCCATTCATACTCCTACATACGACAACGACGTTGCATCATAACCTTGGAACATTTGCACTTATTAATAGAAGAGACTGGATGCTCTAAAATAATTTCAGATTTTCATGAAAACTTGGTTGAAAAGTTTTTGAAATCATTAAACTTTGTTGAAACATAGACCTAATTCCCAGTATCTCACTTACAAAGTGCAGACAGAGAGTACTAGGTTGTGATACCAAAATGTAACACCTTATACCGGCCGGTCATTCAATTTCCCAAAATGCCCTTGAGAATCATAAATAAATCATTCGACTTGGAATAAAACATTCGAAATCATCCATAATCCAAAACCAAATCCCAAACTGAAAAATACTCTAGGGGTTGTTTGGATGGATTAATTGTCAATGTGGTATTTGTAGAGTCAAATAACTCAGTAATTGTTCATGTGGTATTTCAGTGGTAATTGAATTAAAGTATCTAGTTTGGTAAAATCATGTAAATTTGGTATTTGGCATGTGGTATTCGGCAAAAACAGAAGGTAAAACGAGTTATTACGATATAACACAGGGGGTATGAGTTATTTGTAAATAACTCACTTGCCAAATAACTCATTTAAGCAAAATGTTGTCCAATGAGTTATTTGTGTGCAAGTAACTCATAAATAACTCGCTCAAATACACTATCGAAACGACCCCTTTTGTAAATTTAACAAGCGAGCATATGTCTCAAGTCTATTTAAGTGAAATGCATAAAGCAAAAGAAGTTCTTGATAAAGCGTCCGCTACCACTAACCCTTGTGATGACATCCTGAGCAGCAATTGTGTCCCTGCGACTGGTCTGTGCGTTCCTGCTCTCTAATAGCTCCTGAGTGCGGGTGTAGGTGAATCCTAGGTGCAATTATCTTTAAAGTAAAGTTACTTAAAAATTTTAAAAGGGCAACATACTCGAATGTGCATGGTCAAAAGATTTCATTTACTTAAAAGAGGCTCCGAGATCTACCTAACTAGCACACAACCACGGTCACCAACTTACTTACTTACTTATAAGTTATAACATGAACATATAATATGGGGTTTCCTCATATGGGAAACACAATACCGCACGCTCTATATAATTGAGGGATACCTCATAAGTTGACCGCTGACGTCTCTATTGCTTTGGAAATTGTTTTCCACATCCTTCCTCAAAATAATTTAAATGAATAAATATTTTAAAATAAAAGAAAAAACATAATAATCCATCCCCTCTCTTAATTCCACAGTTATCCTTCCACTCAATCTTCATCCCTCGTCAAAATATAATTAATGAGATGTTGTATTTGTGTACCAAACTTTTATCGCCAAATCTATAATGAGATGGCTCGACAGCTCTCGAAGCGGCTCTCGTATCCCTAATTGCGTACTTATATGCTTCATCCTTACCTTGGGTACTAGCCTGGAGGACATCTTGGTCGTTGGGGCTCTGGACATCTTGCTTCGGCGACTGGCTTGGGGCGATAGGACGACACCTTAGCATCGCTCGTACCATCATCGCGGGCATGTCTTGCACACGCCGGGAAGCAAAGTTCATCAATAGATACACCGAACGTCGAGATTTCATTCTTTTTTTGGTAAAGAATTGGATTTTAGAAACCCCTTCTCTGGGTTCATAACTAGTATAATTTTTTTATTTAGGTATTCGGTCCAGTGATATTTAAAAGTATGTGATTTTAAAAGGGTTATATGTATAATATGCCCCTGTACTATGTCATTTTATCAAACGTGCTCCTCTACTATATTTTACATCAAACATGCCCTTGTACTTTGGAAAAATGATCAAACATGCCCTTATTTTCTAATTTTCATCCAAAAACCATTAACCACGATCAAAGTGGTTAACCGCACAAACTGTTCGAACCAACCAACCGGTTCCCATCTCTTTGTTAGAAACAAAGTTTCTAACGGGTTTGGGATTAGGGAATTAGCTAGATCAATTAGGGATTGACCGAGCTAGGGATTGGGAATTGGGAATCGAGAACAAAAGGGAGAGGGGAAACTGCTGCTGCCGCAGCTTTGGAAGAAGAAGAAGAGGGAGAGGGGATCGGCGCAGGAGGGAAGAGAGAGAGAGAGAGAGAGAGATTAGGTTTAGGTTTTAGGTAATTGATTGCTTAATGGAAAATAACACCCTACTGCAGATTATATAATCCGCATATTCCCTATCTACTACCAAACTAATAAAACGTAACAACCGACTCCCTGCTTATTGCCCGAATACCCCAAATAATCCCCCAATTAACAAAAACCGACCATAATACGAAATAACCAAAATCTGCAAATAATGTGTTTCTAACATCCTCGCCTCCTTGGGAAGCAACCTTGTCCTCAAGGTTGAAGTTACTCTTGCACCGGCCTTGGGTCCTCTGCGGCTTCATCTTCTGCCTCGTCCTCCTGGCGCCCCACCAAGAACATCAGATCCGGCTTCTCGCATTTGTGACCAAAGGTGAACCTCTCGCCGCAGTTAAAGCATTTTCCCTCCCGTCTCTTCTGCTCGATCTCCGCAGGAGACAGCCTGGTAAACCCTTTGGGCGGTGTCCTCGGTCTGGCTCCAATCGCTGCGGTGGGTGGACAAGTCGCCGCACCCTTTCCCGTGCTCGGACCCTGTGCCGGGACCCCTGTCCTGCTACTCGGCCCGCTGCCGCTTCCTCCTCCACTAGGCTTCTGATACCGGCCTATCACTCCCCGCCAGCTAGCCAATTCCTCTTCCTTATTACTTGCAAGACGAAAAACAGCTCGTAGTGAATCCGGCTCAAATACCCAAACTGCGGCCGCAATCTCCGGGAAGAGACCCGCCATGCATAGGCCCACCAATGTCTCTTATGGGACGCCCTTGCATTGGTTACCCAGTTTGAAGAATTTGGGCCTATACTCCGCCACCGTCCCTGTCTGGCGCAGCTTGGCCAGCTGCACCGGAGCCCATCCTTTAGATTTTCCGAATTGATATCGCAACTCCTCCTTAAACATAGGCCAAGTGATTAGCGTACGAGCTTCCGCATAGGTCCGCTCCATCCACTCCCACCACTGCAGTGCATCCCCCTCCAAGTAGAAGGAGACTAGCTGAGCCTTCCGTTCTTCCCTACTGGGGTGGTTCTTGAACCATCGTTCAGCTGAGTATAACCACAGACCTGCATCCTCACGACCATTGAATTTTGGAAACTCAATGGTGGGGGGTTTAGCTCTAAACACCATGTCATCCTATTCCTCACCACCCCCGGGGGTAACCGGCATTCCTCCCATAGCTTGAGGCCCCACTGTGATAATGCTGCGAGAATCGCGGGTCCCCTTCACAACCCCAGTCGTCCTCTTCCTCCTCCTGATACCCCGCTCTTCGGCCTAACACATTCCTCTGCCTCCGATCACCCTTCCCCGCCCTCATAGGTTCCTTCCCGGTGCCCCGTTGATTCGCAAAAGGGGGATGAGATCCGTTGTACTCGTCGAACTGGCCTTGAGGAACTGGGTAACCTCTTCTGCCCGCCTGGTTTGAGTGTCCCGCCGGCTGAACCGGTTCAACCATGGGTCGACCGGGTTCGGTCCGACCGGGTTCAACCCGACCACTGGGGGTCCGACTCGTCTCATCTCGACCTGGTCCGGTTGGGTTCGGCCCACTTCTCCCGGACGCCCCGACTCCCAGCCGCGGCCCGCCTCCCTCCGACTTCCTCCCGGCCCGCCTTCCATCCTGGATCGGGCCACCTGGCTGCCTTCGTCCCCTCTGTAATCCGCCCCTGACCCATATTGCTCATTGGGCCATGGCCCATGTTCAAACTCCTGCTCCAGATCCACCAACTCTTCCCCGTTCAGGCCCGCTTGCAGGTCCGGGTCCACGTACTCGATCATCTTGGCCTTGCCGCGCGCGCGCGCCACCTCCTGGGCTGTTGGGGTCAGTAACAGCCCGTCCTTGGTTGTTGGACCGAAGGAGACGTGGCTCGTACGCGAGATGGGTGGCCGGCTAGGGTTGTCCGCCGCCGTTTCCCCTTTCTCGCCTGAACCGTCCGTCTCCCTTTCTGCCGAAACCCGCTCGGCGCCCTGGCCGCCGAGCCCTGCCACCGAGGCGGAGCCCTCCCCCGTCGCTCCTCCTTCCACCGGCGACAGCCCTCCGCCGCCAGCTCCGGCCCCACCTCTCTTCCAAACTTCCGTCAGGCTGCTCACCTGCCCCTGCAACGCCTCCACCACCGCCAACAGCGCGTCAAGGGTGCGACCATGTTCTCTGGCCTTCGCCTGCAGCCCATGCAGCTCCTCCTCCACCCACGCCTGCCTCTCTGTTTGCGTCTCCACGACCTTTCTCAGCTCCTCGATCTCCGTAATATCCTCCACCACCCCGTCGGGCCCTACGTCGCCTGCCTTGGTGCTTTTCTCAGCTGCCTGAGCCGCCTTCTCTGGCGCCTTCATTGACTTCGTCGATAACATCGTTGCCTTCCCTAGTTCAAGAGCTCAAAAGAACTCACTCTCGAGCCAGGCTCTGATACCAGATGTTAGAAACAAAGTTTCTAACGGGTTTGAGATTAGGAAATTAGCTAGATCAATTAGGGATTGACCGAGCTAGGGATTGAGAATTGGGAATCGAGAACAAAAGGGAGAGGGGAAATTGCTGCTGCCGCAGCTTTGGAAGAAGAAGAAGAGGGAGAGGGGATCGGCGCAGGAGGGAAGAGAGAGAGAGAGATTAGGTTGAGGTTTTAGGTAATTGATTGCTTAATGGAAAATAACACCCTACTGTAGATTATATAATCCGCATATTCCCTATCTCCTACCAAACAAATAAAACGTAACAACCGACTCCCTGCTTATTGCCCGAATACCCCAAATAATCCCCAAATTAACAAAAACCGACAATAATACGAAATAACCAAAATCTGCAAATAATGTGTTTCTGACACTCTTTGCCGCGACAAAAACGCCTCAGGGTCAGATGTTGGGGGCGAAGGGAAGGGAGCTGCTCGGCGGCTTGCTTGCGGTTGCTTTCCAGGTCAACTCTCCGCTACAGTCAAGCTTCACTTTTTTTACTACAATATGTTCGATTGAGGTGGGTTAGTGGATAAGAAGAAGATTGGAAGAAGAAAGAGAAATTAAATAAGGAATCGAGAAAATCTATTGTAATGGGATTTGATTTATAGCGCCGGAAGGTGGCATAAGGAAAAGGGGAGAAGTTGGGGTATATGACGTGAGGGTGGAGAAGATGGGAGAGAGATTGAGAGAGGTAGAGTGGGGATGGTGGATGGGGGAGATTGTAAAGTTTCTGTAGAAGTTTGGATAGTGAAGACTGAAGTGCGGCGGACAAGGGGAGGATGGAGGGTAGGTTAGTTTTAGGGTTTTGGTCTTTTATATATAGACAAATTACCACTTAGTTCTCAAAATTTGTATTTATTACATTTTAATGCATATATTTTTATAATGTCAATAATTATCTATAATATTCATGTATATTGTGTACCGATTTTTAACGGTCTAATGCCGGTTAAGCCAATAAAGTGAACTATTCAATATATCGGTTCATGCTCCGGTTCGGTTCTGTCAACATTGGTTCTAACACCTTGTTTATGCACTCTCTTGACTGTGTATGGATCGGAACACCCATAGCTTCAGTTTGGGAATACAAATGAAGAATGGAAAGGAAAGAGCATAACAAGAGGAATGACGACGAAGGTAACAAACGTGAACAATCTCAACCATTTTTTCACTTGCACGCTTAACTTATTTTGAGATCGCCACTTAATTACCGGACGGGTAAAATCCTGGGCTTTGTTTTCTCTCTTTTTAGTTTACCTTTTTGACCCTTCCCCTTCCCACATAACATCCGTCTCCCCTGTTTTTCCTACCTTAATTTGTTCATTTCCTCAACCACATACGGCAAGAAGAACACAAAAGCAGCAGAAATTGATTCATTTATGGAAATCAAGACCAAATTATATACATCAACACTCACAAACCAACCCAAATACTGCAAAAGCCAATTATAGGTTGCTTTCTCAAATTCATTCACGATTCCAGGCTTGTTGTACATTTGGAAATCATTACAAAATACAAAAAAAAACCTTTTACAATGAGTAATATAATTGTTCAAGTGATGAACGATTGAAAAAGTTAACCTCCAATCGGGTAAACAAAAAAAAATTATAAGTTTATCGGTGGAGACAATAATGACAAACATACTGCTATGAATATTTGCAAGGGGTTTGATTGAAAGAAAGAATGAAGAATAAAAACAAAAAACGCATTGCTAGATACAAACCATGTAACCCCATTTCCAGTTTCATCTCTCAATTTTCATCTTTTTAGAAGAGATGTCTTTCTCTTTCTAACTTCACCCGGACTTACATTTTTCTAAGCGTGGATGATGATTCTCTAGGGTTGTTGGACTCATCGAAGACTGAGGGGATACTGTTCCTCTTTCCACCGCCGACAACACCGAGAGCCTCCCTTTGTGATGGGCTCCTCCAAAACCCGGTGTCGTAGAAAGTCTCCCACATCTCCTTCTCTAGCTTCATCATTTCCTCCCCTCCGCCAGAGCGGAGCTTTTTCGTGGTGGCATCGAGGTCGTCCTCATCAAATTCCAAGTGCATCCCCATCATCATCTGGAGGTCGAAAGACTGAGGGTCACCGTGGATCGGGTGAATCTGAACCTCGGTGTTGTCACAGCCGCACTGGCATCGTCGGGCGCGTGGGAGGAGGAGTCCCTTCTTCATCAGATGTTGCTGCCTCTTTCGCCGCATAGCCTTCTTGCAGAGTCCCACAGGAACTTTGTAGATGGTGAGGAAGAGAAGATTTGCGAGTCCACAGGGGCAGCAACATGCAATCGCCGCGCACTCCGCCGTCGTACCTCCGGCCAACTCGCCGAACCTCCCGCTGCAGCAGGAAGCGTCGGATGCTGAGTAGCTCCGACGGTGGCGGGGAGGGAGGAAGGAGTCCCGACGAGCTATTGTCGGCGAGGATGGTCGGATTAAGAGCAGCGAGGGCTCTTTCGCCGTTAGTACGCGACGCGTACTGCCATTACTGTCGATGTCGAAAATCATTTTGGGTTTTTTTATTGATTTAGGATGAGCTTATTTCCTTCTTCTTCTCCCGGTTTATAATTTGGTTGTGCCTTCCGGCGGGAATATAAGGGAGATTAGTGGCGGAGCTCCTCCTCCATTAGCAGGAAGGCGGAGGGAGAAGAAGGAAGAAAGTTTTGGTTGTGTTGGTCGTGCAAGGAGAGAAATGTGAGACTGAGGGCACTAGCGAAATAGAGGAGGGAGACCAGGGTGGTATTTTAGAATGAATGATCTATCATTCTAAACGATAAGGAGTCTGTCTGATTGAGAGAAGACCAACTAAAGGTAGACCGAGTTTCACGGAGCTCCTCTATTTTTTCTACTTCTTGTTCTTCTTCTCCTCTTATCTCGTGAAATCTAAATTATTTGGTGCGAGTGGGAGGGAGGGGCTATTTTCTATCTACTCTGACATTCATATCTCTATTTTCCTTCCTCTCTTGAAGTTTATTAATAGGTCTTTAGGCAGTACTACTCATATTGGACAAGGAAGGGTGAAATGAAACAGAGACCCACCTCAAATTTCTTTTCCCATCCTTCTGGTTTGGCATCGAAACACAACCATTTTTGGTTTATTTTATTTGTTTTTCCCCATGATATATGATATTAATTTGTTAAAGTAAAACTTAATTAGCAAACATTGAATATTTTTCTTCCATTTATACTCTTTCCAATGGACATATATGTTTAAGTAAATAAATACGAGTAAATTTATTCACATCTGTATTCAAATTCAGTAACTACTGAATGGATCATATATGATATTAAGCAATTGCAAAGAAAAAAAAATTGAACTCAATCATCATACCTTACTCACAAATCATATTCTTCATGCCAAAAAATAGATTTCTCTTTTTTGTTTTATAATCAAGGTAGATTGATTTTGATGAACTAGCTAATGGTTTAACCAATACGGCTTTCATGTAAAATTTAACAAAACTTTATAATTATTTATCATTCTAGGAATAATAAATTTAGATAGTGTAGAAAAATAAAATGATAATAAATAAAATATATAATAATTTTTATTAATATACGTGTCCTCTTCAATATTTCTCTTCTACTCATTGTGAATGGATGCATATATATCAATTGACAATGCATAATCCATTCTAATTAATGAGAGTGCTCGCTGTTTATCATATATCATCTATCTCAAATCCTTGGATAAATAAGAGAGTATAGTTTATTAGTTATCACTTGTACCTCATTAATAAAATTTTATGAGCTTGTTTTGTTCGTTCCAATAAAAAAATCAAATAATTAAACGGCCTTTTGTTTTTGTTTTGTTTCTTTAGAACAAAGATTTTATATATAGGTTTGGGGATATGGTGTTGTGGAAAGTGAGGGTTAAGTGTAGACAGTGATATCACATAGTTTGGATCAGGCATCAAATAGAGGTTATTATTTGTCGCCCCATGATAACGATGTAATTACATGATTTTATACCCCTATTTCTTATCCATTTGCGGAGCATGGTTGTGTGTTTTGGCCTATTTTACGCCGGGTTGTGCTACTTTGTCCTATTTCAGGTCCCAGGCGTCAAAGGGAAGGCCAAGCACGAGTTTCGGATCGTTTGGAAGTCGTTTGGACAAGCGAGGGCCAAAACACGGGCAGGAGGCCTCAGAACACGGCCGTGTTCCTGACCGTGCTTTTATGGACGAGACTTCCCCAAGGGTGGTTTGTACCACCTAAAAAACACGGGCAGGCCTGAGGAAAACACGGCCGTGTTTTAGGCTGAGCACGACCGTGTTTTCAAGCTGCCCGTGGCCGTGCTTTTAAGGCTGAGGCAAAACACGGGCGGGCTGAGGCAAAGCACGGCCGTGCCCTCGACCGTGCTTTGGCCAATGATGCCCTTTTAGGCAGATTTTCAGCAAAAGAGGAGGGGATTCGAGTTTTAGAGAGATAGAGCGATTCCTAGAGAGAGAAAGCGACGAACAAGAGTCTCCAAGCGCCCTAGATCGATCTTCAACACCATTGGAGCTTGGTTTGAGCTTGGAGAAGTGCCGATTCAACGTCCAGGAGCAGAAATCCATCTTCACAGTATGATTTCCGCATCTGATTCTGCTTTTGCTTCTCTCTCCATGGAGTAGTTCTCCCATTCATCTGGGTGTGGGAAACCCTAGTTCTGTATGTTGGGATTGATTGTATGAACCCAAGTACTGTTTCTATGAATTGATTATATTCGATTGAGGTTTTAATGATTGAATGACTTGAATCCTGATCAAATTCCTGTTGTTTCTGCTTTAACCTAGAATGAGAATATCTGACTAGGTTGATAGAGCATCCTTGATTGAAGGTAGGGAGTTGGTGACTTTAGTCGAGGAACCAACTCACTATTCTGTACCGGTTTTACTCCGGTAGTGGAGGTTTTGTTCTTAGGGCCTCAATCTGTTTACTCCGGTGTAGGTTAGTCGCCAGCTAGAGACTCAGATTGAGAGGGTCTGGAGACCTTTAGTCGAGACTTCAGACTGTTTAAGAACCTTCCGCAGTATAACTATCATAGAAATTGAACTTGGTAATTACAATCCGGCTTAACTGCAGACTAGGGGGAACCATATCCGTTTGAGTTACTTTGCTTGCTTGTTAGTTTAGAACTTCACTAAAGTTTCCTCGCTAGATAATACGAATTCACTGAGTAGTCATCACATCTAGGACCCGGGTTGACATTGAAACCCAAACCCGCTATACTACGCTTTGGGAAGTGGTTACACTTGGCCATTTTCTAGAGTGACAGTAACAGCGAGTCACCCCACAACATACTATTTGTCACCAACAATTTGTGAAAAAGACAATTTTATTCTTATAGAGTTTTTTTAGAAAACTGTGTTAGATCAAAAGATAATATAGGCAAAAAAATTTCGTTTACAGGCGCAAAAAACAGCTTTCCAGCCAAAACATAAACTCTAATAAGTCAATTTCATGACGACCAACAACAGTTGGACACCCATTTTGGGAACAAAAAGGCACCTCAGCCTGGTCAGAACCATCCGACCACCGGTTTCGGACCATCTCTTTTAGCATCGTTTTTAAAATAGTCGCTTAATTTTAAAATTCATCTAACTTTGTTTATTTATATAATTACATTATGTTCAATCATTCAATAGATTAATTATGAATAATTATAAATTATAATATATATTGTACAAATCAATAAATAATTAATTTTAGTTATTTAAATAATGCTAAAATAAGTAAATTAAGTGCATTACTATCTAAATGGATTTTTTCTATTAAATTTTGACTCCCCTCTGGCGTTTGAGGTAAAGCCCGTTTCAGATGGAGTATTTAAATAATAATAGGTTAGTTAATTATAAACTATGAGAAATAATGCATAAAAGTATGAATGTTTAATTATAAATTATCAAAAATATTGTAAAAAATCAATAATTCATTTTAACTATGTTGAATGGTTATAAAATATGGTTAAACATTTTACATTGTATCAATTTCATTATTAATTAGATCATCCCTAAACTATGTTTTTCAAACTATATTCAAGCAACCGGCGAGCGTGGAGAGGGCTTTTTGTGGCTTGCGGAAGGTTAGACACAAGCATCTTTTTTTAATTAAAAATGTGGATACAAATGGGGTGAAATAGACTGTTTCTCGATTGGATGTCCCGGGCAAAGAAGGATGAATAGTGTCAAAATTTCCATCTAGGTTATTGGGTGCTGTGGGCAAGGTAACAAGGATTTGTTTTAGTATATCACACGTGCGATCAATTGTTGCAAGTGTAGGTAGGGATGATTTTGCCTCTAAGAAATAATCACATGTTAGGAAGCTAAGGAAACTTCAACAAGATGACAGTGTTTCCACCACCAAACACTAGCAAAGCCAAATCTTGTGGTCTAACCTTGCACAGAAAGTGAAGTTTCCCATCCATTGCACATATGCAAAATAATACTAACAATGATGCTTAACCATCAAACTCAGTGTAACAAGTTCTTGATGAAATAGCACCAGTCTTCCTCACTCTGATGAGCATAACAGAGTCGAGTCTTTGGTTTGTTGTCTACTAAAGCCATTGCAACATCAATTACTTTGCCATGCATTAGTCCATCAATTTTTCTATCTCTTATATCAAGGCAGCCTGCTTGCTATTGTCACCATCAAGATCACCAAGTATGGATTCAATCACTTCCACAACCTTGAAAATAATCGACTTCAACTCACCAACTTGGGAAGACAGATTAGCTATAGCTTCATTGGCTAAAGGATAAGAGTTTGGGTTAGATGGTTGTTTCTTGTTTGGAGCTTCATGTGGCTGAGCTGTTTGTTCCATCTCAACACCTTCATTTATAATTTCCTCTAAGATCTTTGTTCCCCTCGGGTCTTCTAAATCAATTAGAGTGTCAAATACTTCCAAATGGACGACATGTTCAGGTGACTTTGGGCCATAGGAAATACCACATGTGATTCTTCCAAATACTATACCGCCTTTCCCAATGTGCTAAAGATCTGAAGTAGCTCATTGTAGAAGGTGAAAGTCTTCATGTTCAAGTTTTTGATATTCGGATGCACCTGCAACAGCAAAACAACATAAGCAGTAAATGAGAATGGAGATGTGCGAAAGAGGCGGTTAGGTAGGGAAAATTGCATAAATTATTATTGATTTCCTTAAGAAGATCCTCAAAGACATCATCTTCAACCATTGGTGTTCAAGTCTGTTCTTCCCAACGAAGACCACTCTTTGAACATAGTGTACAACTATGAATCCTTTTTGGTTTCTTGTGCCTAGATCAAAACATTGGATCGACTTTCACTACACAGCCAGGAGCCCTCAAGTGCATCATGTTCTCAAGTTCAATAAAAGCTATGTTCTTGAAATTTCCATTCTCAACTTGGTGCTTCTCAACCAGGTCAAGCATACACCGCATGAGTATATAATCCATTTCCTCTAACCATTGAAAATAAACACGCTTGGGTTGAGGGGCTTGGCTTCCTTCTCCTACCTCAATTATCTATTTGCTCTTCCTACCCATCCTGTGTAAAAACAACCACAATAAATAACAACAGCCAATGCAGCCAAAATCGCGCTTTAAAACTTAAAAAATACGCTTTTACACTTCTAGGTCACCAAAATGCTTCTATGTAGAGTCGCCCTTTTCACTAGAAAGTGTAGTCAAAATCTACGCTTTAAAGCTTATGTTTTACACTTCTAGTTCATCCAAACGCTTCTACGTAGAATCGCGATTTTGACAGCATTGACAGCAACACAAAACTTAAAACACGAGCTCAAAACTTCTAACAATAGCAATTGACTTATTATTGCACCAAATTGGATACAGTATCAAGAAACTTATAACAACCCTTTGTGACTTATAGTAGCATAATACAATAGGAGTTTTGGACAACTTACAATGAAATTAACAACTACAGTGAACACTTTTGTTAGACAACAACACATTAGTGCATACAACAAGAAACAAACAGCTAAAAATGTATACAACAGTTATCCTCTATGATTTCTATTTGTCCACATTTTTATTGCCATTGCATCCCTAAACTGAGTCCATTCATTAGAAGGCTGAACCACTGTTATAAAGTCCTCACTATGCTCAACATAAACAGATGGTACTGCTCAGGCTCACTACATGTGTAATCACTTTCAAATGTATCCACCCCTTTCTCTTTCTTATGAAATTATGCAATAAGTTGCAAGCATTTATAATTTGGACACCAAGGGGAGAACCAACTTGAATCTCTTAGGATACCTCATCTCATTTTATTTATTCCAAATACCCTATCAATGTTATTTCTTGCAACATCATGCTTCACGTCGAAGAATTCCTCAACTACTAGAGGCCTTAAAGCCCCCACTCTTTTTTATGATACCTCTGACCTCGATACGGTGTTAGAAACCCTTCACAATTGCTATATCCTTAATCACATAGATAGTATGTTCCTAGTAAATAAAATAAATCAGTAAAGGCTAAGTCCTTGTACACAATCAATCTCTTGTTTTTCTGAGACATTACGTGGACATTACCTTTCTGGAATCTTATCCCGTTGGCTTAACAAAGCATCCCTTAGCACTTTCTTATCGTCAGATAAACTTTCCCAACCAGCTAAGGCATACACAAAATCAAAGTTTTGATTAACCATCGCAACATATTCATTAAAATTTCCCCTTGCGGTCTCGACTAGGCTGGTCTTCATTCCTTACATGAACCGTAATATGTGTACCTGTTATGATCCTAATTCGAGAATCCACCCAAACTTGGATCAAAAATCTGAATTGCGCAATGTCAAACTCTTTTGGGGTTTTCTTCTTTCTTCGACAAACGAAAATAAAGAATAGTCACGAAAATCGATAAAACAAATCCGAACTCGTGAGAAGGGTCAATTGGTTTATGAAACCAATCAAACAATCTCGACCCCGTGGATCAGGCCAATCGATATAGTCGATGCTTACCACAACTAGACGCGTTCTCTAGTTGATAAGAGACCACTCAATTCTCCCGAAGCCTGAAATGAGAGATTAAGAAAACATTCACAAATGAACTAGAGTAAACACTCAATGTAATTGATAACTGAAATCTTGGGTACGAAATTCGTAGGTCTTACACCCTCTATTTATAGATGTCTCAAAAACATAAACTAATCTAAAAGGAATAGAAAAACAAATACCAAACTAATTAGAAAACAAAATACTAATTAAATAAGGATAAAAATACTAATTAAACTCCTACGAATAATAATTAAACAAATTAATCCCAAATATGGGCCGCATGCTCCTCTCCTTTCACCTAGGCGGAACAAAGAATTCCGTTGCCGACTTTGAAATTCCATGCCTCTCCAAAATTGCACCCATCATATTCCAGGGATGGGATACAGTCACAACCCCCAAAGGGGTTGTGAGATTGACCCCCCCACTTACTAGCCATTGGATACGCTCTCTCTCATGTCTCTTTCTTCTTTTTTCAAATTGATGGTTAGGCTTAAAAGAAGGGTATTTTTGGAATGAAAAAATATTACCACACATGATCATTTCTCATTTTCTATATAATCTATTTTCATAAAAAAAATAATAACTCCCCCCACCTCCTCTCTCTCCTCTCTCTTCCCTCTCCCCAAAACCCTAGCCGCCGCCTCCCCCTCCATCTCTCCATGTCGTCGCCGCCTCGATCTTTCCCGCCTCCCACCACCGTCGCAGCCCTCCCGCCGCCTCCCACCACTCCCGCACCATCATGCTCTCCCCGTCGCCTCCCTCCACTCCCTGTCACTGCCATCTCTCTCTTGTCATCCTCTATCGCCGCCCTAATTCACTGTCGCCGTCGCCGCAGAGGTAACGACCTCTCCCATGCCTTCTCATTTCCTAATCCCTTAATGTTTTCCAGATCTGGGATTTTCCAGATTCCAGATCTAGTTTTTTTTATGTTAATCTCTAGTGGTACGGTACCAGTTGTAGTGGTACGCTACTACTACCACTAGTACTACTAGTGGTAGCAGTAGCGTAGTACCGATACCAGTAAGTAGTGGTACGCTACCACTACCACTAGTACCGTACCACTAGACCATATCAGTACCACTAGAGCACTGACGGAGTGGTTTTTTTGTAGATCGCCGGAGCGAGTTTGATTGAAGGATTTCACCGTAAAAATTATGTCGGTCGGAGAAAGTTTCGCGATCGGAGCGAAGAGGCTGCTGAAAAAGGAAGAGAGAAATATAAATGTATTAATTTTAGAATTTAAATTTAAAAAATATGTATTTAATATGAGTTTTTAATTTCCATTTTGTAACTAATACAAAAAAATAATTAATAAATTCTATTTTTTTTTTGTCGTCTTTAGATGAAACTCACATCCCATAGGGGAAGTAACACTATCCCATCCCACAATCCCATGTCTTTTTCCTCCACGTTGCCATTACCAAGCTTAATTAACCAACTCAACTAATTCATCTACAAAGCCAGCCATGCCAATTGATCCTGCCAAAGAAACCCACGTGTCTACTTTCATTTGCTTGATCAGCTTGATTGAGCACACACGCCCACCATCATCCACGTACATGCGCACACACTTCCCATCAATTGTAATTTACACTTCCATTTTTGCCCTTCTGTTCATCTTAAACGCTCCCAATTGATTCATATATCGTTGAATTCCCTTTTTTGGGTCACGGGAATTAAATATCGTGTCAGTCGATATCACATCTTTCACTCTCTCTAAAAAAGATTCAACCTCGGATCTTTATAGAATCTTGAACCACAACCAGCCCCACTCTTCTTGGTCTTCCTACAAAATTGTATTGTTGAGAATCGTATTATTCTCCCCTTCTTAAGAACAATTCGTCCACAAATCGTAGAGACACCATTGTGATGAAAGCTCTCTACGCATCACTGAATTTCTTGTCGATTCTCCCGATAGGCTTCCTCTTCTAAAAGTACACCATCAATCACAAAAAAATATGAGAAACTTCGAGAACTATTCGTAAATGCTCCATAATTTGCAAGCATTCATTGCCTCCTTTTAATTCTGATTCCTCATTGTATTGCTCAAAATTCGGTGCCATCAAAAGTTGCACATCAAGAATATCTTCTATCGCCTCCTCATCATTGAAATCTCCGTACTCATTACAAAAAGTAAGTGGATCTTCCGTAGGCAAGATTTCAACATACTCTTCCTCGTTTTAATGTTGTAATGTCGTTTTGCTATGAATATCTTGTAGCTGATCGGTTTGAATCTCGATGTCAAAGACATCTGGAATTGTCTCTTGTTCTCAATGGTAGCCTCAAACGATTGATCTGCTCTGGATTTGGATTCCCTATCTGCAACGGAGCTTCTGGTTGGATTACCACGACTGGGGCACTAATTTCCCATGAAGCTGCCAATTGAGTAATGCTTGCATTTATTTGTGCTTGGCGTTGACGATAGGCTTCTATTTGCTTGCTGATTTGTTGTAAGGTTGCCGCAATGTCACGATTCGCTTGATTCTCCGTCATTATTGTTTGATCCAAAAATTAAACAGGAACCAAAAAACACAACCCAAAACACAATTTGTTTTCTCCCACACATACAGCTTTGTGACTGTAAGACCATTTTTTTTTACTTTCTTTTTCTATTTGGTCAGGTGAAGAGTACACAAAAATTATAATAAAAAAAATTTAAAATTAAAATCTAACAAAACAAAGAAACAAACGAACTCTCTTTTTTTTTTGTTCCGCACAAGAAGCTCTTTTGTTTTTTTTTACATTACTTTTTTTTTGTTATTAATAATTTAATATGCTTTTTTCTCTAAGTATTTTTTTTCAGGGCTTTTATGGGAAATACCTATTATATTAATAAAGAGAAAAAGAATTGAAAATAAAATACCTTCTTTTGGGTGCTGAGTTTGAACCAATAATTTTCAATCGCCACTGAGTTTGAACCAGACTCTGATACCACTTGTTATGATCCTAATTCGTGAATCCATCCAAACTTGGATAAAAAATCAGAATTGTGCAATGTCAAACTCTTTTGGGGTTTTCTTCTTTCTTTGATAACACGAAAATAAAGGATAGTCGCGGAAATCGATCAAACAAATACGAACTCGTGAGAAGGCTCAATTGGTATATGAAACCAATCAAACAATCTCGAACCCGTGGATAAGGCCAATCGATATAGTCAATGCTCGCCACAACTAGACATGTTCTCTAGTTGATAAGAGCACATTTCCTTTATATAAACCAGAATGTATATGACTCGCTCAAAACTACCCCGCGAATTAATCCTTAATAGAGTCCAAGTTTTTAAACTCTAGCCGGGTGCAGTATAGGGCAAGTATTTAATCGTCAAACCCGGGCTGGTCCATGTACCCCTACTTCAATCGCCTAGTTTTTTATCTAGCAAACGTTTTTGGGTTTAAAACTAAGAAAACTACAAATGAAAGCAAGCAAGCAAGTAAAGTAAATCGAGCTTGTCCCAATGAGAGAAGAGTCCACCCGAGTATCGCTCCCCCTAGCTACATATCAAGATCGCCCAAATCGAATGCAAATGTGTGGAGGTGTGTTAATACACCGTAGGGGGGCCAACAAGTGAATGAAACCTCACTCTCTTAATCAATCGGTTAAGAAAAACGATTAAACTAGGAATCTTAGCTCTCTCAATCAATGGATTAAGGATTGCTACAATAAACTAGGGAGTCTAGCTCTCTTAACCTTTCGGCTGAGGATTGCAACAATAAGCTAGGAGTCCTAGCTCTCTTAACCGTTAAAACTAAGGGTTGCAAGAGCCAATCCCTCGGAACTTAATCTGGATAGCAAAGTAACACCCGAGTGAAAGTGCTAAATCGAAGTTTGAGGTTTGCCCTAATTTTCCCTAGGTAGGTGACTCAATTGGATAAGGAATCCAGCTTATCAAAACCTCCTAACAAAAAGGGGAGTTCCCTGTACCTAGGTCAAATTAGCATAGTAATGAGAAATGAAGAACACAACCCAACCATCATGAAAATACCTCAAACTTTGCATTAAACGCAAACCCACACACAAAGCATTCAATTAATACAATTATCACATATTTCAAGCTAGGATTCACAACACCCAAGTGAATAGATAGGCTATTCCATAGCTAGGCAAAGGAAAACAAGAAAAAGGAGAGAAGGAACCATGAAGACATGACAATCGTCTTTCCTTCTTGCTTGAATCTCACTTGAGAGGTAAGAATCTTCACTCCTCCAACTTAGGGCATGCCCAATCTCCTTCTTCCTCCTTTGAGTGGCCCTTTCTCTCTAGAATGGGAAGAGAAAACCCTAATCTCTCATTAGAAACCCCCTTTATTCTGAAATTTAAACCCTCCAAATGCTCCTCCTTCTTCCTCCTTTCAGCTATCTATTTATACCCAGTCGCGCCCAGTTTACAGTCCCAGTTCACGGTCGTGGACTAATGGCCGGGACCAAGAACTCAGGCCCAGACGGCCGTTTAATTAAGCCAGTTTGCGGTCCATGGCTTTAGTTCATGGTCATGTGACTGTGAACTGACTCGGCATCAGTAACCTCTGAAAACTCTCTGGAACATCGCCAGTTCGCGATTTGTGGCTCCAGTTCACGGTCTTGTGTGACTGTGAACTGACTGCTTCCGCCATGAACTGCAGCTGCTTCCTAGACGCTTGCGCTTCACTGTCACGGGGCAATTGTCACGGTCACCTTGGACTTTTCTCGGTTTCTGCGCTTTTGAAATGTATCAAAACAAGCACAACCTAGCGTGAAATATGTCGAGGGACAATGAAAAGTAAAGCCAAACTATCAAGAAATGAGGGATAAAATGTGTACAATTAGGCCCCAATCAGTATAAAAGTTAGTTGTAAAAACAAAATTTAACAAGAAGCATCCAATTATGATTATGCAAGTTGAAATGAGTTGTATACAGTTCTTTCTCCATCTTCTTTTGCACTAACAAGTCAGCTATTGAGCTCCTATCCAAAACAGTTCCATCCAAGCAAAATATTTAAAAAAAACGTAACCCATCTCCATCCAATATCATTAGGGTTCTTTGAAAAATCAGAGGAGATAGGTTCTCCGTTGGAGGTCGACGACGACAGGACTCCGACGAAACCAGCAGCGTCGCTAGCTCTTCTTCTCCAACTCCAATTTTCTAGCAGCTGCTCCTTTTTATTGTACCTCTCTAGTGGAAGGTGTAGGTACTGTGGGGAAACAAATTGACAGTGGGGAGTAATAGCAAGAGGGGAAACTAGGAATAATAAAAAAATAAGGAGGAGAAAAGGTGTCATTTCAGGGGGTTCTTTTTTTCAGTCGTCACAAAAATCCAATGTTATCATGTGGAATTTATAAATCTATGGGGCCCATGAATTTGGGGCAAAAAATAAACCAAATTAGTTGGCCCTGCATATTTGTCTCCAAATTTTTTTTGCCAAGCAAACAACGGAGTGTTACCAAATCCTTGATCATGAGGTTTTTTGGTACATATCCTTGGTACAAATCCAACAAGCAAACGACCCCTAAGTCCCCGAGACGGGACTGCTCTTGTCGTGAGAGAACTATGGCTG
Source organism: Linum tenue (assembly GCA_946122785.1). Lineage (NCBI taxonomy): Eukaryota > Viridiplantae > Streptophyta > Magnoliopsida > Malpighiales > Linaceae > Linum > Linum tenue. The sequence goes on from CAMGYJ010000004.1 coordinate 35,165,738, forward strand.
CGATTTGGCCGTAGGTTCTCTCCATTTAAAAAATAAAATTGATAATTAATGAGGTTCACCACCACATCATTGCATTCAAGGGGAGCTCGCTAAATTCGCAAATTAGTCTGACTCATAATTCATTTTCAGCCATAAGTACCTCCATATTTAGCTGATTGAGGTTTGACAATGGATTTGAGTCAATGCACAAAAAGGAAGAGATCATAGAACGAAAGAGGCAAATAGAGGTTTGTCATATTTTCTTTTGAAAAAATCCATTTAGCGTCGAATTTTGTTACCGTCGCTACATTTCTGTCACTAAAGAACGATAAAAGAATATATCTTGAAAACCCATTTGAAATTAGAAGGGGCGGAAGTCCAATTAAACACAAAATGCGAGTGAGCTCCTGTGCTCCACTTTTGAGATACACAAATTATACATTCAAAGAAGCCCAATGCCCCTAATCGTTTGATTTACCCAATAGAACTAAGTATGAGCTCCAACTATCCCAAGAGAAACTTTTGAGGGTTTCGAGGATCCACTATAATAATGAGAAAGATTATTGCATATACAAGGAAAATTGACGGGAATAGACATATGAAGCTCAAAGGTCCGAAATTCAAGCAAATACATGGAACCGCTCATGTAGTCACAAGAATTTGAACTAAGGATATTATGAAGAGGGAATACTAAGAGGGAGAATACGAGGTGGATGGTGCGAGTGAAAATCTGACAATGGCAGTTGAGGAAGCAAACAAAGGTCTTGCAATGGTCAACATAGGGCAATCCTAGGCAAGCAGTCATGGTCGAATATGGGGAAATAATGGTAGAATGTAGTATCTTTGTAGCAAAATATAGCTCCGCATTAAGAACCACCATTAAGACGATACCCCTTCCTAAGTATCGCCCCAACTCATTGAAGATAGGCAGGTATGGTTTTGCGACAAGACTACTTCTACTCGAAAGGGCTGCAATCACTCGTTCATTTGAAGCGTAAGTTTGTAGATTACAAGGGTTTATGATCACCTTAATTTGCAAAAGCAGTTGCTGGTACCATCTTCTCGTCATTCGATGATGAATGGTACTAGTTGAGACCCATAAAGCTAGCGTCGACCAAAATTTTCATGATACTAGTATACTAAATCCAATTATGTAAAATAGTTGATTGTTTTCTTTTTGACCAATTGTCGAATCAAGACAAAATGGAAGTCATTCTGCCCCCCCCCCCCCACAAATTTGGTGGACTGGGCGACCAAAGTGTCCCCCGGGCCGCCGTTTTATGGTTGATCTGATTTAATGTGCTTAAGCAGCCGTATCAATATGGATAAGCCCATCTAGGAAAAAAAATCACCAAAAGCTTTTATTTAAAGCGATCAATCCATCTTACAAAAAGGGATCAAATACAACAAATAAGAAATTCTGATTATCTCTCGTTAGTACTTTTGTTTAATGTCTTTAAGTGAGACACCACATATGGGCTACCTCCCATGGATCACTCTTTCTTTAGTGCCTTTGAGCTAGACAGCGTGATTGGTTTAAGGAAGCAACCGGCATTATTCTTACTTGTCTACACGCTTATGGAAGAACTAGTGAGGGAAATAGAAAAACTTAGCTTCCGCACTTGCTAAGACCCTCCGATCTGGGTTGTGATTCTCCTCATTCCTAATAATTATTAAGTTTTGATTTTGAACTGCTCGGAAGAAGGCTCCATGAGGTCTGGACATATCGGACGGGGAGGGATTGCATACAGCCGCGGATTCGATGGATCCTACGTCTTCACTTCTAGAGGTGGAATAGTCATCCTCCTCTAGCTCCGAGTCTCCACTAAAGAACATCAAATTATTGTCTGGAGCTCGAGGAACTGAGATGTGGTGTTCAACCTCTCCCAATCTTAGGGTGATCCTTCTTTCTCGTACGTTGATAATGGCTTTAGCTATTTCAAGGAAGGTATGCCCTAAGAGTGCTCCATTCGATTGGTTTGGTTGCATTTCGACTACCACGAAGTTGCAGTTAAAGATCAAGGTTTCTATGATGACCTCGACATTTTGCAGAAGCCAATTTGTATCGCATATGGACATGTCCTCTAATTGAAGGCTAACAGGTTCGCCCTCCATCTGTCCTCCTCATATTGCCAAGTATGTGGCAACGAGCATTACATTAGCGTTGGATGCAGTGTCGATAAGCACATCCGGTATGGAGTACCCATTTATAGTGCATAAAATGCTTAACCTCCATAGATCCAACTCTTTTAAGGTTGACTTGTTAAGGATGTACGGAGGTACGTCAGCGGAGGTAAGCATCCGTGGCGTGGACAAGATGTTCTTCCTATATTACCAAACCTCCTAATGCCTTATTAAGATTCGGAACTTTTTAGATTTCCTTTACTAGTGGCAAAGAATCTTCCTCACCACCTATGCTGGTCAGAACGTCACGGTGGGAGGTCGTAAATTTGGATTCTGCATCATTCTGCTTCCCTTCAAAACAGGGGATGCATCTCCTTTTCTGCTGATTCCCTTGCCGCCGGTCTTTTTTTACCTCTCGGGCTTCTTGGTTTGCCCATTACTGCCTTAAACTCCTCATTGTATCCTAAAGTTTAAGAAGTATGCAATGGAGGCCGAGGAAAATGTCATTTTACAGGGGTAAGAGCCCTTTTCCACAAGGTCTGAGGAATTTGAATATCTCAACCTCTTCCTATGGGAACAAGTCTTCCCTTTCAACTCCGTATGGACAAAGGATTCTCGTAAAAGAGTAGGAGGACGTCTAGTAAGCCATAATCAAGTCAATGGATACTTTCCGAAGCCCACAAAAAATTTCGTCCTAGCCCAAATTCGACGCCTTGGGCTACCAAATCCACCGTCATTTTTGTTGGGCCTAGACTAGGCAGAAACTCTAAACCGCATGTCTTTCTGAAGACGATTTCCCCATAATAAGGTCTAGAAGTATAATGCAAGTAGGGAAATGACATTTTGAAAATATGTGAACCAACCACTAGGTCTTCCCTTGAGTTTTTTTTTTGTTTCGCAAGAACTCAACTAGTCCTTATCCAAGGAGGACTGTTTTTCGAGGCTTTCTCGAGGACGTCGAGGGTTGGTGTATGATCGTCATTTATTTCTCTCCAATTTTTCGCCTTAACCTCTTTCCTCATGGTGCGAACCTCGGGCTCAAGTCTTTTTTAACCAATTTCGAGAAATTTCACGAAGCTGCCGAAATTGAGAAATTCGGCTTCCATCTCAATCAGGTGCTAATTGCAATTTACTTGGTTTTGGGAAAAGTTATTCAAGCCTAATTGTACACATTTTACCCCCATTTCTTTAGGCGTTTGTAGCAATTGTGCTCCTAAAATGATGGTTTTATGCTAGGTTTCTTGTGTTTTAGCACGTTTCAGGATCTAATAGGTGAAACCATCCCCGGAGTCGAAAGTGGGATGAAAAGGAGCGAAAACCGGGAGAAGAGGTGAAAAACAGGCAGTTCACGGTTTTCCTTGTGAGTTCACGGTCTGCTAAGATCGTGAAGAGGAGGCATGGGCCGTGAACATCAAGGTGTCCAGGGCACTTACCAAAGTTACTGACGCCGGGCGAGTTCACGGTCACTAAGACCGTGAACTGGAGCTGTTGCCTGTGAACCTGAGCAAGCGAAGCGATGCGTTTCGACGCCAACGTTGAGTTCACGGACACCTTCTAGAGTTCACGGTCGTGAACTGAGCCCGATCCATGTTTAAAAGGAGAGCTTAAAGGAAGAGAGGGGGAGATCCCAAGAGTGAGAAAGTGTCTTCTTCTTTAGGTTTTAGTGAGAGAAAGAACGAATCAAAGAAGAAAGAAGGCTAGGATTTTCTCCAAGTTGTGATTTGGGAAGATTCTCCCTAAGAGAAGATCAACACAAGCTCAAAGGAGATTGGAGGCATCACCCCGATGGTTTTTACCTCTTCCTCTTGTGTTGTTCCCCTTTCTAGCATGGAGTAGTCTCCTTTTTCACTTGGGTGTTGTGAAACCCTAACTATTTACCATGTAGTTGTTGTGTGGTTTGGATGATTGTTTATGGGTGGTGGTTAATTCAATTATTGAGGTATTTTCATATTGATTGTGCATGTTTGTGCTTAGCAATCAAATTGGCCATTCTAACCTAGATTAGAGGGAAAACCCCCTTCCAAGGGAGGCTCAATTGAGTTGGGATTCCTTGGGCTTTTTAAGTCACCAATCTAGGTTAATATAGGGCAAACCTCTATGGTGAATTAAGCAATTTGGTTAAGCGCAATTAAGTCAACCAACCCTTGGGTTGAGTGAGAAATTAAGTCAACCATCGATTGCCTTAACCAAGAGGGCTACTTGAGTAGCCTATAATGTATCCCTTGGTTTGGCAATCGAGAGTGTGGTCTACGAACATTGTTGCATTTCCTAGCGGTTCGTGGTCACCTTGCCCATACCAATCACTTCGATTCACATGCCATGGTAATAGTTAGGGGGAAGCGACACCCGAGTGATCCTTCTCACAAAGAGCTTTCAAACTTATTTACTTTTGCCTTGTTTTACTTTAATTAGCAAACTTTTCAACCAAAACCGATTTGCTAGATAATGTTTCAAACAATTGAAGTAGGGGTACACGGACCGGCCCGAGTCGATATTTAAACATACTTGCCCTGTATTGCACCCTACTAAGATTTATACTTGGACCTTAGGAGAGAATTAATTGTGATATTCGTAGTGAGTCACACAAATAATAGAATCATACCATCTTGAGAAGCATAAATACTTAAAGGTTGCAATTTGAATCCAACTAATCCAATTCCTTTAAATTCAATACATATAATCCAAATCTAATTGGATTGGTGAATCCATGGATATTTGAAAAGTTATATTAAATACCTTTACATTTTATATGTTTAGATTTTGATACCTAAATTTTAATTTTATAAGAAAAATTATATTTTGGTGCCTACAATTTTTTATAATTACATTTTAGTACCTAGACTTTTCTAAAAATACATAATGATCCAATGTTTGGATGACACTTGAATCCATGAACCAATCTACCAATCCATTTGATCCACTAAGTAGAGGATGAAGATTGTTCCATGTAGAGGATGAAGATGAAGATTGTTCACAAAGGCGACAATCATCTACTTCCCAAACTAGATGTTCAGGTCGACCTCCTCCATGAAGCACATAACGAAAGGAATCATGATTTGATCCTCAAGCCCTACGCCCGTGTGTGTTGAAGTAGATCTCTCCCAATCACTCATTTCCCAAGGTATGGATCGCTAATGCTTGGAGATATGTGGAATACGTGGGTATCTCCTCCATCTAGAACCACTGTGGTTGTGCAAGGTACCTTACTCCCCGTTGCCCATCTTTGCCCTAAGCGATTACACTATTATTACAAAGCACCCAACCAATGGTTATTGTATCGATGGCTCAACTGACTACCTCGCCTCCACTTCATATCCACAATTTGGCTATTGGATGGTGTCTAAACATCATCGAAAACCATTCAAAAACCGCAAAACTCCCAAACCCATACATACCATCCGTTCAATAGTCAAGTCACTGCTAATCAGCTGGTTGCCCTGAATTGGATTCCAACATCTGAACCTCCTGAAAGGATGACAACTTCTTAGGTTCCCACCCCCTGGTTATCGATGGTGGATATCATCAAAATCCCTCATCCCGGTTTCCCTGCCGATTGAAAACTCCCCCATCATTAATGATGTCACTCACGATATGGCAGTAATTCAGCGCCATGTTAATATTTTTGAGGTGGGTTGCGGCTTCTCCCATGTATAGAGCTTCGGGTATCACTGAAGCTGGGTTGTCACCATGACTTAGACCTTTTATCTCGTATTTGATAGGCCCTTTTCAAAGTAGCTTCGTACCTTATTGGTCAACACAAGATAACATATTGTTGGTTCAAGAAACAATGCATAGTCTTGATAAAAAAAACAAACTGAAATATGGGAATGGCAGCCAATATTGACATTGAGAAAGCCTACGATCGGATGAGCTGGAGCTTTCTTTAGGATACACTTTCTTTATTCGATTCCCACCTGCTTGGGTAACACTTATCATGTTTTGTGTCAAGAATAGCTCTATCTCAACCTTATTCAATGGTGAGCCAACAGAGGAATTTCAACCAACATGAGTGATATGATCCCAAATTGCCCACCATTCACTTCACAATTACTTGACAAAGAATCTATCGAAGTTGGGAAGAAGAAGGGCAGAATTTGGCTAAGTCAAAATCCGTGTTCAGGGTACATACTTTGGAGGCATGGTTCCCTCAATTGGCTTGGTGGAAGTTCAAGGTTAATGGTTTGTCTTGTAGATAAAGTTTCCTTGTTTCCAATGATATGCTTTGTGGAGCCAGATGATGTCACTGAGGTTGTTTTCCAAGGCCTCAAAGTTGCTACCTCAAAACTGGAAAACTACCAGAAAATGGCTAAGGCAGAAAACTGTTTTGTGAAGCCTACTTTGGAGCTCAATTCGAGGAGTATGGATCCGATTCAAGTCCAGAGGCTTCCACAACATGAAACTAGGTATGTTTATGTACATAGGGAAGGAATTGGATGAAGAATTGGAGTTCTGGAAGGCCTCGAACGAAAGGCGCGAAGTTAGTACGAAAGCTGCATTTTGAATGTTTTGCGGGCAGCTTACTTGTGCTTCAAGAAAGGGAGTTTAAACCCGAATTTTGTGTCCTTTTTAGTGTAGACTTTTACTTTAATTGTTACCTAGTTCTATTAGGATTGTATTAGGTTTTATTTGCCTTTAAATACTGTTCCATTTAAGTTGTAAAAACAGAAGACTTTGATTAATCGAAAAACCTTTGGTTTTGTGCAAGTTGCGACTTGTTTGAGTTTGGTGGATTCCAAGCTTGTGAGCTTTGTATCAATTGAATATCCTCTTCAATCGTGGTCGAGAAGCTACCCTTTTATACCATACGAGCTTTCCCTAGGAGTGGAATTGTCCGTTGGTTCCGTTTTATCCCAATTTCGTATTAAGAACGCGTTGTTCTTGATTCAAGCTCAATCGATCCTTCGATTGAGTCGTTAGCTGCGTGACTTTGATAACATACACCCCGGAGGCGTATAAAGTGGTATAAGAGCCCCAGTTCTACACAAGGGCGTAGAAGAAGGCGAAAACGTGTTGATTCATACAAGCAGAATTCGTCGAAAAACAGGACAGCCATGGTGGGCGAGTTAGAACAAGCGAATTTGACGTCATATACTCGCTGTTTGGTGGGAGAGAAGGTGTGCTCTATGTACGTCAATGGTGAGAGCCAATCCAACCTGATTAGCTTACGAGCAGTAGCTAAATTGGGGCTGCCAATTCGAAAACATTCAGCCCCTTATTCTTTGCCATCGTTGGAGGAAGAAAACTCTGTTTTCGTAACAGAGGAGGTGACCTTACAGTTTCGGATCGGCGGCTACGAGGATGAGGTTCAGTGCGACGTGGTTCCTCTGAAATTGACTCATATAGTGCTGGGTAATCCTTGGCACATCGATCACAGTGCTCGATGGAGCAGAAGAACGAACCACGTTAGATTGCGTCATTGTGAAAAAAAAATTTCTTTAAAGCTTCTATTGCCAGAAGAAGCAACTGAAGATCGAGCCACCCTGCTACAACAAATCCGCGATGAGGAGGAACAGCTGCCGACGATGAAGACTTCTCAAGGGGAGCCTTAGCTAATTGAGCCGGATTTCCAGCTCGTTGAGGAAGAGCAGTTCTCAAAAGCTTGCAGCCCCTGCTTTCCTCCCGCGAAACAGAGTCTGCTGCGTTCTGGAATGGCCGATGTGGAGCTGGAGACAAATCGCGCTGAGGCGAAGGGGGTAAAGGAGGTCTTGGGGTAGAACGGAGTGATGGGAACCACAGGGATGAGCAAGAGGGTTATGTTACGGACCATCCTTCCCAGGCTTGCCGGACAAGGGAGCCTCTGTTTTTCACCGCCGACGAAACAGAGCAGGCGCGAGACTGAATTGGTTGGAGCTCTTGGGGCAAAGTTGAGCTCCAAAAATGCTGCAGAAACCTCCCAATGGACTCCAGGAATCTTTCACATAGGCTTGATCGACGCGAATGGGCCTGGCTTGGCAAATCAAAATCGCGTTCCAAAGCCTATGGAAACGCAACTGCAAGAAGAAAAATTCGCCGAATGGGTTACGACGATCGGGAGAGATCCGACCCAAACGAACGATGTGGAATCTTTCGGGGCTATTCCAGGAAGATTTTGGAACAATCGAATTGGCGCGGAGAAACCTGGAATGAAAAACCCCAATTTCGAATCAAAATTGCCGGGTATGGAAATATTTTTTTTTATAATGGTGATAATAAATTGAAAGGAAAAAAGAACTGAAACAGAAAAGGTCCTGGTTCACAAGCGCTGAACCCAGTGCCCAAACAACAAAAGGAGAAGACAACAGGGGGAAACGAGAACAAACCCCAGACAGCAAGAAACAAAAAGAAAAACAAACGCAGTGGACCAGGCCACTGCCGATGAGACGAACTACCATACCCTTTGTTTTTCTGGGCTGGGTATGGAAATATTGAAAGGGGTCGGCGGCGGGAGAGTAAAATCCGACGAATTGAAGACCCTGGTGATGAATCGATGCTGGAGAAGGGATCAAAACTTCAATTTGAAACCTGGCGAAGAGCGTGGAGTCATTGAATTGGACTGTGGGTCCTTGAATTCAAGACCCCCAAATCGTTCGAGCAAGAACATGTACAAACGTGACGTCAAATTACCTGCGAATTGTTCCGATCAATTTCCAGCAAAAGTGAACGACGAGGCAGGTTTATTTCAACCCCAGGAGGAGTTTCCAACATCCCTACAAGCTTCAAGGACCCTGGAGAAGATCGAAGCTGCATTTGAAGATGCCACAATTATGGCGAAAATTGTGTTTGAGCAGCCTACTTTCGATCCAATTTGGGATCAGTCCTGCGATGATTTTGATAAAAATAAAGATCAAGCTTTGAGGGCAAAGCTTTTTGAAGCGAGGAAGCCTGATATGATCCCAAATTCCCCACCATTCACTTCACAATTACTTGACAAAGAAGCTATCGAAGTTGGGAAGAAGAAGGGCAGAATTTGGCTAAGTCAAAATCCGTGTTCAGGGTGCATACTTTGGAGGCATGGTTCTCTCAATTGGATTGGTAGAAATTCAAGGTTAAGGGTTTGTTTTGTAGATAAAGTTTCCTTGTTTCCAATGATATGCTTTGTGGAGCCAGATGATGTCACTAAAAGGTTGTTTTCCAAGGCCTCAAAGTTGCTTCCACAACATGAAACTAGGTATGTTTATGTACAGAGGGAAGGAATTGGATGAAGAATTGGAGTTCTGGAAGGCCTCGAACGAAAGGCGCGAAGTTAGTACGAAAGCTGCCTTTGGACTGTTTAGCGGGCAGCTTACTTGTGCTTCAAGAAAGGGAGTTTAAACTGGAATTTTATATCCTTTTTAGTGTAGAATTTTACCTTAATTTTTGCCTAGTTCTATTAGGATTGTATTAGATTTTATTTGCCTTTAAATACCGTTCCATTTACGTTGTAAAAACAAAAGACTTTGATTAATCGAAAAACCTTGGGTTTTGTGCAAGTTGCGACTTGTTTGAGTTTGGTGGATTCCAAGCTTGTGAGCTTTGTATCGATTGAATATCCTCTTCAATCGTGGTCGAGCAGCTACCCTATTATACCATACGAGCTTTCCCCAGGAGTGGAATTGTCCGTTGTGTTGGGCCTGGCCTGAAGACATCAGCAAAAGCCTATTTGAGCCCACTCAAATACACGGCCCAAACGATGTCGTCAAAGCCAACAACGAGCGTCTTCACCTTCATCCCTTCAGCATCAGCAAAGAAAACGCAGAAAAGGGTCGCTCTCTCGATCTTCCAAGTCTCGATGTTCTACAACAAATTACGACTCAAACGGTAACTTCATTGAAGAAGGAAGAGGCGAATTGAAGGAAGGCGATCTATTTAAGGAGCACTCCATGAAGAAGAACTACGACGGTTTCCTATTCTCAGTAAGAGTTTCACATCTCTTTGTGAGAATTAGGTCTGGGTCCGGTGAAAGTGTCTGGTAAGCTTGAGCTGGGACTTTGTGCTAGGAGCTCAAGCTTATCTGGGCATAGCGTTTGTTCTTGTCTCTCTTCTCTTTCAACTCTTCTTTCTTTAGTTATTACAATTCCATAGTTTTATCAGTCTGTCCTCTGCATGGATTGATCTAGGGTTTGAGTTGAATTATCGGTAAATCATTTCCCTCAATCAGAACTGAATAATTGCTTTAGGTATTTGAGTACTCTGTAATTGGAATGAAATTGGCTGCATAGCAAATCAACAATTGGTATCAGAGCCCCCTTCTCGTTGAACTTAAAGTTGCCGAGAAAGAGCTCTCTGCTCTGCTATGTCTTCCAATTCATTCCCAACTAGTTCAAATCATCCATGGTTTTCTGGGTCAAATTATTCTGTTTGGAAAAAGAGAATGAGACTTTACCTCCGAGGAATCGATTGTGAATTGTGGGCAATTGTCCGAAATGGACCAATTGACATGAAGGAAGATGATGAGGAGGATTGGTCTGATGAACAAAAGAAAAATGCTCAATTAGATTCTAGGGCTATGCATATTCTTCTCTCAGCTATATCTGAAGATGAGGGAGAAAGAGTTAATAAGTGTGAAACTGCTAAAGAGATTTGGTCTATTCTTGAAACAACTCATGAAGGAACTTCAGAAGTTAAAGAAACCAGAATAAATTTACTATTAAAAGAATATAAAACCTTTGACATGCTATCTGGAGAATCCATTGCTAAAATGGATAAGAGATTTTCAACTCTTGTAAATCGCCTCAAAGGATTAGGAAAATCATTCACAAGTAAAGAACTTGTTAGAAAAGTTCTTCGATCCCTTCCTCTTGAATGGATGGCAAAAAGAACTGCCATTGAGGAAGCTAAGGATCTTAATGTTTTATCCCTTGAGAATCTAATTGGATCTCTTCTGAGTCATGAGGAAGTTCTCAAACAAATGAACTCCCTCCAAGAAAAGAAGAACAAATCTATTGCTTTTAAAACTGCTTGTACTGATGAAACTGAAAAATTAGATGAAGAATTTGAAAATGAGTTGGCTCTGACCAGCAAAAAACTTCAAAGAATGATGAAGTTTAAGCAAGAACAAAATACTAAAAGAAGAAGTCTAAACAATAAATACTCATCAAGACCATCTGGAAACTTGGCCAACAACTATTCCAGATCTTCTGCTGGATCAAACGATAGAAACCAATCTGGTTCCAACAGGCCTGACTCAAGCTACAAAGACAATAAGAACTCACATGACAAAACTGACTCCACTATTTGTTTTAGATGTGGAAAAACAGGTCATGTGAGAGCAAACTGCCCTCTAAACAGGAAGAAGGAGAAGGCCATGACAGCCTCTTGGAGTGACTACAGCTCAGAAGAGGAGTCTGATGTAGTTGCATATATGGGACTTAATTCTAACTCAGAAGGGACTGATGAAAACGAACAGGTATGGTCTGACTCCCATTCTGATGAGATGATAAATTCTCTTAATGAAGATTTCTTTCTTCATGCTCTGACCAATCTTCAAAACGAATGCAATCTATTAAAAAGTAAATACTGTCTTACAGTTACTCAACTACATGAAAAAGAAACAGAAATAGAGAAACTCAAAGAGCTTGTTGAAATTCAACATGCTGCTCAAATCACTCAAGATAATCAAGTTGCTAAACTCTCTTCAGAGAACATTGATTTAAGAAGAAAGCTTGATTATTGTCATAAAAGAATGAACAAAAATACCTCAATAGCTCATTATGCTCCTAGAAAGATCAGATATGACTATCCTACTGAAACTTCTAGATCTAGATATTTCTCTAACACCTGGAAACATCCTCTTTTCTGCACATTATGCAGAAAATCAGGCCATGATTATGATCACTGCTATTCAAGGAAACCCAAACCCAAACTTGTTTGGGTTGTTAAATCCTCTAACTAAGTTCCTTTCTCTTTTCAGAATAAAAATGGTGCTAATATCTGGTACTTAGATTTTGGATGCTCTCACCATATGACAGGTAACAAAGACTTGTTTTCTTATCTTAATCCAAAAAGAGGAGGTAAAGTATTCTATAGTAATAATAACTGTGCTACTGTTGTTGGTAAGGGTACAATTAGTACAAATCCATCTCTTGTCATTGAAGATGTTCTATATGTTGATGGATTGAAACACAATCTTCTGTCTATAAGTCAGATTTGTGGTTCAACCTATAGAGTCATATTTGATCCCTTTTGTTGCATTATTGAACGAATTTCTGATAACTCTATAATTTTCAAAGGAGAGAAAATAAATAATGTCTACACTATTGATCTGTCAACCTTAGATCTCTCTGAAGATATCTGTCTTAGCTCAGTCTCTGAATCAGCTGTCTGCTGACATAGAAAACTAGGTCACATGAGCATGTCTAGACTAGCCAAACTATCTAAACTCAATCTTGTTAGAGGACTGCCTCCAATCAAAACCTCGGATAAATTCATTTGCGAAGCATGTATTCTCGGAAAACACTGCAAAAAATCCTTTAAAAGCAAGATAGATGTAACCTCATCATCAACTTTTGAGCTAATCCATATGGACCTCTTTGGTCCCACCAATGTTCAAAGTCTTGGTGGAAAATCATATGTATTGGTTTTAGTTGATGACTTCTCTAGATACACCTGGGTGTATTTCCTTGCATCTAAAGATGAAGCATTCTCCAAATTCAAATAATTTGTCATCCTTATGCAGAAGCAATTTGATTGTTCAGTGAAGTCAGTTAGAAGTGATAATGGGGGGGAATTTATCAATGATGAATTCAGTATTTTCTGTGACAAACTAGGCATTCTTCATACTTTTTCTGCACCTAGGACCCCACAACAAAATGGAGTTGTGGAGAGGAAAAACATAACACTGATTGAAACAGCAAGAACCATGCTGTTGGAATTTGACTGTGCAAAATTTCTCTGGGGTGAAGCTGTCAATACTGCCTGTTATATCACTAATAGAACCACCATTCGAAAGTCAATTAACAAGACACCTTATGAGATTTTGAAAAATAAAACTCCTAAGATTTCTTACTTCCACCCCTTTGGAACTAAATGCTACATCTTAAATACCAAAGACTCTCTTGGAAAATTTGATGCTAAGTCAGATATAGGAATCTTCCTTGGATACTCAAATAAAGGACAAGCCTACAGAGTTTTCAATAAGAGATCAAGGAAAGTAGAAGAATCAGTTCATATTCGCTTTGATGAAACTCTTCCATCCCTGCCTTTACACCCTAACATCAAAAACTATGACTTTCTGCCTCTTAGTTCCTCCTTTGAGACAGGTGGTGATAAAAATCATGAAAAACCTCATGAAGAAGAGAGTATCTCTCCATCTCCTTCCCTTGATGATAATACAGCCTCTCAAGATGACAACCAGCCAGAAGTATGTGAAGCACCTCCTCATATCAGAAAGAGGCACCCCCCTTCTCTGATCATAGGTAATCTATCTGATCCCATTCACACCAGAGGTAAGCACATCCCAGGTCAGTATGCTTTTGTCTCCCTACTTGAGCCTAAAAATTATAAAGAAGCCATACTTGATGAGGAATGGCTAAATGCTATGCAAGAAGAACTGTCTCACTTCATTAGACTAAAGGTTTGGGAATTAGTCCCTCGTCCTATAAACACTACTATTATTGGAACTAAATGGGTATTTAGAAATAAATCAGATGAACTTGGATTTATCATTAAAAACAAGGCTAGGTTGGTTGCCCAAGGTTACAATCAAGAAGAGGGTCTTGATTATGATGAAACATTCGCACCAGTTGCTCGTCTTGAATCTATTAGTCTCTTGTGTGCTTATGCTAGCTATATGAATATTAAACTATTCCAAATGGATGTTAAGAGCGCTTTTCTTAATGGTGAAATACAGGAAGATGTATATGTTAAACAACCACCTGGTTTTGTTGATTTTGAGTTCCCAAACCATGTCTTTAAATTATCCAAAGCTCTTTATGGCCTCAAACAGGCTCCTAGAGCCTGGTATGAGAAGCTAACTTCATTTTTAATCTCTCAAGGGTTCAGTCAAGGAGGAGTTGATAAAATGCTGTTTATTAAAAGAAAAGACACACACTCCTTAATAGTTCAAGTTTATGTAGATGATATTGTTTTTGGAAGTACTGATCCAAATATGTGTGATGAGTTCTGTCTGGCTATGGAAAAACAAGTTTGAAATGAGTCTCATGGGAGAACTGAATTACTTCCTTGGACTGCAAATTCATCAGACTAATCATGGAATATTTATTCATCAGACTAAATACCTCCAAAACATGCTGTCTAAATTCAATTTGACAAATGTCAACTCTTGCAAAACTCCTCTTGCTTCAAACACTCACCTAGATTATGATATAGATGGTGCCCCTGTGTGTGAAAAGAAGTTTAGAGGCATGATAGGGTCCTTGCTCTACCTTACTGCTAGTAGACCAGACATACAGTTCAGTGTCTGTTTATGTGCAAGATTTCAACACCAACCTAAAGAAAGCCACTTAACTGCAATCAAAAGAATTTTCAGATACTTAAAAGGCACTAGTGATCTTGGTCTATGGTACCCTAAATCAGAGTCTTTATCACTTATTGGTTACTCAGATTCAGATTTTGCAGGGAGTATTACTGATAGAAAAAGTACCAGTGGTACATGTCAATTTTTTGGTCAATGTCTTGTGTCATGGTCAAGCAAAAAACAAGGATCTGTAGCCCTTTCAACTGCTGAGGCAGAATATGTGGCTGCAGGGAGTTGTTGTACTCAAATTCTCTAGCTTAAATCTCAACTTCATGACTATGGTTTAACTTTTGAACATATTCCAATTCTCTGTGATAATACCAGTGCAATTTGTATGTCTAAAAATCCTGTGCATCACAGCAGAACTAAACATATTGAAGTAAAACACCATTTTATTCGAGATGTAATACAAGCTGGTCATATAGACTTGAATTTCATAGCAACTGAATTCCAAATAGCTGACATATTTACCAAAGCCCTCTCCTCTGATCGGTTCATACGCCTGTGCAATGAGCTTGGCATGCAATCACTCCATTCAATTCTGAAGATTCTCTAAATCAGGTGCTGCTCTTCTTTACTTATTTATGCTAGACTAAATAAATGCTTCCTGGTCAATTTATCTTGACTTGCAATAAGTGCTTATTCATGCATGTGTTGGTTTAGTTATCTATGCACTGTATTTTCCAAAACTTATCAATAATGCGATGTGAGTGTCTCTTGCTATCCTATCGCTCGTATAAATCCTCCCCTTCTGATCGTGCCTCTCATCCCATCCTCAATCCTCTCCCTCCTGTTCATCCAAACATGACTGAACTATTTACCTCTTCCAACATACCTGGAGCCATTGTGACATATGTTGGTAGAACCTTCCATGAGCCTGTCGAATTCAATCTACACCGCTACAAAGAATTCTTTGCATCCCGTCGATTAGCTGATCCCATTACCCTAGATCTCTTTGAGTTCAAATCCTATGGAGTTGATATCACTCCTTTCATTAGAAACCTAGGGTGGGAATTTCTTATGCACTATCCACCCTTGCCAGCCTGTCCACTACCTGTTCGCATGTTCTATGCAAATCTGGTCTGCCAAGGGATCACTACTCGTAAACTCTCCACTCTGGTGAATGGATATCGTGTCTCACTCACTGCTGATGCCATAGGAACTCTGCTGAATTTCCCTGTAGGAGAGTCTCTTCCTCTGGCTCATGAGGATGAGTTTCTCTTCTATGATTTTGATCATGTTATCGAATACTCCCGCATTGCTCAGCGTCCTGTTGATGCTCATGAAACTGTCACAACTGCTGATCTAAACCCTGCTCTGCGGACCCTTCACTATCTCATTACACACTTCTTCCTTCCCCGCTCCAGCTGGCATCATATTGTTACCAAAAATGATCTTTGAATCTTGTCCAATGCTCTCACCGGTCGTAAAATTGACTACTGTCAACTGCTGTTCGGGTCAATTGTTCGAAGTGCTGAGGCTCACTTAGGGGGTCGTCTGCCCTTTGGTGGCCTTATCACTCTTCTGATATCAAATCTGGGAATATCTCTTGATGGCTACTCCTCTTCTGACACCTCGGTGTCCATTCCTGCTATTGCCGTCCTTAACTATATCAAGGTTGACCCTCTGACTTCGAAAGGGGGAGAGACTACTCTTGACCCCGCAGCTAAAAGGCCCAAACCCTATTCCAAGACATGCTCAAAAACTCTGAAATGTGGGGAGACTTCCTCTTCTGTCTGCAAAAATTTAATTATTGATTTCGAAGAAGAGGAAGCAGAACTGGAACCTGAATTCATTTCTGAGAAAGACATCAAGTTGTTCCGTTTTATCCCAATTTCGTATTAAGAACACGTTGTTCTTGATTCGAGCCCAATAGATCCTTCGATTGAGTCGTTAGCTGCGTGACTTTGATAACATACACCCCAGGGGCGAATTAATGAGGCTTGCATCAAGGTGACCCTCTCTCACCGTACTTGTTTACACTTTTTAAGGAACGTCTTTCCACCATCATCTCTGAGAAGTTTCACTCTAGTCTCTGGATGCTAGTTAAGCTTTCAAAGACAAGAACGTCACTCTCTCCCTTATTCTTTGTCGATGACTTATTTGTATTTGGAAGAATCTCTTTACAACAAGCAGTAGTGATGAGGAATGTGTTAGAGTCCTTTGGTGAAGCTTTAGGCTAGCGAATTAATATCTCTAAGTCCCTTCTTTCTGTCTCTAACCAGGCAGGGCCACACTTGAAGCACAGATTGGGTAAAATTACAGGATGTAACATCCTGAACCTTTTTCCGACAAGATACTGTCCGCTTTGGGCCTCTACACCCGCACGGTTTTCGACTTGGGGTGCAATTCAAGGTGACTTCCCATAAGGTCACCCATCCTTGTTGTACTCCACACTGAGCACGTTTAACTTCAGAGTCCTCACATGAACTCCTCCATTACACCCCAAAACGCGTCTTGTCAGTTAAGGCCGGTTTCTTACTTATGAACCATGGATCTCTCCCGTGCTTTGTCGATGTGGGATTCGCCTAAGGTGTTAAACAGTATTCCTTCTAACGTCTAATCTTGGCAAATATCTAGGGGTTCCAATCATTCATGGGAGGATCTCGAAGGATATTTTTCACCCATTATTGGACAGAATTCATGCTCATCAATCTGGTTGGAAGACTAAGTTGTTATCAACAATAGGGAGAGAAACTCTGATTCACATTACTTTGGTTGCAGTCTTGTACACCTCATGCAAAGTGTTCGACTACCAACATCCATTTGTGATCAACTTGATCATTGTAATTGCAAATTCTTGTCGGGTGGATCTGAAAGCCAACACAAGTTTCCCTTAGTCCGCTAGTATTTGGTGACTCGTCCCCGTAAGTATGACGGTTTCGCCATCATAGAAGCTCATTTGATAAACACGTCTCTACTTGGGAAATGTTTATGGAAGCTAATAATAGGTTGGGAAGCACTTTGGGTCAAGGCATATACGACCATATATGGGAGCTTGTGAGCCTTTCCATCGAAGAAGTTGTCGACTGCATCCACCATTGGAAAAGCATTTGAAGGCATTTGAAGCCTTAAAAGGATTCTTTAGATGGATGATAGGCACCAGTGTAGTTGTGGATTTGTAGAAGGATAATTGGCTTCAAGGTGGACCCATCCTTCCTCGACTCCATAACACTCCCAATTCTACTTATTTTATTTTAAAAGTCTCACATCTCATCGCTTCAGATGGAGAATAGAACTTTCAACTCATACCAACGGCCTTACCCTACTCTCATCCTTTCTAACCAGAGTGATAGATTGATCTGGAATCACTCAAGTGCATGACTCTATACTCCTAGCTTAGCTTATTAGAGCCTTTATGATACTGCATACCCAACTTCGAAAGCTCACCGCATTGGCGATGGGTTTGGCATCTACAAATTCCTCAAAGAATGCGGTTATTTCTTTGGTTGGTTATCCATGATTGCATTTACATAAGGTTTATGTTGTCTAATTGAATAATCCAGGTGAGTGCCGGCTACCCACTCTGTAACCAAGATATAGAATCTACTCTTCACGCCCTTCATGACAGTTAGAGAGTGAAGACACAATGGTTAGACATTTTGCGTTTTCTAAAGAAGATTTTTTCGCGTTAGGTCTCATGGAATGGATAGAGATAAATGTTTTTCATTATGGTGAAATGAGTTGAATGGGATGAAATGGAATTTATGGGTTCTGGTAGTTATGTGGCTACACTGGTGAAGAGGATGTCTAGGGGAAAGTGGGCTTTTGGCACAAGGCTCATGGATATGCATTGGAGCTTCACCATCTAGCAAAGTCAGAGACTACATCTCCATTGGCGAGGCTAATCGAATGGACCGCCCCAAGGGACATAAGAGTAAAACCTAATGTTGATGGAAGTCGATTCAGCTCTCTGCCGTCTATTGGAATTGGCATAGTGTTGCAAGATTCTCAAGGAAGATGGATGGCTAGTTTTTTTTAATTATATTGGTAGTTGTGATATCTTAA
Source organism: Linum tenue (assembly GCA_946122785.1). Lineage (NCBI taxonomy): Eukaryota > Viridiplantae > Streptophyta > Magnoliopsida > Malpighiales > Linaceae > Linum > Linum tenue. The sequence goes on from CAMGYJ010000004.1 coordinate 35,184,282, forward strand.
TAGTGAAACTCTATGCTATACGAGATGGCCTCTCGTTGGCTTGATGTTGAATCGGACTTTCAAGTCACTGTGATGCTCGTTAATACTGGGTAACACCATTTTCATCTACTTGTAGTGTTGATTTAGGACTGTCGACAACTTCGTAACAAAAACTGGAGTTGCTCCGTTACACATATTCATAGAGAGACAAACTCGGTGGCGGATGCTCTCGCCAAAGCTGCCCATCTGGCCACCTCAGGCGAAATTCTCCATCCCAGTCCACCGGCCTTTGTCTTGACATGTTTGGAGGGTGACCGAACTGGCAGGGGCGGAGCCAGGATCCAGAGATCCGGGGGCCAAACTTTTTTTTATAGTATCCGTCAAAATTTTCTAAGAAGATAAATAATAATAATTCATTCATTATAGAAACCCAACAGTATTTTAGAAACCCAAGTAATATTTTAGATAATTAAAAGATATAAACATATGCTATAAACTCAAATTTTATGTAATAGTCTGTTGAAAATAAATAGTAAATGACCAGCATACTTCATCTTTAATTATCTGGTTTGAACTTTAAAATTAGAAAATATATGAAGATGAAGTACAAAAGTTAAGTAATTAGTTCAAATTTTAAGCAAAAATTAAACGAAAAAGAGAAAATCTACAAAAATATGGTCTTGCCAGGGATTGAACCTGGGTACCCGAAAGATACTAAAACTTGCTTTCCGCTGGACTAGAGCTAGGCTAAGTTTATCATTTTTGTGCGGAACGATAATTATATAATAGCTAATTTCTTCAGAATTTCCAAAATTCTCGATATTTTTACACGCCATCTTCAGAATTCTGTGTGTGGGGGGCGGAGGGGCGAGGAACAAGGTAGCTCCGCCCCTGCGAACTGGAGTTCAATACTCTTGTTTAATTTAGCTTTACTTCTTTTACATTTTACTGTCTGTTTTTTAGTTTCATGTTAACAAACAAAATTTCATAAATGGAATTGAACCAAATCTTTACAATTCTTGTGGTTGGCGCATACTAGATTAGAGATCACCCCACCCCATAACTTTTTCCTCATTAGAACATATATAGTGTCAGCCTATGCAAAGAATAAGGGATCAAGAGATTTGACGACCCATCAACAATAATATTACACATGAAAAATTATTAACAACAGCTGCAAGTTTGCAACCAAATGAATATTTACAAGTGCTACCGAAAGTCACATCCCCCCTTTAATTGTGACGCAATTAGATCTCCGACGTTGTTGGGGCGAGTTCCAAAGATGGAATCTTTTCGTCGCCCCCAATTGTTAGCAATCCTCAGATACAAGTGGAGATGTGGTACTCCTTAAGGGTCCTTTCGTCCATAATCCTTTGTAAAGCATCTGCCTGTTGACAGGCATTGCTCCCAGTAGGTCCCCATCGTCGTCATAATCATCACTATCTTCATAATTCTCAGAAACGGGGGAAAACTCCATTACTTCTTCTGCAAATCGAACCCTCTTTCCCTGCTTACGATGGTGTTTATGCTTATGGTGATGGATTCTTCTTCTTCTTCCCCCTGTCATCAAATCTCGGAACTTGAAATTAATCGAATTGGGATTCTGAGATGAAAAATGAAATTGCATAAAGCAGGGGAAAAAAAGGAGGAAAAGCAGAGGAGGCAAGGGAATAATACAAACCCAGTTCAACTTCGATCTTGTCCATGAAATTGGAAATGAGGCGCTTGTGGAGCTGGGTAGAAATCAGAGCAACGCTTCCTGAGACGGCAAAGGCAGCCATCAGACCAACTCCCATCGAATTCTCCATTTTCGAACTCTCTTTTTCTTCTTCTTCTTCTTCTTCCCTCTCCGCTGATGATTTGTTTATGGTGATTTGATTAAATGTCCATACACCAACATTGGAAGAATGGAAAGATGTCCGGATGGGAAGAAGGAGGCATTCCAGACACCTTCGTGAAAAAACGTGCAAAGATAGTAACGGGAACCCACTCCTGGGAAATGAACGAGTTGAAGGGATTTTCTTTCCTTTGTTTCTTGAGGTGGGGTTTTAAGATGATAATAACAAAAAAACTGCTTCGTGCATAATTTTATATTATACCTTTTGTTGGATCATTCCTATTATGAAACCTTGGAGAGTCTAATTTGAACAGCTTTTGACTATATATACGAATTATCTTGTTTTGTGTTTTCTGTATCTGGAAGTAGTGACTATAAATTCCTGAGGATAGCATTGAGGACCCAGGTCTTGTATATAGCACCTCCTAAAATTAAAAGATTTGGGTGTTTTTTTTTTTTTTTCTTCGGTTGCAAGGGAAAGCCTTGATCTGTTTTTCTGTGTGTTTGGGTTTAGGTTAATTTTTAGCGAACTCAACCATGGACATTATGGCATAAAAATTTGAAGGACGAAAGACCTGACGTCTTGAGTAAGGATATCATCCCTCTGCTTGCCCTTGACTTGACTGCCAGTCATCCTAAAAAGAATTCAAATTCAAGCATCCGTGCAGCTACTAGTAGGATCAATCAATTGTCGAAAATTGGGATACTGATTACTGGATGTGATGGATGGGGTGTTCGTCACTTCTTCTAATCTCACTGTTGCAGAGACGAAAACAATTATGCCTTTCAATTGGGATTTCAAAAGGGTTGAGGTAGATAACTCAGATCTGTTCCATTTCATACGATTGTTTTGGTACACACAAACAAAACAATACAAGCCAAGATCCACAATCCAACAACAAAATTGAACACTACCAGATCGCTAATCCCCTCACTCCACCTCAGCCCTCAAAAAGCCATGCCGAGAGAACAACACAACAGACAGAGTAGAAAGAAAGCAGAGAACTGGGACTATCTAAAAAAATCCATCTCCGATGAATTGTTACAGAGAAAACGGCTGCATCACCGGAACCAACGACACGGAGGAAACGATAGCAAAAGAAGCTGACTGTACTCATCCGACCGACGATTGCGTCAGGGAGCGACGTACAAGACTGGACTAAGGAGGAGATGGAGAAGCATGAAGCAGGCGCACGAGAAGGACAGGAACACCACCCCGTACACCATCCGTAGAGCCATTTCCCCTCCCTAAATTCAGCAAATCGAACCCGTCGTCCGCTCCGATCTGCTTCGGATCTAAGGTTCCAAGATAGCTGGAGGGGGAAGGTAGAGAGCAGCAGATGGGTTGTAGGAAAAACGAGCCGGCGGTGATTTGGGATTTGAGAGATTGGGACTGGGAGTTTGAAATCGTGATGAATGAAGGGAGCGAGGTACTCATTAAAGAAGAAGAAAAGTGAACAATTGGATAAGGACGGTGCCTCCCACCTTTCGCGTAACCACCAAGATTTGAATCTCTTCTCATTCTTTCAAAGTTTGGAACAAATTAAAAATATTTTTATTATTATTTTCTTATATAATTTACTTATTTTGTTATATATTAATTGATGGGTAATATCTATTTTTTATCCAAATTTTTTTTAAAAATTATTTTATAGTATCCAAACATATTAAAATATTTTAGTTGTGGACTTTAGTGGGATTGAGTAACTTTATCTTTAGTCTATGGTGGCGACATGTCATGGTCTCTGAGACCTCCCCATTCCACATTCTCCAATGCATCCGTTTACTTTGGAGAATCTGGAAGTCTATAAATAAAGTGACCTTCGATTTTTACCAACCTCATGTCCGTTCCCTAGCCAGTCAGTTCTACAACCAGGTCCTCGAAGTCTCCAATCTTCTCCTTCCTCCTCCACCCCGCAGCTCTCTACCCCAAACCTTCCTGCCTCCTCTTGGGTCCCACCGCCCGAAGACTTTTTGAAGATCAACTTCGACGCTGCTGTTTGTGCCACCGGGTGTTCGTCTGGGCTTATTATCCGTGGGTCAGACGGGCATGTGGTGTTGACGTTCGGGGTGTAGCATCCAGGAATAGTCAATCCTTACCTGGCAGAGCTTCTAGCATTTAGAGACGCTATCTCCATCGTAGCTTCAAGATCCTTGACCCGCGTGATAGTCGAAGGTGATTTCGAAGTGGTTGTCAATCAAGTCCGTCAAGGCGTCATAGAAGAATCGATTGGTGGTCCGGTGTTACGAGAGTGTCATCAGATCCTTAACTCTTTGTCTGTCTGTATAGAGTCTAGGGCGGTACCTAGGTCCGCCAACAGTGCTGCCCATAGAGTGGCGCGTAAAGCACTGCTTTTGTCTCGTTTAGAGCTAGAATCTTTTGATTTTTTTTGGGTGGTTTCTTTAGAGTCTTTTAGGGGTCCTGGGTAGAATTGTAATTTAACTATTATCCTTCATTGATATCATTCAGAAATAAAAAAAAAACATATTAAAATGTTATTAATTAGTTAAATGTCAATTTTCAATTAACAATTTTTTTAGTAATATTGACTTTGCAACACGATATTAATTTGGAAGGAACACATAAAAGTTAACATTTATGTCTTCTTAGATTTATTTGTCCGCGGATTAAGAGGTCATCGGTTCGAATCTTATTGGACTCTTTATGTTTATCTTTTTTTCCCCTTTACCGGCAGTTAGAACTTTGAATAACTCATCAAAAATTGGTCGGCGGGGAGACACCGGATATGCTGACACGCAGCACAAACGGTTAAAGTGACGTCGTTCCACTACAAACAGAAAAGCCCAGCTCTTCTTCTTGTAGCGCTACCACTCAAATCTTTCCACATACGGAAAGTTGTTCGGTCCGTTTTGGTAAACAAATTCCACCGCACCACACCACACCACACCACAAGCAAAAACAAAATAAACCTTGCAATTAATTGATTAATTACATGAAAACAATATAAATAAAATTTCCGAATCACAGTAGTTAATCGTCTACCACAACTGCACAACAGCTACTCTCCACAACTTGAAATAAAGTAACCAAAAGTTGAAATTTAAAATGGTTTCATCGTGACCGCTGCAGAGACATTGCCAGTTGACCGGGCTTCCGCCGACCTGCCCCCAGCGGCGGCAGCGTTCTGCTTGAGCTCATCTCTTGCCACCACGTCAGCTGCAAAACGCACCCGTTTGCCCGTCTTGGGTTTGGGTCTGGGAGGGGAAGGAGCAGGGGAAGGGGAAGGGAGCAGATGGAATTGGAGCTGAGACATGAAATCGTTGACGAGACGGTGGTGTAGTTGACGAGAAATCAGTGCTACGCTTCCGCCTGAGACTGCCACCGCCGCCACGTAACCAGCTCCTTTCACCCACCACCAACTCATCATCATCATCGCACGCTTATAAATGAGCACAGATGCAGGGCTGGGGAATGGAAATGCATGCGAAAGCTGACTCCACTCCAATTAGGAAGAAAGCAAATTAGTAGTTTTGGTTTCTATTCTGGCAGTTGGAGGAGAGAGAAAGCGAAAGAGATGACAAGGGAGCAGCCCGCCCAGCCAGGTGTCATAAATGTCCAACGGACGGTTTCTCCAAAGACCCACCCACCGAAGAGGAAAACGAAAACACCCAACAACTCCACACCCTTTTTCCTCTCATAAAAGATCTGCACTGAATTCTTTCTGGCTATGACGATTGATGATCGAGTTAAGGGCTAGTAAGCAGAGTAATTAGTGGAAACACAAGCCCACCGTCGACTACCCTTTGCAGGAGAGGAGATGATAGAAGAAGGGTAAAAGCAGGATACTATCTATGAATATGATCGCGGTCCAACTCTACTTATATAATAATTAAGTAGTTAAATACAGAGAAGCAGGATACCATGGTTGCTGATAAGACAAGGTTTGTGTGTGCGTCTAACAAGTGGCGGACTGCTCTGGCGCCACAGCAGCCATATGCTCTGCCCCAAAAAATCTGTTCAAGTACGTGAGCTTCTAGACTTAAAACCATTTTGAGGATGATTCATTCTACTCCACTCCTTCACTGGATCATCATCGTGTTATTTACAACTACTCAAATTTATTCTAAGTGTTAAATAAAAGAATAAGATAGATAGATAGATAGAGGATAGGAAAGACACCGTATTGGCCCTGCCCTGCTAATTTAACCAATTAGAAACCAACAATTGCAGCAACCTTACCAGAAGAACAGCGAAACGAAGGACCTCACGCAGTAAAAGCTAAACATCGGTTTCGCTTTTGAGTCTTTGACAGGAGGAGGGAGACGTTTCCAGAGATGGCCTGTGAATGGAGTTTTGACTTTTGAGTTGAATAGCAAAACAGTTTCCACGTACATCAAGGACAACACAATATCAGATCACTACTAACGTGAAAGCAACGGCAAGATAATTTTTTTTTTGACAATTAACGGCAAGATAATTGGAAGGCATAGCAGCAGCAGCATTATATTAATCAGGTAATGTAACCCATCAATCATCATCCTTGGCTGTGTACGTACTTTGTGATGGATGGAAATGAGATGACCCTATTACAAAAAACAATCGCAACACTAGTAGGTTGGGCTGCTTATTTCCAGTAAACCAAACTTTTTCCTTTCTTTTTCCCTGGATGTTACAGAGAGAGAGGAAGAGAGAGATCTAAAAGATCCAGGTAGAGTCATCTTTAGAAGCTGCTGATACTTCCAACCATGTCTGGTGCACATGCAAAAACGTTGGAGTCGGATTGCCAGCCTAACAACAACAGCAAACAAAACAATTGTAATGTCATGCCATGCACTTCATATGATGATCACTGAAAAGATAGGGTAACTTTACTTTAACTTTTTGTAGACTAACCTTCAAACTAACTATACACGTGGTCACGCAACCTTGCCTTTCCTCCTCTGCAAGCAATTTCAACCAAAGCAAGAGGCCACTTCATTCAGAGGCTTTATACAAGAATATCAGGGCTGTACTACCATATAATGTTTAGAAAAATTCTATACTGCGTCAGTTTACATTTCCCACTAGTTATTTTGAATCGTGTCACTCTAATATCATGATAACGAAGTTTGGATCCTCAAGAAAGGTTCTTACCTGATTGTTCCCACTTATAGAACTTTGTTAGCCATGTATTTGAGCCAATTGGGATGGATGAAACCTGGTCCACCCAGAACCAGAACTGTTTCCCCTGCTTGTCACCGTAGCAACTCCTAATTTTATTCAGAGCATCAGAGAGAGAAAGCTCAGCACCAGATGGATGAACAAGATTCCCAGACGCATCCTGCACAAAAAGTAAAAGGAAAGGGAAGCTCCAAACTTAGTGCCAAAAACCTCTGGTCCAACTGGTTGAATCCACTAAATCGTACCCTTATCAGAAAACAACCAACTCTATTAGATACATTTGCAACTTTCACAGGGATTTGTTCACAAGTAAAAAAAATTATACGGTTCTTCAGTATAATAGCCAAGAAGACTTGGTAAACAGCAGTGCTGTTCTTTAATATGATGTCAGCCTAGAATTCTCAAAAATCATACCCTAATAGATGCATGAATACGGCATACTAGAAACATTGACAGGAATGTCATAAAGATAGTGAGCTTACTGAATCAGCTTTGAGACTTGACAAAAATGACTCTGAATTCTCGATTTCTGCGCGCCTCCATTTCTCCAAGAACAAGAAGAATTTGACCAATTCATGATTGGGATGGATGCTTTGTGCATCACCTTCAGTAGGCTTGGTTACATCTCTTGGGGAAGTATTTGGGCCAAGTCCAAAATGACCAATGGCCTGAATAATGCCAGCTGCACACCTCTCTGTTGCATGGATTACTTTAGGGTTGCTCTTAGCGTTTTCATTATACCACTGCAGAAGTTCTTCTTGAGCATTGCTAACCTGTATAAGGAAATGAAAAATTCCAGAGCAGGAGGATGATTCATAAATGTGCTCTGCTTCCTGATAATCTTTACTCTCGACCAACACCATAAAAGACCAAGATCCTACCATAACTCCATGCACATCAGGAATGGTGAATAGTTCTGCATCATTTCCAGAGTCACCACAGACAAGAGTATTCTTTGGTAGTTTCCCCTCACTCTTGAACTTCTTATGCAAGTATGCCAGAGCTTGGCCTTTTCCAGCTCCTTGTGGAAGGATATCTAAATCCATCCCTCCACTGTAAATTATCTTCACATCCAACTGGCAACGTAACAAACAATAGTGTAACGAAAGATTCAAATGTTCACTTCATCAACCTTAAATAAGGACACTCCAAAGAAGTATCATTGCAAGTCAGAAGCTTGATCTCACCCCACGTTTCTGGAATATATCAGAGAGGGCCTTTATCACATCCTGAGCCTTAGCTTTATCCACATAGAAGCTAATCTTGTGAGGTCGCTGCTCTGTCTCTGACTGCATGTGTCCAAACTTCCAAATTACTCAAAAGAGCCAATTATTCAATCAACAATTTGCAGTGAAAAAAGAAGTTTTTTACTTACAGCATCAACCTGATTATCTATGGTCGAAGTTCTGGTGCACACGACAAACCATTGAATGAACCAGAATGCTATTACTCTCAAACCTTACCTGGAGCTTAAGTTCAGAAAACTTGCTAGTCTCCTCTGTAACAACTTTCCTGTCCCATTTGTGATTCAGAACTTCAACCCAACCATCGTCAGGGACCATAGAGTTACCATAAGTGATCTCAGTTCCCACAGACATTATAGTTATGTCAGGCGTCAACATGGGTTTCTCCTTCCTCAACTCTTTATACAGCGTAGGTGACCTCCCGGTGGAGAACACCAGGAGAGAGTCGAACCGGTAGTGGGCTTCCCACAATGCATTGAACCTAAGGAGAGACATGTTCTCCTCGTCATGGTGATCAACCTACAAGTCATAGCAAAATGCACAGTGAAACTCCATAACTAGGGGAATAGAGAAAGGAAAAGGAACAGAAGAAGCGACCAAGTGTACCATGGTATGATCAAGATCCGAGACTATCATAAGACGAGCAGGATCCTTGAGGCGGTCCATCGCAAGTAGGATATTAGATTCAGCCTGAAATTAGACTAGTTTTCATTAGGCGAAGGAAAGTGTTGTAGGTAGAAAGCACTCTTCCAGGGTTCGGTAAACTAGAGACGGAATCTGAATAGTAGCATGAGCAAGAGCAACCCAAGAAGGCCAAAATGATAAAACTAGAAAATCCTCAAAAATCACCAATTCAGCAAAACGAAAGCAGGGGATCATGTACTTCATACAGGATGAGGAGCTGGATCGAAGGGAAAAGTGCATCCTAAACTTTGCTACAGCGATTAAATTAGCGTCAGAAGGTTTTCTCAGGAGACAAACAGGGTTCTGAGTTGCGACGGACGAGCAGTTAAATGCGTGGCCTAGTATGCGAGCCCAATGAAATCAGAAATGATTCAGGCGGATTAACTGACAGACGGACCGCGGGATTGGGGAAATCGCCAGAAAGTAGAGCAATCGATTTCCAACTTGGGTGGATTAACAAAAGCCAAACACGATCAGGAAAACGTGGTGAAAGGAAGTTACCGAGGGAGAGCGATGCCAGGATGGAAATGGATGAGGAATTGCAGCAGAAGAATGGCGAGGAGAAAGGAAAACAGACAAATTACCCGATTGCAATTGAGTGACGGAGAGCAGAATAGAACAAAGTTCCGGTGCGATTTGGATATCCGGTGGAATTGAGGGATCCAAATTCGTTGGCGCTTCTTTTGTGGAGCGACAGATTTATTATTATTGAGATTGAAATAATAAAAAGAGAGATCGAAATTAACTATTATCCCCATAAGAATAAGATAGAGAGAATAAGAGAAACGAAATTCTTTTTAAATATGAAATCTATGTACACTTTTTGACTCAAGTTTAGTCATTGGGTTTACTAAAAACTTTCATATTTGAACACTATAAATATTTAATTTTATTCGTGGTCATTAAATTTAGTTCGATAGTTCAAATTTAGTCACTCTCCATTAGTCTCTGTTAACTTTTACTAATGTAACATCCAATTTTTATAGTTGATCGTTAAATAAGTGATGTGTCATTTACAAATTAATAAAAAAAATAATCATTAAATTTTTCCTGATGAAGAAGTTGTCTGCTGCGCCAAGGTCGGGTTGGGTCGGGTTTTGCCAAACCCAAACGCAAACCCATGGGTTTATCCGTGAAAAAACCCGGGGTAAAACCAACTGGGTTTGAAAAACTCAAACTCAACCCAACCCAACCCGCTGGGTATCCGCGGGTTCATGGGTACCCATAGGTTTTTGTCGTAAAAAATTAACAATAACAAGTTCCTATAAAAAATAAAAGTCAAATATCAATCTCTCAATACAAATTATCCATATATAAAACACCATTCTTGAAAATTCAAGCAAATCACAAATTAACCATACATATTGTTCAACACCAATCTAGAAAACTCAAGAAAATTGAAGCAAATCACAAATTCTTCATAAACAACATGATTAATTGAAAGCTTTTTCCTCCTTGTCAATTAAGCTTCTTCACTCTCCACTCGATAATATCAACTTCAATCTACACCATTAGAAGAAAAAATTAGACATATCTCCACAAACATAAAGAATATTAGTTGTTTAAATATTAAATATACTAGAAAAATTAATTATATGCAGGGGCGGAGCTACAGCATGTCTCGGGGGGGCCCCGGCCCCCCCGAGAATCTCGAAAGTCACGTATAAATAAGTCGGGATCGTGTGTACAAACTATAATTTATATATAAAATATAAACCGTGCAAAGTTAAGACAAAAAGTTTCTTGTAGCCCAGCGGAAGATGAACTATTTATAACCCAAATGTCTCGGGTTCGATTCCAAAGGGAAGCAGTTTATAGCTTTCCCCTAGGTTAATTACTTTTATGGTAGTTTACCTAAGTTCAACTTCTCCTTCCTTTTCTTTTATAGTAAGCGCCCTAGGTTAATTACTTTTATGGTAGTTTACCTAAGCTACAACTTCTCCTTCCTTTTCTTTTATAGTAAGCGGGCATTAAATACTTTAGTCATTAACTTTGTAATTTTTATTTTCCTTTTTAAATTATAGTTTACATCAATTAATTACCGGTTTTGCTTCTTGAAATATATTATTTTTTATTATTCTAATTTATAGTAAATATAATGTGAAAAATATTTTATATGGTTATAATAAAACAAAATTAGTATAAAAATAGATTTTTAAACCTAAATATTTTAATTATTAGTATTTTTTTAGTCTTTTGCAGTAATGTATTATGAAATCCGGCCCCCCCAGCACTAAATGCTAGCTCCGCCCCTGATTATATGGGTGTGGGCGGGTACCTATGGAGTGGGTTTACATAAACCCAAACCCAACCGGGTGAATAGTGAACGGGTTTAAACCCAAACCCGGCCCAAAACCCGTGTTGCCCGTCATCAATCCTTCCCTCAATCTTTCTCTCTCTACTCCGGCCTCAAACTCGGCGGCAACGACGATTTACTGAGTGAACAAGGCGGCTGCAACGGCAACCACGAAGGCTATCGATGCAGTGAACAACGCGGCGCGGCAGCGGTAGACGGCGATGAAGATCCTTGCACCTCCCCCAATCTACCTTCTCTTCCTCTCGATCTATTCCATTTCTATTTTGATGCATGTGGGTTTTTATGTTTTATTTTCGATATATGGCAGGCACTGTGTGAGGAGAAGAGAACGGGGAGGAGTGTTTGGTGGAGTGAGGGAGTGGATGGCGGTGGCGGGATTCAGAGCGGCGGCGAGAAGAACGGCGGTGGTGGGATGTGGAGCGGCGACGGTGGATGAGAGCCGAGAGGGTTGGGCTGTCTTTTTTTTATTTTATTAGGGTTAGCTGTTAGCATAGTGGTTATGGGCTGAGGAGTGGGTGAGAATATGGGTCGAGGCCCAGTTTTAATTGGGATGAGGTATGCATCTGTGGGCTGGATGTATTTATTCGGTTTTTCGGTTCGGCAATCGAAATTTCAGGTTCGGTCAAGAGACCCTGGTTTCCGAAATATGTCTATTGTGTTTTCGAATTCCGAACCAAAAATTATTATTTCGGTTTCGGTTCGGTTGTAAATCGGTTTGGCTCGGTTTGGTTTGGGTTTACCGAACCGAGTGCCCACCCCTACAAATGAGGAAGATGACTCCTTATATAGGCCTCTCCTCATACAAGGCATCAATGCCCCTCATAATGTCCCTCTACATCAATACACCCTATTAAGTCCCCCCATTATGCACTCTATAAATGTCACCCATTATGTGACTCATAAGTGCACCATTAAGCTCTCATTTAGGTGGAGAATCCTAGGAGCATCTCTATGCTACTAGTCTTCCATACATGCCACATGTGCAGCTTCCATGTTGTCACCTTGTTGGCGCCATGTCATCTGCCACATGTGACATCCTCCCCCACCTATACTTGCGACACCCTCGTCGCGTCCTCTTGATGGAATGCCTCAATCAAGTCCTTATTCTTCCAAAGCGTGAGCTCTTTCTCCCATGTTGCTTCACTCTCCGGAAGGTTGCACCACTTGAACAAGTACTCCACAAAGCTTGGATGTACGCCACGACGAGGAATGACACGACGCGCCATGATTTCTTCGACTTCATGGGCGTGTGTCTTGGTGATGAGTGTTGGTGCGCTCTGCCACTCTCTTCGCTGCTCGTCCTCCTTGTCTTCGTTGAAAGCCTTGAGTTGGCTCACATGGAAGACCATATGGATCTCTAAGTGCGATGGCACCTCCACCTTGTACGCCACCTTGCTAATCATCTTCACGATGGGGAATGGCCCTTCATAGCGGCGAAGCAGTCACTTGTGCACGTTCTTGAGATGCTTGAAGCGATGAGGGTAGAACTTCACCATCACCATGTTTCCCTCTTCAAACTCCAAATACTGCCTCTTCTTGTCCGCCCATTTCTTCATCTTCTTACTAGCGCGGGCTAAGTAAGACTTGGCCATCTCCATCTTCTCGTGCCAGCCTTTAGCGAACTTGTAGGCTGCTGGACTGTTGCCTCTATAACCCGTTGCCACCGTCGTAGGTGTCAAAGGTTGTTGTCCCGTCGCCAACTCAAACGGACTCGTGTTGGTCGACTCGCTGCGGTGCAGAGAACTGTGTCGTATCCATCAACTTCACCCAATCTCGTTGGTTTGCACTCACGTAGTGCCGCAAGTACACCTCAAACAAGGCATTCACCCGCTCCGTCTGTCCGTCGCTTTGAGGATGAAATTCCGTCGAGAAGTTCAAGTCTGAGCCCATGATCTTAAACAAGGCATTCACCCGTGAAGCGCCCATCTCTGTTGCTCACGATGTTGCTAGGACTACCCCAATATTTGACCACGTTCTTGAATAATAGACGCGCCACATCCTCTGCCGTCAAGTCTTTTGGCCCAGGAATGAACTCTCCATACTTCGAGAACCTGTCCACCACAACCATGATGCAACCACATCCATCGACTTTGGGAAGTCCGATGATGAAGTCCATGCTTACACTCTCCCATGGTCGTTGAGGCATGGGCAAGGGCTCTAGCAAGCCTAACGGGCTTCTCTGCTCCATCTTGTCTTGTTGGCACACAAGACAAGTCTTCACATACATCTCTACGTCGTCTCTCATACGCGGCCAGAAGTATGCTTATTCGATGAGCGCTTGCGTTCTCTCGATGTCGGGATGGCCCGCCCACTTGGAATCATGGCACCCCTTCTTGATCTCCTTTCTCAAGTTGTCCCATCTTGCCACGAACACTCGCTCTCCCTTAGTCATGATGAGCCCATCCTTCATCCAAAACCGTCGAGTCTTACCTTGCTCGATGTACTCTGCTACGGTTTTGGCGAAGGGGTCATGGCCAAGGCCTTCAACGATCCGCTCCTTCAAAGGAAACATGGGCTGGCTGATGCTTGCGGCTGCACTCTTGCGGCTAAGAGCATCTGCGACGGAATTCGCCTTGCCTGGATTGTACTCCATGATGAAGTCGAACTCGGCCAAAAAGTCTTGCCACCTCGCTTGCTTAGGGGTGAGCTTTTTCTGCGTGAGAAAGTAGCTCGTTGTCACGTTGTCCGTCTTCACTATGAACTTAGACCCCAACAAGTAGTGCCTACATGTGCGCAAGCAATGCACCACGACCGTCATCTCCTTCTCTTGAACGATGTATCGCCTTTCCGTCTCGCTGAGCTTCCGACTCTCGAAGGAAATGGGATGCCCATCTTGCATCAACACACCTCCAATTGCGAAGTCGGATGCATCGGTCTGCACTTCCTAGGCCAACGTCGGGTTGGGGAGCACGAGCACGGGCTCCTTCATCACCGCTGCCATCAAGGCCTCGAATGCTTCTTGGCACCGATCCGACCAATCCCACGCCTTGTTCTTCTTCAATAGATCCGTCAAGGGTGCTGCAATGTTGGAGTAGCCCTTGATAAACCTCCGATAATAGTTGGCAAGGCCGAGGAATGACTGCAACTCTGGCACCTTCGTCGACGGCTCACATTCTTGGGTTGCCTACACCTTCGCCCCATCCATCTTCAACTTGCCTCCACCAATGATGTGCCCCAAGAATGGAACCTCCGCGGCGGCAAATGTGCACTTCTCCCTCTTGACATACAACTCGTTGTTGCGAAGGACTTGGAAGACTTGGCATAGATGCTCGGCATACTCATCGAGTGTTTTGCTATACATGACGATGTCATCCAAGTAGACCACGACAAACCAGTCCAAGAATGGCTCGAACACTTGATTCATCAAAGTGCAAAACGTGGCTGGTGCGTTGGTGAGACGGAATGGCATCACAAGAAAATCGTAAGAGCCATACCTCGTCACACAAGCCGTCTTTGGCTCGTCGCCCTCTGCTATCCGCACTTGATAGTATCCCGAGCGAAGATCTAGCTTGGTGAACCACATCGCATCTCCAAGCTGGTCGAACAAGTCAGCAATGTTGGGAATCGCCCACTTGTTCTTCACCATCAACTTGTTGATGGCTCGATAGTCGATGCACATACGCAACGACCCTTCCTTCTTCTTTTGGCACAACACTGGTGCTCCAGAAGGTGACTTCGATGGCCACATGTAGCCTGCGTCCACCAAGTCTTTGAGCTGCCTCCGCAATTCTTCTAACTCTGGTGGCGACACGCGGTATGGTGCTCGCAAACGGGGCTTTGCTCCTGGCTCCAACTCGATCTTGTGATCCACCTCTCTTCTTGGTGGCAGCTTCTTGGGCAACTCCGATGGCATCACGTCATCGAACTCTTCGAGAACGCCTTTGACGATGGGAGTTGTTATTCCCGTTGAGCCTCCTTCTTCCTCCATTTTCAAGGACACAAGAAAGGTTGGTTCATTCTTCTTGAACCCCTTCAATACCTGCATAGCGGATAGAGCACTATGGGGGCCATCTTCTCTCAAGAGATGGACCGCATGGAACTCCCCTTCCTTCTCCAAGCACATCGTGTTGGAGTTGGGCTTCAAGAGCACTCCCTCCTTGTCGTGGAAGTTGATGTCGAGGATGACTGGGTGATCGTCCATGGTGACGACGGAAAATTCGATGAAGCCTTCCCACTCGCCGAGCTTCACTGGCACGTTGTGAGCAACTCCATGGATCGGGATGGACTCCGAGTTGATCGTCTTGAGCCTCCCTTGCCCCTTCTCGTAGGCAATACCCAGCCGGTTTGCCTCCTCAATGTGAAGGAAGTTGTCCGTGGCACCGGTATCCACCAAGGCTTTTGACTCGCCTTGCATGAATTGCGCCATGACGTAGCACCTCCCACGCTTGCTCTCCTTGACGTCGGTCTTCACCGCGCCAAGCTTGCGGATTGAGCCAATATTGGCCTCCGCTGCCTTGGGCTCCTCATATTGAGCTTCCATGGCCGCCAATCTCGCCTTCCTTGGGCAATTCCGCAATCAATGTGGTCCGTTGGAAAGGAAACACAATACGGGCTTTGGTTCGTACTTACCCCCTTTGCTCAAACCACCTTGGTGTTGTTGAGGGCGAGAACCCTCCTTGAAAGGCTTATGCTGTTCTCCACCCTTGTTGGGCTTTGAACTCTTCTCTTTCCCGCTGCTCTCTTGCCTTTTGTACTCAACAAAAGACTCCGCCATGGCCATGGTAGTTGCAAGGTCTTGCACTCCTCGATGTTGCATCTCCATCTTGGCCCATGGTTGCAGCCCATCAAGAAAGCCGTGCATGGCCTCCTTGTCCGTGATGTCCGGGATCTCTAGATGTAGCTCCGAGAATTCTTTCACATATTCTCGAACTCCACCCCTCTGGGTGAGTCTTCTCAACTTCGAACGGGCTTCAAACTCCACGTTCTCCGGGTAGAACTGCTTCTTGATTTCTCTCTTCAAATCTTCCCACGTTACCATCACACACGTACCTCTTTCGACGTCCGCTTCACGTCGCCTCCACCACACCATTGCAACATCAACCAAGTATAGTGGAGCGGTACGAAGTTTTACCTCATCCTCTTGGATGCCGGATGCCTTGAAGCACTGCTCAAGACTCCAAAGGAAGTTCTCTAACTCCCTCGTGTTCCTTGAACCTCCGAAGTTCTTCGGTCTTGGAACATCAGCACGTGGGACGGATTGCACCAGGGCTGGTCCGCTAGCCATGGCTCTCTTCACGAGAGTGACCTCACTCTTGAGGTCTGCAATCTCCTCCTTCACGCCGACCAGCTCAGCCTGGACATGCTCTTTCACAACTTCAATGGCTTTGTTCATGGATTCGGAGATGGTGTTGGTGATGAGAGCCACGAGCTCTTCTCGCATCCCATCATGGTTGATCTCCAAGCTTGTCAACCTACCAGCCATTCCGTGAACACTTTGGACTTGGGCAAAGTTAGCTCCCAAATCCTCGATGGCGGAGACATCTTCGGAAAGCTTCACCTCCATCCTCGAGACTCGTCTCTCTAGAGACTTGAGAGGATCACGAGTGCTCGACGTACCTTTTGTTCTCGCGCCCGGGGTGGGCTCTCTTCCATGTTGCTTCTCAACGTTGTCATTGACTTCTGATCCCGACATTTTTGGTGAGGCTCTTCCTTTTCGTCTGGCTATTGCTTCTACTTTGCTAGCACAAAGCCGAACGGGGCTCTGATACCACTTGTCACGACCTTACTCTTGATCGTGTGGCCCTAGCTCTCAATTCCATTAGAGCGCTAGGCAGCCTTCCCTCAACTCACTCGCAAGCAAAGAACAAGGAAGCAAAGACAAAGGAATTGGGAGAACTATCTAGTGTGTATTACTCTAAAAATGATGGAATGAGTTACAAGTGAGGGAGATGGCTCCTTATATAGGCCTCTCCTCATACAAGGGATCAATGCCCCTCATAATGTCCCTCTACATCAATACACCCTATTAAGTCCCCCCATTATGCACTCTATAAATGTCACCCATTATATGACTCATAAGTGCACCATTAAGCTCTCATTTAGGTGGAGAATCCTAGGAGCATCTCTATGCTACTAGTCTTTCAAACATGCCACATGTGCAGCCGCCATGTTGTCACCTTGTTGGCGCCATGTCATCTGCCACATGTGACAGTACCCGTGGGTTCGGGTTTTGTTGCCATCCCTACTCTCTCCATAGAAAGATGGACTTCGGTGCAACCATCCCTTTCTTTGCCAGATCCTTTGTAGTTCTGACTAGATCCATCGAATTCTCTGTGAAATCAATCGGATTGAGCGATTCTTCTAAACTTATGCTCAGGATCAATCCGAGCCCAACATCTCCTTAGAGATTAATCGTAGTCGCTGCCGGTTTGTCCCAAATCCAAATCTGTTGCATGACGCCAAGCACCGTTCCAATCGCTAAATCTGTTGTAGGCTTCGTCGCACCACAATTACAAACGCCATCTTTAGCCTCCACAATCTATGTTTAAAGTCATGCTTTATCCTGATCACCCCTAGCTTCTTTTGCTCTCCCCCATTCGGTTTGATTTACTCATTATGCATTTCATGTATCAGTTTCGACTATACTCTGTTTCTCTACATATAGGTTCCCCTGATTTATCAATCAAACCATTTACACTAAAATCCCCCAACTAGAAGGTCTCGATTGAAGGTACAAACCTCACCACTTCTACTCCTTAGAGAAGCCGTCGCCAATCCCTCTCTCCCCCATGGATTTCGAATTCCCGGTCCCCTTCTTCCTCGACCTAGCTCCTTCTCGATTTAGGTAAGGGCCAAGGGGTTTAGTTTTTGTATTTCAACCAACGCAGAACTGGTGACCGCCAAAGAATCGCGATCTGGGTTTCATGGGGTTCTGGCTTTTTGGACTTTCGGAGCTCCGGCGCCGCACCAATCTCTAGTGAAGGCATGCAAGTCGAGTCGCTAAGAGAAGCGGCAAAAAGTGGAAAAATCCGACCTAGTTGAAGACCAGAGGAGAAGCAGAGGTTCGCCGCTAGCGAGGAAGATGTAGTTGCTTGAATCAATGACGACGACTGGTGAAAAAAATCGGTCCGCAACTTACTAGAGGAGAAGCGAAGGGTTCGCCGGCAGCGGGGGAACAACAAGCTTTTGGATTTCGTTTTTTTTAATAGTTGTGAAAAATAGGTGTAAATTAAAAAGATTAAATTTTTTTTTTCAATAGCCACATCACTCATTTAATGGTCAAGTATGAAGGTTGACTGCCACATTCGCAAAAGTTAACGGAGACTAATGGACAGTGACAAAACTTGAACTATTAAACTAATTTTAGTGACCACGAATGGAATTAAATATTTGTAGGGACCAAACGTTTTTAGTAAACTCAGTGACCAAATTTGCAATTTACCCTACACTTTTTTGTCCAAATTTTCTCTCCATGGTTTCAATTCTTGGTGTTTAGTGGGCGACGGGTAAAAAGCAAGGCTGTCAGGTTGACCCACTTTGACCCTGACCCGATGAGAAAAACGGGACGCACGCACCTGTCGGGTCGACCGCTATAAGATATCGGATTGGAGGTCAAATTGTGTCTTTTTTTTTTCTTTTGTTTGCGAAATGCTCCTATTTTCCGAATTTTCTTTTTGCCTAACTCAGTCTTTGGAATCCTTAGTTGAACATTTTGAATACTGATGTTATATAAGTGTGTGTGAATTTTCACTATATGTTGAATCTAAGTACGCCATGTTACTTTGGTGTAATGTCATATGTTAGATGGGATTTGATGTAATTTATCAGATTAAGTACAATATAATGACTTTTTCATATTTCCGGGCTGAAACGGGCTAAAACGGGTGACCCATTAACCCTTGACCCACTAGCTCGACCTGGTCCGGGTCAACCCGCGGATTGACAACCTTCGTAAAAAGTAAAAACACCTCTTATTGAGAGCTTCCCACACACTTTCTTCTCCACTCAAGCTGTTTGTACCTCATTGTTCTGCGGCAATCGACCTTACCCTAAAATAAGCGGTTCTACCTCTCCTTCCCAACCTTACCTTAAAATCAGCAATGAGAGACTGCTTTTCCCACAAAACTAGAAATTGCATAGAAAGGGGGTAAAGCAGGGTGATTCATTGCGACAGAATTGAGACAGCTGTCGTCGATGAAGCTTGCTTCGTCGAAACAGTAAAAGGCCCTGCAGTTTAGCTCTTCTACTTCGTTGAAGCCGTCAGCATCAGTCACTGTTTGCCGGAGAAAATGTAAGATCCTCTTCACGATGCTCTAGTCGACCTAACGGCGGACTTAAAATCTTTTCTATATACAAAATCAACCAATTCAATTTGAGTTCAAGCTTCCGTGAACCTCTCTCGACTCGCCGAGGCAACCAGAAAACCCGAATCCCTAACCCACCAAAAACCTGAATCCCTAACTCACCTTTGTGGTCGCTCTCTCCCTCTCAAAAATTAGCAACAGTTGGGGGTTTGAATCGGGGCAAGGGGTTGAGGTGGGTTGCGGGTTTCTGGGGTCGGAGCTATGAGTGGCGGCGGGGGAGAGGAATTGCGGCAACATGAGTGGTGACGAGGGTTTTGTGGGGAGCATTGAGTAACTTTGTGGTGAGTAACTCCATGCATAACCCAATAAGAATCTGCCACATCATCGCCGCCTTCTCTTTCCTGGAAAAATCATTAATTTTCTTTCCCTTAATCTTTAACGGACTATTTCTCACTCGTTTTAACTCGGAATTTAAATTTTTTTGCACAGTTAGATCAGATTAATTGTGCTCTTCAAAATGATATCCACTTTGATATTTTTTGGAACAAAAAAAATTTGTCAATTATTACCAGTCTATACCATATGGTATTGACTGGTATTAAATAACAGCATACCATATGGTATGAAAAATATCAGTCAATACCATATGCTTTTATTTAATATCAGTCAATACCATATGATATTAAATAACAGCATACCATATGGTATGAAAAATACCACCTCATACCAGGGTGGTATAGTATGGTATGGAGTTGGTAACGAGAGGTTTGAAATTTTTTTCCCCATAAAATTTTGAAATCCAATAGATCATGATTAAATCGTTCCTTTTGTGCAAAAATTTCCGAAAATGACTAAACAACGAAGGAGATATCATATGGTATGGAGTTGGTAACGAGAGGGATGAAAATTTTTTTTCTCAAAAAATATTGAAAATGGATATCATTTTGTAGAGCACAACAAACTCGTTCCATCTGTGCAAAAAAAATTGAAATCAGAGTTAGAATGAAGAAGATATGATCCAATTAAGAAAACTAGGGAAAATAAATTCCTTTAATTCTCCACCTTTAGATCTGCAATCACTTAAAAGAAGGGTCCAGATTTGGTTACTCATTGTTACTCACACTAAGGTTACTCACCCTATCTTGAGCCGGTTTTGTGGGGGGAGAGTGAGGAGAGAGAGTGAGCAAGGGACAATTTATTTATTTTTAGTTTAAATGGTGGATGATTTTTATGTTTTATTAAATTTTTATTATTATATTAATTTTTATTGTGTTGTGGAATCCACGTCAGCATAACATGTTGATTCACTAACGGTCAACATTCTTGACCGTCTAATTTGACGGAAGTTCACGAATCGGGCCAAAATAGATTATATGGTGTATAGTTGAGGCCATGTTGATTATTTGGGTATAGTTCGGACAGAATAAGGTATTAACCCTTTTTTTTTATGTTGATTTGAGTTTAGTCTTTAGTTGTTGTATTGAGGGAGTCGTTTTGCAGGTTAAACTTGGGACCTGAAAATAATGCTTGAAGACTAAAGGTTGGTTGCTTTGTTGCCAAAATACATGATAACTACTAGTTTATTGTACCGATTTTTGTTTGAGTGGGAATTTACAATTAATTCTAATTTCAAAAAGGTGGAATGCTCTTCCTTTTAATTACTCAATGAAGCCTCTACAATTTGTGATACAAGCACGGAACAATGTAACGCAACTAAGAACATGAATAAAAGATAAGGATATGATCGAATTGAAGTGCAATCTCACACTTGGGAGAAGGCTCTATCAATATAAGGGTAGAATCTCGACCACAATCAAGGGGACAACTCGATTAATACAGAGAAAGAATTCACAAGCAAAATGCTCAATGAACCAAAGTAAAATCAATATTCTTTAATGTCTGCCCTAAAACTCGTGTTTAAGTCTTTATATAGACTAGAGAAACAACAAAACTCGTCCAAACACATAAAAGGAAAGGAATCCTAAACCGAAAAGGAAGTTGTCTCGTCAAAACCCTTATCCCTGGGTCGGGTCTTCAATTCCCCGGGCGGGTAACATGTTGCTAACCCCGGAGAATAGCTTCTGGAAAAATCCCCGGAGTGTATTTCAAAATCCCGGGGAGGGGATTTTTTTTCACCCAGGGGATGTTGGCCCATCCACCTTCTTGCTCCCACTGGCACACTCTTCTTCCCACTTTAATTTGGGTCACTCTAGAGGCTTTCAAGGTTCAAATCAGTCCCTCCCCGTTGGAAAAGCTGTGCTCTCAAAGCTGGAGTGTTCCTGCAAGAGAGAACAACATTAGAACTTCCAAACTAGATCCTTCTCAAAGCACTCAACATGTGCCTTCGAGCCAAAAGATGGGTTCCACCTTCGTCTTCCGATTTCGAGCCACCTGCATTTTCCATCTTCTTGGGCCAATGCAGCTCCATTTGTTGTCTCTCTTCTCGCACTTGAGCTGGCAACAATGGCTTGAGCACAATCTTCCGACCTTCATTCTTAATCTTGTAGCAATTGCTCATCCACTACAAGAAATTAGGTATTTTGTAACGCACCCAATTTGTCATTTTAGTGTGCCAGTTTGTCACTTTTTGTCTAATGTGACAAGTGTTATGACAAAAAGGCTTTATCAGCTTTGCTCCGTCGTATTAGGTCTAATGTGACAAAGTTTAATTTTTAGGTTGTCATAATATTGTTCAGCCAACTTGACAATATATCGTTGTCATAATATGTTGTCCTACCATGACGAAAGATCTTGTCACATTAGACTGTTAATTTTGTCACACTTTAATACAACCAACTGACTGAACGAGATATTATGAGGGAACTGTTTGTCATTCACATTCGTCACTTTAAGCTGTAGGGCACGTGCCCTCAGAAATCACATATGATAAAATAATTTTGTCATATTTTATGTATTCAGTGATGGTCCAGTTTGTCATAATATGGATCTGCTTTGTTGTAATACCATTGTCATAAACTGATAATGGAACATTGTCATAATTTGTTCGTTCCTGTAAGCAGTAAATGTGACAAGCGAAATACACATAAAATATGTCATAAAACAAGCCGACAGTCACATTCATTTAGAAAACGCTGAATATTCAAGGTCCTAGCTCCCAGCTTACAAAGACGCAAAATAGATAATATTCCTGCATCACATCACACACTCCTACATTCTGTTCGACACAACCATATTGTCCAAAATGGGTTTGTAGCCGACAACTACTTATAAATAATTCCGTTCAGGAAAACATTCGCTAAGACGCAACCTCCTCAAGTCATATGAACACACGGTCGTGCAGGGATGCGTCCACACCTGCAATTGCAATTTGAGAAGAAGCTAGATTGAGACTTCACATTCGTGCATAATTGTTCCTAACAGATTGACTAAGTTCTATAGATGAAATTCATGCATTCAATAGTAGCTATGTACCTGGTGCAATCATTTCCTGCTGAGTTTGGCGAGGACGGTTTCCATACTCTTTTGCATCTTCTCTTGTGCCAAGCGCATTTGTTCCATCTTTTTCCCTTGGTTAGCCAAACGTTCATGTTGCAAGCGCTCTACTTTATGTTTTTCAATCTCCTCATCCCGAGCTTTAATCTTCTCATCCTGCTCTACCAGCTTGGCCTCCAACTCCTTGGTCTTACTTTCCGCCTCTGCCTTTGCTGCTGCCAGATCTGCTTCCAGCTGAACTTCTCTTGCCGACTTCCTCACTGCTTCTTTAGGTCCATACTTGAGCTTCCTCTGCAAGACCTTCTGAACGATGTCGCGACCCAGCAGTGGATTCCCATCTGCCTTTGCTTGGGCATGGAGGGCCAGCATCGCCTCCTATATTGCACCAAAATAAAAGTCAACACCCAAATATACAAGCCACAACAAGATGCAAAGCAAAATAAAAGTCACACCACAGTAACAGGAGGCGCATAATAAACCAGACCACAGTAATAATTGTTCCCTCTTAATTCAATCAACCTATTACAATAACTATACATCGAATATCCATTAATGTGCGTGGACTAGGTACACAATATAAGAGGAGCAGAAGGGCTTACATAATTTGCTTTCGGTTCCTCGCTCACCCAAGTACCATCACTTGCCTTCTTGTGCGTGTTGGCATACAGCTCAATGTCAACGGGCACCACATCATCATCCTCAGCATCCTGGTCATCTACCTGCTCCGTTTGAGCTGCTTGTGCAGCCAGCTTCTTTTGCTCCTATACATGATAGTTCAAATGTTCAAACATGGTAAAAGGGTGTGGTAAGTGGCCTGTTTACCCCTAGTTTATGGTCATCTGGTCAAATTCAGATTTGTTGTTGTACAAAGATGTAAATAAAACTTAATGCTTTACCATTTCATACACTCTCTGGTCGTGGGATTTTGCCCCAGTAGTGTGAGCATACTGCTGCTTAGCCTTGTTTTGTATGTTATTTGTGCTCCGCCCCTGCAAACAGAAATGTGTGCTAAGCTCTCATCTTGTACAAGTGTCATCAAATAACCAAACACGGCAAGTTTTACCTTGAATCGATCACTCTCAAAGTGCTCACAGAGGGCCTCCCAGTCTTCCTGTTTCACTCCTTCTGGAGGGTTCAGACGAGCTTTGGTGGGGTCTTCCTGTTCCTTGTAGTGTTTATGACAGGTGTACTTGTAGTTCAAGAAGCGTTTGTGGAGTTTCTTATCTAAAGCCTTCCTCACCTCTTCAGTAGCTGAGGCAAATGCAAACTCGCTCTGCAATTTCATCAAATTCCATGCATTCAGACTATGCAATTGATAATTTGAAATTAACAAAGACAGATTACCGTACCTCTAGTTTCACAAACATAGGGTGTTTGTCTTCATCAGTCAACTCAGTCCAATAGTACTTCCTTATGGGAGCCATCATACGAGCAACGACACCAACTTCTGTGTTCAGCAACTTCTGGTTAGGGCCCACAATTGCGTGTTGTTCTCCTGCAGGAATACTCCATCGATCCTACTCCCCCCGGTGGTTCGTGCCATCACTTGAACACCTTTGGTCAGCCCCCTCTTTCGGCCACCTATGGATGTAGGTCAAATTATAATCATCCAAAACACTAATAGAAATGTGATAATCCATGTTTCTCAAGTGACAAAAGAAAAGTTAGGATAACACGCACCTGTCTTCTCCGGTTGTTCAGGCATGGATGTGGCAGTATTATCTGCATTCTCGTCAATCTCCTCAATAGGTTCAGTAGTCCTCCTTGGAACCCTCGGAGACACCCGCTCTTCACCCCTCGGAGAGACCGCTTCAGCTCTCGGAGACCCCCCTTCAGCCCTCGGAGACCTCCCTCCATCCCTCAGAGACACCCCTTCACCCCTCTTAGACCTCCCTTTACCCCTCGGAGACCTGCATTTTTTTACCGGAGACCTCAGTGGACCCATGCACGAGCTCCCTGCATTCTCTACACTCCTCGCTGGATGGGATCTGGTCACTCGTTCACAGACCATCATCGGCTGCTTCCCAGTCCTTGCTTTCTTTTCAGGCCTCATTTCTGCTCACAGTCCAAACAGAGTTAAACCATCAACAAATTCACAACCACTTATAAACGTATAAACTCAACAAAGATGTAGAGTAATTAAATGCACAGTCCAAACAGAGTTAAACCATCAGCAAATTCACAAACACTTATAAACGTATAAACTCAACAAAGATGTAGAGTAATTAAATGCAGAGTTTATTAACCCAAATTTCATATACTTTGTAAAACAATATAATTAAATGCAAACTCAAATCCTTCTGTACTTGGTTTAAGGGGGGAATGAGCAACATTTCTTGCACTCGCTACTTGTCATATTCATCGTCACTGTCGATTTCCTCCAAAGGGTTAGCAGCTGCTGCTCCCTCCAAAACATCATCAAAATCAGCTAATGTGTCGTCCTCTTCGACCTCCATTGTATCCTCTGTGTCGAGTAAAACAGCCCTTTTTTAATAACGCTCTCACTGACCATTGTGGGAGCCTCGTTTGCACGATTCAGGTCTTCCAACTCCGTGTCCTGCACTTGAATCACATTGCCAACACCACTCTCTTCTTGCTGAAATGCCTCACTTGCATACACATGATCATTTATTTCCCCGTCCTCCTTCTCAGGAACATCATACACTTGTCGGGGAGTAACCTTGATGACAATATGCCAAGCACCACCATTCAGGTTTTCACCGTTACTACTAACACCATAAGACTCACCATGATGGACCCACGTTTTATATGTCTCGACCATACCATGCTTAAATATGTCTCCCCGCACCTGGACTAATGTCTTAAAGTAGAGATTATTGCAGTTCTTGCACGGACATCTAACCCTACCAATTGCATCAACATGCTTAGAAGCAACTTCCATGAACTCATTAACACCCAACTCATAATCAGCACACCAATGATCTTTGAGCATTATCCACTCACGACTCATTACGCGTTAAGGTATAACTGACCTTTGATTGCAGTCTGTAACTTGCCGCAGCAGGTTGTAATCGACCAAAGAGACAAATAACCTGCATGTAGCATTAAACTTTGAAATCAGTTCAAGGTAGCTCAAATCTAGTAAACAAATTATGCTTTTTTTAACTTAGAAAGGAGATAAACAGTACACCAGAGAGATAGTCATCTTAGTTAAACCCAAACAGCATGCTGCTTCAAATCATACGCGTTTCAGAATCAACCAGATCAAGGGAAGTCATCAGAATTACTAATTCAACATCTGGGTAGCTGAGGTTATCATCAGAAGGACTAATCTTTTCAATCATGTTTCAGTCATCTTAGTTAAACCCAAACAGCATGGCACATTGGCCTTTCACAAACTAAAACCATCCCCATCAAAAAACACTTTTCACAAATGTCGCCTTCATCCAAATCCATTGCATCAAATTAACTCATCTCGCGTACCAGATACAAAAATTTCCTAACAGCTATCTATGTAAGCCAATCCATACACTGGGCTTACACAAAATCGAAGGCCAGACTTACTCGGTTTATCGACGGAGGGAACTCGCGGCAGGGAAGGCAGGTCGTCGAAGCAAAGGAGGGCAACTTGGTTAATCGGAGACTGTTGATTCAGAGGGAAAGCCCTACCCCCTGTGCAAGAGCGCCTATGAACGACAGAGATAGAAGAAGAAACATGAGGAACCCAACTCTGCTTTTATCGGAATCAGGTATCCACCATGCAAATCAAAACCAAAATCGCAGAGGAAAAGGAGTCCAGGGCGAGGAGACGAACGAGACTTACCGGACAATCGATTCGCGGGGAGGAGAACGTACCCAGACGAATCGCTGAAGAGGATGTGGGGAGAGGGGTTTCGACTTTGCAATTCGCAGTGGAGATGGAATTGGGGTTTCTGTTCTTGGAGCTGAAGGGTTAGAGAGGCGGGTTGGGGTTTTTTTTCGTCTTGGAGGGAAGGGGAATAATAGTCCCGCCGAATGGAATTCTGGACGAAAAATAGAAATTCTAAAAAAAAATTATTAATGAAAAAGTTTATTTCATTCTGCACACCATATTATGACAAATTATATTATCATATTTTAGGATTTCTTGAACATAATGTGACAAACCATAAGGTGACGGGATGTTTTGTCATTCTGTAGCAGTATTTGCGCGGTAAATAAGACATATAGTGACAAAATTATAATGACAACAAAAACTTTGTCACAATGTAACTCTATTATGACAACTTTGAATGACAAATATAACTTTTGTCACATATAGTCAATTAAATGTGACAAGTTTTTTTTTTTGTCATATTTAGTTGCCTAATATGACAAATATTTTATGACAACATAATTAATTTGTCACTTAAGGTCAAATTTCTTGTAGTGATCCCCTCATGCACTACACCTCGATCAAACTGCCATGGACGACCCAACAAAAGGTGAGATGTCTGCATTGGTGCAACATCACAAAGAATCTCGTCTTGTACTCTCCCATCTCGAATTTGACCAAGGCTTGCTTGGTGACTTTAATCGCTCCATAATTAGGGGTTTACATGGGTCGGCGAGGTGAAAGGTATCAAAATTCACAAATGTTGTTTGAGTTTTAATAAAATTTGATTTACTTCAACTTATGTCTAGTATTTTTTCATGACATTTGTTGAAATAGGCTAAAAAGGTTACAAATGAACGCATCCATAATATGTTATTCTATTAAAATTGTACACAAGAAAAATAATTACGTGAATGATAGCTATATTAAATTTATGTCTAAAATTTAAGCCGAAGAATGCATTAGATTAGGGAGACCATAAGAGAAAACATGGCGAAATATCTTAATTTTCTCATAAATATGGCTATATACGACATAAATATTTTTTTCGATATGAACTCATACCAATAATTGAAATACGGGTTGGGTCGGGTTCTACGGGTTGTATAATCCAAAATCAAAACCCAACCCATAAGAGGCGGGTTGTACAAAAGAAAACCCACAGTTGGGCCGAGTTGGACGGATGGGTCGGTTTGCGGGTGTGTTTGTTCACCCCTAGCCATAATCATTCAACCAACGAAGTGAGTAAGGTTGTAGGTGCTTTGTTGTATTCAATCACAGCTTCCTTACTGCCTCTAAGCTGATAACATTGGTGCAGCTACCACCATCAACAACCATTGACAAGACCTTACCATTAACCAAGCAACGAGTGTGGAAAAGATTATCCCTCTGGACGGTCTCTACATGTGTTGCATTAGTCAAGGCTCTGCGATTTACCAGTAAGTGTCCTGGTACAGCCTCGGCTATGATTGTCTCTTCTACCTCCCAGTCAGATGAATCAACATTCACCTTCCCTTTCTCTTCATCTTCAGAGACATATTCCCAATCTCGTAAGACTAGAGCCTTCTTGTTGGGGCACTAATTTGCCTTATGACCTCGTCCAAAGCACTTGAAGCATTGGATGCTTCCAAATGAACTTCATTCCTCGCTTGGATGACTGAGGTCATGTTCCTAGCAGCTGGCTTGTCACCTTCTTGCTCAGAGTGATTCATGTTAGCCTCATGAATGCTTTCTGTAATAGGTTTGGACGAAGGTGGATACCTTCTTCCTGAGCTCACCTTCAATTGCCTCTCCAACTTCATCGCCAAATGCACTGCTTCCTCCAAATCCACAAATTAACGAAGCTTTACTTCAATCTTGATTTCTCTATTGAGACCATGTAGAAAGCGAGCAATCCTTGCATCCTTATCCTTCCTCACATCTGCTCTCATCATGAGCAATCCAACTCCTTGAAATATTCATCAACCGATTGTGCTCCTTGTCGAATTCCCTGCAAGGTATCATGAAGATCTCTCTGATAGAGAGGAGGCACAAACCAATCATGCATCAAGCCTCGGAGTTCTTCCCAAGTTGAAACCGCAGGCTGTAGATTCCTTCTTCGTCGAAGCTAAACTTGTTCCCACCAAGATGCTGAATAATCTGTAAACTCATAGGTGGCTACAAGCACCTTCTGATGCTCTGGGTAAGGATTTCTCTGGAAAAGAAGAAAATCTTCCTCTCCCAATCAAGGTAAGCTGAAGCACTATTAGCTCCTTGAAACGACGGGATGGAGTAGGGGTGGAAATCGGTACGGTATCCCAAAACCGAATATCAAAATCCCGAATACCGAATTATACCCTAAAATCAGTCCCAATCCCAATACCTAAATAATTTTGGTATCCCAATCCCATCCCCTAAATACTTCGGTATCCCAATCAATATTATTGAATATGAATAGTTAAGTTTGTAATTAATAATTACATTATAAATTAGATTTGATTATTTAATTTAGGACAAAGAGACTAAGAAAGGAGTTGGAGTTTGCCTAGAGCTAGGACATTTGATTGTTTAATATTAGTTGCTTCCCATACCAATTGGAATGAGAGAACTGAAGCTACATGGGCCGTAATAATTTTCCATTTCTTGACATGCTTTTAGTGGTTGCCGTCTGCTTGCTCTTCGTCGAATTGATTAGCGATTGTGAATTGAGAAAGGCGATCTGGGAGAAGATATTGACCTAGATTCTTTTAGTGGGATGAGAGAAGGTGTGGCGTGTGGTCTTGCTGCTAGCTACGTCGTATAGGTCGTATGAATTTTTGAATTCATAAAGAGTATCATTGGGATTTATATTATTGTATGAGCCGTTAAAAATTGGTAAGGGGTTATGTGAATTTCAGTTGGCAATTAAAGGCTGGTAAAAAAAATGTAAGGACTGAGGAGAGATTAGTTTGGAGGTTAAAATGCACCACTCTTTTATATTATTTTTTGTATTTTTTGGTATTTTGGTATATATTGATCTCAATCCCATAATCCCTAATACCGAATTACACTTGAAATTCAATCCCAATCCGATTCCCATGAAAAATTTGTGTATTCGGTAATTCCAAATATCAACAAATTCGGTACGGTATTCGGTATATACAAAATACCAAAACCAAACTTCCATCCCTAGGATGGAGAGCTTAATTCCTCGAATATGTTCACCGCCATAACCTCCTTTTCTGGTGGTCTTCCTCCATAATCATGATAATCATTCTCATAATCATTAAATGGAGTTTTTTACTTCGGGATTACCTGACGACGTTGATGATTCCGGTCGCGTTTTCTCCTCTGCTTTGGAGGTCGGGAATCATATCAGTCCAAACGAAATTCTCTAAGGTACTCCTGCTAGGTTGACCGTCTTCTTGTCTCTTCTTCTTGTACTTCCACTGACAGAAATGCAATCATCCACAGAAAATTGCACGTTACACCCCTACACCTCTCCATTAAAGCCTCGCTCCCATTATGCAAATCTGGCGGTCCTCGTTCCTTGTTTCGCAACAACAGTCCCCAAATCTTGTGGAATTCTGCAAAGAAGATCATCGTAAAAAGGATCATGATAAACCATCTGCTCTTTCTCCACCACGATCATCTCGTATGAATCTCCATCTTCCTTCTGCAGTGCATGATAGTTGCTCTACAATTTCTCTACTTCCGGATTCACCTCCTTCTCCTCCTCAGAACTTGAATCCTGTTGCACCGGAGAACTCGAACTCTGTTCAGCCATGGTTAGAGCATAGCTCTCACCTTAGTCATCTGTGCTGCAAGTTGTTTCATGGGGTCTTCAATGTTTATCTCCATAGTTTGCTTCCTTTCCTATTTTCTTCTCCACCGATGTGAACCAGAGATACAAAAAAACCAAAATCCAAGATATCTACTTTTTTTTCTTTCAACCACGTTCAGCTTTGTGGCTAATGAACAATTTTTTTCCAACCTTTTGCACGTGAACAGTACTGTGAACAGTAAAAACTAAATAAAATACCTCAAATCACCGTTGAGTTTGAATGGGGCTCTGATACCACCTGATAAGAACACGAGCTCGTGAAAAGTTTAGGTTCTTTAGTCAAAGTCGCGCAACTTTGATCTTTTTAGGATTTTTTCTGAATTTTCTCTCAACACTCGAAAAGTAAAGGATAGAGCGGAATTGCCATGCAAATTCAACACAAATCGGGAAGAGGCTCGAACAATATAAAGGGGTGGCAACTCGACCAAAAATCAAGGGGAATACCTGATTGATACATAGCTCGATGCTGGAGATCCACCAATAAAACAAGGACAAAATCCATGAGTAAAAACTCAATGAACCAGAAAGGGGCTCATTATCAAAGTCTGAATAGTCTGCCAAAATTCGTGGATTACAACCCTTTAAATAGGTATGAAAAATAAACTTAATGAAAACACCAAAAAAGAAAAGAATTCTAAACGAAAATGGTAACAAAACTCGGACAGACCTGAAACCCGATCCAAATACCAGGTCGGGTATTTAGCTGTCCTGGCTGGGGAAAATTCCTAGACGAATTCATCGGTCTACCTCCCTATTTCCCCGGCCATGGAATTAATGATTCCGGCCGGGTTTTCTCTTCTGCTTTAGCGGTCTGGAATCATATCAAGGTGTCTCGTCAGACCCTCGATCCCCGAGTCAGATCTTCAATTTCCTGGGTGGGTAACATGCTGTTGACCCTAGGGAATAGCTCCTGGAAAAATCTCAGGGGTGTCTCCCAAAATCCCTGGGAGGGGATTTTTATGTTCCCCTAGGGGATTTTGGCCACATCCACCTTCTTTCTCCAACATGGCATGCCCTTCTTCCCGCTTCGATTTGGATCACTCTAGAGGCTCTGGAGGCTCACATCAATTTGCCTGCTGACTCGCTAAAAAACAACACTGATAGCATCGTATTTGCACGTGTTTTCACTCTGGTTTCCTGCCCATTTTGGCTAGAATTGATTGTTCCTTGGCCTATTTTACGCTAGGTTGTGTTCCTTTGTCACATTTCAGGTCCTAGCACATAAAGTGAAGCATAGGCGCAAGTTTCAAGTCAATCAGAGATCAATTGACGATTCGGGAGAAGAAACTCGGGTATGACCTGAAGAAGAATGGATTTCTACCTCACTTTATGGACAAAGAATCATTCAAGCTTGTCATGAAAAGAAAGAGGACGAGACTACGAGCGTCTGGGATCAAACGGTGACTGATTCGGAGTCCGGACGAGGGAGAAACGAAGCATTGAATATAGGGGAACAGGTTCGGCAGTAAAAACACGGGCAGGAGGCCTTCAAAACACGGCCGTGTTCTGTGACCGTGCTTTTACTGCCGAGAGCAAATCCGAGTTTGGCAGACATGAGCTGATTACACGGGCAGGGCTGAGACAAAGCACGGGCGTGTTTTCAACAAAGCACGGCCGTGTTTTCACCAACATGTGGCCGTGTAATTAACCCTGGCCAAAGCACGGGCGGGCTGAGGCAAAGCACGGCCGTGCCCTCGACAGTGCTTTGGCCAGTGACGCCCTTTTAGGCAGATTTTCAGCCAAAGAGAAGGGGAATCGATTTTCTGGGCAAAAACAGAGTTTTAGAGAGAGAAAGAGCGAACAAACCCTAGGAGCTATCTTGGAGTGGATTTCATCATTGAAGCCCGGATTGCGTCCTAGGAGTGAAGATTGACATCCCAGAGCAGATTTTCCTCATCTTTATGAGTATGACTACTCTGATTTCTGTTTTTCTTCCTCTCTCTATGGAGTAGAACCTCTCTCTCACTTGGGTATGAAGAACCCTAGTTCCTGTGTTAGGGTTTGATTGTAATGACTTGGGATGATATTATTGTTTGATTTTAATCGAATGACGCATGTTTCATGAATTGATTTGAGTCTGATCAGCTTGTTCTCAATTTCTGCTTCAACCTGAGATAGATAGAATCTGATTAGGTTGTTAGAGCTTCTTCATTCGATAGTAGGAGATTGGCTATACGAGAGTTAGCCAGTTTACTGCTTTGTACTGGTGTTCTTACGCCAGTAGTGGAGTTCTGTGTTCATAGCCTCAGCTTTCTATCCCGGTGAAGACTAGTCGTCTGCCGGGTAGTTAGACTGAGAGGGCTTGGTCAGCTTAAGAGATTCCAAGCTACTGTCGGATCTTCCGCAGTCTAATCAACAGTAAATCAACCCAGGGAATTGCAATTGAACCTAACTAAGGGGCTAGGGGGACTCAATCCCGAGTGACTCTTAACTCTGCTTTTGAAAACCGAACCATTTCCTGCTTTCTTACTGCTTTTGCTTTTAAACAACAAACACTCGACTTAGTTTGCTAGATAATAGAGAATCACGGAGTAAGCAGTAGATCTAGACCCCGGGTTGATAATAAACTTGCCTGTTACTGCATTCCCGGACTGCGATTACACTTGGTCGCAGTTTGGTGTTGTGTTTTGGCGTGTCAAGTTTTTGGCGCCGTTGCCGGGGACCCTCTAGGTTATTGGAAACGTGATAATTTGTTACTCTAGCTTTTTTATTTTCTGCATTTTCTTTCTTCCACCTGTGTGCCTTCACGGGTTGTTCTTCTGATGTGTGCAGGTAGTGCATGACCCGTAGCCAGTCGGGAGATCTACTACCACTTGACCAGGAGCTTGAACGAACCTGCAGGAACTCCAAGCGGGTTCTAAAGGCGCGACTGGCTGCGGAGAAGGCGCTGTCACAGCTACAGATCGGAGAAGAAGAAGAAGGCGAGATGGGTGATCCGCAGAACCATGCTGTGATCCCCGAGGAGCAACCATGGGATCCTACTGGGCCGCTAGGGCTGCGGACATGAGGTCACCTATTCAACACCCTCAGGTCCCAGCCAACAACTTTGAGGTGAGCACCTCCGTGATCACCATGCTGCGCGGTTCAGTAGTGTTCCGTGGTAAGGAGGGAGAGTGCCCTCGATCACATCTCAGGCGATTCCACGAGCTCATCGATGGAATCAAGATCAATGGGGTACCAGCAGATGCCATCCAGCTGAGGTACTTCCCATTCACTCTGGAGGGGCAGGCCAAGGAGTGGCTAGACACTCGACCTCCGGGCTCCATCACCACGTTCGCCAACCTGGCGGACAAGTTCCTCACCCGCTACCATCCTCCATCCAAGACAGCTGCTCCAGAAGCAATTACACATTTTGCTCAGGATGAGGATGAGACCATCAGGGATGCATGGGAGAGGTACAACAGTCCTTTTCCTCAGGTGTCCCAATCATGGTTTCAATGATGCATTCAAGGTGGGCACCTTCTATCACGCCCTCTTCCCGGAGGACAAGCAGCTGATCGATTCGGTTTGTGGCGGGAACATGCTGACCAAAACCCCGCCACAGCTGAATCAACTCTTTGAAGAGATGGCGGAGAATGGTTATGATTGGGGCACTGCCAGGAGATCGAGGAGAGCACCAGGCCGGGGTGTGCATGTGTGGGCACCCAGTCATCTGATTTGGTGCAGGTAGTATCGAAGCTGGTCTCAGCTATCGATCGTTCCGGGATGATTCCAGGGACCGGACAGCAGCAGGCGATGCTCTGCCAGTGGTGCGAGAGCACCCATCATATGGTGGAAGACTGCCAGGCGATGAAGGAATCGACCACACCCCAGGAGCAGGTGAACTTCATCAACAATGTCAGGCGCAATGACCCCTACAGCAACACGTACAATGAGGGGTGGCGCCAGCATCCTAACTTCTCCTGGGCTGGGCCAAATCCCAGACCACCAGCTCCACAGGGACCACCGGGCTTCCAGAGGCCACCATATCAGCCCAGACAGGGGCAATTCCAGCAGCCAGGTGCAGCCCCTGCTGCCCCAGTGCAGAATGATCAATGGCTGAACTGCGGACTTGGTGGGTTCTCTCGCCAGTGTTAGTGCTCAGAAATTCAACACCTTTGAGCAGTTCATGGAGAAGGCCTCGGGTCAACTCCTGGCTCTGGAAGCTGGTCAGAGGAATACACGGCTGTTTTGCAGGATATCCAGACCCAGCTGGGGAGCGTGGCCCAAGCAGTGGCTCAAAGGGCGCCTGGTACTCTACCAGCGCAGACCATCCCTCATCCCGCGACCCCGAGACTGCCAATGCCATCATGACCAGGAGTGGCAAGCTGACTGTTGATCCCCCTGCTCGGGAACCGGAGAAAGAAAGCCCTGTCAGCATCTCCAGCGGTGAACACGAAGTAGAAAGGAGGTTGAGGTGCCTGCACCTAAACCGCAACCAGTAGTGAAGGAGTATGTCCCTAAACTCCCTTTCCCTACTCGGTTGCACAGAGACAGGCTGGAGACAGAGTTCGAGAACTTCATGGCCATGCTCAAGAAGCTGAATGTCCAAGTGCCCTTCCTGGAGGCACTATCGCAAATGCCAAGTATGCGAAGTTTCTGAAAGAGCTTCTCTCAAAGAAGCAGAAGCTGAGTGAGCTGGCCACTGTGGAGCTCAGCGAGGAGTGCTCGGCTATTCTGCAGAACAAGCTTCCGCAGAAGAAAAAGGACCCAGGTAGTTTCACTATCCCGTGCTCTATTAAATTGCATGTAGAGAAGTCCTTGGCGGATTTAGGTGCTAGTATCAATGTTATTCCATATAAATTGTTCATGAAACTAGGCCTAGGTGAACCCCGTGCTACTAGGATGACCCTTCAATTAGCTGACAGATCGGTAGTGCATCCTAGGGGTATAGTGGAAGACCTTCTGGTCAAGGTTGGCAAATTCACATATCCTGTGGATTTTGTTATCCTGGACATCAGTGAGGACACAGAAGTGCCTCTTATACTGGGAAGGCCTTTCCTGGCCACCGCCAAGGCTCTCATAGATGTGCATGATGGGACCTTAGTTCTGAGGGATGGCGAGGAGCGAATAACATTTTCTGTTGCTAACACTATACCTGCTTCGTTACCTCTGCATGCTGTATCTCACCAGGAGCACGAGTCTGTCGTGTATCCTTCTGTGCTGCCTGTTTTGCAGGACCCGCCTCTCACATCTTCGCCGCCACTCCGGACCACTCCATCATCCAAAGAAGGTCAAGGAGGAGTGGCGGCCGAAACTGCAGGCAGCTAAGCCTGCTCGAAGAAAGCCGGAGACCACTATGAGCTGGTCCCGCCCCCACCTTGGCCATCCGAGTATTCACTCGCTTGCATCCTACCGGATGGCCAAGTCGAGCTGGCAAATGCAGGTGGCCACATTCGTCGCGTGCATGGCCACCATTTGAAGCTGTACCTCAAGAGCGATGTGGATCCGCTCTTGAAGGCACCTGATCCTACTTCCTGAGCATCCATACTGGCGTCCAGCTAAAAGACGGTAAAGAAGCGCTTGTGGGGAGGCAACCCCACCAAGGTTTGTTTTTCTTTCGTTTGTTTTTGTCGGTTGTCCACTTGGAACTATGGTTTCTATCACCCAGTGTGTTTTGCTGATGCTAGCCCCGCCGACTGGTCCACTTCCAGTCCCCCAGCAGTGTTCTTATCCGGTAACATCGTTCCCCTTATCTTTCCCTCTACTCCATTGAGGGCAATGTCGTGCTTAAGTGTGGGGGGATGTTTTGTATCGGTTGGAATATTTTGATGGTGCTTGGAGCCTAGTCCACTGTCCGAATCTTACGATTTGAGGGCTCCAAGTACTGCTGTTTGATCATATTGGCACTGTGTTTTGATGATGAATTGATTGGTTTTCGGATTAATGCATGACAACTTGTTTGCGACTAGGACAACCTATGATAGGACTGAGATGTGCAGTAGAACGATGTAGGGGTTCAGTTTCTCAACTGTTTGCTTGCCAACTGTGACTTGATCTGACTTGATCTGATTACTTGTTCTTGACAGTCGTTTATGCATCTAGTTCAGGGTATCAGAATGTGAGATAGAGCATATAGGTAGCCATGTGAGATTTGAGCCTGCTCGTTTCTTTCTTGTGCGATAGATCCCTCTTCCATGATGTAGCATTCACGTTGTCACTAGCTAAGATGATGGGGCATAGGATTAGCCCACGCCCAAAACTGACTGTCCTGATGTGTCATATCCCCTAGTCAGCCCCTTTGAGCCGTGTGTTATCCTTTCTTTTGGTCTATAATGAAACAAATCACCCTTGTTGCATCTTTTAGAAGGTTCCACAGAGTGGTTTTTATATATTCTCTGCTGTTTCTGCTAAAGTCTATGTGAGTGTTGGAGGTAGTGCTTAAAAGTTGGGCAGGTGTTTGAAATTTATGCAGAAGTGGTGGCTCTCTTAAGAAATGAAAAGAAAAATGAAAGAAAAACAAAAAATTGAAAGCAAAAGAGAGCCACTACCAAAAATCTGAATAATGCCCAGTAAGTAGTGTTTCTTAGCAGTCTGGCTTGGAAATGCTGATGTTTATGCCTCCTTCGCTCTTGTGCTCGTAAGATATTGAGTAATGCAGAATAGCAGAAAGAAAATACCAGGTTTTTGACTGTGATTGTGTTTTTGGAAAATGTGGAACCTTTTGCTATGAATACTTCCACCACCTAAAAGGCCTTTTCCCCATGTCCAAGACCCTAGCCAGTCATTTGAACCTGTGTCTAAGACCTCCGATTAGTTAGTGGTGACACCCCATATGTGAACTCTAGCATTTAGAGGCTGCATCATGGTGAAGAGATGTAGGTATTGAGAGAAATAGCATGCGCATCTTTCGCATCAAATTGTCCTGACCCCACTGGTCGAGAGTGAGTGATTCATTGACATATTCTCTATACTCTTGTACCCCGGTGAGGACCTAGATTGCTCGGTCTCTGTTCTGATGTCTTGAGTTGGA
This sequence comes from Linum tenue, assembly GCA_946122785.1. NCBI lineage: Eukaryota > Viridiplantae > Streptophyta > Magnoliopsida > Malpighiales > Linaceae > Linum > Linum tenue. The sequence continues at coordinate 35,221,729 of CAMGYJ010000004.1, forward strand.
TGCATGAGTTGACTGTTTTGAGTGAGTGGTCGAGCCAAGTCTGGGTTGGTTGGTGAACAGAAGGGAAACTCTTCCGTTGCTCGATTTTGCTGCACTCGAATGTCCTTTGTGGTGGTTGTTCAGGTTGCTATTAAAGTTGTTCATGTGTTGATGCTTGAAAACCAGTTTGATTCACATGTTCTGTGCCTTTATGACTTGTCCCCAATGTTGGTTGATTGAAATATGTGAGCTTACCTTGTGTAGTACTTGGTTTGCTTGGGGACAAGCAAACAGTTAAGTGTGGGGGAATTTGATAGCATCGTATTTGCACGTGTTTTCACTCTGGTTTCCTGCCCATTTTGGCTCGAATTGATTGTTCCTTGGCCTATTTTACGCTAGGTTGTGTTCCTTTGTCACATTTCAGGTCCTAGCACATAAAGTGAAGCATAGGCGCAAGTTTCAAGTCAATCAGAGATCAATTGACGATTCGGGAGAAGAAACTCGGGTATGACCTGAAGAAGAATGGATTTCTACCTCACTTTATGGACAAAGAATCATGCAAGCTTGTCATGAAAAGAAGAGGACGAGACTACGAGCGTCTGGGATCAAACGGTGACTGATTCGGAGTCCGGACGAGGGAGAAACGAAGCATTGAATATAGGGGAACAAGTTCGGCAGTAAAAACACGGGCAGGAGGCCTTCAAAACACGGCCGTGTTCTGTGACCGTGCTTTTACTGCCGAGAGCAAATCCGAGTTTGGCAGACATGAGCTGATTACACGGGCAGGGCTGAGACAAAGCACGGGCGTGTTTTCACAAAGCACGGCCGTGTTTTCACCAACATGTGGCCGTGTAATTAACCCTGGCCAAAGCACGGGCGGGCTGAGGCAAAGCACGGCCGTGCCCTCGACAGTGCTTTGGCCAGTGACGCCCTTTTAGGCAGATTTTCAGCCAAAGAGAAGGGAATTCGATTTTCTGGGCAAAAACAGAGTTTTAGAGAGAGAAAGAGCGAAGAACAAACCCTAGGAGCTATCTTGGAGTGGATTTCTCATCATTGAAGCCCGGATTGCGTCCCTAGGAGTGAAGATTGACATCCCAGAGCAGATTTCCTCATCTTTATGAGTATGACTACTCTGATTTCTGTTTTTCTTCTCTCTCTATGGAGTAGAACCTCTCTCTCACTTGGGTATGAAGAACCCTAGTTCCTGATGTTAGGGATTTGATTGTAATGACTTGGGATGATATTCTTGTTTGATTTTAATCGAATGACGCATGTTTCATGAATTGATTTGAGTCTGATCAGCTTTTCTCAATTTCTGCTGCAACCTGAGATAGATAGAATCTGATTAGGTTGTTAGAGCTTCTTCATTCGATAGTAGGAGATTGGCTATACGAGAGTTAGCCAGTTTACTGCTTTGTACTGGTGTTCTCAACGCCAGTAGTGGAGTTCTGTGTTTATAGCCTCAGCTTTCTATCCCGGTGAAGACTAGTCGTCTGCCGGGTAGTTAGACTGAGAGGGCTTGGTCAGCTTAAGAGATTCCAAGCTACTGTCGGATCTTCCGCAGTCTAATCAACAGTAAATCAACCCAGGGAATTGCAATTGAACCTAACTAAGGAGCTAGGGGGACTCAATCCCGAGTGACTCTTAACTGCTTTTGAAAACCGAACCATTTCCTGCTTTCTTACTGCTTTTGCTTTTAAACAACAAACACTCGACTTAGTTTGCTAGATAATAGAGAATCACGGAGTAAGCAGTAGATCTAGACCCCGGGTTGATAATATAACTTGCCTGTTACTGCATTCCCGGACTGCGATTGCACTTGGTCGCAGTTTGGTGTTGTGTTTTGGCGTGTCAAACACCAAACTACGACTGATTACACCAAAATTTCTATTATTTACCCTACAAATCTAGATGTGTTTTGTTCCAATTCAGGTGCTTAAATGCTTGAACATCTTCAATTCCTATATGATTTTGATTTGATTATAGGGTGTATTAGTTGATATGTGCAAATTAGGTACAAAACAAGGTCACAAGTGTAGAGAAGGGGCTAGGAATTGAAGATCTTGTCCTAGAAGCCAAAGATCACGGCTGGGATCACAAGCCTCGAAGTCTAGCTGAAGATCGAAGCCTAGAAGTTATAGATCGTTACTGCGATATTGGAGGCTCAGGACGGGAACTTCGTGAGGAAGGAGCTTCGGATAAACAAAGAGTTTCCCCAATAGCGTCACACCTAACGTTCATCTTGCCAGCGAGGAAAATCGCGGCCACGACTAGTGGATCGCGGCCGCAAAGTCAACCCGCGATCTTCCCTTTCCCAAAGTCCTTGACGACTGTGTTTTGAGATCACGGTCTAGAGACCAAAGATCGCGCCTGCGATCTCCTTAACCTCAATTCATGAACTTTCTCGAATCCAGAATGCCAATAAATACAGACCCCTTTCTCCTTTTGAAGAGCTGATTTGAGAGAAATTTTCTAGTTCTAGAGAGAGGAAGATAGAGAAGTTGAAGGAAGGAGAAGAGTAGGAGAAGAAGGACGAGCTAGTAGCAATGAGGCATCTTCTCTAACCCCAACTCTTCTTCTATTTCTACCATGTATCGTCTTCCCTTCTTTATGGAGTAGTCCTCTGAGGTATTAGGGGTGCTAAACCCTAGACACTAATTTTAGAGTTTACTATGTATATTTGGATATTTTAGGGTTTGAATGAATGAATGAATGTGTTTGTCTATGGTTTACTATTCACCCTAATCTTCCCTCTTAACGCACTTTATGCTACCGCGATGGGTACAGAGTTCTATGGTGAGACGGGTATGCGCCAACTGACGAGTTTAGGTTAGATGAGTGAATGGTGGCCTATAGTGGTCGAGGCGACCGAACCCCTACTATAGGTAGCCTTCCTAGATGATACCTGGGATGAAATCTCTGTGTGGACGGTGGATAGTGTCCATTGAAATGAGCCATTAGCTTAATGCCCCATATACGATAGCCTAGATCGAGGTGACTGGAACATGGGTTTAGGGGAGGCATACTCAGAGGCGTGTGGATAACCACGATATCCCATGGAAAAGAGCTCACTCACCACATTCGATGAACCTAAGTATCTAGATATGTATAGTAACCCTAAGCTAGGGGGAAGGATAGTTCCCCGAAGTACCTGCTTTTAGCTTTGATCAATCTCTAAACTAGTGTTTCCTCATATCCTCTACTCAATACCTCAAATACCAATTAACTAATTAGCGACTCGGTGGGAAGTAGGCTATTGTACCAGGATCTGAGTAGAATACGACCTTGATTACCACTATACGGCAATGTTGTTCTAGGTTAAACTTGGCCTAGGATGGGATAGTTCTTGATACGTGCTAACCTATGAGAATAACTTGCACGGATTCAATTGATCAACGACCAAGTATAATCGTAGAATGGAAATGCAATATAGTGGGTTCAGGTTCTAATTGTCAACCCGGGTCCTATATGGGAATGGCAATGGGTCGTGTTGGTCTGGGTTTTGCCAAACCCAAACCCATGGGTTTATCCATGAAAAAAATCCGGGCTAAAACCCATTGGGTTTGAAAAACTCAAACCCAACCCAACCCAACCCGCTGGGTATCTGCGGGTTCATGGGTACCCATGGGTTTTTGTCGTAAAAATTATTGGCTAGCAAATTCAAGCATTCTAGACAACATGATTAATTGAAGCAAATCACAAATTAACCATTCAAGCATCCCTTGATTATTTACAATAACAAATATCAATCTCTCAATACAAATTATTCATATTTAAAACACCATTCTAGAAAATTCAAGCAAATCACAAATTAACCATACAAATTGTTCAACACCAATCTAGAAAACTCAAGAAAATTGAAGCAAATCACAAATTCTTCATAAACAACATGATTAATTGAAAGCTTTTTCCTCCTTGTCAATTAAGCTTCTTCACTCTCCACTCGATAATATCAACTTCAATCTACACCATTAGAAGAAAAAATTAGACATATCTCCACAAACATAAAGAAGATTAGTTGTTTAGAATATTAAATATACCGGGAAAATTAATAATATGGGTGTGGGTGGGTACCCATGGGACGAGTTTATCTAAAATCATACCCAACCCGGTGAATAGTGAACGAGTTTAAACCCAAACCCGACCCAAAACCCGTCAACAATGGTTTTACCCGCGTTGACTGGGTTGGGTCGGGTAGGTTACCCGTAAGTTCGGGTTTTGTTGCCATCCCTAGTCCTATATGTACATTCTACTCCGTGAATCTCTATTATTTAGCGGTTGAAATGTAGTGAGATGTTCAAAATCAAATTAAACAGAAAGCAGGAAATGTTCTGGTTTCAAGTGTGCAAAAGGTCATCTAGATATAAGTCCCCCTAGTCTGCAGCTAGTTCAGATTATAATTCCCAATTCATTTCGATTAATAGATATACTGCGGAATGTTGTTGACAAGTCTGGTGATATGATCCCAAATGGCCAACTCTACACATTTTTATTGCTTGGTGAAGAAGCAATCTCAATTGGCAAGAAAAGGGGCAAAATTTGGTTAAGTGTTTTAACTGTTTCAGATGGCCTACTTTGGAGGCTTGGTTCTCACAATTGGCTCAATAAAAATTCAAGATTAAGAGCTTGTTTTGAAGATAAAGTTTTCGTCTACAAGATGTCATGGTTTTTGGATCCAGAAGAAGCAATTAATATCATTTTCCAGACGTCCAAAGTTAACATCTGGAAAGCTGAAAACTGCCTGAAAATGGCTAAGGCAGAAAACTGGATTGTGAAGCCTACTTTGGAGTTCAATTCGAGGAGCATGGATCTGATTCGAGTCCAAAGGCTTCCAAAACATTAAACTAGGTATGTTTATATACAAAGAGAAGGAATTGGATGAAGGATTGGTTCTGGAATGAAAGGCACGAAGTTAATACGAAAACTGTTTTTCTGGCAGTTTAGTTCTGCTAAAAGGCAGCTTACTTGTGCTTCAAGAAAAAGAGTTTGAGTTCGAAAATTGTAACCTTTTTAGAGTTTGTTTTAATTATTTGTTTCCTAGTTCCATTAGATTTGTATTAGGTTTTCTTTGCCTTTAAATACCTTTCTATTTACGTTGTAAGAATCAAGTTTCAGTGGAATGAAAAATTACTCCTACGTGAGTTTTGAGTTCTATGAGTTGTCTCTCAAGAATCAAATCCTTGAGTTAGTTTTGAGTGGATTCCGTTGCTAATTCAAGAACCCTTGTCAAGCTTTTCTGTGAGGATTCCAGATTCGTCTTAGCAAGCTTATTATCAATCAAGTAAACACCTTGATTATGGCGAAATTCTACCTATCTGTTTTACTTTTGTTCTATTGTTTTTGGCTGCGTATTCTGAACAAAAGTAATCTATACCCTCTCAGTTCGAATACATGGCAAGCGACTAACCTCCACTGGCGTATACTAAACGAGGCAATAACACACCAAACTCCCACTACTAGTTTCAATTCCAGTACAAAGCAGTGAATCGATTGCTCTACTAAAGTAATCGATCCACTACTTCCAATTAAGGTTGCTCAATTAACATATGCAGAGACTATAGTTCTAGGTTAAAACAGGAATCACAAAAGTTTGATAAGGACTCATGCAAATCTGATTAATGCCTCAATTGAATATATCGAATCAGTCATTCAGAAACAGGGTTCATACAACCATTCCTAACATACAAGACTAGGGTTCTTCATACCCAGATCAAAAGGGAGTTTACTCCATCGAGAGAAGAGAAAAACCAAGCTTGGAAGAGAAATCATCATGTGAGGAATGAAAATATGCTTCAAGCTGGTAATCGACACTCCAAGGGCAAAAGATCAAGCTCCAATGTCCTTAGATCGCTCCAATCGGTTCCCAAGGTTGTTCTTCGTCACTTTCTCTCTAGGGCTCTCTCTAGCGATTTCTGAACTTGAAAAACCGGCCCCCTTTTAATCTGCCCGGGCTGGCCTTATATAAACTGGGCATTTGTCAGTTACGGCCAAAGTTACGATCGTAACTCCCTTGCCCAGCCGTAACTTTCTATCAAACCACGATGCTTTATGCACTCCGTAAACCAAGAGTTATGGCTTCTTATGAGAAGTTACGGTTCAGGCCGTAACATTGAGGGGGAGGCCATAACTTTAAAAATTCTTCTGGATCCCTAGCTCCATTCCTCCAAAGTTATAGGCTGTGTGGTGGAAGCTACGGTCCAAAACATAACTTTCGAGGTCTGGATGTAACTTTTCCCTACTCTCTACCTGATCGCTCCAAAACCTCCAAAACTCGCTCGTTCGCACCCATTCGTGTACTAGGACGTGAAATATCATAAAGCAATACAACCTAGCGTAAAGTAGGCCACGAGAAAGAAAAATGCAAGTTTAAACGATCAAGAAATGACGAAAAAAACATGTCCAAATACAATGTTATCACCTGTCCTGAACAGAAGCATGCTAGTGAAGGGAAATAAGTTTGGGCATAACAACTCGAAGTCTCGCAAAGAACACCTTGCTAAACAGCTTATTTACACTTCCCATGAGACTGATAGGTTGCAAATATCTGACAATTTCCACCACATCCTCCTCAGGGGTAAGACAGATAAAGAGTGTGAACCACGTAGGGAAGATGTCCCTTCAAATGGAATTCTTCAAATGTGCTCATGACTGAGTCCTCAAGAAATTGAGTACATCTTATAGAACTCTAAAGGAAAATGTAAGAAACAAGGATCTAGGCACGTACGACTAGAGTTAGAAAATTAGGGATTGGTAGATGATTTGGGAAAAGAAGGATAGAATTAGGGATTTGATTAAGGAAGGAGAGGAATGAGAAGAAGAAGAAGAAGGAAATTTGGCCACCCCAAAGGAGGTAGGGGCCGACGGTTTGGAAGGGAAAGGGAGAGGAGATTTGGGTTTCTTGAGAGAGATATATAAAGTTTCAAATGAAAATCTTTTTGATATTCTTCAGACATTTTGTAGGTAATGTTGACCGACATGTTACTCTACCTCATTTGTTTCTTTCCAAAGTTTCAAACCAAAATCTTCTCAATATTATCCAAAATCTACCACATCAACAATTTGAGCATGATATCCATAAGTTTTCTATTGGTAGGTAATTTGTTATAAACATAACCACATATGGATCATTTAGGTATTTTATAGTTTTAATTGATGCACCGACTAAATGATTCCATATTTTCAACCGCAACTTGAAGTTTTCAAGATTGATTGCTCAATTGATCTTTTATATGGGCATATTTAAATGAATGTCAATTATGAAGAAAATTCTCTTAGGTGAAAAATGGTGTAGCACATGTTTGCACAATACTTTTTGAACAACTCATTAAGGACATGCCAGTTGCATCCATCATCTTCAATTTTTGCATCATGCCAACAAGTTGTCACTAAAACCCTGCACAACTTGCTTTTAGTCAGGAACCTTGAAATTCCCATCAAAGAATTTAAGGAACTAGATTATAAGTTGTAAATTGTTCCGCCAAAATTTACACAGATGGGTTGTAACAGGATACTGGAAATTAATGTTGAGCAAGAAGTCTCAATTGTTTTGTAAATTGTTCCGCCAAAATTTACACAGATGGGTTGTAACAGGATACTGGAAATTAATGTAGAGCAAGAAGTCTCAATTGTTTTAGTAAAACAATAATCCATCATATGATATTGGTTGATGTGTTTCAACAAATCAATATTTTCAATATCAGGGGGGAGAAATAAGCATCTAATTTGAAAATTGGTTGAAATGAATTATGATCCTCGGTATTATAATGTAAACATGAAGTTCAAAGGTAATTCATTTGAAAAGTTTGGAAAGCTTACTGTAAGGCGTAATTACTAACTCAAAAGAAGTCACGAAATAATTGCTAATGCTCCTAAAAATTATATCCCCGAAGGATACACACACATATGTAACGTGTTGAAACTATCGATTCCAAGGAAATGAAGTCTTGGAAAAGGAAAAAAGTAGCTAAGAATAAATTGGTCTTTATCATGTGGATATTGTAAGCTTATTTGAATATCCAAATATTATAATATTGGTCTGGAAGAACCATATGTACCTGTTTGTAGGGGTGGGCAACGGGACGGGACGGAATACCCGTCCCGTTTAAAACGGGTACCCAGTCCCATTTGGAGAGCAACTTTCATCCCAAGTCCCAAACCCGTACGGGTAACGGGTACCCATTATCCGTACGGGACGGATAACGGGTACCCATACTACCCGTAAATACCCGTCTAATTGGTGGAAGAAACAGCAGCAACGCCTTCTTTGTTCTTTGGCTAAAAAATTCCATCAAAATATATTTTCCACCATTTCTCAGAATCGGTGTCCACTCTGTAAAAACCATAGGAAGCCTAGGGAAGTACCCAAATGAAGAAGACGTTATAGGAATTACAGTCCAGAACTGCACCATCAACGAAACCCAAAACGGGATTCGAGTCAAGACTTGGCCAGGGTCGTTGGCGGGGAGTGCCTCAGGTGTTGCTGTGCAGTACTCCCTCCAAATTCAGTTTGACCCTCTCGTTTTGATTGCCTGACATTTGGATTGAAATTTTATTTTGGACTTCTGATATTTAGATTGACGAGGTTATATTAGCAGTTAGCATAGGATTACTATTTGGGAGTTTGATGGCATCTGTACAGGCCAAGCTGATTGGCATATATGTTTGCTTGAAGAAGAAAGCTGATTGGTTTTGATTGACGAAGCAGCTTTGTAATGCCCTACGTTTGTAAAGGTAATTAGATCACTAATTAAACGTGCACTTTATATATGAATGGTTGCTTTGTAGTAGCTAATGAAGTAATCATTCATGTTTAGAGGGAATAAACACATATTCCAATGCAAGTAAATGCTTTTTCTAAGAACAAATTGCCAATCCCCTTTGCAACAATTTTGGACTAATGGGTATAACGGGTACCCGTAATACCCAAACGGGTATTAACGGGTAACCCGCGGGTACCCAAAGCAGCGAATCATGATCCCAAGTCCCATCTCGTACAAAAAATTACGGGTATTTGGGTACTCGTAACCCTCAAAAAACGGACGGACGGGTATCCCAAATACCCGTTTCCCGTTGCCCACCCCTACCTGTTTGGGGAAAATGAAAGAATCATATAGTAAATGATATTTTGACTATTCAATAGAATAAAAAGACATACAATATTTACAATATCTATTGTAGTTAGATCTGAAGTTAGATCATCAATATGATAATGAACATGAGGATCATGAAGTTAGATCTGTATAGCACTATAAATCAAATGATTGGCCAAGTTGTAACGATGCATTTGATGCAGTTATGAACGTAACAAGCCTACAAAATAAGAAGTCATGTCCACATATGCGTATGCATTGCCAGTAAAATATACATGATATTTTACGACAACATGACAAAGGGGGAGCGATTTGAGAGATATCATGCTCAAATTAAGGTTCTGGGGAACATTATTCAACTCATTAAACCTCCTAAATCAGATAAAAAAGCATCGAAAAAATGATAATATCGATGAATTTCCTACAAGAAAAGAAAAATACGTTGACAAAGTCGGATGCATTTACCTAAAATACCTTCTAATGATTGTTTCATGTGTTCTGACAAAGAATCATTGATTGAAGGTATCAAACTTCTGATGACAATGTGTTGATAAATTCCTTGCCACCTTTGGGGTGTTGACACATTGTAAACACAATCTCGTGTTGAGATTTAAGATTAAATAGGTTTGAAACTCTATAAGAGTATTCGTATATAATAAGTTATTGAGGAGGTTTAACTCTAGAAGAGTATTCAAAGGTATTTGAAATAATAACTTGAGAGAACAACTTTGGATTGCCACCTTTGGGGTGTTGACACATTGTAAACAACAATCTCGTGTTGAGATTTAAGATATAAATAGGTTTGAAACTCTATAAGAGTATTCGTAGATAATAAGTTATTGATGAGGTTTAACTCTAGAAGAGTATTCAAAGGTATTTGAAATAAATAACTTGAAAGAACAACTTTTCCCTTGGATTGCAAATCAAATATTTGCAAAAGAAAGTCATGTGCATCAATAAATATATAAAAGATGCCCAAATGATAAGAATGAGTAAAGTATCCATCCAATATATTGATGATCAATATCACTTTGAGAACAATGATCTATTTGATAGAGTTATCCATTATTTGGCATATTTCTAAAAGATTGATCTAGACAATCATATATGAAAGTGATATTGCACGTATCTTCTGAAAAGATACCTATCAGAATATTTTTCAGTGTTGTTTATTTTCACTTATGAACTTCATGAGAATTTTGAAACCAACAAAGTTTGTTAAAGGACTATCTAGCAGATTTTTCAATTATAGTATTACATTTCACAACATTATGTGAAAATATATTAGAGCTTAAAGACTTCATACTATTGATAGATCTCTCCACGAGGGGGACACTTTAATTATTGCACTCTTTTACCCTTAACCAAGGTCTTTTCCAACCGGGTTTTCATGGTAAGATTTTTTTGAGTCATTATACAAAAGCGTAATGGAAGAATCATGTACCCTTTGTCCTTCACTAGGTTTTTATCCCACAAGGTTTTTCCTAGTACGGTTTTAACGAGGCATGCTCTTAATCAATGGACATCCAATGGGCAGTGTAATGAATATATATATATATGGTAAAGGCTAGCGTATGCCCCATTGAGTTTTGCTATTTAGACATTAAATTAACCGGAGTTTGGGACAAGATACTATATCCTAACCCCAAATGGGTGAATCCCAATCCCCAATTCACTAACCCAAGGCATGAGATTCGTTTAATCTTAAAAATAAAATGAATATGTGGCAAAGGAAATCCTACACCCGGACGTACCCACCTACCGTACGCCCATCGAGTTTTGCTATTTAGACAATGAATTAACCGGAGTTTGGGGCATGATACTATACCCTAACCCCTAATGGGTGAACCCCAGTCCACAATTCACTATCCCAAAGCATAATACTCATTTAATCTTGAAATGAAAATCAACGGTTCTGATTCGTGGAAATTATTGTTGATTTTCATTTTAAGATTAAACGAATCTCATGATTTGGGTTAGAAAACTAGGGAGTGGGTTTTATCCATTAGTGGTTAGGGTATAGTATCATGCCCCAACACCATCGTCATACAAGTAGACATCCCCCAACACCCTCATCATCAAAACCCCCAAAAACCTAGACGCCACCTAGAACATCATCATCATAAATTCAAAGGGAACAAAATTGGTTCATTAAAATCATATGTGAGATTAAATCCCTCTCGCCGTTGCTCGCCTAAGTATCCATCTCCACATCACGGAACTCCGTCGGAGATATGACAACTACGATTCCAGATCCGGATTAGCACACAGACCGGTGGCCAATTACCCGTCAATCACCAAACTCATCCTTCCATTCGGTTCATCTTCGCATAGAGCAATGCGTGTCGTTGAAGGAGGCAGTCGGTTACGATTGTTCTTGCAGGCGGTGGTTTTGGATTTTTCTGGCCGCTGTTGTCGCCGGCGGTGGCCAGAGTGAGGGGCAAGTGGGAATTAGAGGTAATGTGGGACTACTGATGGGAAGAACTCGATCCGTCGAGCGGCATGCGGAGTGGAGGCTTTGATTTGTGGGATATGAGAAGTTCTGGACGGCCATGACCATGACGGTGGCTGAGTAGAGCGGTGGTTGTGGATACTTTTTAACCCATCAATCGCGAACTTTGGAGATGATAAGGACGATGTCACAGTGGCAGCGGCTGGAGAAGAGGTGCTTCCATTGTACTCGCCTGCGTACATGGCGTGACGGTTCCTTTCCTCCTGTCATCATTAATGATCCCGCTGCAGCTTCCGACTAGCCGGTCCGACTCCCGCTCCATCGTTTCTGTTCAATCAGCAATCTCAACCATCAGTTGCGGCGACTTCGTATTATTCAGAGAAGGTTAAAAATTTCCTTGATAAATTGAAGTAGTTAATTGCTTAGTTTCAAATGCTAACCTAACGTTGTGTTTTTTTATTTTGTACAGATCGGTTGGGTCTATCAATATGAGAAAACCTGCACCAAGCTGCCCGCAATTCAAAACAGCTACAATAGCTGCATACTCATAACGTAGAGTGGATTCAAAACCCACACATAAGGAAGAAGAATCAGAGAACGTTCCATGTCTCATTATTAGCTTCATAAAGCAAACGATTTCCTTTACGTTCAGTTTTCAGTATGTCTGCTTCGTTCATTGTGTGTGCTCTGTTTCTCTCATTTATGTCATGCTCTATTTCTAAGTTGCAGAAGAAATAAAGTTTGTATATGGACTAAAGAGGAAAGGGGGATTTGGAGTTGAAACGGCGATTGCGAAAAAATTAAGTAGCTTTGATGGACACACAATTACAAAAATGAGGTATTCAAGGGATGATTAATAGAAAGTTAGGTACATGAATTTAAAAGGTATGAAAAAGTTTGTATGTGGACTAAAGAGGACATTTAAAAAACTAACGGACCAAGTAATTATTTATATATTGTAAAAAATGAATAACTTAATTAGAATTAATCAACGCCGTTAGATTAGATCAATGGCGTGGAGAACCTGACACATGCTATGCGTCTGGAGCATACGACAACATACTATTTGTCACCAACAATTTGTGAAAAAGACAATTTTATTCTTATAGAGTTTTTTTAGAAAACTGTGTTAGATCAAAAGATAATATAGGCAAAAAAATTTCGTTTACAAGCGCAAAAAACAGCTTTCCAGCCAAAACATAAACTCTAAAAAGTCAATTTCATGACCACCAACAACAGTTGGACACCCATTTTGGGAACAAAAAGGCACCTCAGCCTGGTCAGAACCATCCGACCTACGGCTTCAGACCAGTCAAGATTCTACGACCACCGGTTTCGGACCATCTCTTTTAGCATCGTTTTTAAAATAGTCGCTTAATTTTAAAATTCATCTAACTTTGTTTATTTATATAATTACATTATGAGCTCCTATCCAAAACAGTTCCATCCAACCAAAATATTAAAAAAAACCTAACCCATCTCCATCCAATATCATTAGGGTTCTTTGAAAAATCAGAGGAGATAGGTTCTCCGTTGGAGGTCGACGACGATAGGACTCCGACGAAACCAGCAGCATCACTAGCTCTTCTTCTCCAACTCCAATTTTCTAGCAGCTGCTCCTTTTTATTGTACCTCTCTAGTGGAAGGTGTGGGTAGTGTGGGGAAACAAATTGACAGTGGGGAGTAAAATAGCAAGAGGGGAAACTAGGAATAATAAAAAAAATAAGGAGGAGAAAAGGTGTCATTTCAGGGGGTTCGTTTTTTCAGTCGTCACAAATATCCAATGTTATCATGTGGAATTTATAAATCTATGGGGCCCATGAATTTGGGGCAAAAAATAAACCAAATTAGTTGGCCCTGCATATTTGTCTCCAAATTTTTTTTGCCAAGCAAACAACGGAGTGTTACCAAATCCTTGATCATGAGGTTTTTTGGTACATATCCTTGGTACAAATCCAACAAGCAAACGACCCCTAAGTCCCCGAGACGGGACTGCTCTTGTCGTGAGTGAACTATGGCTGCGATTTGGACGTAGGTTCTCTCCATTTAAAAAATAAAATTGATAATTAATGAGGTTCACCACCACATCATTGCATTCGAGAGGAGCTCGCTAAATTCGCAAATTAGTCTGACTCATAATTCATTTTCAGCCATAAGTACCTCCATATTTAGCTGATTGAGGTTTGACAATGGATTTGAGTCAATGCACAAAAAGGAAGAGATCATAGAACGAAAGAGGCAAATAGAGGTTTGTCATATTTTCTTTTGAAAAAATCCATTTAGCGTCGAATTTTGTTACCGTCGCTACATTTCTGTCACTAAAGAACGATAAAAGAATATATCTTCGAAACCCATTCGAAATTAGAAGGGGCGGAAGTCCAATTAAACACAAAATGCGAGTGAGCTCCTGTGCTCCACTTTTGAGATACACAAATTATTCATTCAAAGAAGCCCAATGCCCCTAATCGTTTGCTTTACCCAATAGAACTAAGTATGAGCTCCAACTATCCCAAGGGAAACTTTGGAGGGTTTCGAGGATCCACTATAATAATGAAAAAGATTATTGCATATACAAGGAAAATTGACGGGAATAGACATATGAAGCTCAAAGGTCTGAAATTCAAGCAAACACATGGAACCACTCATGCAGTCACAAGAATTTGAACTAAGGATATTATGAAGAGGGAACACTAAGAGGGAGAATACGAGGTGGATGGTGCGAGTGAAAATCTGACAATGGCAGTAGAGGAAGCAAACAAAGGTCTTGCAATGGTCAACATAGGGCAATCCTAGGTAAGCAGTCATGGTCGAATATGGGGAAATAATGGTAGAATGTAGTATCTTTTTAGCAAAATATAGCTCCGCATTAAGAACCACCATTAAGACGATACCCCTTCCTAAGTATCGCCCCAACTCCAATGAAGATAGGCAGGTATGGTTTTGCGACAAGACTACTTCTACTCGAAAGGGCTGCAATCACTCGTTCATTTGAAGCGTAAGTTTGTAGATTACAAGGGTTTATGATCACCTTAATTTGCAAAAGCAGTTGCTGGTACCATCTTCTCGTCATTCGATGATGAATGGTACTAGTTGAGACCCATAAAGCTAGCGTCGACCAAATTTTTCATGATACTAGTATACTAAATCCAATTATGTAAAATAGTTGATTGTTTTCTTTTTGACCAATTGTCGAATCAAGACAAAATGGACGTCATTCTGCCCCCCCCCCCCCACAAATTTGGTGGACTGGGCGACCAAAGTGTCCCCCGGGCCGCCGTTTTATGGTTGATCTGATTTAATGTGCTTAAGCAGCCGTATCAATATGGATAAGCCCATCCGGGAAAAAAAATCACCAAAAGCTTTTATTTAAAGCGATCAATCCATCTTACAAAAAGGGATCAAATACAACAAATAAGAAATTCTGATTATCTCTCGTTAGTACTTTTGTTTAATGTCTTTAAGTGAGACACCATATATGGGCTACCTCCCATGGATCACTCTTTCTTTAGTGCCTTTGAGCTAGAAAGCGTGATTGGTTTAAGGAAGCAACCTGCATTATTCTTACTTGTCTACACGCTTATGGAAGAACTAGTGAGGGAAATAGAAAAACTCAGCTTCCGCACTTGCTAAGACCCTCCGATCTGGGTTGTGATTCTCCTCATTCCTAATAATTATTAAGTTTTGATTTTGAACTGCTCGGAAGAAGGCTCCATGAGGTCTGGACATATCGGACGGGGAGGGATTGCATACAGCCGCGGATTCGATGGATCCTACGTCTTCACTTCTAGAGGTGGAATAGTCATCCTCCTCTAGCTCCGAGTCTCCACTAAAGAACATCAAATTATTGTCTGGAGCTCGAGGAACTGAGATGTGGTGTTCAACCTCTCCCACTCTTAGGGTGATCCTTCTTTCTCGTACGTTGATAATGGCTTTAGCTATTTCAAGGAAGGTATGCCCTAAGAGTGCTCCATTCGTTTGGTTTGGTTGCATTTCGACTACCACGAAGTCGCAGTTAAAGATCAAGGTTTCTATGATGACCTCAACATTTTGCAGAAGCCAATTTGTATCGCATATGGACATGTCCTCTAATTGAAGGCTAACAGGTTCGCCCTCCATCTGTCCTCCTCATATTGCCAAGTATGTGGCAACGAGCATTACATTAGCGTTGGATGCAGTGTCGATAAGCACATCCGGTATGGAGTACCCATTTATAGTGCATAAAATGCTTAACCTCCATAGATCCAACTCTTTTAAGGTTGACTTGTTAAGGATGTACGGAGGTACGTCAGCGGAGGTAAGCATCCGTGGCGTGGACAAGAGGTTCTTCCTATATTACCAAACCTCCTAATGCCTGATTAAGATTCGGAACTTTTTAGATTTCCTTTACTAGTGGCAAAGAATCTTCCTCACCACCTAAGCTGGTGAGAACTTCACGGTGGGAGGTCGTAAATTTGGATTCTGCATCATTCTGCATCCCTTCAAAACGGGGGATGCATCTCCTTTTCTGCAAAATTCTGATTCCCTTGCCGCCGGTCTTTTATTACCTCTCGGGCTTCTTGGTTTGTCCATTACTGCCTTAAACTCCTCATTGTATCCTAAAGTATAAGAAGTATGCAATGGAGGCCGAGGAAAATGTCATTTTACAGGGGTAAGAGCCCTTTTCCACAAGGTCTAAGGAATTTGAATATCTCAACCTCTTCCTATGGGAACAAGTCTTCCCTTTCAACTCCGTATGGACAAAGGATTCTCGTAAAAGAGTAGGAGGACGTCTAGTAAGCCATAATCAAGTCAATGGATACTTTCCGAAGCCCACTAAAAATTGCGTCCTAGCCCAAATTCGACGCCTTGGGCTACCAAATCCACCGTCATTTTTGTTGGGCCTAGTCTAGGCAGAAACTCTAAACCGCATGTCTTTCTGAAGACGATTTCCCCATAATAAGGTCTAGAAGTATAATGCAAGTAGGGAAATGACATTTTGAAAATATGTGAACCAACCACTAGGTCTTCCCTTGAGTTTTTTTTTGTTTCGCAAGAACTCAACTAGTCCTTATCCAAGGAGGACTGTTTTTCGAGGCTTTCTCGAGGACGTCGAGGGTTGGTGTATGATCGTCATTTATTTCTTTCCAATTTTTCGCCTTAACCTCTTTCCTCATGGTGCAAACCTCGGGCTCAAGTCTTTTTTAACCGATTTCGAGAAATTTCACGAAGCTTCCGAAATTGAGAAATTCGGCTTCCATCTCAATCAGGTGCTAATTGCAATTTACTTGGTTTTGGGAAAAGTTATTCAAGCCTAATTGTACGCATTTTACCCCCATTTCTTTAGGCGTTTGTAGCAATTGTGCTCCTAAAATGATGGTTTTATGCTAGGTTTCTTGTGTTTTAGCACGTTTCAGGATCTAATAGGTGAAACCATCCCCGGAGTCGAAAATGGGATGAAAAGGAACGAAAACCGGGAGAAGAGGTGAAAAACCGGCAGTTCACGGTTTCCCTTGTGAGTTCACGGTCTGCTAAGATCGTGAAGAGGAGGCATGGGCCGTGAACATCAAGGTGTCCAGGGCACTTACCGAAGTTACTGACGCCAGGCGAGTTCACGGTCACTAAGACCGTGAACTGGAGCTGTTGCGTGTGAACCTGAGCAAGCGAAGCGGTGCGTTTCGACGCCAACGTTGAGTTCACGGGCACGTTCTAGAGTTCACGGCCGTGAACTGAGCCCGATCCATGTTTAAAAGGAGAGCTTAAAGGAAGAGAGGGGGAGATCCCAAGAGTGAGAAAGTGTCTTCTTCTTTAGGTTTTAGTGAGAGAAAGAACGAATCAAAGAAGAAAGAAGGCTAGGATTTTCTCCAAGTTGTTAATTGGGAAGATTCTCCCTAAGAGAAGATCAACACAAGCTCAAAGGAGATTGGAGGCATCACCCCGATGGTTTTTACCTCTTCCTCTTGTGTTGTTCCCCTTTCTAGCATGGAGTAGTCTCCTTTTTCACTTGGGTGTTGTGAAACCCTAACTATTTACCATGTAGTTGTTGTGTGGTTTGGATGATTGTTTATGGGTGTTGGTTAATTCAATTATTGAGGTATTTTCATATTGATTGTGCATGTTTGTGCTTAGCAATCAAATTGGCCATTCTAACCTAGATTAGAGGGAAAACCCCCTTCCAAGGGAGGCTCAATTGAGTTGGAATTCCTTGGGCTTTTTAAGTCACCAATCTAGGTTAATATAGGGCAAACCTCTATGGTGAATTAAGCAATTTGGTTAAGCGCAATTAAGTCAACCAACCCTTGGGTTGAGTGAGAAATTAAGTCAACCATCGATTGCCTTAACCAAGAGGGCTACTTGAGTAGCCTATAATGTATCCCTTGGTTTGGCAATCGAGAGTGTGGTCTACGAACATTGTTGCATTTCCTAGCGGTTCGTGGTCACCTTGCCCATACCAATCACTTCGATTCACATGCCATGGTAATAGTTAGGGGGAAGCGACACCCGAGTGATCCTTCTCACAAAGAGCTTTCCAACTTATTTACTTTTGCCTTGTTTTACTTTAATTAGCAAAATTTTCAACCAAAACCGATTTGCTAGATAATGTTTCAAACAATTGAAGTAGGGGTACACGGACCGGCCCAAGTCGATATTTAAACATACTTGCCATGTATTGCACCCTACTAAGATTTATACTTGGACCTTAGGAGAGAATTAATTGTGATATTCGTAGTGAGTCACACAAATAATAGAATCATACTATCTTGAGAAGCATAAATACTTAAAGGTTGCAATTTGAATCCAACTAATCCAATTCCTTTAAATTCAATACATATAATCCAAATCTAATTGGATTGGTGAATCCATGGATATTTGAAAAGTTATATTAAATACATTTACATTTTATATGTTTAGATTTTGATACCTAAATTTTAATTTTATAAGAAAAATTATATTTTGGTGCCTACAATTTTTTATAATTACATTTTAGTACCTAGACTTTTCTAAAAATACATAATGATCCAATGTTTGGATGACACTTGAATCCATGAACCAATCTACCAATCCATTTGATCCACTAAGTATGTGATGATCTTCTTAGTCCAATTTTTACAATACTGGCACTCAAATTAGCATTAATATCTTAAGTAAGTTCATAGTATGCGGTTAACTAAGAAGACAGTGAATGTGATATGGGACATCCTTACTCATAAGTCAAAAGTCACAACCTCCCTTGAGTTGTTTGTCCAGCAATAGGCAAAAGATTGACGAGGAGAAGCCAAAGAAGGAAAGAACCATGGGGAAAACATAGTGGGTTAAAGACCAATGGGCACAAGCGAACCACAATTGAGTGAGTGATTTCAGAGTCCATATACAATCATAGTTATTCTGAGAGTAGGCAGAAGCAGAGCAGAAAGAAAAGAGGGGGCGCAACAAGCAACTATCTCTGTCTACAAACCCAAAAATTCCATGTGAGAAGTTTACTCTCCCTTGGTGCTTCAGTGATATACATCCGTCCACCATCCATACTGCTTCTCCTCCAACCTCTCAACTATGTTTTAAACACAACAACCATCCTTCCTTCCTTGCTCCACAAACTTATGGCTCCTTTAGTTTTTGTTTATCCGCGGTATTTGTATGCTAGTATCAGTTTTCTAGCCCATGGATAAAAATTTCTTTATTTTGGTTCACAAGTGTTGACGAGCTGGCGTATCCCATTCATCAAAGTGGTTCCACCTATAGTAGATGAAAGGATTCATTCTAATAGGATCCAATAGTCTTAATCTTTATATGGCTGTGTCTTGTATATGTTTGTGGGCCTAAAACCACCAGAATATAAACCTTCACGACAAAACAAGACTGCCAGAATATAACCCTTTAGTAACAACACAATGAAAGCCATAAATGGGGAGAGATAAATATATATAGAGGGGGGAATACATTCACGTCTAAGAAAGAATCACGTTTGCTCCCACGTCGGAATTAGCATCAACCATTGTATTCACATCCATTGTCAGGGAACCAAATCAGGAACAGTTGCAGATAGCTCAACCTCCCATCTCCTTCAAAGATTGTCTTATGGGGCATGGTACCAACGAACATCCCATTGCACTCCATGCTCCTCCGAGTTTATTCTTGATCCGAAAGTCATGTAGAGGATGAAGATTGTTCACAAAGGCGACAATCATCTACTTCCCAAACTAGATGTTCAGGTCGACCTCCTCCATGAAGCACATAACGAAAGGAATCATGATTTGATCCTCAAGCCCTACGCCCGTGTGTGTTGAAGTAGATCTCTCCCAATCACTCATTTCCCAAGGTATGGATCGCTAATGCTTGGAGATATGTGGAATACGTGGGTATCTCCTTCATCTAGAACCACTGTGGTTGTGCAAGGTACCTTACTCCCCGTTGCCCATCTTTGCCCTAAGCGATTACACTATTATTACAAAGCACCCAACCAATGGTTATTGTATCGATGGCTCAACTGACTACCTCGCCTCCACTTCATATCCACAATTTGGCTATTGGATGGTGTCTAAACATCATCGAAAACCATTCAAAAACCGCAAAACTCCCATACCCATACATACCATCCGTTCAATAGTCAAGTCACTGCTAATCAGCTGGTTGCCCTGAATCGGATTCCAACATCTGAACCTCCTGAAAGGATGACAACTTCTTAGGTTCCCACCCCCTGGTTATCGATGGTGGATATCATCAAAATCCCTCATCCCGGTTTCCCTGCCGATCGAAAACTCCCCCATCGTCAATGATGTCACGCACGATATGGCAGTAATTCAACGCCATGTTAATACTTTTGAGGTGGGTTGCGGCTTCTCCCATGTATAGAGCTTCGGGTATCACTGAAGCTGGGTTGTCGCCATGACTTAGACCTTTTATCTCGTATTTGATAGGCCCTTTTCAAAGTAGCTTCGTACCTTATTGGTCAACACAAGATAACATATTGTTGATTCAAGAAACATTGCATAGTCTTGATAAAAAAACAAACTGAAATATGGGAATGGCAGCCAATATTGACATTGAGAAAGCCTACGATCGGATGAGCTGGAGCTTTCTTTAGGATACACTTTCTTTATTCGATTCCCACCTGCTTGGGTAACACTTATCATGTTTTGTGTCAAGAATAGCTCTATCTCAACCTTATTCAATGGTGAGCCAACAGAGGAATTTCAACCAACATGAGTGATATGATCCCAAATTGCCCACCATTCACTTCACAATTACTTGACAAAGAATCTATCGAAGTTGGGAAGAAGAAGAAGGGCAGAATTTGGCTAAGTTAAAATCCGTGTTCAGGGTACATACTTTGGAGGCATGGTTCCCTCAATTGGCTTGGTGGAAATTCAAGGTTAATGGTTTGTCTTGTAGATAAAGTTTCCTTGTTTCCAATGATATGCTTTGTGGAGCCAGATGATGTCACTAAGGTTGTTTTCCAAGGCCTCAAAGTTGCTACCTCAAAACTGGAAAACTGCCAGAAAATGGCTAAGGCAGAAAACTGTTTTGTGAAGCCTACTTTGGATGAAGAATTGGAGTTCTGGAAGGCCTCGAACGAAAGGCGCGAAGTTAGTACGAAAGCTGCCTTTGGACTGTTTTGCGGGCAGCTTACTTGTGCCTCAAGAAAGGGAGTTTAAACCCGAATTTTGTGTCCTTTTTAGTGTAGACTTTTACTTTAATTGTTGCCTAGTTCTATTAGGATTGTATTAGGTTTTATTTGCCTTTAAATACCGTTCCATTTACGTTGTAAAAACAGAAGACTTTGATTAATCAAAAAACCTTTGGTTTTGTGCAAGTTGCGACTTGTTTGAGTTTGGTGGATTCCAAGCTTGTGAGCTTTGTCTCAATTGAATATCCTCTTGAATCGTGGTCGAGCAGCTACCCTTTTATAACATACGAGCTTTCCCTAGGAGTGGAATTGTCCGTTGGTTCCGTTTTATCCCAATTTCGTATTAAGAACGCGTTGTTCTTGATTCGAGCTCAATCGATCCTTCGATTAATTCAGACGATTGGAAATCAAACTGGTGAAGCTTCAATACCTTGACGCAGTGAACCTGGCCGCACGACGACAACGGGACATATACATACGGAATAGGGGCAATTATTCTGCACTGGAGGAGCTTGGGGATAACAAAAGGTCTTGCCAAAAGTCTTCTAGTCCGTGGTCACTGTGAAATTGGCATTGGGTTCGGTTGGATATTGTCTTATTAATTACAATGGTGATTGATTGGTTATGGTGGAGATTGAAAAGTTTTCGGTTGGAGTAGTCAAAGCCCGTCTCGGTTTGGTACAACCATAGGTTTCGTCCCTTTGGTTTCGGTTTGGAGGTGTTGTTCGGAACACCTTAGTTTGAGATATTGTTCGGAATATCTCAATTTGATAAATGCTGTTCGGAGCATTTTTGGTATTGTTTCCGTTTCGATGATAGAGACAATTGACTGCGTCTCTTGAACTAGAACACACTTGGTACATCGCGGTCGACCTGATGACTGAATTAGTCGACCGTCGTATGTTATCCCAATGGTGAGCCAACAGAGGAATTTCAACCAACATGAGCGATATGATCCCAAATTGCCCACCATTCACTTCACAATTACTTGACAAAGAATCTATCGAAGTTGGGAAGAAGAAGAAGGGCAGAATTTGGCTAAGTCAAAATCCGTGTTCAGGGTACATACTTTGGAGGCATGGTTCCCTCAATTGGCTTGGTGGAAATTCAAGGTTAATGGTTTGTCTTGTAGATAAAGTTTCCTTGTTTCCAATGATATGCTTTGTGGAGCCAGATGATGTCACTAAGGTTGTTTTCCAAGGCCTCAAAGTTGCTACCTCAAAACTGGAAAACTGCCAGAAAATGGCTAAGGCAGAAAACTGTTTTGTGAAGCTTACTTTGGAGCTCAATTCGAGGAGTATGGATCCGATTCAAGTCCAGAGGCTTCCACAACATGAAACTAGGTATGTTTATGTACAGAGGGAAGGAATTGGATGAAGAATTGGAGTTCTGGAAGGCCTCGAACGAAAGGCGCGAAGTTAGTACGAAAGCTGCCTTTGGACTGTTTTGCGGGCAGCTTACTTGTGCCTCAAGAAAGGGAGTTTAAACCCGAATTTTGTGTCCTTTTTAGTGTAGACTTTTACTTTAATTGTTTCCTAGTTCTATTAGGATTGTATTAGGTTTTATTTGCCTTTAAATACCGTTTCATTTACGTTGTAAAAACAGAAGACTTTGATTAATCGAAAAACCTTTGGTTTTGTGCAAGTTGCGACTTGTTTGAGTTTGGTGGATTCCAAGCTTGTGAGCTTTGTCTCAATTGAATATCCTCTTGAATCGTGGTCGAGCAGCTACCCTTTTATAACATACGAGCTTTCCCTAGGAGTGGAATTGTCCGTTGGTTCCGTTTTATCCCAATTTCGTATTAAGAACGCGTTGTTCTTGATTCGAGCTCAATCGATCCTTCGATTGAGTCGTTAGCTGCGTGACTTTGATAACATACACCCCAGAGGAATATTAAGTGGTATAAGAGCCCCGGTTCTACACAAGGGCGAAGAAGAAGGCGAAAACGTGTTGATTCATACAAGCAGAATTCCTCGAAAAACAGGACAGCCATGGTGGGCGAGTTAGAACAAGCGAATTTGACGTCATATACTCGCTGTTTGGTGGGAGAGAAGGTGTGCTCTATGTACGTCAATGGTGAGAGCCAATCCAACCTGATTAGCTCACGAGCAGTAGCTAAATTGGGGCTGCCAATTCGAAAACATTCAGCCCCTTATTCTTTGCCATCGTTGGAGGAAGAAAACTCTGTTTTCGTAACAGAGGAGGTGACCTTACAGTTTCGGATCGGAGGCTACGAGGATGAAGTTCAGTGCGACGTGGTTCCTCTGAAATTGACTCATATAGTGCTGGGTAATCCTTGGCACATCGATCACAGTGCTCGATGGAGCAGAAGAACGAACCACGTTAGATTGCGTCATTGTGAGAAAAAAAATTCTTTAAAGCTTCTATTGCCGGAAGAAGCAACTGAAGATCGAGCCACCCTGCTACAACAAATCCGCGATGATGAGGAACAGCTGCCGACGATGAAGACTTCTCAAGGGGAGCCTCAGCTAATTGAGCCGGATTTCCAGCTCGTTGAGGAAGAGCAGTCATCAAAAGCTTGCAGCCCCTGCTTTCCTCCCGCGAAACAGAGTCTGCTGCGTTCTGGAATGGCCGATGTGGAGCAGGAGACAAATCGCGCTGAGGCGAAGGGGGGAAAGGAGGTCTTGGGGTTGAACGGAGTGAAGGGAACCACAGGGATGAGCAAGAGGGTTATGCTACGGACCATCCTTCCCAGGCTTGCCGGACAAGGGAGCCTCTGTTTTTCACCGCCGACGAAACAGAGCAGGCGCGAGACTAAATTGGTTGGAGCTCTTGGGGCAAAGTTGAGCTCCGAAAATGCTGCAGAAACCTCCCAATGGACTCCAAGAATCTTTCACATAGGCTTGATCGACGCGAATGGGCCTGGCTTGGCAAATCAAAATCGCGTTCCAAAGCCTCTGGAAACGCAACAGCAATAAGAAAAATTTGTCGAATGGGTTACGACGATCGGGAGAGATCCGACCCAAACGAACGATGTGGAATCTTTCGGGGCTATTCCAGGAAGATTTTGGAACAATCGAATTGGCGCGGAGAAACCTGGAATGAAAAACCCCAATTTCGAATCAAAATTGCTGGGTATGGAAATATTGAAAGGGGTCGGCGGCGGGAGAGTAAAATCCGACGAATTGAAGACCCTGGTGATGAATCGATGCTGGAGAAGGGATCAAAACTTCAATTGGAAACCTGGCGAAGAGCGTGGAGTCATTGAATTGGACTGTGGGTCCTTGAATGCAAGACCCCCACATCGTTCGAGCAAGAACATGTACGAACGTGACGTCAAATTACCTGCGAATTGTTCCGATCAATTTCCAGCAAAAGTGAACGACGAGGCAGGTTTATTTCAACCCCAGGAGGAGTTACCAACATCCCTACAAGCTTCAAGGACCCTGGAGAAGATCGAAGCTGCATTTGAAGATGCCACAATTATGCCGAAAATTGTGTTTGAGCAGCCTACTTTCGATCCAATTTGGGATCAGTCCTGCGATGATTTTGATAAAAATAAAGATCAAGCTTTGAGGGCAAAGCTTTTTGAAGAGAGGAAGCCTGATATGATCCCAAATTCCCCACCATTCACTTCACAATTACTTGACAAAGAAGCTATCGAAGTTGGGAAGAAGAAGGGCAGAATTTGGCTAAGTCAAAATCCGTGTTCAGGGTGCATACTTTGGAGGCATGGTTCTCTCAATAGGATTGGTGGAAATTCAAGGTTAAGGGTTTGTTTTGTAGATAAAGTTTCCTTGTTTCCAATGATATGCTTTGTGGAGCCAGATGATGTCACTAAGGGGTCGTTTGCTTGAGGGTTTTGGTGATGGATTTGGTTATGGAAATATATCCATCATGGACTTGAACCGAAATCCATCGTTTTCCTTAGGGAATTAGGGAGATGGAATTTATGGGGCCCACCTCTTTTGGGGTTCCAAATCCGTGGACCCCACGGACTTGGAAGTTCCACCTCTTGAGGTGGGATTTGGGTGATGGATTAAAATCCATGATGGTAAATTACCTTTCTACCCTTAATTATTTCTTTAATTACAAATTTTTCCTACTTTAATTCAATGGTCATGCAACTGTAACCTTTTATAATATCGTATTTTATAAATATGAGAATTTATCATTTCATTTTGTAATATCGTATTTTATTTAAATATGAATGTATATGTGATTTGTTAGATTCACCTAGAAACATTTTATGCTCATCTTGTACATTATTATTTGATTGATTGTCGGATTCCACATCGGTGAGTTAGCAAGAAGATGATGAGTTGTAGCAATAAAGCGAGCAATTGGCTGCAATTGATACATAATATTGCGTACATTATTAGATGAGTTGTTAATTAGTGCCAAATTGTAATACATTTCTATATTTGTAGTTGAATTAGTAATCCACATAGTGGTAAAGAGTTTAAAATTTCTTTCTATGTTTTGGATTAGTTTTAAATGAAAGATTTGGATTATAATATAGAAATATAATTAAATAAGGGTAATTAGGTAATTTGTATTTAATATCCACAAATCTAATCAAAAAAAGTCCATAATCAAATCAATCAAACAAACAATAGACTTGTTCAAATCCATATTGCCACCAAATCCATCATATATCCATGGTTTTCCAAAACTCAGGTTTTACCAAAACCCTCATTTTTCAAATCCATGAAGCAAACGACCTGTAAGGTTGTTTTCCAAGGCCTCAAAGTTGCTACCTCAAAACTGGAAAACTGCCATAAAATGGCTAAGGCAGAAAACTGTTTTGTGAAGCCTACTTTGGAGCTCAATTCGAGGAGTATGGATCTGATTCAAGTCCAGAGGCTTCCACAACATGAAACTAGGTATGTTTATGTACAGAGGGAAGGAATTGGATGAAGAATTGGAGTTCTGGAAGGCCTCGAACGAAAGGCGCGAAGTTAGTACGAAAGCTGCCTTTGGACTGTTTAGCGGGCAGCTTACTTGTGCTTAAAGAAAGGGAGTTTAAACCGGAATTTTGTGTCCTTTTTATTGTAGAATTTTACCTTAATTTTTGCCTAGTTCTATTAGGATTGTATTAGGTTTTATTTGCCTTTAAATACCATTCCATTTACGTTGTAAAAACAGAAGACTTTGATTAATCGAAAAACCTTTGGTTTTGTGCAAGTTGCGACTTGTTTGAGTTTGGTGGATTCCAAGCTTGTGAGCTTTGTATCGATTGAATATCCTATTCAATCGTGGTCGAGCAGCTACCCTATTATACCATACGAGCTTTCCCCAGGTGTGGAATTGGGAGAATGTGTTAGAGTCCTTTGGTGAAGCTTTAGGCTAGCGAATTAATATCTCTAAGTCCCTTCTTTCTGTCTCTAACCAGGCAGGGCCACACTTGAAGCACAGATTGGGTAAAATTACAGGATGTAACATCCTGAACCTTTTTTCGACAAGATAATGTCCGCTTTGGGCCTCTACACCCGCACGGTTTTCGACTTGGGGTGCAATTCAAGGTGACTCCCCATAAGGTCACCCATCCTTGTTGTACTCCACACTGAGCACGTTTAACTTCAGAGTTCTCACATGAACTCCTCCATTACACCCCAAAACGCGTCTTGTCAGTTAAGGTCGGTTTCTTACTTATGAACCATGGATCTCTCCCGTGCTTTGTCGATGTGGGATTCGCCTAAGGTGTTACACAATCATTCATGGGAGGATCTCGAAGGATATTTATTCACCCATTATTGGACAGAATTCATGCTCATCAATCTGGTTGGAAGACTAAGTTGTTATCAACAATGGGGAGAGAAACTCTGATTCACATTACTTTGGTTGCAGTCCTGTAAACCTCATGCAAAGTGTTCGACTACCAACATCCATTTGTGATCAACTTGATCATTGTAATTGCAAATTCTTGTCGGGTGGATCTGAAAGCCAACACAAGTTTCCCTTAGTCCGCTAGTATTTGGTGACTCGTCCCCGTAAGTATGACGGTTTCGCCATCATAGAAGCTCATTTGATAAACACATCTCTACTTGGGAAATGTTTATGGAAGCTAATAATAGGTTGGGAAGCACTTTGGGTCAAGGCATATACGACCATATATGGGAGCTTGTGAGCCTTTCCATCGAAGAAGTTGTCGACTGCATCCCCCATTGGAAAAGCATTATGAAGGCATTTGAAGCCTTAAAAGGATTCTTTAGATGGATGATAGGTGTCGCAACCGCCCTCGAAAAACCTGAGCTATCGCCCGAGGTTCGGTTTGGAGTCGCCATCGATCATATTTTGGGGTGGGTCGAACACCCTCTTCCGGTTTTAATTTTTATTAAAACCAGAATTCTGGTCTGCGAATTTTAGATTTTTGGATTCGGGAGTACGGTTACGTGTGAGGAAGTGTATTCACACCCCACAACGCCCAAAGTTGGTACTACTTAAATCGATAAGTTTTAAAAGTTGGGTGTATTATAATTTGTGCCTTATCACATATTTAATTAATTGACTTGATTAATTACATGTTTGTTATTAATAGTTAATTATATATAATTCTAAAAATTAAAGAAAGAATTTTTAGGTTGGTTGGACTCGAACCTATCGGTTGCCTACGTACCCGGGTTAACCGGGATCAAAGTCCACGTAGTTCGAATAAAGCTTAGATGCTTTAAGAAGTGTTTTTAACCTCGTTCCTCCGAAAGTAATTTTCGTATTATAATTTAATGCAACTTAAATTATATTTTGCATGGGTTTTAATATTTATGAGGTAATTCGACGTATTGGACAGAAAAAAACGAGATAAAATTAATCCGAATCTTAACATTTCGTATTAAGGATATTAAGTAATAAAATTAAATGAGATTATTGGATTGTTGCAAGATGGGCCAGTAGCCTAACTGGCTGAGGTGCCATTCACATGTTTGTTTCGACCCGAGAACGTGGGTTCGAAACTCACAACAAGCCCCTTTTTTAAAAAAAACTGATTCTCGTTTTGGTTCAGCTGAGGGGGAAGGGTAGTTTGGTAAAAGGCCGAAAACGCGGTGGCATGGACGGTAATTTCTACGAAACCCTAGGGGCAAAATCGATATTTACCGACGAGTATAAAATCATCTCTTGAGAAAAAAAAACAAAACCCTAATCGCATGCTAAGGCCAGCGGCGGCCGCCCTCTTCCTCTCTCTCCTGTTCTCTCGATTCTTCCACTTCTCTCTTCCTCTTCCTCTTCCAGAAGCAAACCAAACCTAGCCGCCTCTCTACACTTCAACTCATCTCCTCTCTCCTCCCACCATAGACCGAAACCCTAGCCAACAACTAACATCGCCGCCGCCATCACTCTCTCCCCCCTATCTCTCGGCTCTTCCTCCCTCTTCTTCACTCACCTCTACCGAGAGATCAAAGACCTAAACTAAACCCGACTCAAACCGCCGCCAACCTCTCATCCTCTCGTCTCTCTTCTCTGCTCTCCCAGGAGAAACTAAAAAGCCCTAGCTCTCTTCTTACTTCCTCCGCCTTCTCTGAGACGAGAGGAAACGAGAGGAAACTCTCCCTCTGAACGGCGACGACATGTGGCGGCGGCGGAGACGAAATGACAAACACCACCGGCGACAACGACGGTGACGAGAGGGGAGTTCGAAGGTTCGCCCTTTTTATTTTTGCATGTTCGATTTTAAATTCGGTTTTAGGGTTTTGAAGTTCTGATTCTTATTTTCTTGTTTTTCTTCGGAGATCTACTCTAAACCGAGGGGAGGCTCTTGATTCTGGTTATAGACACGGCGGTGACGAGGGAGGTCTTACCCTAAGGTAAGATTAACGAACAACGCATATCTACTTTTATTTGATTTAGGGACTAAAATCGAGGTTTGATCTGTTTTATTTTTTTTTTTTGTTTTGATTTTTCTGGTTTTTTTTGGTTCCTGCCGAGGTGATGAAGGGAAAGACGGCGGTCGCCGGCGCCGGTGGCATGGATTACACCCAAGCCGACGGCGTAAGCTTTAAGTAGGTTCTGCTCCTTTCGTGTTTTTGGTTATTTTGGTTCTTTTTACTTGGGGTTCTAACCCTGACTTTTCTTATTTTTGCAGATTTAGGGTGAAAAAAAAACCTACCAGGTGAAATCTCGCCAAACTTTTGCTTTAACACATTATTTAGCAAAAAAACAGATTTTGGTGCGATATTATTATAAGAACCAGAATAGGTTTAGCAAGAGTTAACTCATGCTAAACTTGTTATTAAAGCCTAAATGCTGAGTTATAGATAAAATCATGAGTTTAAGATAGAGGGGGAGCCCTCAAACAAAAACAAGGTATTTTAAAATACCTTTCCAGAATTGTTTTTGCTTGTGTGGTGTCAAGTTGTTGTTTCTGGTTGTTTCTTAGTTAATGGTGCTTAATAAAAAACGAGACCTTTGGGATTGACAAATATTTAAACTACCTAAACAATGACTAGCAAGTTTAGTGAGATAGAGTATTTTATGGTGTCATGTTTAAATATATTAGTAGTGCATGAACTAAACAACAAAGGTTGGTTCCAACAGCCACATATTTTGAGTTTACTGCTTTTTTATCTTTGACTGAAAAGCTTAGATGCTTCTGATATGAGTCTCTTTAATTACTATATTTGGAGAACATAAACAGATAGCAGCAGAAAGTAAACAAACAGCTTAGGAAAGCAATCATAATAAACGTAGGAAGCAGAAAAAAAAGCTTAGGAAGTAAAGAAACATAAACATTGAAAGCATAGAAAGAAAAAGAAAAGCTTAGAAAGTAAAGAAACATAAACATAGAAAGCATAGAAAGTACTGAAGCTTAGCAAGTAACAAACGTAGAAACTGTTTATACATATATCTGTGTTTTTTTGAGTATGGGGTGAAGTGGTGATGATGATGTTTTTAAGTTCTGAGAAAAACCTACCCTTGCTTTGTGATTGAGATGTGGTGGTTGTTTGTTTGTTTCCTTCTTTGGCCTCTACTGGTCCTGTTCAGTCGCTTTCTCCTTATTCCCTTTTTCTTGGAAGTGTGTTGTGAGAACAGAAAGGTATAAGTGGAAGATTGCTCTTTTGACTCTTGTAAGCTTGCTGTTTTTACCCTAAGATCTGGGTATGATCTTGGGGGAAAGTTGGGGGAAAGTGGGTGGCTTTTTTTTAGGTGCTCTCTTTACTGCTCTTTTACTTTTGGGATCTGGATGAGGATGAGAATATGAATCTGTTTCTTTACTTTTGGGAAGAGGATGAGGATGAGAATATGAATCTCTGTCCCTTTACCGCTGCCCAGGCAGGTTGTATTTATATATGGCAAATCACTGTAACATAGGGTGTAGACTCCCTCTCTGCTTAATTTCCATTGGTGGAGGACTGTAGCTACAGTAACCGACTTGGTTCAGGCCGAACCGGGGTTCGAGTCAAACGGGCGAACCGGTCCGGGTTGGATACAGATCTGACCGGGTCGATCCGTTGACCGGACCTTGACCAAATTAAAGGGTCTGACTGGGTTTGACCAATCTGAATGGGCCTGGCTGGGGTTGACCAATCTGAATGGGCCTGGCTGGGTTTGAGTTAGACTTGGTTGGGTTCTGACCCAAATTAAATAATTTAATTATCTTTAATTATTTATTTATTTTATTTTTGCATGCCTATTTTTTAGATTTCTAGGGCCCAAAATGATGACCTGAGACAACCAAATCCAAAGAGGATGGTTCTCAAATTCTGATTTCGCCCGAAGTCTTAAAACGAAAGAAAAGTTTTCAAAAACAACGGCCTTGTTATATTCTATTTATCTTTCTATTATTGTAATTAGTTATGATGTAATTATTATGATGTTTGTGATTATGCGATGTTGTACATTAATTTCAATTGTTGTAATGGTTATGTATATCTATCATAGATGTAAATTATTATTAATAGAATAATACTATTTCACTATTTGGTTCGTCATTTGTCAAGCGATACTTCAACATGTTACTCCAAATTCGAAAGCCCAACGTCCAACAACCTCAAACTAATCAAAGTGATCTCATACCAAGAATAGCACTAAAATAAGGCAGTTGATTTATGAACTTTATCCCATCAATTGGCATAGAAACCGAGAAGATGCGATTTCTGAAACTTGCTATTGCTAATTTCAAATGCCCAAATTACATACTCTCATATTTTATACTAAATATTTCGAGAATATTTAAATGTTCATTCGAAAATTCGCAATTGTCCATCTTAAATGGGTTAAATTCTTCGTAAATTAGGATATTTTAGCCCGGACAAAATGAGGTGTTTACAGTTGCCCCCCTTTGTATACCTCTTAAAATTCGAGAGGTGTACAAAGTTATCCATACACACCAATTTTGGCCAGTCTATCGACTGTCTACTGTTATTTGAGCAGACTGAGGCGTTCACGTACTTGTATCAAAGGAGAGGTAAATCGATTAGCCCTTGAAGCGGCATAGCTGAAAGGGATTGCTTGTTCCAATATGACGGTAGAGCCTGATTTGATTTTCACGGTTTTTTTTTCAAGGCGGTATAGCCTGATTTGGGTTTTGTGGCGGTAGAGCCTGATTTGGTTTTCAAGGGGTTTCCAAGGCGGTATAGCCTGACTTTCTTTGGCGGCAGCAGTATGGCCGTAACATTGACGAAGACAATCTAGAGTAATACTCTAATCAAGATTGGTATACAGTGAGGTTAAAATGAAGCAATGTGCTAAAAAGTTTTGTGGACAAGGTATGCTTGATTCTTGAAAATGTTCTCAACCTTAACTTCAATAAAAGAAGCTTGATGCGTTGAAACAAAATGCTAGTGGCTCGCAAGGCGCGAAAAAATATGATGCGACGTGATGTCATGCTTATAATGAGCTATAATGATGAATGCGCTCGTTTATTTGACAGCAAGCTTATAACGACATCTTGTTTGGCCATGGGTTTCCTTCAAATTGATGACCCACAAGAGAAGGAATCAATTCCTCGGGTTGTTTTGACGCTGCACAACGCACATTGTATTTGTCTTAGGTCATAGAGAGGATCATCACCAGTGCTCCACCCATTTGTTCGTCCAACGATAATTTACTCTTATGGCACGTGGGTCCTTCGCCGTTTGAGATCGTATGTCAAAATCCTGGCTGGACTCATTCGTTTGAGTGGGGTTATTGGAGGCGTTGCTAGGTATCTTCTATCAGTTGATTCTGGATTCATAATGGGTATTGACCCCTCATTTGGGCTTAGAATAATCTATTGCCATAAAGTCATGGATCTATAGAAAATTCTAAACCGAGCTCTTCAAGCCCATTTCTTTGGGATATCTTGTGTTTAAGTCTTAAAGCGAAGATCGTAATGACAGTGAATTGACAATTTGACTGGAAGAAAAGGATGGATCGTGACAAGGGTGTATCTGGTGTGAATAAAAAAAGGTTATATTTATTAAACGAGAAATGACAGGGTACATGAAAAATTAGAAAAGCGCAAAAGACATTTCATGATTAAACAAATTATTCTGTTCTTATCCTCTTATTCATATGGAATCGGCTGCAATTTATCGGCTTGCCCCCTTATGCGTAGTATTTCTTGACTGAATCAGAATTCACTGGATGTGTCAACTCGTCTCCATCCATATTTGTCAAGATCAAAGCCCCTCCGGAGAAAGCTTTCTTCACCACATAGGGCCCTTCATAGTTTGGCGTCCACTTTCCCCTTGGGTCTCCTTGTCGCAGAGAAATCTTCTTCAAGACGAGTTCTCCCTCTTGAAATTGTCGGGGCCTTACTTTCTTCTCAAATGCGCGGATTAACCTTCGCTGGTATAGGTGTCCATGATGAATGGCCCTTAACCTCTTTTCTTCAATTAGGTTCAGCTGATGGTACCTTGCCTCAACCCATTCAGAATCTTCTAATTCTGCTTCCTTTACCACCCTTAGGGATGGGATTTCCACCTCTATTGGTAGAACAGCTTCCATTCCATAGACTAGGGAGAATGGGGTTGCCCCCGTTGATGTTCTCACTGTCGTTCGATACCCATGTAGAGCGAATGGTAACATGTCATGCCAATCCCTGTATGTGACAACCATCTTTTGGATGATCTTTTTGATGTTTTTATTAGCTGCCTCGACGGCACCATTCATCTTGGGTCGATATGGTACTGAGTTGTGATGTTTGATCTTGAATTGTGCGCATAGTTCATCCATCATTTTATTGTTGAGATTTTTGGCATTGTCAGTAATCAATCTTTCTGGCAACCCGTAGCGACAAATGATCTCCTTTTTTATGAATTTGACCAACACACTTCTTGTTATGCTTGTGTAGGAGGCAGCTTCCACCCATTTGGTGAAGTAGTCTATCGCGACTAAAATGAAGCGGTGTCCGTTAGCAGCTTTGGGTTCGATCATCCCTATGACATCGATTCCCCATACGGCAAAAGGCCAAGGAGAGGACATGACGTGTAGTGGGACTGGCGGGACATGGATTTCGTCTGCATATATTTGACATTTGTGACATTTTCGGACGTACCGAATATAGTCTGCTTCCATTTTTGTCCAATAATAACCCATCCTTAGGATTTTTCTGGCCATGACATGCCCACTTGCGTGTGTCCCACATATGCCTTCATGTATCTCCTCAACTATCTTTTGGGCCTCTTTAGCGTCTACGCATCTGAGTAAGGTTGAATCGAAATTACTTTTGTAAAGCGTTGAATCACTCAGGTAAAACCCACATGCCAAACTCCTAATCGTCCTTTTGTCGTTCTCGGATGCCCCTGACGGGTATTCTTTTTTCTGGATGTAGGTCAGTATGTCGTGGTACCACGGTTTACTGTCAGGCTCTTCCTCTACATTCGCGAGATATGCAGGGTTTTCTCGTTTCTCAATCCTGATACAAGGCGTTTCTTTCATTTCTTCTGTCTTATACATTGATGCCAATGTGGCCAAGGCATCCGCCACTTGATTTTCCACTCGTGAAACATGCTCAAACTCTATTTCTTCAAATTGTGACGCCAATTCTTTAATGAATTTCTGGTATGGGATTAGTTTGTGATCTCGAGTTTCCCATTCTTCTTTCAACTGGTAGATTACCAGTGCTGAATCTCCAAACACTTTCAACTTCTTAATACCCATTTCTATGGCTGCTTGGATGCCGAAAGCGCAGGCCTCATATTCTGCTATATTGTTGGTGCATATGAAACAAAGTTTAGCCGTAATGGGAAGTATTCTGCCTTCCGGGGACATAAAAACGACCCCGACTCCATGACCCAATGCGTTGGATGCCCCGTCAAACTTCATAACCCACGTTTCTTTTGAGTCATCCGCTACTCTTTCTTCTCCCGTTGTCATGATGTTCTCATCTGGGAAATCCATCATTAAGGGATCTGCATCTATGATGGCATGTTCCGCTAGATGATCTGCGACGACGCTTCCTTTAATAGCCTTTCTCGTCATGTAAACGATGTCGTATTCGGCCAAAAGGACTTGCCACCTAGCGAGACGTCCTGTTAGGGCAGGCTTCTCGAAAACATATTTGATGGGGTCCATTTGAGACACCAGGTGGGTAGTATGGTACAACATGTATTGCCTCAACCTTTTTGTTGCCCAAGCCAGAGCACCGCAGGTCTTTTCTAGCGCATTATATCTTTTTTCACACTCGGTGAACTTCTTGCTAATGTAGTATATAGCAAATTCTTTCTTTCCAGGAGCTTCTTGTTGTGCCAGCATTGCCCCCATAGAGTCTCCAAACACTGATAGGTATAGCGTTAAGGGTTTCCCTGGGATTGGAGGTACCAAAACTGGCGGTTTAGTAAGTAATCTTTGATTTTACTAAACGCCTTCTGGCAATCTTCATCCCATTCGCATGGTCGATTTTTCCTCAATAATTTGAAGATAGGTTCGCAAGTCAATGTCAACTGCGAGATGAATCTGCTGATATAGTTTAGGCGCCCAAGGAATCCTCTCACTTCCTTCTGGGTTCGTGGGGGTGGCATCTCGACAATTGCTTTCACTTTTTCGGGGTCGACTTCGATTCCATTTTGACTTACTAGGAATCCCAATAGTTTTCCTGAAGTAACCCCGAATGTGCATTTTTCTGGATTCAACCGAAGCTGATACTTTCGTAGTCTTTTGAAAAGCTTTCTTAGGATCTCTACATGGTCCTCTCCTGCTCGAGATTTAGCTATCATATCGTCCACATAGACTTCTATTTCCTTGTGCATCATGTCGTGAAATAGGGCAACCATCGCTCTTTGATAAGTGGCCCCTGCGTTTTTTAACCCAAAAGGCATCACTATGTAGCAAAATGTTCCCCACAGTGTAACGAAAGTCGTCTTTTCCATGTCTTCTGGAGACATCTTAATTTGATTGTACCCCGAAAACCCATCCATGAATGAGAAAAGTTCATGATTGGCTGTGTTATCAATCAAGACATCGATGTGCGGTAGTGGGAAATCATCTTTTGGACTCGCACGGTTTAAATCCCTGTAGTCTACGCAAACCCGTATTTTCCCACTTTTCTTTGGGACTGGCACAATATTGGAGACCCACTCGGGATAGATAGCTACTCGTAAAAATCCAGCGTTATACTGTTTCTGAACTTCTTCCTTGACCTTTAGCAGCCATTCTGCCTTCATTCTTCGTAATTTTTGCTTGATGGGTTTGCAACCCTCTCTCAGGGGTAAACGATGTGTCACTATTTTGTCATCTAATCCCGGCATGTCTTTGTAGGACCATGCAAACACATCTTGGTATTCTTTTAACAAGCTTATGAGACGGTCTTTCACCTCTTGGTTCAAACTGTCTCCAATCTTCACCTCTCTTCTATCTTCCTCCGTTCCCAAATTTATTACTTGAATGGCTTCATTTTGAGGTTGCAAAGCGCGCTCATCTTGTTCGGCTACCCATTCCCAGTCTGGGGGCACATCTTCTTCACCATCCGATTCCATTTGATTAATAGGTAAGTCAAAATTGATTGTCAAATCATGAAGATCCTCAGTATTCTCACATTGTTCACATATCCTGGCATGAAACGAAATAATAAATGAATGGAAGGTAACATGATGTAATGAGGAAGTGAAGACACGAAAGGTTTGAATGCGAAATGCTGGTATTTTATTGAAAGTAGGGAAATGTGCTAAGAAGTGCACTTATTTGTCATTACATCTTGCAAAAGCTTATTATAGGACTAATGCCCTCATTATTTAGTTTTATACTGCTAGATATTCAAACTTCACTTTATTGGGCATTACACTGTATCCAACGAGGTCACTTCCACGATCCTCCAATTGTTCAGCTCTTCATCCGGAAGCATCGGACGAACCAACTCGGTGTTCTCCGTGTTAACTGCTCCTATCATGTTGATTGATGGGTTCTCTAGCGTAGCTGACATATGATGGTTGTCAGGGACCCCTTCCATCCTTTTGGTATTAATTGTTTTCGTATTGATGATGCCCCCGCTTCTGAATGTCTTGCTTATATGAGGTATTACCATCCTTTTGTTACCCAGATTCCTCCCTTGGAGGTGAGCCAATCTCTTGTCTCGTTTCTCTTCTTGAATCCTTCTTATGTCTCCTTTATTTGGTGAATATCCCAAACCACAACGGTTCTTGTTCTCCCTAATTGTAAGTGGTGGCCTGATTAAGGTCGTCCACATTTCTTTGTCAACCCACTTGATCATTGACTTAGCGGCCATGATAGATGCTGCAACGAAACTTGGTTTACGGGGTTTGCTTCCCTTTCCTACATATGTTACATCCTCAATTTCGAGTGACTGGAATGCACTTTCGATAGCTTCTTCGGCGGCCTCAATATAAGGAGCATCTGGGCTTTTGGTTACCAGTATGTCCTCCTCTCCGAAAACCTCTATCAGATTACCATCAACAACGAACTTCACTTTTTGGTGTAATGAAGATGGCACCGCCCCAGCTGAATGGATCCATGGGCGCCCTAGCAGAAGGCTATATGCTGGGCTGATGTCCATTACTTGAAACGCAATGTTAAACACTGTTGGTCCAATCTGGATCGGAAGCTCAATCTCGCCAATCACTTTTCGTTTAGTCCCATCAAAAGCTCGAACTACTATGAAGCTGGGTTTGATGTATGACTCGTCAATGGGCAGCTGATTGAGAGTTGACTTTGGCATCACATTTAAAGCTGACCCGTTATCGATAAGTGCACGAGCTATCATGTGCCCTTTGCATTTCAGGGAAATATGCAAAGCTTTTGTATGGCCTGTTCCTTCGGCGGGGATCTCATCTTCGTTAAATGAAATCCTGCCATTAGTCAGGACCGCTCCTACGATCCCATCCCACTTATCAATGGATACATTATGGCAGACGTGTGCTTGGTTCAAAACTTTCATGAGAGCTTTTCGGTGAGGTTCTGAGGTGAGAATTAGAGATAAAAGAGAAATCCGAGCAGGCATGCGGTTTAGTTGTTCCACTACCTTGAATTCGCTCTGTTTGATCAACTTTAGGAATTCACACGCATCTTCATCAGAGACTTGGGGCTCATATTCTTCTGGCTCTTTCATCTTTAGTATATCCTCACTTTCTTCGACAAACTCAGGATTTAAGGCCTCTATTAATTTTTGCTTCCCGCGCTTAATTTCCTGCCTTTTGGTTAACTCCTCCATTCTGCGCTTCTCCACATCTTCTGGCACATAATGTCTGCCTGATCTTGTTATTCCTCCTATCCCAGTTATATTTGCTGCTTCGTACGGCGGGGTTGAGACCTCTTGGTTCACTTGACAAGTGTAAACCCAAGGTACTGCTTTTGGATCCTCATATTTGAATGGCCCAGGGGTTTTTATGATTAACGGGGCAACGTTTGAAGTTGGTGAACTCTGGATCTTCGCCTCAGTCTGGTAGCAAACCACTTTCTTGGGCATTTTCGAACCCTCATTTTGTGATGACACCATATCAATTTCGTTTCTTTCTTTGCCGATGGTACGGATCGAGATTACTTTGGCATCCATGAGCTGCTGCAGCTTGGCCTTGAATCGACCACAATGTTGGATAGAGTGTCCGTCAGACTCTGCATGATAAGGACACCTACTTTCTTGTCCTGGGATAGTAATGCCTCCTTCAGGAATCTCAAGATAACCATTCTGGGAGAGGATTTTATAGATGAATTCCAGAGGGGTCTTTATTTCTGACACCTTCTTTCGGTCTACATGTTCCTCGCAGTTTTCGATAGCATTCACTCCATGTCCCACATGGTTTGGTAACGGATTACTGTTGATATTTGGTCGGCCTGGTTGTTCTTCGAATTTTAACCATCCGGCATTCACTATTTGTTGCACCTTGACCTTCAGTCTTCTACAATCTTCAGTTGAATGTCCCGCCACTCCGGAGTGGTATTCACAGCGTTGGTCTGGTTTATACCAATTTGGGTATGGAGGTTGCATGGGTTCGCACGGTAGTGGGGCGATTAGACGACTTTGAAGCAATTGGGGAAAGAGTTCTGTATAGGTAATAGGAATAGGATCGATCTGAATAGGCTTTCGATATGTTCTAGTGTCATTTTGGTCTCGGCTATTTGTTTGGGGTACCACAGTGGGTGGATTTTGAGTAGTTGATGGTGAGGTGAAATTTGGGCGATGGGCAATTGATGGGGTGTTGGCAACGTAGGCATGAGCTTGATCATTTTGTGGGTTCCACCTCCTCCCTTTGCTAGATTCTCCTTGCACTGAATGAACCTCTCCTTCTCTTCTTCGAGCCAGATTTGCTTTCTTTATGGCCTCCGGGCCTTCCATCTTACCTTGCTTGATACCTTTTTCGATTCGTTCTCCGATCGTTAACAGATCCGTGAAGCAAGTAGTCGTAGTCCCTACCATATTGTTGTAATATGGGGGTTTCAGAGTTTCAAAGAAAATAGATACCATTTCCTTTTCCATAAGTGGTGGTTGGACATCCGCCGCTTTTTCTCTCCAACGGTGGGCGTACTCTCGGAAAGACTCATTCTCTTTTTTCTCCATGTTGCGTAAATCCTCTCGATCTGGTGCTAAATCTTGATTGTGCCTGTAATGTTTCATGAAAGCATCTCCCAGATCTTGCCATTTCTTCACCCTTGTTCTTTCGAGCTGCATGTACCACCTTATGGCTGAACCAACTAGGCTGTTCTGAAAACAGTGTATCATGAGTTTGTCATCTCGAGCATGATTAGCCATCTTGTTACAGTACATGACTAGGTGGTTCCTCGGACAAGTAGTACCGTTGTATTTCTCGAAATCGGGCATTTTGAACTTTTGGGGTATGACCACATCTGGGACTAAACATAACTGTGTAGCATCAGTGGGTCCATATGATTCTATCCCTTCAATTGCCCTCATTCTCTCATCTAAATATTCCCATTTTTCTTTCAGTGCCGAATCTTCCAAGTATCCCTCGACTTTCTCTTTTTCCTCTGAGTCATCATTTGTTACTGGAATTTTCTCTTCCTTTTTAGATGTGCCTTCTGGTGTGATGAGGATGAACCTTTTTGACGAGCCATCACCCTTGGGTGGCACATACTTATCATCCTCATCGGATTCTTCGTTCTCTTCTTCTTCATTAATGATCGGTCCCTTTTTCTTTTTGGACATCATCTTAATTAATAAGTTTAGCTGGTCCTTCATCTCGTCGACCCCCACCAATTTCTCGTGTATCTGCTCAACCCCTGCTAACTTCCCCTTGATATCATCAAGCTGTTTCTGGAAAGCTTCCATGACGATCTCGAACTTGGATCTTGTCAAATATACGAAGTCCTGATTTTTCTCTTGTAGATGCGCAATTTTTAGCGAAACCCCCCCTGGCCAACCGATATTGTTAATTATACTGGGGTTATTTTAATGAGAATGTTAGGTAAATGTGATGAATGCAAACATGTGGGATGCCATTTAATCATGTATGGATGCAAATCTAAAATTTGTCAACAAGATAAAAAATCCATTCGGGAACCAACGTTATTACAAACGGGATCTGTCTGGCATCCCTCCTTGTCTGAAAATGTTTTCATAACACACCCTCCTTCCTACTACCGAACCAAATTATTACACACAACCTTCTA
The DNA here is from genome assembly GCA_946122785.1 of Linum tenue. Lineage (NCBI taxonomy): Eukaryota > Viridiplantae > Streptophyta > Magnoliopsida > Malpighiales > Linaceae > Linum > Linum tenue. The sequence continues at coordinate 35,261,807 of CAMGYJ010000004.1, forward strand.
CTCAAGTACTACCAAGCCCTTATTCAATCTGGTCACATAATTCAAATTATTACATATAACCCTGAGCCTACGCCTTCAGCCTTTAAAAGTGGAATTGGCTATAGTACATAAGCTCTCGCTGGATCTTCTCAAGGGAATTTTGGAGGTTTTGATCCGGGTTCTCCATTTGAGAAACTTGTTGCCTTACTTCTTCAATTTGAACTGACAGCTCATGTGCCCTTCTTGTTGCATCAGTGACTAGTCCCTTGAGGCAGTTTACTTTGGCAGTCTCACTGTGGTAATTGTTCTCTGCTGCTTGTGCCATATTATACCACCCATGCCCTTCTGCCAGGAGCTCTTCCTTCTTCTCGATCAACTGATTGACTTTCTGTTGAAGCCTTTCAATCTCTTGATGACATCTCTTTATAGTCACTTCCCGTCGATGGCCCATCTCTTCTAACTGATTTACCCTTTCTCCGAGAGCGGCATTGACCTCATGCTGTTCATCGATGGTAATCCTCTGTTGACGGCAAGTGTTCTCCAAGCTTTCTACCTTCCTTTTCAGAGTCTCGTTGATGGTCTCGAGATTTCTTTTATCACCCCTCCCATTCAGGTGCGTCTTCATTTCATCGTTTTCCCTTTGTAGCCTGCTTATTTCCATATCCTTTGCCAACGTGCTTCCATGTAAGTGGATTCTAGGAGGCAGTGCCGATTCATAAGTCACCTTTCTCTTTCCTTTCATTCTCATAGTGAGAGCTCTTCCCCTGCTTTCGCTCCATGTTGCATATTCTGGAGCTACAGATGAGTGAAGGTCTGGGAACCTTCTATTATACTCATCGCTCATTGAATGATCGATGAGCCTTGGCTGCTTCCATAACTTTATGGCATTTTTACTCTTTGCCTCTACATCTGGATCTGAGTAGGTGAAGTTCAACTCCCCCATTCCGCCGGTCATCGGAGTGAATTGAAGACAACCGACCTGCCTCCTGAACATATTTGGTGCATACGTTACACATCCGGTTGGACCTAGTAATGGCACCCAATGCTTCTCATCAAATCCATACAGGATATACTCTCCAGCCATCCATGGTGCCTTCCATGACATATTGTGTTTTCCGAACGAGGCAAAGAAATCTCTCCATTGACTAGCAGCAACTTGCATGTAAATTGGTGATGTTCCGGTGAATTCTTGAATCGATCTTCTATAACCATCATACACCAATGCATACTGGACATCTGGGATTCCGTGACTAGGAGAGGGCTTGAGATGCCCAAAAAGCCATACCACGAGTAGGGATGTGCACCCATATAAGTAACCTCCTTCGGAGTGACGACATCGACTAAGGGCGATGAGAGTCTCGGATAATATTGAGGTGATGGGGTTGGCATCGATCATATCCTGTTGGAGCACCTTGATGGCGAAACTGTCAACATAGTTAGGCAGGCTGGGATAGAGTATGAACCCATATATAAGTAGAGCAAATGCTTTCATGTGGCATCCGATTTTCGCTGTTTGATTGAGGTATGGCATGAGCTGATTCATATGAACTCGTTCTGGCCCACCGCTTGACTCTATCATGTTTTGAGCTTGTTCTTTGTCTATCCCCAGTATCTTTGATAGTGCCTTTTTTGTATTCTGATCTGGCCGGTTCACATAGATCTTGTATGGCTGTCTTATATTTATCTGCAGGATTGATTGATATTCTTCGAGCAGCGGGGAAAAGTCCAATTCATGGACAGAGAAGCAACTGTAGTATGGATCCCAATAATTTAGGATTTCCCGGATCATGTCGGCGGGGAACGGTACATCAAGTAGATCAGCCATTTGCCCATATGTTTGTTCAAATGCCTCTCTTTCTCGCTGTGTGAATTGTTGCCATGCTTGTCTCAGTATGTGAATTGGGTTATCAATAATCTCCACTGATCCCATAGGTCGAAGTTCAATTCTTTGCATTAACCTGTCTCCTTTATCTTTCTGTTCCCTAATTGACTGATCCATCACACTCTTTTCTCCCTGGACCCACGGATATGCCATCTTGCAATAATGAAGTTCCAAAATAGAAATTTTATCTGGTGACAAACCTAATCATGAGATTAACCGTTAGTATCAATATTATATTTTTAACAAATGCAAATGCATGTATGCAATGTTATGAATGTCGCGCACAGTTAAAATTGAATAAACCATATAGACGTTAGATACAAAATCACACTTTTGTTCGATCAACTGGGACCAACTTCCGTTATTTACAGAATATATACAAAGGTGGCGTCACTAGCCACTCTATCCCAGGCATCTTCCCCATTACTATAATAAATGGAAAAGGCATCAAGACCACATGCTCCTTTCTACGGAGGGCCTCGGGGCAAAAAAAATTCCGAAAATGTCGACCTTCCTTCCAACACGTCGACCTTCTGACGGCTTCTTATCTTCTCACTGATGTGGGAGCGCTGGCTCCGGGAGAAGCACCTCATCGATGAAAGCTTGTTCGATTAAATAGGCATGAGCTGTTGCCACTCGCCTGAGGGCATAGTTATTTTGTTCTATTAAGTTGTTGGCCATGGTGAGTGTTGGCAAGTAACACTCCTTGATTCTCCCGTCATATTGATAACCTTCTGGGGTCATGAGCGCCACTGGAACCTGTTGGGGTAAGAGGTGGTTCAGATAGCGAAGTTTTTCTTTCAGATGTACCCAATATCCGGGCACCCTAGATGGTTCGATCGTCGGGTTCTCATTTGAACTTCCTTCCAATGTGGCCCATGGGGTCTCCATCAGTTCAAACCCCTCTTCCGCAACCCGAATTTCTCTGTTCATATGGAGTGCAATGGCCATATAGTTCAGAGTCCTTGGCTCCACTACGAGCCCAAACCATCCGCCGATTTGGGCATGTTCGAGGAGCAGTCTCCCAAAGATACTGATGTTGTCTGGAAAGAGAATCCATTGTTGGATACATCGTCTCAATGTGGGTTTATGAATGATGAACCCTATGTGATTCAGACGCACCATATGCCTCAGCATACAATAAACTTCCTTCGACATATCTTGATACTCATTTAATGGTATATAGAACAAATTCATGCACATGAGCCCCGGATACCAGTTGAGGTGCTTCAACGGAGCATCGTAGTATCCATGGGTACTGATTAGTGCCCGTTTTGATCTCTCAACAAAGGACTCCGAGTACCCTTTGAGAGTCCTTAACATGATGTCCATCGCGATCTCCACCGGCAGCCTCTTCATGTTGGCGATCATTGGATCTGCCCAGGCGGGTCCGGGTAGGAAGTTGGGGATGATAGCTATGTCGAAATCGGCTAGGTTTCTCGCCATTTGATCCAATCTAACATCATACATAGTAGATTCCAAGTTAACTGTGCGCGATAATCATAACGTGAGAATGCATGATGATGGTGATGCATGCGTGTTATGATCATTGTAGATTCCTTTAATTGTTTTGAGGAAATCGTTTTTCACTTATAATGAGAAAGAAATAGACCCATGTTATAGTACATTTAAATAACGACAAGACAAAAAAGAGCAATAAACATTTAGCATTTAGGGAAAAAAAACGGGCAATAAATATGTAACACTTGTATCAATAATGACAAACTAGTTAGGTAGCCCTAGGGATTTTTGGCAGCATAACGTCGTGTTTTTGGGTAGGCTCTGGGATTAAGTTGCGGCTTGGGCCGTTTCTAGGCAAACTATATGCTGGATAGGGATCTTAAGGAATTTGGCTCCCAAGTTGTACCATACTATCACCCTTTCGAGCTTTAGCATGATACCCCAAATCAACCTCGGATTTGAGTTCAACCTGGTTGGGAAGTTTTCGTATTTCCCCTACTATTGTAGGAGTCACACTACTTCCTTCCGTTTTGCTATAAGGATTGCTCGGGCATAGAGCTTTATGGATGTATGCAAAAATTGAAATACATAGCAAATTTAAAGCGCAAATTGATGTATAAACACGTAACACCCATTATAATAAAGTAAGAAAAAAAACTTATCGACGATTAATGTAGTTTGACTCTAGTTCCCCAGCGGAGTCGCCACTGTCGCAACCGCCCTCGAAAAACCTGAGCTATCGCCCGAGGTTCGGTTTGGAGTCGCCATCGATCATATTTTGGGGTGGGTCGAACACCCTCTTCCGGTTTTAATTTTTATTAAAACCAGAATTCTGGTCTGCGAATTTTAGATTTTTGGATTCGGGAGTACGGTTACGTGTGAGGAAGTGTATTCACACCCCACAACGCCCAAAGTTGGTACTACTTAAATCGATAAGTTTTAAAAGTTGGGTGTATTATAATTTGTGCCTTATCACATATTTAATTAATTGACTTGATTAATTACATGTTTGTTATTAATAGTTAATTATATATAATTCTAAAAATTAAAGAAAGAATTTTTAGGTTGGTTGGACTCGAACCTATCGGTTGCCTACGTACCCGGGTTAACCGGGATCAAAGTCCACGTAGTTCGAATAAAGCTTAGATGCTTTAAGAAGTGTTTTTAACCTCGTTCCTCCGAAAGTAATTTTCGTATTATAATTTAATGCAACTTAAATTATATTTTGCATGGGTTTTAATATTTATGAGGTAATTCGACGTATTGGACAGAAAAAAACGAGATAAAATTAATCCGAATCTTAACATTTCGTATTAAGGATATTAAGTAATAAAATTAAATGAGATTATTGGATTGTTGCAAGATGGGCCAGTAGCCTAACTGGCTGAGGTGCCATTCACATGTTTGTTTCGACCCGAGAACGCTGGTTCGAAACTCACAACAAGCCCCTTTTTAAAAAAAAACTGATTCTCGTTTTGGTTCAGCTGAGGGGGAAGGGTAGTTTGGTAAAAGGCCGAAAACGCGGTGGCATGGACGGTAATTTCTACGAAACCCTAGGGGCAAAATCGATATTTACCGACGAGTATAAAATCATCTCTTGAGAAAAAAAAACAAAACCCTAATCGCATGCTAAGGCCAGCGGCGGCCGCCCTCTTCCTCTCTCTCCTGTTCTCTCGATTCTTCCACTTCTCTCTTCCTCTTCCTCTTCCAGAAGCAAACCAAACCTAGCCGCCTCTCTACACTTCAACTCATCTCCTCTCTCCTCCCACCATAGACCGAAACCCTAGCCAACAACTAACATCGCCGCCGCCATCACTCTCTCCCCCCTATCTCTCGGCTCTTCCTCCCTCTTCTTCACTCACCTCTACCGAGAGATCAAAGACCTAAACTAAACCCGACTCAAACCGCCGCCAACCTCTCATCCTCTCGTCTCTCTTCTCTGCTCTCCCAGGAGAAACTAAAAAGCCCTAGCTCTCTTCTTACTTCCTCCGCCTTCTCTGAGACGAGAGGAAACGAGAGGAAACTCTCCCTCTGAACGGCGACGACATGTGGCGGCGGCGGAGACGAAATGACAAACACCACCGGCGACAACGACGGTGACGAGAGGGGAGTTCGAAGGTTCGCCCTTTTTATTTTTGCATGTTCGATTTTATATTCGGTTTTAGGGTTTTGAAGTTCTGATTCTTATTTTCTTGTTTTTCTTCGGAGATCTACTCTAAACCGAGGGGAGGCTCTTGATTCTGGTTATAGACACGGCGGTGACGAGGGAGGTCTTACCCTAAGGTAAGATTAACGAACAACGCATATCTACTTTTATTTGATTTAGGGACTAAAATCGAGGTTTGATCTGTTTTATTTTTTGTTGTGATTTTTCTGGTTTTTTTTGGTTCCTGCCGAGGTGAGGAAGGGAAAGACGGCGATCGCCGGCGCCGGTGGCATGGATTACACCCAAGCCGACGGCGTAAGCTTTAAGTAGGTTCTGCTCCTTTCGTGTTTTTGGTTATTTTGGTTCTTTTTACTTGGGGTTCTAACCCTGACTTTTCTTATTTTTGCAGATTTAGGGTGAAAAAAAAACCTACCAGGTGAAATCTCGCCAAACTTTTGCTTTAACACATGATTTAGCAAAAAAACAGATTTTGGTGCGATATTATTATAAGAACCAGAATAGGTTTAGCAAGAGTTAACTCATGCTAAACTTGTTATTAAAGCCTAAATGATGAGTTATAGATAAAATCATGAGTTTAAGATAGAGGGGGAGCCCTCAAACAAAAACAAGGTATTTTAAAATACCTTTCCAGAATTGTTTTTGCTTGTGTGGTGTCAAGTTGTTGTTTCTGGTTGTTTCTGGTTGTTTCTTAGTTAATGGTGCTTAATAAAAAACGAGACCTTTGGGATTGACAAATATTTAAACTACCTAAACAATGACTAGCAAGTTTAGTGAGATAGAGTATTTTATGGTGTCATGTTTAAATATATTAGTAGTGCATGAACTAAACAACAAAGGTTGGTTCCAACAGCCACATATTTTGAGTTTACTGCTTTTTTATCTTTGACTGAAAAGCTTAGATGCTTCTGATATGAGTCTCTTTAATTACTATATTTGGAGAACATAAACAGATAGCAGCAGAAAGTAAACAAACAGCTTAGGAAAGCAATCATAATAAACGTAGGAAGCAGAAAAAAAAGCTTAGGAAGTAAAGAAACATAAACATTGAAAGCATAGAAAGAAAAAGAAAAGCTTAGAAAGTAAAGAAACATAAACATAGAAAGCATAGAAAGTACTGAAGCTTAGCAAGTAACAAACGTAGAAACTGTTTATACATATATCTGTGTTTTTTTGAGTATGGGGTGAAGTGGTGATGATGATGTTTTTAAGTTCTGAGAAAAACCTACCCTTGCTTTGTGATTGAGATGTGGTGGTTGTTTGTTTGTTTCCTTCTTTGGCCTCTACTGGTCCTGTTCAGTCGCTTTCTCCTTATTCCCTTTTTCTTGGAAGTGTGTTGTGAGAACAGAAAGGTATAAGTGGAAGATTGCTCTTTTGACTCTTGTAAGCTTGCTGTTTTTACCCTAAGATCTGGGTATGATCTTGGGGGAAAGTTGGGGGAAAGTGGGTGGCTTTTTTTTAGGTGCTCTCTTTACTGCTCTTTTACTTTTGGGATCTGGATGAGGATGAGAATATGAATCTGTTTCTTTACTTTTGGGAAGAGGATGAGGATGAGAATATGAATCTCTGTCCCTTTACCGCTGCCCAGGCAGGTTGTATTTATATATGGCAAATCACTGTAACATAGGGTGTAGACTCCCTCTCTGCTTAATTTCCATTGGTGGAGGACTGTAGCTACAGTAACCGACTTGGTTCAGGCCGAACCGGGGTTCGAGTCAAACGGGCAAACCGGTCCGGGTTGGATACTGATCTGACCGGGTCGATCCGTTGACCGGACCTTGACCAAATTAAAGGGTCTGACTGGGTTTGACCAATCTGAATGGGCCTGGCTGGGGTTGACCAATCTGAATGGGCCTGGCTGGGTTTGAGTTAGACTTGGTTGGGTTCTGACCCAAATTAAATAATTTAATTATCTTTAATTATTTATTTATTTTATTTTTGCATGCCTATTTTTTAGATTTCTAGGGCCCAAAATGATGACCTGAGACAACCAAATCCAAAGAGGATGGTTCTCAAATTCTGATTTCGCCCGAAGTCTTAAAACGAAAGAAAAGTTTTCAAAAACAACGGCCTTGTTATATTCTATTTATCTTTCTATTATTGTAATTAGTTATGATGTAATTATTATGATGTTTGTGATTATGCGATGTTGTACATTAATTTCAATTGTTGTAATGGTTATGTATATCTATCATAGATGTAAATTATTATTAATAGAATAATACTATTTCACTATTTGGTTTGTCATTTGTCAAGCGATACTTCAACATGTTACTCCAAATTCGAAAGCCCAACGTCCAACAACCTCAAACTAATCAAAGTGATCTCATACCAAGAATAGCACTAAAATAAGGCAGTTGATTTATGAACTTTATCCCATCAATTGGCATAGAAACCGAGAAGATGCGATTTCTGAAACTTGCTATTGCTAATTTCAAATGCCCAAATTACATACTCTCATATTTTATACTAAATATTTCGAGAATATTTAAATGTTCATTCGAAAATTCGCAATTGTCCATCTTAAATGGGTTAAATTCTTCGTAAATTAGGATATTTTAGCCCGGACAAAATGAGGTGTCTACAATAGGCACCAGTGTAGTTGTGGATTTGTAGAAGGATAATTGGCTTCAAGGTGGACCCATCCTTCCTCGACTCCATAACACTCCCAATTCTACTTATTTTATTTTAAAAGTATCACATCTCATCACTTCAGGTGGAGAATAGAACTTTCAACTCATACCAACGGCCTTACCCTACTCTCATCCTTTCTAACCAGAGTGATAGATTGATCTGGAATCACTCAAGTGCATGACTCTATACTCCTAGCTTAGCTTATTAGAGCCTTTATGATACTGCATACCCAACTTCGAAAGCTCACCCGCATTGGCGATGGGTTTGGCATCTACAAATTTCTCAAAGAATGCGGTTATTTCTTTGGTTGGTTATCTATGATTGCATTTCCATAAGGTTTATGTTGTCTAATTGAATAATCCAGGTGAGTGCCGGCTACCCACTCTGTAACCAAGATATAGAATCTACTCTTCACGCCCTTCATGACGGTTGGAGAGTGAAGACACAATGGTTAGACATTTTGCGTTTTCTAAAGAAGATTTTTTCGTGTTAGGTCTCATGGAATGGATAGAGATAAATGTTTTTCATTATGGTGAAATGAGTTGAATGGGATGAAATGGAATTTATGGGTTCTGGTAGTTATGTGGCTACACTGGTGAAGAGGATGTCTAGGGGAAAGTGGGCTTTTGGCACAAGGCTCATGGATATGCATTGGAGCTTCACCATCTAGCAAAGTCAGAGACTACATCTCCATTGGCGAGGCTAATCGAATGGACCGCCCCAAGGGACATAAGAGTAAAACCTAATGTTGATGGAAGTCGATTCAGCTCTCTGCCGTCTACTGGAATTGGCATAGTGTTGCAAGATTCTCAAGGAAGATGGATGGCTAGTTTTTTTAAATTATATTGGTAGTTGTGATATCTTAATAGTGAAACTCTATGTTATACGAGATGGCCTCTCGTTAGCTTGATGTTGAATCGGACTCTCAAGTCACTGGGAAATCGCCGGAATCGACAAAGCAAGAATACGAAAGCGAGAATCGAAAACACGACACACGATTTACGTGGTTCACTAACACGATGTGTGTTAGCTACGTCCACGGGCGAGAGAGAGCCAGTTTCACTATATAGAAGAGATTACAGATTACAGAGGAGTATGAGAAGTATTTATAGTACTTCTCCATGTGGGTCTAAACCTAATCCAATCTAGCAAAGGAAACGTTTACAAACCAGACCCAGAACCCGAACCCAAATAACATTGAGCCCATACACCGTGGGTCGGGGGCGTTGCCCCTGGACCCCACTCGCTGATCGGGCAGCGAGACCCCCGATTACCAGTCGTAGCGGCTGATAGTCCGATTCAAGTCATATCAACAAATATCCACCTTGACTTGAATCCTCTTCCTCTGAAATCTCTGATGTACTCTGCTCCTTCTCTCTCTCTCCCGCCATCAATGCCCCGTAGGGCGGAGTCACCCACTCAAGACATTCAGCAAGTCCAAGCAGTGTTGGAACTTGCCATGTGGAACCGGCTTCGTGAACATATCAGCAGGATTATCCGCGGTGCCAACCTTCTTCACCTTAATCCTCTTCTCTGTCCTCAAGAAATGATACCTCACATCGATGTGCTTAGTCCTCTCATGGTGTACTTGATCCTTGGCCAAGCATATTGCACTCAAACTGTCGCAATACACCACTGCCTGATCATGATGTAGACCCAGATCACCAACTAGTCCCTTCAACCATATTCCCTCCTTAGCAGCTTCTGTCAACGCCATATACTCTGCCTCAGTAGTCGACAATGTTACCGCCGACTGCAGAGTTGCCTTCCAGCTCACTACAGAACTCCCAAGAGTGAATACATAACCGGTCATCGATCTCCTCGTGTCAACATCTCCATCATAGTCTGAGTCAGAATACCCAGACACCAAGCACTCTGCATCACTTCCGAAGCTAATCCCCACATCAGGTGTACCCTTAAGGTACCGGATGATCCTCTTCACAGCCTGCCAATGCTCCTTTCCAGGTTGTATCATAAACCTGCTTGACAACACTACATCAAGCTACCTACTGCACTAGCATATGGGACTCTCGACATGTACTCCTTCTCAGCCTCTGAGTGCGGTGCATAAGCTGAGGATAGATGAACATTTGAAGCACTAGGAGTATTTAAGGGCTTTGCTGAAGACATGCCAAACCTCGATAGTATCTTCTGGATGTAGCTCTTCTGTGACAAGAAAAGCTTATTCTTCGACCTGTCCCTGTAAATCTCCATACCCAAGATCTTTTGAGCAGCTCCCAAATCCTTCATCTCAAACTCAGCACTGAGAAGCCCCTTTAACTTCTGGATATCAGACTTTTACCTCGCAGCTATGAGCATATCATCCACATACAGAACTAGATATATCATCGAACCATCCTCTGCCTTGCTGTGATATACACAACAATCATATGGACTTCTGTTGTAGCCCAGCTCAAGCATGTAACTGTCAAATCTCTTGTACCACTGCCTCGAAGATTGCTTAAGTCCATACAAGGACTTCTTCAGCTTACAAACATAGTCTTCTTTTCCCGGAACCTCGAATCCTTCTGGCTGAGTCATGTAAATTTCTTCCTCCAACTCTCCATGTAGGAAAGCAGTCTTCACGTCTAGCTGTTCGAGCTCCAAGTCATAATGTGCCACTATTGCTAGTAGCACTCTGATCGAAGTATGTCTGACCACTGGTGAGAAAATCTCATTATAGTCAATTCCTTCCCTCTGCGAGAAGCCTCGTGCAACCACCCGAGCTTTAAATTTCATGCCCTCTTTAGAAGTGATTCCTTCTTTCTTCTTGTAGATCCACTTGTTTGTAACAATCTTCCTTCCCTGTGGTCGTTTGACTAGCTCCCAAGTCTGATTCCTGTCATGGGATTCCATCTCATCTCCCATTGCGGCAAGCCACTGATCAGCTTCACCACCTGAAACTGCTTCTCTATAGGACTGTGGCTCTCCTGCATCCACTTCATCAGCAACCTGAAATGAATATGCCACCATGTCCTCGAAGCCATACCTCTGTGGAGGTACTCGTGCAGTCGCTCTCTTCGGTCTACCGGAAGCAATAGACTGTTGAGCTCGTGCACTGGACTCTGAACTTTCTGGCTCTGCAGAGACATCCTCATCATGTTGATCTTCTCCACCTTGGTGCTCAAACTCACTCTCTTTGAGAGTTTGCAGCTCCACCTGCTTATCAACATTCCTGCTACCTTCAACAACAGTAACCTTCAACATGGGGTTAAACATAGACTTCTCATCAAATGCCACATTTCTACTGAGTATAACTCGATGCTCAGAAGGTGACCAGACTCGAAATCCCTTAACTCCATCTCCGTAACCCACAAATACACCCTTCTTTGCCCTTGGGTTCAGTTTACCCTCATCCACGTGATAATAAACAGGACACCCAAAAACTTTCAGTGAAGAGTAATCAGCAGGCTTACCATACCACACCTCATAAGGAGTCTTCAACTCGATACCTGTGTGAGGTCCACGGTTGATCAGGAAGCACGCCATGTTTACTGCTTCTGCCCAGAATCTTCTCTCTAGTCCAGCATTAGAGAGCATGCATCGTGCTCTCTCCAACAATGTCTGGTTCATCCTTTCTGCAACGCCATTCTGCTGGGGTGTATCTCTCACGGTCCGATGACGGTCAATCCCTTCATCCTTGCAGAATTCGTTGAACTTAGAATTACAGAACTCCAGACCATTGTCCGTTCGCAACTTCTTGATCTTCTTACCGGTCTGATTCTCCACCAATGTCTTCCATTGCTTGAACTTCGTGAAAGCCTCACTTTTCTGCTTCATCGTGAAAATCCAAGTAAATCTCGAATAATCATCAATAATAGACAGAAAATACCTGCTGCCTCCAATGGATTCAACTCGTGAAGGACCCCAACAGTCGGAGTGGAGGTAATCCAGTATCCCCTTCGTCCGGTGGATACCCTTCTTGGGAAACTTGTTGCGATGTAGCTTCCCAAACACACAATGCTCACAGAATTCCAAATTCTGCACCTTGTGCCCGCAAAGAAGATCCCTCTTCGATAGAACTTGCATCCCCCGTTCACTCATATGCCCCAATCTCATGTGCCAGAGAGTGGTCATATCTTCCTGATGAACCTGAGACGATGCAACTGCAGCAGAACCAGACAACACAGACCCTTGTAATGCATACAAGGTCCCACGCTTCACACCCTTCAGCACCTTCCTTGAACCTTTGCAGACATACACAACTCCACCTTTTCCTTTGAAGCTGAAACCCTTGTTGTCGAGTAGACTCAAGGATATCAGGTTCTTTGTCATTCGTGGAACATGCCTGACATCATTCACGGTACAGAACGAACCATCATGTGTCCGAACCTTTATGGACCCGATTCCAACAACCTTGCAGACAGCTCCATTTGCCATGACCACGTTACCACCATCTACCTACTCGTAGGTTGTGAAGAAATCCTTGTTCGGAGACATATGGTATGAGGCTGCAGTATCCAGAAACCACACATCACCACGATGTGCCTTCTCATCTACAGCCAAGGCGAGATCGTCTTCAGAACTGTTGTCCACTTCTGTCACGACAACTGAACCTTGTTTCTTCTGTTGCCCTCTTCTCTTGGGACAGTTGTACTTTCAATGCCCCACTTCCTTACAGTTGTGACAAGCATCACCTGGCTGTGGACCGGAACCCTTGGAATTCTTGCTCGAATTCCCTTTACCAGATTTCTTCTTTCCCTTTCCACCTGTAACAGCCAAACCCGATGCCTCACCACCTGTACCAGATCCGGACGCCTTATGTCTGATCTCTCTCGTATGAAGAGCAGACCTGACATCCTCCAACGACACGCTTTCTTTACCGGCAATAAAAGAATCAACGAAATTCTCATATGAACTCGGCAAAGAAACCAGCAGGATTAGGGCAGCATCCTCGTCATCAACTTGTACATCTATATTACGCAGATCCAGCAAAATAGAGTTAAGTTGTTTGAGATGTTCCCTCAAAGGCGTACCTTCTTGCATCCTCAAGCTGAACAACCGTTGCTTGAGATGCAGCTTGTTGGTTAGAGACTTCGTCATATACAGACTCTCCAGTTTCAACCACAAGCCCGGAGCAGTCTTCTCAGCAGCAACTTCAATGATGACGTCATCAGACAACGATAGCATGATGGTCGAGTGGGCCTTCTCCTCCAGGGTATTCCACTCATCGTCATCGACCGCTGCCTTCTTCTGTTTCGCAGACAGCGGCCCCCACAGCCCTTGCTGTTTTAATAAAGCCTGCATCTTGATCTGCCATATAACGAAGTTGTTCTTCCCTGTGAACTTTTCGATCTTCATGTTCACCGACGTCATTCTTCTGAATCGAAAACCCTAGCCTGATTTCCAACCGCGGCTCTGATACCACTTGTAATAAACGCGCTGCTACGGATCGGGAATTCGCCGGAATCGACAAAGCAAGAATACGAAAGCGAGAATCGAAAATACGACACGTGATTTACGTGGTTCACTAACACGATGTGTGTTAGCTACGTCCACGGGCGGGAGAGAGCCAGTTTCACTATATCGAGGAGATTACAGATTATAGAGGAGTATGAGAAGTATTTATAGTACTTCTCCATGTGGGTCTAAACCTAATCCAATCTAGCAAAGAAAACGGTTACAGACCAGGCCCAGAACCCGAACCCAAATAACATTGAGCCCATACACCGTGGGCCGGGGGCATTGCCCCTGGACCCCACTCGCTGACCGGGCAGCGAGACCCCCGATTACCAGTCGTAGCGGCTGATAGTCCGATTCAAGTCACATCAACACTCGTTAATACTAGGTAACACCATTTTCATCTACTTGTAGTGTTGATTTAGGACTGTCGACAACTTCGTAACAAAAACTGGAGTTGCTCCGTTACACATATTCATAGAGAGACAAACTCGGTGGCGGATGCTCTCGCCAAAGCTGTCCATCTGGCCACCTCAGGTGAAATTCTCCATCCCAGTCCACCGGCCTTTGTCTTGACATTTTTGGAGGGTGACCGAACTGGCAGGGGCGGAGCCAGGATCCAGAGATCGGGGGGCCAAACTTTTTTTATAGTATCCGTCAAAATTTTCTAAGAAGATAAATAATAATAATTAATAAATAATAATTCATTCATTATAGAAACCCAACAGTTTTAACCCAAGTAATATTTTAGATAATTAAAAGATATAAACATATGCTATAAACTCAAATTTTATGTATAGTCTTTTGAAAATAAATAGTAAATGACCAGCATACTTCATCTTTAATTATTTGGTTTGAACTTTAAAATCAGAAAATATATGAAGATGAAGTACAAAAGTTAAGTAATTAGTTCAAATTTTAAGAAAAAATTAAAAGAAAATTCATTCATTATAGAAACCCAACAGTATTTTAGAAACCCAAGTAATATTTTAGATAATTAAAAGATATAAACATATGCTATAAACTCAAATTTTATGTAATAGTCTGTTGAAAATAAATAGTAAATGACCAGCATACTTCATCTTTAATTATCTGGTCTGAACTTTAAAATTAGAAAATATATGAAGATGAAGTACAAAAGTTAAGTCATTAGTTCAAATTTTAAGCAAAAATTAAACGAAAAAGAGAAAATCTACAAAAATATGGTCTTGCCAGGGATTGAACCTAGGTACCTGAAAGATACTAAAACCTGCTTTCCGCTGGACTAGAGGTAGGCTAAGTTTATCATTTTTGTGCGGAACGATAATTATATAATAGCTAATTTCTTCAGAATTTCCAAAATTCTCGATATTTTTACACGCCATCTTCAGAATTCTGGGGGGGCGAGGAACAAGGTAGCTCCGCCCCTGCGAACTGGAGTTCAATACTCTTGTTTAATTTAGCCTTACTTCTTTTACATTTTACTGTCTGTTTTTTACTTTCATGTTAACAAACAAAATTCCATAAATGGAATTGAACCAAATCTTTACAATTCTTGTGGTTGGCGCATACTAGATTAGAGATCACCCCACCCCATAACTTTTTCCTCATTAGAACATATATAGTGTCAGCCTATGCAAAGAATAAGGGATCAAGAGATTTGACGACCCATCAACAATAATATTACACATGAAAAATTATTAACAACAGCTGCAAGTTTGCAACCAAATGAATATTTACAAGTGCTACCGAAAGTCACATCCCCCCTTTAATTGTGACGCAATTAGATCTCCGACGTTGTTGGGCGAGTTCCAAAGATGGAATCTTTTCGTCGCCCCCAATTGTTAGCAATCCTCAGATACAAGTGGAGATGTGGTACTCCTTAAGGGTCCTTTCGTCCATAATCCCTTTGTAAAGCATCTGCCTGTTGACAGGCATTGCTCCCAGTAGGTCCCCATCGTCGTCATAATCATCACTATCTTCATAATTCTCAGAAACGGGGGAAAACTCCATTACTTCTTCTGCAAATCGAACCCTCTTTCCCTGCTTACGATGGTGTTTATGCTTATGGTGATGGATTCTTCTTCTTCTTCCCCCTGTCATCAAATCTCGGAACTTGAAATTAATCGAATTGGGATTCTGAGATGAAAAATGAAATTGCATGAAGCAGGGGAAAAAAAGGAGGAAAAGCAGAGGAGGCAAGGGAATAATACAAACCCAGTTCAACTTCGATCTTGTCCATGAAATTGGAAATGAGGCGCTTGTGGAGCTGGGTAGAAATCAGAGCAACGCTTCCTGAGACGGCAAAGGCAGCCATCAGACCAACTCCCATCGAATTCTCCATTTTCGAACTCTCTTTTTCTTCTCCTTCTTCTTCCCTCTCCGCTGATGATTTGTTTATGGTGATTTGATTAAATGTCCATACACCAATATTGGAAGAATGGAAAGATGTCCGGATGGGAAGAAGGAGGCATTCCAGACACCTTCGTGAAAAAACGTGCAAAGATAGTAACGGGAACCCACTCCTGGGAAATGAACGAGTTGAAGGGATTTTCCTTTGTTTCTTGAGGTGGGGTTTTAAGATGATAATAACAACAAAAAAACTGCTTCGTGCATAATTTTATATTATACCTTTTGTTGGATCATTCCTATTATGAAACCTTGGAGAGTCTAATTTGAACAGCTTTTGACTATATATACGAATTATCTTGTTTTGTGTTTTCTGTATCTGGAAGTAGTGACTATAAATTCCTGAGGATAGCATTGAGGAGCCAGGTCTTGTATATAGCACCTCCTAAAATTAAAAGATTTGGGTGTTTTTTTTTTCTTTTCTTCGGTTGCAAGGGAAAGCCTTGATCTGTTTTTCTGTGTGTTTGGGTTTAGGTTAATTTTTAGCGAACTCAACCATGGACATTATGGCATGAAAATTTGAAGGACGAAAGACCTGACGTCTTGAGTAAGGATATCATCCCTCTGCTTGCCCTTGACTTGACTGCCAGTCATCCTAAAAAGAATTCAAATTCAAGCATCCGTGCAGCTACTAGTAGGATCAATCAATTGTCGAAAATTGGGATACTGATTACTGGATGTGATGGATGGGGTGTTCGTCACTTCTAATCTCACTGTTGCAGAGACGAAAACAATTATGCCTTTCAATTGGGATTTCAAAAGGGTTGAGGTAGATAACTCAGATCTGTTCCATTTCATACGATTGTTTTGGTACACACAAACAATACAATACAAGCCAAGATCCACAATCCAACAACAAAATTGAACACTACCAGATCGATAAATCCCCTCACTCCACCTCAGCCCTCAAAAGCCATGCCGAGAGAACAACACAACAGACAGAGTAGAAAGAAAGCAGAGAACTGGACTATCTAAAAAAATCCATCTCCGATGAATTGTTACAGAGAAACGGCTGCATCACCGGAACCAACGACACGGAGGAAACGATAGCAAAAGAAGCTGACTGTACTCATCCGACCGACGATTGCGTCAGGGAGCGACGTACAAGACTGGACTAAGGAGGAGATGGAGAAGCATGAAGCAGGCGCACGAGAAGGACAGGAACACCACCCCGTACACCATCCGTAGAGCCATTTCCCCTCCCTAAATTCAGCAAATCGAACCCGTCGTCCGCTCCGATCTGCTTCGGATCTAAGGTTCCAAGATAGCTGGAGGGGGAAGGTAGAGAGCAGCAGATGGGCTGTAGGAAAAACGAGACGGCGGTGATTTGGGATTTGAGAGATTGGGACTGGGAGTTTGAAATCGTGATGAATGAAGGGAGCGAGGTACTCATTAAAGAAGAAGAAAAGTGAACAATTGGATAAGGACGGTGCCTCCCACCTTTCGCGTAACCACCAAGATTTGAATCTCTTCTCATTCTTTCAAAGTTTGGAACAAATTAAAAATATTTTTATTATTATTTTCTTATATAATTTACTTATTTGTTATATATTAATTGATGGGTAATATCTATTTTTTATCCAAATTTTTTTTAAAAATTATTTTATAGTATCCAAACATATTAAAATATTTTAGTTGTGAACTTTAGTGGGATTGAGTAACTTTATTGAGACCGCCCAGACTGTTATCTTTAGTCTATGGTGGCGACATGTCATGGTCTCTGAGACCTCCCCATTCCACATTCTCCAATGCATCCGTTTACTTTGGAGAATCTGGAAGTCTATAAATAAAGTGACCTTCGATTTTTACCAACCTCATGTCCGTTCCCTAGCCAGTCAGTTCTACAACCAGGTCCTCGAAGTCTCCAATCTTCTCCTTCCTCCTCCACCCCGCAGCTCTCTACCCCAAACCTTCCTGCCTCCTCTTGGGTCCCACCGCCAGAAGACTTTTTGAAGATCAACTTCGACGCTGCTGTTTGTGCCACCGGGTGTTCGTCTGGGCTTATTATCCGTGGGTCAGACGGGCATGTGGTGTTGACGTTCGGGGTGTAGCATCCAGGAATAGTCAATCCTTACCTGGCAGAGCTTCTAGCATTTAGAGACGCTATCTCCATCGTAGCTTCAAGATCCTTGACCCGCGTGATAGTCGAAGGTGATTTCGAAGTGGTTGTCAATCAAGTCCGTCAAGGCGTCATAGAAGAATCGATTGGTGGTCCGGTGTTACGAGAGTGTCATCAGATCCTTAACTCTTTGTCTGTCTGTATAGAGTCTAGGGCGGTACCTAGATCCGCCAATAGTGCTGCCCATAGAGTGGCGCGTAAAGCACTGCTTTTGTCTCGTTTAGAGCTAGAATCTTTTGATTTTTTTTGGGCGGCTTCTTTAGAGTCTTTTAGGGGTCCTGGATAGAATTGTAAGTTTAACTATTATCCTTCATTGATATTAGGGATGGCAATCAAACCCATGGCCGCGGGTACCCGACCGCCCCATACCCAGTCAACGCGGGGAATCCCCGCTTTGACCGGGTATGGGGCGGGTATGGGTAAAACCCGCAAAAGGTTTGATGGGTATGGGGCGGGTATGGTTTTAGCCTCCCCCGCCCCATACCCATACCCATACCCGCCCCACCAAGAGAATTTCTTCACATATCAAAAAATACGTGGATTAAATTGTAATCTATCAATGATGATGATGATAACTCGAGAAAATAAATAGTAGAAATGCAATTGAGTAACCACCTTAATCAAAACCTAATTCATTTCCCTCAATTCTCCTTCCACTCTTTCACTTTCCCCCTTGTCAACAAAATTATGTTAGTTAATTATTACTTAGTAAATGTATCAAGAGTTAGAGCATAATAATTTAAAAAATATTATAGTCTATATTATGTATTAATGGATGTTTTAGGATCATATTCTTTGAATCGTATTTAGAAAATGACCGTGTTTTGTTGACTTCGTGATATAATAGGTTTGTTTATGGTTATAATTAAAACTTTTCTTGTAAGTTTTAGGTATAATAATGTTGGATGTACGGGGATGGGTATTACCCATGGGTACCCGAAACCCACGGGTATGGGGATGGGTTTGCAAAACATTCCCCCGCATGGGTATGGGGCGGATATGGATTTGGGTATTTGAAGATGGGGATGGGATGGTTTAGGCAAACCCGCCCCATTGCCATCCCTAATTGATATCATTCAGAAATAAAAAAAACATATTAAAATGTTATTAATTAGTTAAATGTCAATTTTCAATTAACAATTTTTTTTAGTAATATTGACTTTGCAACACGATATTAATTTGGAAGGAACACATAAAAGTTAACATTTATGTCTTCTTATATTTATTTATCCGCGGATTAAGAGGTCATCGGTTCGAATCTTATTGGACTCTTTTATGTTTATCATTTTTTCCCCTTTACCGGCAGTTAGAACTTTGAATAACTCATCAAAAATTGGTCGGCGGGGAGACACCGGATATGCTGACACGCAGCACACACGGTTAAAGTGACGTCGTTCCACTACAAACAGAAAAGCCCAGCTCTTCTTCTTGTAGCGCTACCACTCAAATCTTTCCACATATGGAAAGTTGTTCGGTCCGTTTTGGTAAACAAATTCCACCGCACCACACCACAAGGCACAAGCAAAAACAAAATAAACCTTGCAATTAATTGATTAATTACATGAAAACAATATATATAAATATAATTTCCGAATCACAGTAGTTAATCGTCTACCACAACTGCACAACAACTACTCTCCACAACTGGAAATAAAGTAACCAAAAGTTGAAATTTAAAATGGTTTCATCGTGACCGCTGCAGAGACATTGCCAGTTGACCGGGCTTCCGCCGACCTGCCCCCAGCGGCGGCAACGTTCTGCTTGAGCTCATCTCTTGCCACCACGTCATCTGCAAAACGCACCCGTTTACCCGTCTTGGGTTTGGGTCTGGGAGGGGGAGGGGAAGGGGAAGGGAGCAGATGGAATTGGAGCTGAGACATGAAATCGTTGACGAGACGGTGGTGTAGTTGACAAGAAATCAGTGCTACGCTACCGCCTGAGACTGCCACCGCCGCCACGTAACCAGCTCCTTTCACCCACCACCAACTCATCATCATCATCGCACGCTTATAAATGGAAATGGAACTGCATGCGAAAGCTGAGTCCAATTAGGAAGAAAGCAAATTAGTAGTTTTGGTTTCTATTCTGGCAGTTGGAAGAGAGAGAAAGCGAAAGAGAGAGTGATGAGATGACAAGGGAGCAGCCCGCCCAGCCAGGTGTCATAAATGTCCAACGGACGGTTTCTCCAAAGACCCACCCACCGAAGAGGAAAAAGAAAACACCCAACAACTCCACACCCTTTTTCCTCTCATAAAAGATCTGCACTGAATTCTTTCTGGGCTATGACGATTGATGATCGAGTTAAGGGCTAGTAAGCAGAGTAATTAGTGGAAACACAAGCCCACTGTCGACTACCCTTTGCAGGAGAGGAGATGAAAGAAGAAGGGTAAAGCAGGATACTATCTAATCTATCTAATCTGTGAATGGAGTTTTGACTTTTGAGTTGAATAGCAAAACAGTTTCCACGTACATCAAGGACAACACAATATCAGATCACTACTAACGTGAAAGCAACGGCAAGATAATTGGAAGGCATAGCAGCAGCAGCAGCATTATATTAATCAGGTAATGTAACCCATCAATCATCATCCTTGGCTGTGTACGTACTTTGTGATGGATGGAAATGAGATGACCCTATTACAATAAACAATCGCAACACTAGTAGGTTGGGCTGCTTATTTCCAGTAAACCAAACTTTTTCCTTTCTTTTTCCCTGGATGTTACAGAGAGAGAGGAAGAGAGAGATCTAAAAGATCCAGGTAGAGTCATCTTTAGAAGCTGCTGATACTTCCAACCATGTCTGGTGCACATGCAAAAACGTTGGAGTCGGATTGCCAGCCTAACAACAACAGCAAACAAAACAATTGTAATGTCATGTCATGCACTTCATATGATGATCACTGAAAAGATAGGGTAACTTTACTTTCACTTTTTGTAGACTAACCTTCAAACTAACTATACACGTGGTCACGCAACCTTGCCTTTCCTCCTCTGCAAGCAATTTCAACCAAAGCAAGAGGCCACTTCATTCAGAGGCTTTTTACAAGAATATCAGGGCTGTACTACCATATAATATTTGGAAAAATTCTATACTGCGTCAGTTTACATTTCCCACTAGTTATTTTGAATCGTGTCACTCTAATATCATGATAACGAAGTTTGGATCCTCAAGAAAGGTTCTTACCTGATTGTTCCCACTTATAGAACTTTGTTAGCCATGTATTTGAGCCAATTGGGATGGATGAAACCTGGTCCACCCAGAACCGGAACTGTTTCCCCTGCTTGTCACCGTAGCAACTCCTAATTTTATTCAGAGCATCAGAGAGAGAAAGCTCAGCACCAGATGGATGAACAAGATTCCCAGATGCATCCTGCACCAAAAGTAAAAGGAAAGGGAAGCTCCAAACTTAGTGCCAAAAACCTCTGGTCCAACTGGTTGAATCCACTAAATCGTACCCTTATCAGAAAACAACCAACTCTATTAGATACATTTGCAACTTTCACAGGGATTTGTTCACAAGTAAAAAAAATTATACGGTTCTTCAGTATAATAGCCAAGAAGACTGGGTAAACAGCAGTGCTGTTCTTTAATATGATGTCAGCCTAGAATTCTCAAAAATCATACCCTAATAGATGCATGAATACGGCATACTAGAAACATTGACAGGAATGTCATAAAGATAGTGAGCTTACTGAATCAGCTTTGAAACTTGACAAAAATGACTCTGAATTCTCGATTTCTGCGCGCCTCCATTTCTCCAAGAACAAGAAGAATTTGACCAATTCATGATTGGGATGGATGCTTTGTGCATCACCTTCAGTAGGCTTGGCTACATCTCTTGGGGAAGTATTTGGGCCAAGTCCAAAATGACCAATGGCCTGAATAATGCCAGCTGCACACCTCTCTGTTGCATGGATTACTTTAGGGTTGCTCTTAGCGTTTTCATTATACCACTGCAGAAGTTCTTCTTGAGCATTGCTAACCTGTATAAGGAAATGAAAAATTCCAGAGCAGGAGGATGATTCATAAATGTGCTCTGCTTCCTGATAATCTTTACTCTCGACCAACACCATAAAAGACCAAGATCCTACCATAACTCCATGCACATCAGGAATGGAGAATAGTTCTGCATCATTTCCAGAGTCACCACAGACAAGAGTATTCTTTGGTAGTTTCCCCTCACTCTTGAACTTCTTATGCAAGTATGCCAGAGCTTGGCCTTTTCCAGCTCCTTGTGGAAGGATATCTAAATCCATCCCTCCACTGTAAATTATCTTCACATCCAACTGGCAACGTAACAAACAATAGTGTAACGAAAGATTCAAATGTTCACTTCATCAACCTTAAATAAGGACACTCCAAAGAAGTATCATTGCAAGTCAGAAGCTTGATCTCACCCCACGTTTCTGGAATATATCAGAGAGGGCCTTTATCACATCCTGAGCCTTAGCTTTATCCACATAGAAGCTAATCTTGTGAGGTCGCTGCTCTGTCTCTGACTGCATGTGTCCAAACTTCCAAATTACTCAAAAGAGCCAATTATTCAATCAACAATTTGCAGTGAAAAAAGAAAGTTTTTTACTTACAGCATCAACCTGATTATCTATGGTCGAAGTTCTGGTGCACATGACAAACCATTGAATGAACCAGAATGCTATTACTCTCAAACCTTACCTGGAGCTTAAGTTCAGAAAACTTGCTAGTCTCCTCTGTAACAACTTTCCTGTCCCATTTGTGATTCAGAACTTCAACCCAACCATCGTCAGGCACCATTGAGTTACCATAAGTGATCTCAGTTCCCACAGACATTATAGTTATGTCAGGCGTCAACATGGGTTTCTCCTTCCTCAACTCTTTATACAGCGTAGGTGACCTCCCGGTGGAGAACACTAGGAGAGAGTCGAATCGGTAGTGGGCTTCCCACAATGCATTGAACCTAAGGAGAGACATGTTCTCCTCATCATGGTGATCAACCTACGAGTCAAAGCAAAGTGCACAGTGAAACTCCATAACTAGGGGAAAAGAGAAAGGAAAAGGAATAGAAGAAGCGACCAAGTATACCATGGTATGATCAAGATCCGAGACTATCATAAGACGAGCAGGTTCCTCGAGGCGGTCCATCGCGAGTAGGATATCAGATTCAGCCTGAAATTAGACTAGTTTTCGTTAGGCGAAGGAAAGTGTTGTACGTAGAAAGCACTCTTCCAGGGTTCGGTAAACTAGGGACGGAATCTTAATAGTAGAAAATCCTCAAAAAATCACCAATTCAGCAAACGAAAGCAGAGGATCATGTACTTCATACAGGATGAGGAGCTGGATCGAAGGGAAAACTGCATCCTAAACTTTGCTACAGCGACTAAATTAGCGTCAGAAGGTTTTCTCAGGAGACAAACAGGGTTCTGAGTTGTGACGGACGAGCAGTTAAATGCGTGACCCAATATGCGAGCCCAATGAAATCAGAAATGATTCAGGCGGATTAACTGACAGACGGACCGCGGGATTGGGGAAATCGCCAGAAAGTAGAGCAATCGATTTCCAACTTGGGTGGATTAACAAAAGCCAAACACGATCAGGAAAGCGTGGTGAAAGGAAGTTACCGAGGGAGAGCGATGCCAGGATGGAAATGGATGAGGAATTGCAGCAGAAGAATGGCGTGGAGAAAGGAAAACAGACAAATTACCCGATTGCAATTGAGTGACGGAGAGCAGAATAGAACAAAGTTCCGGTGCGATTTGGATATCCGGTGGAATTGAGGGATCCAAATTCGTTGGCGCTTCTTTTGTGGAGCGACAGATTTATTATTATTGAGATTGAAATAATAAAAACAGAGATCGAAATTAACTATTATCCCCATAAGAATAAGATAGAGAGAGAGAGTAAGAGACACGAAATTCTTTTTACATATGAAATCTATGTACACTTTTTTACTCAAGTTTGGTCACTGGGCTTACTAAAAACGTTCATATTTGAACACTATAAATATTTAATTTTATTCGTGGTCATTAAATTTAGTTCGATAGTTCAAATTTAGTCACTCTCCATTAGTCTCTGTTAACTTTTGCTAATGTAACAGTCAACTTTTATAGTTGATCGTTAAATAAGTGACGTGTCATTTACAAATTAATAAAAAAATAATCATTAAATTTTTCCTGATGAAGAAGTTGTCTGCTGCGCCAAGGTCGGGTTGGGTCGGGTTTTGCCAAACCCAAACGCAAACCCATGGGTTTATCCGTGAAAAAACCCGGGGTAGAACCAACTGGGTTTGAAAAACTCAAACTCAACCCAACCCAACCCGCTGGGTATCCGCGGGTTCATGGGTACCCATAGGTTTTTGTCGTAAAAAATTAACAATAACAAGTTCCTATAAAAAATAAAAGTCAAATATCAATCTCTCAATACAAATTATCCATATATAAAACACCATTCTTGAAAATTCAAGCAAATCACAAATTAACCATACATATTGTTCAACACCAATCTAGAAAACTCAAGAAAATTGAAGCAAATCACAAATTATCCATAAACAACAGGATTAATTGAAAGCTTTTTCCTCCTTGTCAATTAAGCTTCTCCACTCTCAACTCGATAATATCAACTTCATTATACACAATTAGAAAAAAAATAAACATGTCTCCACAAACATAAAGAATATTAGTTGTTTAAATATTAAATATACTAGAAAAATTAATTATATGGGTGTGGGCGGGTACCTATGGGGTGGGTTTACCTAAATCCAAACCCAACCGGGTGAATAGTGAACGGGTTTAAACCCAAACCCGGCCCAAAACCCGTCAACACGGGTTTCACCCGCGTCGACCGGGTTGGGTCGGGTGGGTACTGTCACGACCTTACTCTTGATCGTGCGGCCCTAGCTCTCAATTCTGTTAGAGCGCTAGGTAGCCTTCCCTCAACTCACTCGCAAGCAAAGAACAAGGAAGCAAAGACAAAGGAATTGGGAGAACTCTCTAGTGTGTATTACTCTAAAAAATTATAGAATGAGTTACAAGTGAGTAGAGGTGGGCGTTCGGTCGGTTCGGTCAAACCGAACCGAATTAGTACATGCCGATTTTCCGAAATTACTAATACCCCAACCGAACCGAACCGGTTCGGTTAGGTTTTTCCCTCAAACCCGAATTTATGGAAGACTTCCCCTTTATCTCCCTCTCTCCCCACATATTTATCCTTCCCATCTCTCTCTCTCTCTCTCTCTCTCTCTCTCTCTCTCGTCTCTCCTCTATCTTCCCACTTACAATCTGTTCCCCACTTGTAAAAAAAAAAACCAATCTGTTCCCCAGATTTTCCCTCAATCAATCAATCTCTCCCTCTCTCATCTCTCCTCTATCTCCCCAGAATCTACTCCCCTGATTTTCTCTTGATCAATCTCTCTCTCATCTATCTCCCCACTAAGAATATGCTCCCCAGATCAATCCTTCCCTCAATCTTTCTCTCTCTCTCTCTCTACTCCGGCCTCAAACTCGGCGACAACGACGATTTACTGAGTGAACAAGGCGGCTGCAACGGAAACCACGATGGCTATCGATGCAGTGAACAACGCGGCGCGGCAGCGGTAGACGGCGATGAAGATCCTTGCACCTCCCCCAATCTACCTTCTCTTCCTCTCGATCTATTCCTTTTCTATTTTGGTGCATGTGGGTTTTTATGTTTTATTTTTTATATATGGCAGGCACTGTGTGAGGAGAAGAGAACGGGGAGGAGTGTTTGGTGGAGTGAGGGAGTGGATGGCGGTGGCGGGATTCAGAGCGGCAGCGAGAAGAACGGCGGTGGTGGGATGTGGAGCGGCGACGGTGGATGAGAGCCGAGAGGGTTGGGCTGTCTCTTTTTTATTTTATTAGGGTTAGCTGTTAGCATAGTGGTTATGGGCTGAGGAGTGGGTGAGAATATGGGCCGAGGCCCAATTTTAATTGGGATGAGGTATGCATATGTGGGCTGGATGTATTTATTCGGTTTTTCGGTTCGGCAATCGGAATTTCGGGTTCGGTCGAGAGACCCTGGTTTCCGAAATATGTCTATTGTGTTTCCGAATTCCGAACCGAAAATTATTATTTCGGTTTCGGTTCGTTTGTAAATCGGTTCGGCTCGGTTTGGTTCGGGTTTACCGAACCGAGTGCCCACCCCTACAAGTGAGGAAGATGACTCCTTATATAGGCCTCTCCTCATACAAGGCATCAATGCCCCTCATAATGTCCCTCTACATCAATACACCCTATTAAGTCCCCCCATTATGCACTCTATAAATGTCACCCATTATGTGACTCATAAGTGCACCATTAAGCTCTCATTTAGGTGGAGAATCCTAGGAGCATCTCTATGCTACTAGTCTTCCATACATGCCACATGTGCAGCTTCCATGTTGTCACCTTGTTGGCGCCATGTCATCTGCCACATGTGACATCCTCCCCCACCTATGCTTGCGACACCCTCGTCGCGTCCTCTTGATGGAATGCCTCAATCAAGTCCTTGTTCTTCCAAAGTGTGAGCTCTTTCTCCCAAGTTGCTTCACTCTCCGGAAGGTTGTGCCACTTGACCAAGTACTCCACAAAGCTTGGATGTACGCCACGACGAGGATTGACACGACGCGCCTTGATTTCTTCGACTTCATGGGCGTGTGTCTTGGTGATGAGTGTTGGTGCGCGCCGCGACTCTCTTCGCTGCTCGTCCTCCTTGTCTTCGTTGAAAGCCTTGAGTTGGCTCACATGGAAGACCAGATGGATCTCTAAGTGCGATGGCACCTCCACCTTGTACGCCACCTTGCTAATCATCTTCACGATGGGGAATGGCCCTTCATAGCGGCGAAGCAGTCCCTTGTGCACGTTCTTGAGATGCTTGAAGCGATGAGGGTAGAACTTCACCATCACCATGTTTCCCTCTTCAAACTCCAACTACTGCCTCTTCTTGTCCGCCCATTTCTTCATCTTCTTACTAGCGCGGGCTAAGTAAGACTTGGCCATCTCCATCTTCTCGTGCCAGCCTTTAGCGAACTTGTAGGCTGCTGGACTGTTGCCTCTATAACCCGTTGCCATCGTCATAGGTGTCAAAGGTTGTTGTCCCGTCGCCAACTCAAACGGACTCGTTTTGGTCGACTCGCTGCGGTGCAGAGAACTGTGTCGTATCCATCAACTTCACCCAATCTCGTTGGTTTGCACTCACGTAGTGCCGCAAGTACACCTCCAACAAGGCATTCACCCGCTCCGTCTGTCCGTCGCTTTGAGGACGAAATTCCGTCGAGAAGTTCAAGTCTAAGCCCATGATCTTAAACAACTCTCGCCAAAATCGGCCCGTGAAGTGCCCATCTCTGTTGCTCACGATGTTGCTAGGACTGCCCCAATATTTGACCACGTCCTTGAATAATAGACGCGCCACATCCTCTGCCGTCAAGTCTTTTGGCCCAGGAATGAACACTCCATACTTTGAGAACCCGTCCACCACAACCATGATGCAACCACATCCATCGACTTTGGGAAGTCCGATGATGAAGTCCATGCTTACACTCTCCCATGGTCGTTGAGGCATGGGAAAGGGCTCTAGCAAGCCTACCGGGCTTCTCTGCTCCATCTTGTCTTGTTGGCACACAAGACAAGTCTTCACATACATCTCTACGTCGTCTCTCATACGCGGCCAGAAGTATGCTTTTTCGATGAGCACTTGCGTTCTCTCGATGTCAGGATGGCCCGCCCACTTGGAATCATGGCACTCCTTCATGATCTCCTTTCTCAAGTTGTCCCATCTTGCCACGAACACTCGCTCTCCCTTAGTCATGATGAGCCCATCTTTCATCCAAAATCGTCGAGTCTTACCTTGCTCGATGTACTCTGCTACGATTTTGGCGAAGAGGTCATGGCCAAGGCCTTCAATGATCCGCTCCTTCAAAGGAAACATGGGCTGGCTGATGCTTGCGGCTGCACTCTTGCGGCTAAGAGCATCTGCGACGGAATTCGCCTTGCCTAGATTGTACTTCATGATGAAGTCGAACTCGGCCAAAAAGTCTTGCCACCTCGCTTGCTTAGGGGTGAGCTTTTTCTGCGTCAGAAAGTAGCTCGTTGCCACGTTGTCCGTCTTCACTATGAACTTAGACCCCAACAAGTAGTGCCTCCATGTGCGCAAGCAATGCACCACGACCGTCATCTCCTTCTCTTGAACAGTGTATCGCCTTTCCGTCTCGCTGAGCTTCCAACTCTCGAAGGAAATGGGATGCCCATCTTGCATCAACACACCTCCAATTGCAAAGTCGGATGCATCGGTCTGCACTTCGTAGGCCAACGTCGGGTTGGGGAGCACGAGCACGGGCTCCTTCATCACCACTGCCTTCAAGGCCTCGAATGCTTCTTGGCACCGATCCGACCAATCCCACGCCTTGTTCTTCTTCAATAGATCCGTCAAGGGTGCTGCAATGTTGGAGTAGCCCTTGATAAACCTCCGATAATAGTTGGTAAGGCCGAGGAATGACCGCAACTCTGGCACCTTCCATCCATCTTCAACTTGCCTCCATCAATGATGTGCCCCAAGAATGGAACCTCCGCGGCGGCAAATGTGCACTTCTCCCTCTTGACATACAACTCGTTGTCGCGAAGGACTTGGAAGACTTGGCGTAGATGCTCGGCATGCTCATCGAGTGTTTTGCTATACACGACGATGTCATCCAAGTAGACCACGACAAACCAGTCCAAGAATGGCTCAAACACTTGATTCATCAAAGTGCAAAACGTGGCTGGTGCGTTGGTGAGACCGAATGGCATCACAAGAAACTCGTAAGAGCCATACCTCGTCACACAAGCCGTCTTTGGCTCGTCGCCCTCTGCTATCCGCACTTGATAGTATCCCGAGCGAAGATCTAGCTTGGTGAACCACATCGCATCTCCAAGCTGGTCGAACAAGTCAGCAATGTTGGGAATCGCCCACTTGTTCTTCACCGTTAACTTGTTGATGGCTCGATAGTCGATGCACATGCGCAACGACCCTTCCTTCTTCTTTTGGCACAACACTGGTGCTCCAGAAGGTGACTTCGATGGCCACATGTAGCCTGCTTCCACCAAGTCTTTGAGCTGCCTCCGCAATTCTTCTAACTCTGGTGGCGACATGCGGTATGGTGCTCGCAAACGGGGCTTTGCTCCTGGCTCCAACTCGATCTTGTGATCCACCTCTCTTCTTGGTGGAAGCTTCTTGGGCAACTCCGATGGCATCACGTCATCGAACTCTTCGAGAACGCCTTCGACGATGGGAGTTGTGATTCCCGTTGAGCCTCCTTCTTCCTCCATTTTCAAGGACACAAGAAAGGTTGGTTCATTCTTCTTGAACCCCTTTAATACCTGAATAGCGGATAGAGCACTATGCGGGCCATCTTCTCTCAAGAGATGGATCGCATGGAACTCCCCTTCCTTCTCCAAGCACATCGTGTTGGAGTTGGGCTTCAAGAGCACTCCCTCCTTGTTGTGGAAGTTGATGTCGAGGATGACTGGGTGATCGTCCATGGTGACGACGGAAAATTCGATGAAGCCTTCCCACTCGCCGAGCTTCACTGGCACGTTGTGAGCAACTCCATGGATCGGGATGGACTCCGAGTTGATCGTCTTGAGCCTCCCTTGCCCCTTCTCGTAGGCAATACCCAGCCGGTTTGCCTCCTCAATGTGAAGGAAGTTGTCCGTGGCACCGGTATCCACCAAGGCTTTTGACTCACCTTGCATGAATTGCGCCATGACGTAGCACCTCCCACGCTTGCTCTCCTTGACGTCGGTCTTCACCGCGCCAAGCTTGCGGATTGAGCCAATCTTGGCCTCCGCTTCCTTGGGCTCCTCATATTGAGCTTCCATGGACGCCAATCTCGCATTCCTTGGGCAATCCCGCAATCAATGTGGTCCGTCGGAAAGGAAACACAATACAGGCTTTGGTTCGTACTTACCCCCTTTGCTCAAACCACCTTGGTGTTGTTGAGGGCGAGAACCCTCCTTGAAAGGCTTATGCTGTTCTCCACCCTTGTTGGGCTTTGAACTCTTCTCTTTCCCACTGCTCTCTTGCCTTTTGTACTCAACAAAAGACTCCGTCATGGCCATGGTAGTTGCAAGGTCTTGTTGGAGGAAAGTCAGTCATGAATCAGAAGAACAAGGAAAGAAATCGGGGATAAAATGGGTCAGCTTTAAAATGAATCACAGTTCGAGGAAAGAAGATATTCTGGGAGCAGAACAATTCATTGGGAGAGCATTTACAGGAAAGAATTCAAAGAAGAATCTTGCCATTCCTGAAGCTGCAACGGCTAGTCCCTGATGAGTATAAGAAGAACGTCTCTGAATCAAGTGAATCACTTTTTGGGAGATCAATTCCGCAAGAAGAGCTAAAGAGAGTTGCTAGCGAGGTTGATTCGAAAAGAGAGACTAATTCAATTTCTGGAGAGACTTTGAATTGGGGAGTGTTTGGGATAAACATTGTAGCTGGATAGCTGAGTGATTTCAAGATACGAGAGAACTGGTTGATTTCCAGGATTGGATCGACTGAGTTCATTGGTGTAAACGTGTAAAACATATCAAGATCAGTGAGCTTAGTGGAACGTCGGAAATCACAGGATTGTGACTTTCCGGCCGTGGATTAGTCAGAGTTGGGATTATTTTTCCCAGCTCTGGATACCACGTAAAAAATTGACTGTGTCTTCTCTTGTTTATTGAGCTTAAGTGTTTTCTCTGTTTTATGCAAGGTTTCAGAGTTTGATCAGAACAGGGGAAGTGAGTCTCTGAAACTGAACAGGGAAGTTGAGAAGAGAAGGGTGAAACGCAGTGAATTGGGTGTTGACTGAAACGGGGAGTAGAGACAAGAAGGTCAGAACGCAGCGGATTAAGTGAAGTCACAACGAGGCTTCTGCGTTTTAAAGATCCGGGCTTGAAATCGTGTTCTCGTGGGCTCTGCAGGTCAAGCCCAATAATAAATCAAAACAACATCTTAGAACCCATAGCTTTCATTTTCTGTTTTAATCGTGAGTCAGTTTTTTTGTTTCCGATTTCCTTTGTTCTTCACTGATCTTCGACCAAAAGGGAGAGTTAGGGTTTCAGGTGGAAGAGGCGAAAAGGGAAGCTTCATTAGCCTGGCATCTCGCGCTCGACGCCATTAACACGTGGTATCAGAGCCTGGTTACCAGTTGGAAAGGGTTTAACAACCTCTAGAGGATCCAAGGATGGCGTCTGGGTCAGCTAGCAATGCACCACTGTATCTCGCAGATGGTTTCTCTCAGAATCGGCCTCCAAGGTTCGAAGGAGTGAACTACGGGTACTGGAAGAATCGGATGGAGTTGTTCGTTGGATCAACTGATCCAAAGCTGTGGGCAAGGGTAATCAAAGGGCCGCATGAACTCAAAGCTGATCAAGAGAAATGGACTGAAGAAGATTATGAGAAGTTTCAACAGAATTGCAAGGCCACAAATCTAATGTATTGTGCCTTAGGACCGGAAGAATACCACAAAGTAGCTGGGTGTAAGACCGCCAAGGAAATATGGGATAAGCTTCAGGTGACATATGAAGGTACGTCACAAGTCAAAACTTCGCGGATAAACTCCTTAAAGCATCAATTCGAACTATTCAAGATGGAGGAAGGTGAGTCGATTAGACAAATGTATGAGAGGTTTACCAATATCGTGAATAGCCTACAGAATCTGGGAAAAACCTATGAGAGTGGTGATCTGATCAGAAAGATTTTGTGGAGTTTACCTGAGAAATGGATACCGAAAGTAACAACAATCGAGGAAGCTAAGGATTTGGAGAATCTTGCGGTAGATGAGCTTATAGGGTCATTGGCCACTCACGAAGAGAAGCTAAACAAGTCTGGCCAAGAGAAGGACACTGCCGACAAGGGAAAGCGAGGGATTGCGTTCAAAGTTACCAGCCAGATGGATGAGTCTGAAGAACTTGATGACATGGAAGATGAAGAACTTGCTCTCTTAAGTAAACAAATCAGTAGACTTATCAGAATAAGAAAAGAGAAGAAGTCTGGAGGACCTAAATTCAGAGAGGTGGAAAGAAATGATGGAGGCTCGAAATTAGGTCAAGCAAGAACCTCAAGTCGAGGCAGAACTGAAGGGATGCAGAGTTACAAAGGAGTAAATTCGACTGGTTGCTTTAAGTGTGGGAGATCAGGACACATTAAAGCAGACTGTCCCCAACTGAAGAAAGAAAAGGCATATGCTGCTACCTGGAGTGGGAGCGAAGATGAAGGAGAAGAAGAAGAGGAAGTAACAGTACACAGGTCATTCATGGCAATTGCAGAAGACAAGACAGAAGAGGATGAGGACTCACAGTGCTGTCATACACAGGTAAGTATCTCTGAACCTCAATTTGAGTATGAAAGTGATGATGACATGCTAGTGGAAACGATCAGAGAAATCCAAGTAGAATTAGGAAACGTGAAAACCAAGTATTCTATCTTAAAGAAAGAAAACGAGATAAATATACTTAAAATAGCAGAACTTGAAAGGCAGCTAGCTGAAAGTGAACTGAGAGAAAAGAGTTTAACAGACAGCTTGATGAGTAAGATAAAAGAAAGTGAAAACTGCCATTTGAAATGTAAGGGACTTGAAAATCAAATTCAAAGGTATCAAAAACAAGAAAAGATGAATGACAGGAATAAACATCTCAAGTCCATTGAATGCTATTATTGTCACAGACTTGGTCATGGGATAAGAGACTGTAAAAGAAGGTTAAGATCCGAAATTTTAAAAAATAAGACCAATCTGGTTGATCATACTTCAAATGTTCCTGATTGGTATAAATATCATTCAAAACCACCCAAGCAAGTCTGGGTGAGAAAAACAGCTTGATCTGTATGTGTGTGCAGAGATGTCTTCAAGTGAGCATGGAGACCTCTAAGTGGATTATGGATAGTGGGTGCTCACACCACATGACAGGTAACAAATTTTTGTTTTCAAATCTAGAACTAGGCAGCTTTGGAAAAGTGTTTTTTGGTGATAATAACACTGCTGAAATCATTGGGAAAGGTCAAGTGGGAACTTGTCCTTCTATAAAAAATGTAATGCTGGTCAGGGGTCTTAAACACAACCTAATGTCATGAGTCAGATGTGTGGGAAGGAAAACAGAGTGATATTTGAACCTAACTGCTGCTATGTCGAAAATATTAAGTCAAAACAAATCTTGTTCACTGGGAAAAAAAATGGTAAAATATATACAATTGATCTTGATGATAAAGAAAGTTTTAATGAAACCTGTTTGGTCTCCCTAAGCAGAAATCCTCAAGAAGACTGGCATAGACGATTAGGACATGTAAATGTTAGCACTATATCTAAACTAGCTCGTTTGGGTTTGGTTAAGGGTCTTCCTAAGATAAATGAAAAACCTGAGTTCTTCTGTGATGCTTGCATCAAAGGAAAACAAACCAGAACTAGTTTTAAAACCAAAACAGTTATCTCCACTTCAAGACCTCTAGAGTTGCTTCACCTTGATCTGTTTGGACCCACAAATGTAATTAGTTATGGAGGTAAATCATATGCCTTTGTGATTGTGGATGACTATTCAAGATTTACCTGGGTTTTGTTCTTGTCCAAAAAGGATGAAGCTTTGTCACTTTTCAAGACCTTGCTCAAACGAATTGAAAATGAAACAACATCTAAGGTCTACAGTATAAGAAGTGATCATGGAGGGGAATTCTCCTCTGACTTGTTTGAAAGTTTCTGTAGTGAATTAGGAATCTTTCACAACTTCTCTGCCCCTCGAACCCCTCAACAAAACGGGGTTGTGGAAAGAAAAAATAGGACCTTGATAGATATTGCACACACTATGCTTCATGATTATGGGATTCCAAAATACTTCTGGGCAGAAGCAATTAATATAGCATGTTATGTGGTCAATAGAGTCCTAATCAGAGCAGGTTTAAACAAAACCCCATATGAAATCTGGAAAGGTAGAAAACCCAATCTAGGATATTTTCGCACCTTTGGATGTAAGTGTTTTGCTTTAAACACTAAAGACAATCTTGGGAAGTTTGATGCTAAATCTGACGAAGCTGTATTTTTAGGATACTCAACCTCTAGCAAAGCCTATAGGATCTTTAATAAATGGACCCTCAAAGTTGAGGAGTCCATTAATGTGGTATTTGATGAAGCTATCTTTGAGAATCCATATGTTATGGATGATGATGATTTCGGGCTTGGAAGGACTTCATTGATCATAAACGACAGCCAGTCTGAATCTCAAGCTCAGGAGAATAACTTGGCTGATCAAAATCATACGGAAACAAATAAAGAAAATAGCTCATCTATGACAAATGATGAAGCAGAAGCAAGCACTATTGCTGCTGAAGGACATCCTCCTGCTTACATCACCAAACGTCATCCTCCTACCCAAATAATTGGGTCCTTAGACAAAGGTATGCTCACTAGATCCAAAACCTCTCCATCTCATACTGCATTTGTCTCTATGATTGAACCTAAGTCTGTCAAAGAGGCATTATCTGATGAGTTTTGGACTGCTGCAATGTTTGAAGAAATGCACCAATTTGAAAGGGCAAACGTGTGGGAACTTGTCCCAAAACCAGAAAACAGAATTATCATAGGAACTAAATGGATTTATAAAAATAAAACTGATGAAATCGGAGTAATAACTAGGAATAGGGCGAGACTAGTAGCTCAAGGTTACAATCAGGAGGAGGGTATTGATTTCGACGAAACCTTTGCTCCTGTAGCTCGTCTTGAGGCAGTTAGAATGTTGTGTGCTTTTGCTAGTGCTTCTAGGATTAAACTCTATCAAATGGACGTTAAGAGTGCATTCTTAAATGGAGATTTAAAAGAGGAAGTGTATGTTGCACAACCTCCTGGTTTTGAAGATCAAAAATACCCTAATCATGTGTACAAACTAAAGAAAGCTCTTTATGGGTTAAAACAAGCTCCTAGAGCTTGGTATGACAAACTTAGCTCAATTCTTTTGGAAAATGGTTTTATAAGAGGGTCAGTTGATAAAACACTTTTTACTAAACAAAAATCAGGGCAGTTATTGCTGGTTCAAGTATACGTCGATGACATAATCTTTGGAGGAACCAGTCAAAAAATGTGCTTAGAATTTGAAGATCTCATGAAGACAAACTTTGAAATGAGTCTAATGGGGGAACTTAACTACTTTCTGGGGTTGCAGATAAAACAAACATCTAAAGGAATTTTTATTTGTCAATCCAAATACATTCAGAACATGATTAAACGATTTGACTTAGGTAATCTGAAAACTGCCATCACCCCTATGGCATCCTCTCTTAAGATTGGCAAAGATGAATCTGGCAAGGCAGTAAATGAGAAAATGTATAGAGGACTAATTGGTTCTCTCTTGTATGTGACTGCGAGTCGGCCTGACATCTTATTCAGTGTGTGTGTGCTCGGTTTCAAAGTGCACCAAAAGAGAGTCATTTGTCTGCTGTTAAGAGAATTTTCAGATATCTGGCTGGCACAATTGAGTTTGGTCTGTGGTACTCTTGTGAATCAAGCTTAGAATTGGTAGGATACTCGGATTCAGATTATGCTGGTTGCATAGTGGATCGCAAAAGTACATCTGGAACCTGCCACTTCATGGGAACCTCTCTTGTGGCATGGTTTAGTAAAAAGCAGAATTCTGTTGCTTTGTCGACTGCGGAGGCAGAATACATTGCAGCAGGGTGCTGCTGCACTCAGTTACTGTGGATGAAATTTCAACTTCTTGACTATGGTCTTGAAGTTGGTTCTCTACCAGTACTATGTGACAATACAAGCGCAATCAACATGTCTAAGAATCCTGTACAACATTCTAAAACAAAACATATCGAGATTAGGTTTCATTTTATTAGGGATCTTGTGCAGGACAATACAATTCATTTAGAATTTGTCCCTTCGAACTACCAATGGGCTGACATCTTCACTAAGCCTCTGGGCTCAGATCCGTTCATCCGGATCCGACGAGAATTAGGGTTATTCAATTGGAAAGACTTAGAGGAATTGTCTACTCAATCTTGATTCCCTTCCTATTGCAAACCTCTTACTTCAAATAAGTATTCTTTCTTTTTCTATAATCAATCTTCTTGATTTGTCAAATCTCTGAACTTTAGGACCAAGACTCTGGTTACCTTTTTTAGGATTTCCTTGTGTTTAGTAATTCCCATCCTTCCTATATATATAAGGCCTAGGGTCGGAGGTTTTCTATCATCTCCATCATAGCTTGTTCCTATACCTAAATCTCAGAAGATCAATGGCCTCTCCCAATCAGCATGTGACTTCTTTGAAGTTAGCTCAAGCAGCCATTTTTAATGGTAAAGGCTTTGAGGATGCAGCTGGTTATGCCCGATATCTTCACCAGTTTCAAGATCGACCTCTCCATCCTTCTATTACTCTTGATCCGTCAAAATTCAACAGGTACGGGATGGATATCCCTCGCCTGATCAATACCATTGGCTGGGGTGACATCCTACCTAATCGAAACTTCGGGTTTCGACCTGAGGCTGTTCGTATGTTCTATACTAATATGAAGCCCTGTCTTCACATCTCTCCACCATGTTTCACTACTATAGTGTACAACTATCTTATCACACTCAATGTGGAGTTGGTGTCCTTGCTTCTTGGGATTCCTGTCTGTGGTGCTGAAGTCATGAATGAACTTGACTTTCATTCAGTTGAGTTCAATGAAGGAGATGCCTTGCGGCTGTACACTAGGGATACTGGCCGGTACTATCCTTCTGAATTTCATGCTGGGAGACTTCCTGATGATCTCAAGGTTCTGCATTTTTACATCACTAGGTTGTTCCTTCCTCGTTCGTTTGGCCTCAATACTATTTATCCATCTGATTTATGGATTCTAGCCAGTGCCAAGGAGAATCGAGTTATAAGCTATCCCCATTTGATGTTCGACCATATGTTGAACTATCATGCTGATAACTTTGAAGCCGAGCTTCCTTTTGCTCCACAGATCACTCAGATTCTGTTGGCATTAGGAATTGACTTAATGTTCAAAGTAGCTCGTGTGGACATGCTTAGCTCTCTTCGTGCTCAGTTCATTCTGCGCAAGGTAGATGCCTCGGTTGGTCGTAGATGCCCTCTAGTCAATGCTCCAGGGGGAGACTCAGCTGCCCATGGGTTGCCTGAGGATGGTCTCAGTCTTGCTGACCTAGATGGGGATGAAGCAGTGAGAGAACCGGAGATACGTGTCAGAGATAATGGCAAGCGACCTATGGAGGATCCGTTAGAGGCTGTTCAAGCCATGTTCAGGCAAGAAGAGGCAAGCAGCAGCAGGACTATGATGATGGAGGAAGAAGATGCAATTTCTGACTATGTTCCATCACCAAAGTTTGAGTTTTAAGGGAGTACTGATCGTAGGGGGAGTTTGAGTTTTAAGGGAGTACTGATCGTAGGGGGAGCTTACTTATTAGCACTTTGAGGGAATAAATGTCTTAGGGGGAGCATCTGTGATGCTTATTTAGGGAATGGTGATCCTAGGTGGATTTGGTAGAAGTAAGTGTCAAGTGTCTGAGTCAATAAAGCTCAGTATGAGCTTGAGTCCTTGTGATTGTCTGGAGACTCTGTCTCGAATGTCTTGAGTTCTTGAGTTAAATTAAGAAATCTGAATTAAGTTCTGTGTGTTCAAATCTCATAAAATTTATTGATTCATCGATTTAGAACAGTCTGCACGTAACTGTGTGTTGAATGTGTGCAGAAGTGGCATAGGCAGCTGTTGGGGATCATTGACTGACTTAGGGGGAGAATGTTGGAGGAAAGTCAGTCATGAATCAGAAGAACAAGGAAAGAAATCGGGGATAAAATGGGTCAGCTTTAAAATGAATCACAGTTCGAGGAAAGAAGATATTCTGGGAGCAGAACAATTCATTGGGAGAGCATTTACAGGAAAGAATTCAAAGAAGAATCTTGCCATTCCTGAAGCTGCAATGGCTAGTCCCCGATGAGTATAAGAAGAACGTCTCT
The DNA here is from genome assembly GCA_946122785.1 of Linum tenue. NCBI lineage: Eukaryota > Viridiplantae > Streptophyta > Magnoliopsida > Malpighiales > Linaceae > Linum > Linum tenue. The sequence goes on from CAMGYJ010000004.1 coordinate 35,299,768, forward strand.
GAATCAAGTGAATCACTTTTCGGGAGATCAATTCCGCAAGAAGAGCTAAAGAGAGTTGCTAGAGAGGTTGATTCGAAAAGAGAGACTAATTCAATTTCTGGAGAGACTTTGAATTGGGGAGTGTTTGGGATAAACACTGTAGCTGGATAGCTGAGTGATTTCAAGATACGAGAGAACTGGTTGATTTCCAGGATTGGATCGACTGAGTTCATTGGTGTAAACGTGTAAAACATATCAAGATCAGTGAGCTTAGTGGAACGTCGGAAATCACAGGATTGTGACTTTCCGGCCGTGGATTAGTCAGAGTTGGGATTATTTTTCCCAGCTCTGGATACCACGTAAAAAATTGACTGTGTCTTCTCTTGTTTATTGAGCTTAAGTGTTTTCTCTGTTTTATGCAAGGTTTCAGAGTTTGATCAGAACAGGGGAAGTGAGTCTCTGAAACTGAACAGGGAAGTTGAGAAGAGAAGGGTGAAACGCAGTGAATTGGGTGTTGACTGAAACGGGGAGTAGAGACAAGAAGGTCAGAACGCAGCGGATTAAGTGAAGTCACAACGAGGCTTCTGCGTTTTAAAGATCCGGGCTTGAAATCGTGTTCTCGTGGGCTCTGCAGGTCAAGCCCAATAATAAATCAAAACAACATCTTAGAACCCATAGCTTTCATTTTCTGTTTTAATCGTGAGTCAGTTTTTTTGTTTCCGATTTCCTTTGTTCTTCACTGATCTTCGACCAAAAGGGAGAGTTAGGGTTTCAGGTGGAAGAGGCGAAAAGGGAAGCTTCATTAGCCTGGCATCTCGCGCTCGACGCCATTAACAGGTCTTGCACTCCTCGATGTTGCATCTCCATCTTGGCCCATGGTTGCAGCCCATCAAGAAAGCCGTGCATGGCCTCCTTGTCCGTGATGTCCGGGATCTCTAGAAGTAGCTCCGAGAATTCTTTCACATATTCTCGAACTCCACCCCTCTGGGTGAGTCTTCTCAACTTCGAACGGGCTTCAAACTCCACGTTCTTCGGGTAGAACTGCTTCTTGATTTCTCTCTTCAAATCTTCCCACGTTACCATCACACACGTACCTCTTTCGACGTCCGCTTCACGTCGCCTCCACCACACCATTGCAACATCAACCAAGTATAGTGGAGTGGTACGAAGTTTTACCTCATCCTCTTGGATGCCGGATGCCTTGAAGCACTGCTCAAGACTCCAAAGGAAGTTCTCTAACTCCCTCGTGTTCCTTGAACCTCCGAAGTTCTTCGGTCTTGGAACATCAGCACGTGGGACGGATTGCACCAAGGCTGGTCCGCTAGCCATGGCTCTCTTCACGAGAGTGACCTCACTCTTGAGGTCTGCAATCTCCTCCTTCACGCCGACCAGCTCAGCCTGGACATGCTCTTTCACAACTTCAATGGCGTTGTTCATGGATTCGGAGATGGTGTTGGTGATGAGAGCCACGAGCTCTTCTCGCATCCCATCATGGTTGATCTCCAAGCTTGTCAACCTACCAGCCATTCCGTGAACACTTTGGACTTGGGCGAAGTTAGCTCCCAAATCCTCGATGGCGGAGACATCTTCGGAAAGCTTCACTTCCATCCTCGAGACTCGTCTCTCTAGAGACTTGAGAGGATCACGAGTGCTCGACGTACCTTTTGTTCTCGCGCCCGGGGTGGGCTCTCTTCCATGTTGCTTCTCAACGTTGTCATTGACTTCTGATCCCGACATTTTTGGTGAGGCTCTTCTTTTTCGTCTGGCTATTGCTTCTACTTTGCTAGCACAAAGCCGAACGGGGCTCTGATACCACTTGTCACGACCTTACTCTTGATCGTGTGGCCCTAGCTCTCAATTCCATTAGAGCGCTAGGCAGCCTTCCCTCAACTCACTCGCAAGCAAAGAACAAGGAAGCAAAGACAAAGGAATTGGGAGATGGCTCCTTATATAGGCCTCTCCTCATACAAGGGATCAATGCCCCTCATAATGTCCCTCTACATCAATACACCCTATTAAGTACCCCCATTATGCACTCTATAAATGTCACCCATTATATGACTCATAAGTGCACCATTAAGCTCTCATTTAGGTGGAGAATCCTAGGAGCATCTCTATGCTACTAGTCTTCCATACATGCCACATGTGCAGCTGCCATGTTGTCACCTTGTTGGCGCCATGTCATCTGCCACATGTGACAGTACCCGTGGGTTCGGGTTTTGTTGCCATCCCTACTCTCTCCATAGAAAGATGGACTTCGGTGCAACCATCCCTTTCTTTGCCAGATCCTTTGTTGTTCTGACTAGATCCATCGAATTCTCTGTGAAATCAATCGGATTGAGCGATTCTTCTAAACTTATGCTCAGGATCAATCCGAGTGCAACAGCTCCTTAGAGATTAATCGTAGTCGCTGCCGGTTTGTCCCAAATCCAAATCTGTTGCATGACGCCAAGCACCGTTCCAATCGCTAAATCTGTTGTAGGCTTCGTCGCACCACAATTACAAACACCATATTTAGCCTCCACAATCTCTGTTTAAAGTCATGCTTTATCCCGGTCACCCCTAGCTTCTTTTGCTCTCCCCCATTCGGTTTGATTTACTCATTATGCATTTCATGTATCAGTTTCGACTATACTCTGTTTCTCTACATATAGGTTCCCCTGATTTATCAATCAAACGATTTACACTAAAATCCCCCAACTAGAAGGTCTCGATTGAAGGTACAAACCTCACCCCTTCTACTCCTTAGAGAAGCCATCGCCAATCCCTCTCTCCCCCATGGATTTCGAATTCCCGGTCCCCTTCTTTCTCGACCTAGCTCCTTCTCGATTTAGGTAAGGGCCAAGGGGTGTAGTTTTTGTATTTCAACCAACGCAGAACTGGTCACCGCCAAAGAATCGCGATCTGGGTTTCATGGGGTTCTGGCTTTTTGGACTTTCGGAGCTCCGGCGCCGCACCAATCTCTAGTGAAGGCATGCATGTCGAGTCGCTAAGAGAAGCGGCAAAAAGTGGAAAAATCCGACCTAGTTGAAGACCAGAGGAGAAGCAGAGGTTCGCCGCTAGCGATGAAGATGTAGTTGCTTGAATCAATGACGACGACTGGTGAAAAAAATCGGTCCGCAACTTACTAGAGGAGAAGCGAAGGGTTCGCCGGCAACGGGGGAACAACAAGCTTTTGGATTTCGTTTTTTTTAATAGTTGTGAAAAATAGGTGTAAATTAAAAAGATTAATTTTTTTTTTCAATAGCCACATCACTCATTTAATGGTCATGTATGAAGGTTGACTACCACATTCGCAAAAGTTAACGGAGACTAATGGACAGTGACAAAACTAGAACTATTAAACTAATTTTAGTGACCACGAATGGAATTAAATATTTGTAGTGACCAAATGTTTTTAGTAAACTCAGTGACCAAATTTGCAATTTACCCTACACTTTTTGTCCAAATTTTCTCTCCACGGTTTCAATTCTTGGTGTTTAGTGGGCGACGGGTAAAAAGCAAGGTCGTCAGGTCGACCCACTTTGACCCTGACCCGATGAGAAAAACGGGCCGCACGCACCCGTCGGGTCGACCGCTATAAGATATCGGATTGGAGGTCAAATTGTGTCTTTTTTTTCTTTTGTTTGCGAAATGCTCCTATTTTCCGAATTTTCTTTTTGCCTAACTCAGTCTTTGGAATCCTTAGTTGAACATTTTGAATACTGATGTTATATAAGTGTGTGTGAATTTTCACTATATGTTGAATCTAAGTACGCCATGTTACTTTGGTGTAATGTTATATGTTATTACTCATATGTTAGATGGGATTTGATGTAATTTATCAGATTAAGTACAATATAATGACTTTTTCATATTTTCGGGCTGAAACGGGCTAAAACGGGTGACCCATTAACCCTTGACCCACTAGCTCGACCTGGTCCGGGTCAACCCGCGGATTGACAACCTTCGTAAAAAGTAAAAACACCTCTTATTGAGAGCTTCCCACACACTTTCTTCTCCACTCAAGTTGTTTGTACCTCATTGTTCTGCGGCAATCGACCTTACCCTAAAATAAGCGGTTGTACCTCTCCTTCCCAACCTTACCTTAAAATCAGCAATGAGAGACTGCTTTTCCCACAAAACTAGAAATTGCATAGAAAGGGGGTAAGGCAGGGTGATTCATTGTGACAGAATTGAGACAGCTGTCGTCGATGAAGCTTGCTTCGTCGAAACAGTAAAAGGCCCTGCAGTTTAGCTCTTCTACTTCGTTGAAAATGTTAGATCCTCTTCACGATGCTCTAGTCGACCTAACGGCGGACTTAAAATCTTTTCTATATACAAAATCAACCAATTCAATTTGAGTTCAAGCTTCCGTGAACCTCTCTCGACTCGCCGAGGCAACCAGAAAACCCGAATCCCTAACCCACCAAAAACCTGAATCCCTAACTCACCTCTATGGTCGCTCTCTCCCTCTCAAAAATTAGCAACAGTTGGGGGTTTGAATCGGGGCAAGGGGTTGAGGTGGGTTGCGGGTTTCTGGGGTCGGAGCTATGAGTGGCGGCGGGGGAGAGGAATTGCGGCAAGATGAGTGGTGACGAAGGTTTTGTGGGGAGCATTGAGTAACTTTGTGGTGAGTAACTCCATGCATAACCCAATAAGAATCTGCCACATCATCGCCGCCTTCTCTTTCTTGGAAAAATCATTAATTTTCTTTCCCTTAAACTTTAACAGACTATTTCTCACTCGTTTTAACTCGGAATTTAATTTTTTTTGCACAGCTAGATCAGATTAATTGTGCTCTTCAAAACGATATCCACTTTGATATTTTTTGGAACAAAAAAAATTTGTCAATTATTACCAGTCTATACCATATGGTATTGACTGGTATTAAATAACAGCATACCATATGGTATGAAAAATACCAGTCAATACCATATGCTTTTATTTAATACCAGTCAATACCATATGATATTAAATAATAGCATACCATATGGTATGAAAAATACCACCTCATACCAGGGTGGTATAGTATGGTATGGAGTTGGTAACGAGAGGTTTGAAATTTTTTTCCCCATAAAATTTTGAAATCCAATAGATCATGATTAAATCGTTCCTTTTGTGCAAAAATTTCCGAAAATGACTAAACAACGAAGGAGATACCATATGGTATGGAGTTGGTAACGAGAGGGATGAAAAAAAATTTTCTCAAAAAATATTGAAAATGGATATCATTTTGTAGAGCAGAACGAACTCGTTCCATCTGTGCTAAAAAAAAATTGAAATACGAGTTAGAATGAAGAAGATATGATCCAATTAAGAAAACTAGGGAAAATAAATTCCTTACCTTTAGATCTGCAATCACTTAAATGAAGGGTCCAGATTTGGTTACTCATTGTTACTCACACTAAGGTTACTCACCCTATCTTGAGCCGGTTTTGTGGGGGAGAGTGAGGAGAGAGAGTGAGCAAGGGACAATTTATTTATTTTTAGTTTAAATGGTGGATGATTTTTATGTTTTATTAAATTGTTATTATTATATTAATTTTTATTGTGTTGTGGAATCCACGTCAGCATAACATGTTGATTTACTAACGGTCAACATTCTTGACCGTCTAATTTGAAGAAAGTTCACGAATCGGGCCAAAATAGATTATATGGTGTATAGTTGAGGCCATGTTGATTATTTGGGTATAGTTCGGACAGAATAAGGTATTAACCCTTTTTTTATGTTGATTTGAGTTTAGTCTTCAGTTGATGTATTGAGGGAGTCGTTTTGCATGTTAAACTTGGGACCTGAAAATAATGCTTGAAGATGAAAGGTTGGTTGCTTTGTTGCCAAAATACATGATAACTACAGTTTATTGTACCGATTTTTGTTTGAGTGGGAATTTACAATTAATTATAATTTCAAAAAGGTGGAATGCTCTTCCTTTTAATTTCTCAATGAAGCGTCTACAATTTGTGATACAAGCACGGAACAATGTAACGCAACTAAGAACATGAATAAAAGATAAGGATATGATCGAATTGAAGTGCAATCTCGCACTTGGGAGAAGGCTCTATCAATATAAGGGTAGAATCTCGACCACAATCAAGGGGACAACTCGATTAATACAGAGAAAGAATTCACAAGCAAAATGCTCAATGAACCAAAGTAAAATCAATATTCTTTAATGTCTGCCCTAAAACTCGTGTTTAAGTCTTTATATAGACTAGAGAAACAATAAAACTCGTCCAAACACATAAAAGGAAAGGAATCCTAAACCGAAAAGGAAGTTGTCTCGTCAAAACCCTTATCCCCGGGTCAGGTCTTCAATTCCCCGGGCGGGTAACATGTTGCTAACTCCGGAGAATAGCTTCTGGAAAAATCCCCGGAGTGTATTTCAAAATCCCGGGGAGGGGATTTTTTTTCACCCAGGGGATTTTGGCCCATCCACCTTCTTGCTCCCACTGGCACACTCTTCTTCCCGCTTTAATTTGGGTCACTCTAGAGGCTTTCAAGGTTCACATCAGTCCCTCCCTGTTGGAAAAGCTGTGCTCTCAAAGCTGGAGTGTTCCTGCAAGAGAGAACAACATTAGAACTTCCAAACTAGATCCTTCTCAAAGCACTCAACATGTGCCTTCGAGCCAAAAGATGGGTGCCACCTGCGTCTTCCGATTTCGAGCCACGTGCATTTTCCATCTTCTTGGGCCAATGCAGCTCCATTTGTTGTCTCTCTTCTCGCACTTGAGCTGGCAACAATGGCTTGAGCACAATCTTCCGACCTTCATTCTTAATCTTGTAGCAATTGCTCATCCCCTCATGCACTACACCTTGATCAAACTGCCATGGACGACCCAACAAAAGGTGAGATGTCTGCATTGGTGCAACATCACAAAGAATCTCGTCTTGCACTCTCCCATCTCGAATTTGACCAAGGCTTGCTTGGTGACTTTAATCGCTCCATAATTAGGGGTTTACATGGGTCGGCGAGGTGAAAGGTATCAAAATTCACAAATGTTGTTTGAGTTTTAATAAAATTTGATTTACTTCAACTTATGTCTAGTATTTTTTCATGACATTTGTAAGCTGCTATATGATATAGGAAATCCTCTACCGACGATCAGGGTTGTATGTTGCTATAGAGGTCTCGAGAGCTGCATTGGTTTGAGTTAGGTTTGCTTGGGGACAAGCAAACGGTTAAGTGTGGGGGGATTTGATGACTCGATATTTGCACATGTTTTCCCCTTTGTTTCTTGACTGTTTGAGCTTTAATTATCGTGTCTTTGGCCTATTTTACGCTAGGTTGTGTTCCTTTGTCACATTTCAGGTCCTAGCACATAAAGTAAAGCATAGGCGCAAGTTTCAAGTCAATCAGAGATCAATTGGCGATTCGGGAGAAGAAACTCGGGCATGACCTGAAGAAGAATGGATTTCTACCTCACTTTATGGACAAAGAATCATGCAAGCTTGTCATTAAAAGAAAGAGGACGAGACTACGAGCATCTGGGATCAAACGGCGACTGATTCGGAGTCCGGACGAGGGAGAAACGAAGCATTGAATATAGGGGAACATGTTCGGCAGTAAAAACATGGGCGCGCCTAAATCAAAACACGGCCATGCCCATATTTAGGCACGACCGTGTTTTGGCCGACGCGCGCGGGCGTGTTTTTAACACGGGGAAAAACACGGGCGGGCAAAAGCAAAACACTGCCGTGTCCGCGACAGTGTTTTGCCCAGAATCGGATTTTTTAACCCAAATTCGAGCCAAAGGAGAGGGAGAGCTGGGTTTTTGGTTCCCAAACACCCAAGGGACGAACCCTAGAGAGAGAGAGAGCGACTTGGGAACATTCTTGGAGCTATTTTGGAGGATTTATTCGCCATTGGAGCTCGGGAATCAAGCTTGGAGATGGAAGATCTAGATAAGATTTTTGCAGTCTCTCTCTTCTCTATGGAGTAACTTCCCTTCACTTAGGTTTTGAGGAACCCTAGATCCATGTGTTAGGATCTTTCTTGTATGAAGTTTTGGATGCTATATTGTTTGATTATAATAGATTGAGGCATGATTTATTGAGTCAATTGAATCTTGATCAAATCCTCTTGATTTCTGCTTTAACCTATGATAGATAGAATCTGATTAGGTTAAGAGAGCTTCCTTGATTGATAGTGGTGAATTGGTTGTGCGAGAGTCAATCAATTCACTGCTTTGTACTGGAATTCATTCCAGTAGTGGAGTTCTGTGTTTATAGCCTCAGCTTTCTATCCTAGTGAAGACTAGTCGTCTGCCGGGTAGTTGGACTGAGAGGGCTTGGTCAGCTTAAGAGATTCCAAGCTAATTAAGGATCTTCCGCAGTTTAATCAACAGTAGATCAACCAAATTGAGGAGCTAGGAGGAATCATACCTAAGTGAGTTCCCAACTTGTAATTAGTAGAGTAGTCAGTAGAGTAGTTTATAAATCAATCCTTAATCTAGTTTGCTAGATAATGAACTGAAGCTGAGTAATAGTAACTCTAGAGACCCGTGGATTCGATATTTATTACTTGTGCCACTATACTGCAGTCCCTTTCATTGGTCACACTTGGCCATTGTTAGGTGTTGTGTTTTAGCGTGTCAGAACTCATACCAATAATTGAAATACGGGTTGGGTCGAGTTCTACGGGTTGTATAATCCAAAATCAAAACCCAACCCATAAGAGGCGGGTTGTACAAAAGAAAACCCACAGTTGGGCCGGGTTGGACGGATGGGTCGGTTTGCGGGTGTGTTTGTTCACCCCTAGCCATAATCATTCAACCAACGAAGTGAGTAAGGTTGTAGGTGCTTTGTTGTATTCAATCCCAGCTTCCTTACTGCCTCTAAGCTGATAACATTGGTGCAGCTACCACCATCAACAACCATTGAAAAAACATTACCATTAACCAAGCAACGAGTGTGGAAAAGATTATCCCTCTGGCCGGTCTCTACATGTGTTGCATTAGTCAAGGCTCTGCGATTTACCAGTAAGTGTCCTGGTACAGCCTCGGCTATGATTGTCTCTTCTACCTCCTAGTTAGATGAATCAACATTCACCTTCCCTTTCTCTTCATCTTCTGAGACATATTCCCAATCTCGTAAGACTAGAGCCTTCTTGTTGGGGCACTAATTTGCCTTATGACCTCGTCCAAAGCACTTGAAGCATTGGATGCTTCCAAATGAACTTCATTCCTCGCTTGGATGACTGAGGTCATGTTCCTAGCAGCTAGCTTGTCACCTTCTTGCTTAGAGTGATTCATGTTAGCCTCATGAATGCTTTCTGTAATAGTTTGGACGAAGGTGGATACCTTCTTCCTGAGCTCACCTTCAATTGCCTCTCCAACTTCATCGCCAAATGCACTGCTTCCTCCAAATCCACAAATTAACGAAGCTTTACTTCAATCTTGATTTCTCTATTGAGACCATGTAGAAAGCGAGCAATCCTTGCATCCTTGTCCTTCCTCACATCTGCTCTCATCATGAGCAATCCAACTCCTTGAAATATTCATCTAACGCTTGTGCTCCTTGTCGAATTCCCTACAAGGTAACATGAAGATCTCTCTGATAGAGAGGAGGCACAAACCAATCATGCATCAAGCCTCGGAGTTCTTCCCAAGTTGAAACCGCAGGCTGTAGATTCCTTCTTCGTCGAAGCTAAACTTGTTCCCACCAAGATGCTGAATAATCTGTAAACTCATAGGTGGCAACAAGCACCTTCTGATGCTCTGGGTAAGGATTTCTTTGGAAAAGAAGAAAATCTTCCTCTCCCAATCAAGGTAAGCTGAAGCACTATTAGCTCCTTGAAACGACGGGATGGAGTAGGGGTGGAAATCGGCACGGTATCCCAAAACCGAATATCAAAATCTCAAATACCGAATTATACCCTAAAATCAGTCCCAATCCCAATACCTAAATAATTTTGGTATCCCAATCCCAACCCCTAAATACTTCGGTATCCCAATCAATATTATTGAATATGAATAGTTAAGTTTGTAATTAATAATTACATTATAAATTAGATTTGATTATTTAATTTAGGACAAAGAGACTAAGAAAGGAGTTGGAGTTTGCCTAGAGCTAGGACATTTGATTGTTTAATATTAGTTGCTTCCCATACCACTTGCCGAACGAGATTTTGGAATGAGAGAACTGAAGCTACATGGGCCGTAATATTTCTTGACATGCTTTTAGTGGTTGCCGTCTGCTTGCTCTTCGTCGAATTGATTAGCGATTGTGAATTGAGAAAGGCGATCTGGGAGAAGATATTGACCTAGATTCTTTTAGTGGGATGAGAGAAGGTGTGGCGTGTGGTCTTGCCGCTAGCTACCTCGTATAGGTCGTATGAATTTTCGAATTCATAAAGAGTATCATTGGGATTTGTATTATTGTACGAGCCGTTAAAAATTGGCAAGGGGTTATGTATATTTCAGTTGGCAATTAAAGGCTGGTAATAAAATGTAAGGAATGAGGAGAGATTAGTTTGGAGGTTAAAATGCACCACTCTTTTATATTATTTTTTGTATTTTTCGGTATTTTGGTATATATTGATCTCAATCCCATAATTCCTAATACCGAATTACTCTTGAAATTCAATCCCAATCCGAATCCCATGAAAAATTTGTGTATTCGGTAATTCCAAATATCAACAAATTCGGTACGGTATTCGGTATATACAAAATACCAAAACCAAACTTCCATCCCTAGGATGGAGAGCTTAATTCCTCGAATATGTTCACCGCCATAACCTCCTTTTCTGGTGGTCTTCCTCCATACTCATGATAATCATTCTCATAATCATTAAATGGAGTTTTTTACTTCGGGATTACCTGACGACGTTGATGATTCCGGTCGCGTTTTCTCCTCTGCTTTGGCGGTCGGGAATCATATCAGTCCAAACGAAATTCTCTAAGGTACTCCAGCTAGGTTGACCGTCTTCTTGTCTCTTCTTCTTGTACTTCCACTGACAGAAATGCAATCATCCACAGAAAATTGCACGTTACACCCCTACACCTCTCCATTAAAGCCTCGCTCCCATTATGCAAATCTGGCGGTCCTCGTTCCTTGTTTCGCAGTGACAGTCCCCAAATCTTGTGGAATTCTGCAAAGAAGATCATCGTAAAAAGGATCATGATAAACCATCTGCTCTTTCTCCACCACGATCATCTCGTATGAATCTCCATCTTCCTTCTGCAGTGCATGATAGTTTCTCTACAATTTCTCTACTTCCGGATTCACCTCCTTCTCCTCCTCACAACTTGAATCCTGTTGCACCGGAGAACTCGAACTCTGTCCTGCCATGGTTAGAGCATAGCTCTCACCTTAGTCATCTGTGCTGCAAGCTGTTTCATGGGGTCTTCAATGTTTATCTCCATAGTTTGCTTCCTTTCCTATTTTCTTCTCCACCGATGTGAACCAGAGATACAAAAAAACCAAAATCCAAGATATCTACTTTTTTTTCTTTCAACCACGTTCAGCTTTGTGGCTGATGAACAATTTTTTTCCAACCTTTTGCACGTGAACAATATTGTGAACAGTAAAAAATAAATAAAATACCTCAAATCACCGTTGAGTTTGAATGGGGCTCTGATACCACCTGATAAGAACACGAGCTCGTGAAAAGTTTAGGTTCATTTGTCAAAGTCGCGCAACTTCGATCTTTTTAGGGTTTTTTCTGAATTTTCTCTCAACGCTCGAAAAGTAAAGGATAGAACGGAATTGCCATGCAAATTCAACACAAATCGGGAAGAGGCTCGAACAATATAAAGGGGTGGCAACTCGACCAAAATCAAGGGGAATACCTGATTGATACATAGCTCGAATGCTGGAGATCCACCAATAAAACAAGGACAAAATCCATGAGTAAAAACTCAATGAACCAGAAAGGGGCCCATTATCAAAGTCTGAATAGTCTGCCAAAATTCGTGGCTTACAACCCTTTAAATAGGTATGAAAAATAAACATAATGAAAACACCAAAAAAGAAAATAATTCTAAACGAAAATGGTAACAAAACTCGGACAGACCTGAAACCCGATCCAAATACCCGGTCGGGTATTTAGCTGTCCTAGCCGGGGAAAATTCCTAGACGAATTCATCAGTCTACCTCCCTATTTCCCCGGCCATGGAATTAATGATTCCGGCCAGGTTTTCTCTTCTGCTTTAGCGGTCTGGAATCATATCAAGGTGTCTCGTCAGACCCTCGATCCCCGAGTCAGATCTTCAATTTCCTGGGCGGGTAACATGCTGCTGACCCTAGGGAATAGCTCCTGGAAAAATCTCAGGGGTGTCTCCCAAAATCCCTGGGAGGGGATTTTTATGTTCCCCTAGGGGATTTTGACCACATCCACCTTCTTTCTCCAACATGGCATGCCCTTCTTCCCGCTTCGATTTGGATCACTCCAGAGGCTCTGGAGGCTCACATCAATTTGCCTGCTGACTCGCTAAAAAACAACACCAAACTACGACTGATTAAACCAAAATTTCTATTATTTACCCTACAAATCTAGGTGTGTTTTGTTCCAATTCAGGTGCTTAAATGCTTGAACATCGTCAAATACATCCCTATTGCGTTCCTATTTGATTTTGATGTGATTTTAGGGTGTATTAGTTGATATGTGCGAATTAGGTACAAAACAAGGTCACAAGTGTAAAGAAGGGGCCAGGAATTGAAGATCTTGTCCTAGAAGCCAAAGATCACGGCTGGGATCACAAGCCTCGAAGTCTAGCTGAAGATCGAGGCCTAGAAGTTATAGATCGTGACTGCGATATTGGAGGCTCAGGACGGGAACTTCGTGAGGAAGGAGCTTCGGATAAACAGAGAGTTTCCCCAATCGCGTCACAGCTAACGTTCATCTTGCCAGCGAGGAAAATCGCGGCCACGACTAGTGGATCGCGGCCGCGAAGTCAGCCCGCGATCTTCCCTTTCCCAAAGTCCTTGACGACTGTGTTTTGAGATCACGGTCTAGAGACCAAAGATCGCGCCTGCGATCTCCTTAACCTCAATTCATGAACTTTCTCGAATCCAGAATGCCAATAAATACAAGACCCCTTTCTCCTTTTGAAGAGAGCTGATTTTGAGAGAAATTTTCTAGTTCTAGAGAGAGGAAGATAGAGAAGTTGAATGAAGGAGAAGAGTAGGAGAAGAAGGACGAGCTAGTAGCAAGGAGGCATCTTCTCCAACCCCAACTCTTCTTCTATTTCTACCATGTATCGTCTTCCCTTCTTTATGGAGTAGTCCTCTAAGGTATTAGGGGTGCTAAACCCCAGACACTAATTTTAGAGTTTACAATGTATATTTGGATATTTTAGGGTTTGAATGAATGAATGAATGTGTTTGTCTAGGGTTTACTATTCACCCTAATCTTCCCTCTTAGCCCACTTTATGGTGAGACGGGTATGCGCCAACTGACGAGTTTAGGTTAGATGAGTGAATGGTGGCCTATAGTGGTCGAGGCGACCGAACCCCTACTATAGGTAGCCTTCCTAGATGATACCTGGGATGAAATCTCTGTGTGGACGGTGGATAGTGTCCATTGAAATGAGCCATTAGCTTAATGCCCCATATACGATAGCCTAGATCGAGGTGACTGGAACATGGGTTTAGGGGAGGCATACTCAGAGGCGTGTGGATAACCACGATATCCCATGGAAAAGAGCTCACTCACCACATTCGATGAACCTAAGTATCTAGATATGTATAGTAACCCTAAGCTAGGGGGAAGGATAGTTCCCCGAAGTACCTGCTTTTAGCTTTGATCAATCTCTAAACTAGTGTTTCCTCATATCCTCTACTCAAAACCTCAAATACCAATTAACTAATTAGCGACTCGGTGGGAAGTAGGCTATTGTACCAGGATCTGAGTAGAATACGACCTTGATTACCACTATAGGGCAATGTCGTTCAAGGTTAAACTTGGCCTAGGATGGGATAGTTCTTGATACGTGCTAACCTATGACAATAACTTGCACGGATTCAATTGATCAACGACCAAGTATAATCGTAGAATGGAAATGCAGTATAGTGGGTTCAGGTTCTAATTGTCAACTCGGGTCCTATATAGGGATGGCAATGGGTCGTGTTGGTCTGGGTTTTGCCAAACCCAAACCCATGGGTTTATCCATGAAAAAATCCGGGGTAAAACTCATTGGGTTTGAAAAACTCAAACCCAACCCAACCCGCTGGGTATCTGCGGGTTCATGGGTACCCATGGGTTTTTGTCCTAAAATTTATTGGCTAGCAAATTCAAGCATTCTAGACAACATGATTAATTGAAGCAAATCACAAATTAACCATTCAAGCATCCCTTGATTATTTACAATAACAAATATCAATCTCTCAATACAAATTATTCATATATGAAACACCATTCTAGAAAATTCAAGCAAATCACAAATTAACCATACAAATTGTTCAACGCCAATCTAGAAACTCAAGAAAATTGAAGCAAATCACAAATTCTTCATAAACAACATGATTAATTGAAAGCTTTTTCCTCCTTGTCAATTAAGCTTCTTCACTCTCCACTCGATAATATTAACTTCAATCTACACCATTAGAAAGAAAAAATTAGACATATCTCCACAAACATAAAGAAGATTAGTTGTTTAGAATATTAAATATATCGGGAAAATTAATTATATGGGTGTGGGTGGGTACCCATGGGACGAGTTTATCTAAACTCATACCCAACCCGGTGAATAGAGAACGAGTTTAAACCCAAACCCGACCCAAAACCCGTCAACAATGGTTTTACCCGCGTTGACTGGGTTGGGTCGGGTAGGTTACCCGTGAGTTCGGGTTTTGTTGCCATCCCTAGTCCTATATGTACATTCTACTACGTGAATCTCTATTATTTAGCGGTTGAAATGTAGTGAGATGTTCAAAATCAAATTAAACAGAAAGCAGGAAATGTTCTGGTTTTAAGTGTGCAAAAGGTCATCTAGATATGAGTCCCCCTAGTCTGCAGCTAGTTCAGATTATAATTTCCCAATTCATTTCGATTAATAGATATACTGGGGAATGTTGTTGACAAGTCTGGTGATATGATCCCAAATGGCCAACTCTACACGTTTTTATTGCTTGGTGAAGAAGCAATCTCAATTGGCAAGAAAAGGGGCAAAATTTGGTTAAGTGTTTTAACTGTTTCAGATGGCCTACTTTGGAGGCTTGGTTCTCACAATTGGCTCAATAAAAATTCATGATTAAGAGCTTGTTTTGAAGATAAAGTTTTCGTCTACAAGATGGCATGGTTTTTGGATCCAGAAGAAGCAATTAATATCATTTTCCAGACGTCCAAAGTTAACATCTGGAAAGCTGAAAACTGCCTGAATATGGCTAAGGCAGAAAACTGGATTGTGAAGCCTACTTTGGAGTTCAATTCGAGGAGCATGGATCTGATTCGAGTCCAAAGGCTTCCAAAACATTAAACTAGGTATGTTTATATACAAAGAGAAGGAATTGGATGAAGGATTGGTTCTGGAATGCCTCAAACGAAAGGCACGAAGTTAATACAAAAACTGTTTTTCTGGCAGTTTACTTCTGCTAAAAGGCAGCTTACTTGTGCTTCAAGAAAAAGAGTTTGAGTTCGAAAATTGTAACCTTTTTAGAGTTTGTTTTTAATTATTTGTTTCCTAGTTCCATTAGATTTGTATTAGGTTTTCTTTGCCTTTAAATACCTTTCTATTTACGTTGTAAAGAATCAAGTTTCAGTGGAATGAAAAATTACTCCTATGTGAGTTTTGAGTTCTATGAGTTGTCTCTCAAGAATCAAATCCTTGAGTTAGTTTTGTGTGGATTCCGTTGCTAATTCGAGAACCCTTGTCAAGCTTTTCTGTGAGGATTCGAGATTCGTCTTAGCAAGCTTATTATCAATCAAGTAAACACCTTGATTATGGCGAAATTCTACCTATCTGTTTTACTTTCGTTCTATTGTTTTTGGCTGCGTATTCTGAACAAAAGTAATCTTTACCCTCTCAGTTCGAATACACGGCAAGAGACTAACCTCCACTGGCGTATACTAACCGAGGCAATAACACACCAAACTCCCACTACTAGTTTCAATTCCAGTACAAAGTAGTGAATCGATTGCTCTACTAAAGTAATCGATCCACTACTTCCAATTAAGGTTGCTGAATTAACATATGTAGAGACTATAGTTCTAGGTTAAAACAGGAATCACAAAAGTTTGATAAGGACTCATGCAAATCTCATTAATGCCTCAATTGAATATATCGAATCAGTCATTCAGAAACATGGTTCATACAACCATTCCTAACATACAAGACTAGGGTTCTTCATACCCAGATCAAAAGGGAGTTTACTCCATCGAGAGAAGAGAAAAACCAAGCTTGGAAGAGAAATCATCATGTGAGGAATGAAAATATGCTCCAAGCTGGTAATCGACACTCCAAGGGTGAAAGATCAAGCTCCAATGTCCTTAGATTGCTCCAATCGGTTCCCAAGGTTGTTCTTCGTCACTTTCTCTCTAGGGCTCTCTCTAGCGATTTCTGAACTTGAAAAACCGGCCCCCTTTTAATCTGCCCGGGCTGGCCTTATATAAACTGGGCATTTGTCAGTTACGGCCAAAGTTACGATCGTAACTCCCTTGCCAGCCGTAACTTTTTTATGCACTTCGTAAACCAAGAGTTATGGCTTCTTATGAGAAGTTAGGGTTCAGACCGTAACATTGAGGGGGAGGCCATAAATTTAAAAATTATTCTGGATCCCTAGCTCCATTCCTCCAAAGTTATAGGCTGTGTGGTGGAAGCTACGGTCCAAAACATAACTTTCGAGGTCTGGCTGTAACTTTTCCCTACTCTCTACCTGATCGCTCCAAAACCTCCAAAACTTGCTCGTTCGCACCCATTCGTGTACTAGGACGTGAAATGTCATAAAGCAATACAACCTAGCGTAAAGTAGGCCACGAGAGCGAAAAATGCAAGTTTAAACGATCAAGAAATGATGAAAAAAACATGTCCAAATACAATGTTATCACCTGTCCTTAACAGAAGCATGCTAGTGAAGGGAAATAAGTTTGGGCATAACAACTCGAAGTCTCGCAAAGAACACCTTGCTAAACAACTTATTTACACTTCCCATGAGACTGATAGGTTGCAAATATCTGACAATTTCCACCACATCCTCCTCAGGGGTAAGACAGATAAAAGAGTGTGAACCACGTAGGGGAAGATGTCCCTTCAAATGGAATTCTTCAAATGTGCTCATGACTTGAGTCCTCAAGAAAATTGAGTACATCTTATAGAACTCTAAAGGAAAATGTAAGAAACAAGGATCTAGGCGCATACGACTAGAGTTAGAGAATTAGGGATTGGTAGATGATTTGGGAAAAGAAGGATAGAATTAGGGATTTGATTAAGGAAGGAGAGGAATGAGAAGAAGAAGAAGGAAATTTGGCCACCCCAAAGGAGGTAGGGGCCGACGGTTTGGGAAGGGAAAGGGAGAGGGAGATTTGGGTTTCTTGCGAGAGAGATATATAAAGTTTCAAATGAAAATCTTTTTGATATTCTTCAGACATTTTGTGGGTAATGTTGACCGACATGTTACTCTACCTCATTTGTTTCTTTCCAAAGTTTCAAACCAAAATCTTCTCAATATTATCCAAAATCTACCACATCAACAATTTGAGCATGATATCCATAAGTTTTCTATTGGTAGGTAATTTGTTATAAACATAACCACATATGGATCATTTAGGTATTTTATAGTTTTAATTGATGCACCGACTAAATGATTCCATATTTTCAACCGCAACTTGAAGTTTTCAAGATTGATTGCTCAATTGATCTTTTATATGGGCATATTTAAATGAATGTCAATTATGAAGAAAATTCTCTTAGGTGAAAAATGGTGTAGCACATGTTTGCGCAAATCTTTTTGAACAACTCATTAAGGACATGCCAGTTGCATGCATCATCTTCAATTTTTGCATCATGCCAACAAGTTGTCACTAAAACCCTGCACAACTTGCTTTTAGTCAACAACCTTCAAATTCCCATCAAAGAATTTAAGAAACTAGATTATAAGTTGTAAATTGTTCCGCCAAAATTTACACAGATGGGTTGTAACAGGATACTGGAAATTAATGTTGAGCAAGAAGTCTCAATTGTTTTGTAAATTGTTCCGCCAAAATTTACACAGATGGGTTGTAACAGGATACTGGAAATTAATGTAGAGCAAGAAGTCTCAATTGTTTTAGTAAAACAATAATCCATCATATGATATTGGTTGATGTGTTTCAACAAATCAATATTTTCAATATCAGGGGGGGAGAAATAAGCATCTAATTTGAAAATTGGTTGAAATGAATTATGATCCTCATTATTATAATGTAAACATGAAGTTCAAAGGTAATTCATTTGTAAAGTTTGGAAAGCTTACTGTAAGGCGTAATTACTAACTCAAAAGAAGTCACGAAATAATTGCTAATGCTCCTAAAAATTATATCCCCGAAGGATACACACATATGTAACGTGTTGAAACTATCGATTCCAAGGAAATGAAGTCTTGGAAAAGGAAAAAAGTAGCTAAGAATAAATTGGTCTTTATCATGTGGATATTGTAAGCTTATTTGAATATCCAAATATTATAATATTGGTCTGGAAGAACCATATGTACCTGTTTGTAGGGGTGGGCAACGGGACGGGACGGAATACCCGTCCCGTTTAAAACGGGTACCCAGTCCCATTTGGAGAGCAACTTTCATCCCAAGTCCCAAACTCGTACGGGTAACGGGTACCCATTATCCGTACGGGACGGATAACGGGTACCCATACTACCCGTAAATACCCGTCTAATTGGTGGAAGAAACAGCAACAACACCTTCTTTGTTCTTTGGCTCAAAAATTCCATCAAAATCTATTTTCCACCATTTCTCAGAATCGGTGTCCACTCTGTAAACAACATAGGAAGCCTAGGGAAGTACCCAAATGAAGAAGACTTTATAGGAATTACAGTCCAGAACTGCACCATCAACGAAACCCAAAACGGAATTCGAGTCAAGACTTGGCCAGGGTCGCTGGCAGGGAGTGCCTCAGGTGACGTTGCTGTGCAGTACTCCCTCCAAATTCAGTTTGACCCTCTCGTTTTGATTTCCTGACATTTGGATTGCAATTTTATTTTGGACTTCTGATATTTAGATTGACAAGGTTATATTAGTAGTTAGCATAGGATTACTATTTGGGAGTTTGATGGCATCTGTACAGGCCAAGCTGATTGGCAGATATGTTTGCCTGAAGAAGAAAGCTGATTGGTTTTGATTGACGAAGCAGCTTTGTAATGCACTACGTTTGTAAAGGTAATTAGATCACTAATTAAACGTGCACTTTATATATGAATGGTTGCTTTGTAGTAGCTAATGAAGTAATCATACATGTTTAGAGGGAATAAACACATATTTCAATGCAAGTAAATGCTTTTTCTAAGAACAAATTGCCAATCCCTTTGCAACAATTTTGGACTAATGGGTATAACGGGTACCCGTAATACCCAAACGGGTATTAACGGGTAACCCGCGGGTACCCAAAGCAGCGAATCATGATCCCAAGTCCCATCCCGTACAAAAAATTACGGGTATTTGGGTACTCGTAACCCTCAAAAAACGGGACGGGTACGGGTATACCCAAATACCCGTTTCCCGTTGCCCACCCCTACCTGTTTGGGGAAAATGAAAGAATCATATAGTAAATGATATTTTGACTATTCAATAGAATAAAAAGACATACGATATTGACAATATCTATTGTAGTTAGATCTGAAGTTAGATCATCAATATGATAATGAACATGAGGATCATGAAGTTAGATATGTTTAGCACTATAAATCAAATGATTGGCCAAGTTGTAACGATGCATTTGATGCAGTTATGAACGTAACAAGCCTACAAAATAAGAAGTCATGTCCACATATGCGTATCCATTGCCAGTAAAATATACATGATATTTTATGACAACATGACAAAGGGGGAGCGATTGAGAGATATCATGCTCAAATTTTCATAAGGGTCTTCGTAAAAGTATTTGCTATTGACTGTGAGGAGTTAATTACAGTGTTATTACAGTGCACTTATAAAGCATGTTTGATCATGATATCGATATGGAAACTCACGGAATTAGGAGTTAATTTGCTTGAAAAAATATGTTAAGGTTCTGGGGAACATTATTCAACTCATTAAACCTCCTAAATCAGATAAAAAAGCATCAAAAAAATGATAATATCGATGAATTTCCTACAAGAAAAGAAAAATACGTTGACAGAGTCGGATGCATTTACCTAAAATACCTTCCAATGATTGTTTCATGTGTTCTGACAAAGAATCATTGATTGAAGGTATCAAACTTCCGATGACAATGTGTTGATAAATTCCTTGCCACCTTTGGGGTGTTGACACATTATAAACAACAATCTCTTGTTGAGATTTAAGATATAAATAGGTTTGAAACTCTATAAGAGTATTCGTAGATAATAAGTTATTGAGGAGGTTTAACTCTAGAAGTGTATTCAAAGGTATTTGAAATAAATAACTTGAGAGAACAACTTTTTCCCTTGGATTGCCACCTTTGGGGTGTTGACACATTGTAAACACCAATCTCGTGTTGAGATTTAAGATATAGATAGGTTTGAAACTCTATAAGAGTATTAGTAGATAATAAGTTATTGATGAGGTTTAACTCTAGAAGAGTATTCAAAGGTATTTGAAATAAATAACTTGAAAGAACAACTTTTCCCTTGGATTGCAAATCAAATATTTGCAAAAGAAAGTCATGTGCATCAATAAATATATAAAAGATGCCCAAATGATAAGAATGAGTAAAGTATCCATCCAATATATTGATGATCAATATCACTTTGAGAACAATGATCTATTTGATAGATCATTATTTGGCATATTTCTAGAAGATTGACCTAGACAATCATATATGAAAGTGATATTGCACGTATCTTCTAAAAAGATACCTGTAAGAATATTTTTCAGTGTTGTTTGTTTTCACTTATGAACTTCATGAGAATTTTGAAACCAACAAAGTTTGTTAAAGGACTATCTAGTAGATTTTTCAATTATAGTATTACATTTCACAACATTATATGAAAATATATTAGAACTCAAAGACTTCATACTATTGATAGATCTCTCCACGAGGGGGACACTTTAATCATTGCACTCTTTTACCGTTAACCAAAGTCTTTTCCAACTGGGTTTTCATGATAAGATTTTTTTGAGTCATGATACAAAAGCGTAATGGAAGAATCATGTACCCTTTGTCCTTCACTAGGTTTTTATCCCACAAGGTTTTTCCTAGTACGGTTTTAACGAGGCATGCTCTTAATCAATGGACCCAATGGGCAGTGTAATGAATATATATATATATGGGGAGTTCTACGGTACCCAGGGTGAAATCCGGGGTACCGCATACCTTGAGTAAGAAAACGCTATCCAGAACTTGAATTGACTGATCTTTTGGACATGATATTATACTCTAACCCTTAAAGATCAAAATCTAGGTCTTAATTCTATAAATCTTATACCCCAAGATCAATTTAATTAGAAACAATAATCGACGGTTATGATTCGTCCAAATATAGGCAAAATAAATCAATGCACCATCTTAGGGTTTATAGTTTATGATTTAGATAATTAGGACCTAGGGTTCACTCATTAAGGGTTAGGGTATAGTATCATGCCTAAAAATCCTGCTAATTCGAGGTCTAGATAGCGTTTTCATACTCAAGGTATGCAGTACCCCGGATTTCACCCGGGGTACGGTAGAAGGCACCATATATGTATATATATATATATATATATATATGGTAAAGGCTAGCGTATGCCCCATTGAGTTTTGCTATTTAGACAATAAATTAACCGGAGTTTGGGACATGATACTATATCCTAACCCCAAATGGGTGAATCCCAATCCCCAATTCACTAACCCAAGGCATGAGATTCGTTTAATCTTAAAAATAAAATGAATATGTGGCAAAGAAAATCATACACCCGGACGTACCCAGCCTACCGTACGCCCATCGAGTTTTGCTATTAAGACAATGAATTAACCGGAGTTTAGGACATGATACTATACCCTAACCCCTAATGGGTGAACCCCAGTCCACAATTCACTAACCCAAAGCATAATATTCATTTAATCTTGAAATGAAAATCAACGGTTCTGATTCGTGGAAATTATTGTTGATTTTCATTTTAAGATTAAACGAATCTCATGATTTGGGTTAGAAAACTAGGGAGTGGCTTTTATCCATTAGTGGTTAGGGTATAGTATCATGCCCAAAACTACGGTTAATTCATGATCTAAATAGCAAAAGTCAAACGGGAGTACGCTAGCCTTTGCCACACACACACACACACACACACACACATATATATATATATATATATATATATGGGGAGTTCTACAGTACCCTGGGTGAAATCCGGGGTACCGCATACCTTGAGTAAGAAAACGCTATCCATAACTTGAATTGACTGATCTTTCATAAATGATACTATACTCTAACCCTTAAAGATCAAAATCTAGGTCTAAATTCTCTAAATCTTATACACCAAGATCAATTTAATTGGAAACAATAATCGACGGCTATGATTCGTCCAAATATAGGCAAAAAAAATCAATGCACCATCTTAGGGTTTATAGCTTACGATTTAGATAATTATGACCTAGGGTTCACTCATTAAGGGTTAGGGTATAATATCATGCTCAAAAATCCTGCTAATTCGAGGTCTAGATAGCGTTTTCATACTCAAGGTATGCGGTACCCCGGATTTCACCCAGGGTACCGTAGAAGGCACCATATATATATATGGCAAAGGCTAGCGTACGCCCGTTGAGTTTTGTTGTTTATACAATGAATTAACCAAAGTTTGGGACATGGTACTATATCCTAACCCCTGATGGGAGAACCCCAGTCCCCAATTCCCTAACCCAAAGCATAATATTCATTTAATCTTGAAATGAAAATCAACGGTTCTGATTCGTCAAAATTATTGTTGATTTTCATTTTAAGATTAAACGGCTCTCATAATTTGGGTTAGAAAACTAGGGACTGGGGTTTATCCATTAGTGGTTAGGGTATCGTATCATGCCCAAAGCTCTGGTATTCATGATCTAAATAGCAAAACTCAAACGGTCGTACGGTAGTCTAACGTACGCCTGGGCGTACGCTAGCCTGAACCATACTATATATATATACATACTATATATATATATATATATATATATATATATATATATATATATGGGGAGTTATATGGTACCCAGGGTGAAATCGGGGGTACCACATACCTTGAGTAAGAAAACGCTATCTAGAACTTGAATTGACTGATCTTTCGCACATGATACTATACTCTAACCTTTAAAGATCAAAATCTAGGTCTTAATTCTCTAAATCTTATACCCCAAGATCAATTTAACTAGAAACAATAATCAACGGTTATGATTCGTCCAAATATAGGCAAAAAAATCAATGCACCATCTTAGGGTTTATATTTTATGATTTAGATAATTAGGACCTAGGGTTCACTCATTAAGGGTTAGGGTATAGTATCATGCCCAAAAATCCTGATAATTCGAGATCTAAATAGCGTTTTCATACTCAAGGTATTCGGTACCCCAGTTTTCATCCGGGTACCGTAGAAGGCACTATATATATATATATACATACTATATATATATATATGGCAGAGGCTAGCGTACGCCCGGGCGTACCCTAACCTACCGTACGCCCGTTGAGTTTTGCTATTTAGACAATAAATTAACCGGAGTTTGGGGCATGATACTATACCATAACCCCTAATGGGTGAACCCAAGTCCGCAATTCGCTAACCCAAAGCATAATATTCGTTTAATCTTGAAATGAAAATCAACGGTTCTGATTCGTCGAAATTATTGTTGATTTTCATTTTAAGATTTAACGAATCTCATGATTTGGGTTAGAAAACTTGGGACTGTGTTTTATCCATTAGTGGTTAGGATATAGTATCATGCCAAAAACTTTGGTTAATTCATTATCTAAATAGTAAAACTCAAACGGGCGTACGGTAGTCTAACGTACGCCTGGGCGTACGCTAGTCTGGACGAATCATAACCGTCGATTATTGTTTCCAATTAAATTGATCTTGGGGTATAAGATTTAAAGAATTATGACCTAGATTTTGATCTTTAAGGGTTAGAGTATAGTATCATGTTCGAAACATCAGTCAATTCAAGTTCTGGATAGTGTTTTCTTACTCAAGGAATGCGGTACCCCGGATTTCACCCTGCGTACCGTAGAACTCCCTATATATGTGGATGGATGGTTCTATCATACACCAAGGAAAGCCTGGTGTATGTCGTACACCAGGCAATTGATAGAGCAGAAGCGTAATGCTTCAAATCCTATCTTGTAGTAAAACCGAAAATCCGGATATCATCTCTCAGATACCGGTACAATCTTATATTCTATCAATTTTAAAGAGAAAACTACAAGTGAATATAGTTTGAGAGATACATTAGTATCTAAAAAAAATAATTAAACAAAACAAGCAAATGGAAGTTGTCGGGTTGAAATCAATGGGAGAAAGCTCTTGGAGAAACACCGGGACTCACTACCTATCATATCCAAATTAATTCACTTTTCTAATCGGTTTAATCCAAATCCCTACAACCAGGATATCACTAATGTGCTAGCTATCCCTGTCGCGAATTACTATGTACTATACAATCAGTTCAAATCCTACTGTCATAGCTCAATGAATTAATTATTTAGCCTGAAGACCAATATCCTATTTAAGAGTGCATGACATCTTATTTAATCCACTGTCGTTTCGATAAGTTACTATGTCACATGAAATATGTTCAGTTGATTCGAGTCCAATTGTACACATTTTACCCCTCATTTCTTAATAGTTTAACTTTGCATTTCATCGTCTCCCTACCTATTTTACGCTAGATTCTGCTTGTTTTGTTACATTTCAGGTCCTAGCACATGTGGGAAGGTCGAGGACGAGTTTCAGGTCGATTGGAGGTTGAAAAGCGCAAAAAAGTGAAGAAAAGTCCAGAGGCGACATTGACAATTGCATCGTGACCGTGAAGCGCCGAAGTTCCAGGACAATTTGCACACCTCGCGGGATCCCTCCAGCCCAAGACCGTGAAGTGACTTAGTGAAACGTATTTTTCATGTGAGTTTTGTGTCGATCGTCTTTTTCATGTGTGATAGATCCCTCTTACTATGGCAAGCAACATTCACTGCTTTCACTAGTGATTATGATGGAGGCATATGATTAGTCCACGCCCAAAAGTTGATTGTCCTGACATATCTTATCCCCTACTCAACCCCTTTGAGCCGTGTGACTTTGGGGGTCGTTCTAATGTTAGGAGCTTTGTGCTTGTTGAGCTTAATGATGATTGATAAAACGACCCCTCTTCCTTTCTTCGTGTCTAAACCATTGTGAGCCGTCCTTGTGTCTCAGAGCTCTCACTCTTGAGCTCCATTGGGTTCTACATAGGAGGATTTTGCGCGGTTCTTGCTAGGAATAAAGAAGTAGCATTGGAGGAAGTTCTTAATAGAGAGCATTGTTCGTTAAGTGTTAAGTTGGCAAGTGTTTAACTCTCTAGTACCCCCCCCCCCCTCGAAAAAAGAGAAAACAAAAAACAGGTAATAAAACGGGGTAAACAAAGATAGAGAGTTGCCATGAGGAAATGATGTGTATGCTCTAGAAAGCGTTTCTTGGAACTCAAGCCATTGAAACACCCAAGTATTGGTGAACCTCCTTCACTACTATGATTGATATTTGGATAGCAAGAATATATCGAGGAAGTGTGTGTAGTTCGTGATTGGTAATGGTTTGGGAGAAGGGAAAAGTGGTTTTTGGCCGTTGGTAGTGGTCGTTGATTGTAGGAAAGGTTCTAGGGAAACCATGAAACCTTTGGTTTTAGGTTGAAGATGTAGGACCTCATGCTATGTTTGCCACCACCCAAAATGTCTTTTCCCCATGTCCAAGACAATTGCCAGTCATTTGAACCCGTGTCTAAGATGTCCGAACAAGCTAGTGATGACAACAACCCGTGAACTCTAGCATTTAGAGGTTGCCACCGTGGTGGAGAGACGATAGGGTTGAGTGTTGATGATTGCGCATATGTTTTGCACCAAAAGGTCCTGACCTCACTGGTCGAGAGTGAGTGAGTCATTCACATTATGCATGTTTATATCTTATCCCGGTGAGGAGCTTTTTCGCCCTTTCATTTGTTACTTGGACTTGATTTCTATGCATGGTTAGCTTTCGTTAATGAGTATTCTGGTCGAGACTTGTATTGATTTGTGAACAGGGTGAGAACTTTTCATTTGCACGTTCTTAATGCATTCAAATGCCGTTTGTGGTGGATGTCGATATTGCTTGTGACGGTTCATTTGTTGATGGCAAATAAACATTGAGATTCATCCATTGCGTGGCCTTTGATATGTCCCCAATTTTTTCTTATTATGTTGAAATATTACCTTGTTTGAGATTGATTTGCTTGGGGACAAGCAAACGTTCAAGTGTGGGGATGTGATTGGGGTCCAATTGTACACATTTTACCCCTCATTTCTTGATAGTTTGACTTTGCATTTCATCGTCTCTCGACCTATGTTACGCTAGGTTGTGCTTTTTTCTGTTACATTTCAGGTCCTGGCACTTGTGGGAAGGTCAAGGACGAGTTTGGGGTCGATTGGAGGTCGAAAAGCGCGAAAAAGTGAAGAAAAGTTCAAAGGCGACTATAACAATTGCATCGCGACTGTGAAGCGCCAAAGTTCCAGAATAGTTTGCACACCTCGCGGGATCCCATTTAGTTCACATTCGTAAGATCGTGAACTTCAACCCAAGACCGTGAAGTGACTTAGTGAAACGGTGCGAATCGGCTCAACTTGACAGTCCATGACGAATGTTCACGGCCGTGAACTGGGACCGTGAACAGGCATCGATCTCGGTATAAAAGGGGAAGTTAGTTGAAGGAGAAAGGAGACTTTTTCCCTAGGATTTTGTTTTTCAGAATAAAGGTGGATTTCTAGTGAGAGATTAGGGTTTCCTCTTCCTATTCTATAGAGAAAGTGCCATTCAAAGGTGGAAGAAGGAGATTTGGGTTTGTCCTAAGCTAGAGGAGTGAAGATTCTTACCTATAAAGGGAGATTCAAGCAACAAGGAAGGAAGATTGTCATCTTTTGATGGTTCTTTCTCTTGTTTTCCCTTGCCTAGCTATGGAATAGCCTCCCTACTCACTTGGGTATTGTGAATCCTAGTCTAGATGTGTGTTAGGATTTAAGAATTTGATTCTATTGTGTTGATTGAATGTTTATATAATATTTTAGGTATTTTCATGAATGATTGAATGTGCTAGCTTTAAGTCATGATTGGGTCATTTTGACCTAGATGGAAAGAATCTCCATGTTAAAAGAGGCTTTGAGAAGTTGGATTCTTTGCCAATTAGTGTCACCCACCGAGGCTAATTAGGACAAACCTTAAATTAACCATGATTAGTGAGTGTTCTTGCATTATATCATTGTTGGGTCAAAATTAACCTTGAGGGTGGAAATCCCCATTTGGCCCATAGGAAGGTTGACCCCATCGCCTCTTGGGTAACCCCATCTAGGTTAATCTAGGGCCAAAACCTTAAGTATCACAGTAGTACCATGATCCCACCATGATTGGTTTCTCTTCGCCATCCGGATTAAGTTCCGAGGGATTGGTTTGAAATCCTTAGTCGACCGATTTAGAGGGGCTAGATCGTCTAGTCTAGAGTTGCAATCCTTAACCAAAAGGTTAAGAGAGTTAGACCACTAACTTGATGAAACAATCATAGATTGGCCAACTAAGAGAGTTAGGGTTTTCTCGGTTTGTTCGTTCAAGAGAGCTAGGTTCGCAAGCTTATTGTGGCCTTCCTTGATCGGTCGACTAGGAGAGCTTGTTCCTAGCTAGTTGCACCCGTCTCACGGTATATGAAAACATTCTCCACAGTAGGGTTTCATTCATTGTTTCTTAGCACGAGACTAGGGGAAGCAATACCCAAGTGAATTCCTCTCATATAGAATTCTCCTCGATTTATATTCCTTGTTTGTGTATTTTGTAGTTTTCTTAGTTTAAAACCCAAAATCGTTTGCTAGATAACAAGCTAAGCGATTGAAGTAGGGGTACATGGAGCGGCCCGGGTTTGACAATTAAAACATACTTGCCCTATACTGCACCCATCTAGAGTTTATGCTTGAGCTCTAATCGGGATTTAAATCGCGGTGTATCTGTGACGAGTCATCAGTTATTAGGGTTACACTATCGCTAATAACCTAATTAACTACAAATCATTGTATTGTTGACAAGTCAACACAAAGCATTAAGCAATTTCATGCATAAGAGAATTGAAGAAAAGAAATATGAATCAATCCATCAAATCTAGAAATAGTTACATCCTATGGTGTTTTCCTCATAAATTGGGGTTTAGTTCATGATAAAACTAAAACGCACAATCATATACTTGTTCTTCATAATACTAGTAACGAAAAGGAGACAAAATACTGATAGGAATGAAAGCTCATATTTTTATTTTCTCTTCCAATCCGCGGTACTAGTGATTTGCTCCATTCGATGCGCTCGTCTCTGTGTCGCGCTGTTGTTCGTTCACTCCCAAGTCGCCAACAAGCTGTTGCAGTCTCCAAGTATGTCCCGTCCAACGAATTCCCAGCTTGCGTTCTACCAAAAGAATCCTCTTCTCAGTGAAAGCGGATTAGGTCAGTAACCTTAGAGTGAGTAACCATGAGTAACTCGTTCACATCAGCATGACATCAACATCCCTCTCTCTCTTGGAAAGCCTTTTATCTTCTCCTCTTTAATCTTTAACGGATGACTTCTCTCTTGTATTAAGTTGGAATTTAACTTTTTTTGCACATATAAATCAAATTAATTGTGATCTTTAAAATGATATCCACTTTGATATATTTTTAGAAAAAAAAATAGTTGATTTTATTGCACGAGTATTCAAAATTAAGCTTGATGAGTTTATGTTCGAGATTCGGGACAAGGAAATCCTCGAAAAGATCAATGCATGTAGGTATCTCTATCGGTGATCTATAATAATTTATTACATTAACTCTATTATTAATTACTGTGTTTTTTCATCTTATTGACTTTTGTACATATGTCAAAGCAATTGAATGGAAAAAGCGGGGTCTTTCCCATGCACACATTTTTTGGCCTCAACAAATAAGTTTCACAGCCTACTGATATCGATTCCATAATTTTTGCAGAAATACCGGATCCTAATACAGATCCTGAATTGTATGCAATTGTGACATCTTCAATGATGCATGGTCCATGTGGCACAGTAAAGCCTAAGAATGCATGCATGAAGAATGGTCAATGCACCAAACATTATCCCAAGCAGTACAATAGTCAGACTACTATTGATGCTAGTGGATTCGGAAAATATCGTCGTCACAACAATGGTAGAGTATTCAACTGTGAGGGAATTGATATGAATAATCGATTGGTTTTACCCTACTATCGGTATTTGTTGGTACGTTTTGGATCGCACATCACCGTTGAGTTTTGTAACAAGACTAGGTATGTATATTTCTGTTCCCTTCGTGGGTCATGGGTCCTCTCTCTGTTCCCTTAGTGGGTTCTAATTTTGTTCCTCTGATCTAGTTCCTAGATCTGGAGATGGTTGATCTAAGTGGCCAGGAGGCTGGTTGCTGTTTCAACTAGCTTGTCTTCCCCTTTCCTATCCCTTCGTCTACCTCCTTGTTGTTTCACCTGTAGGTTTTGGGGATCCGGAGATGCAAGAGACCTTGGCTTGGACTCGGGTTGGAGAGATTCGAAGACAGAAGATCTTCCCTCTGGCTTCTCTCACTGTCTGCATGATTGTTCTGGTGTTTTCCCATGGTGCGGGTGTGGAGATATTGGCGGCAATAAGTCTAGGGAGGTCTCTATGGAGGGTGCCTATACGTTTCTTTCCATTCGGGTGGTTTGAAGTTGGCTCCCTTGCATGGCGTGTTGTCGGCCTTCTTTGCCGTGGCGGTGGCTAGTCGGAGGTGGTGGGTTCCGGTTGTGTCTGGTGGTGGAGGGGTTTTCGACCAGCGGCGGGGATTTCTCCAGAGGGATGCTTGGCGGCTAGGGTTGTGGATGGTTTGACTGTGTTTTGGTCCTTGGGTTTGGGCCCTATTGGGTTCCGCCCATCTGTTTGGGCCTTGGGTTTGATTGTCCAAACTTTGGTTGTCTTGTAGTTTTTGTATCTTTTCCTTTGCCTTCTTAATGAACTGAACTTTGTCAAAAAAAAAAAAAGTTTGTATATTTCTCTTACTTCAATTTGTATTTTGGATTATGTTTAATTCTATTTTTACCTTGATAATTTCCTATTTAATAGCAAATTATAAATTTTTTTACTTCTATTTAGTGTATTTGAATTTTAGTATGTACAATGTGTGATGCTCTGTATATTTATTCCCATGCTTTCTTTTTAGTTAATATAAATTGTCATTCATACTCAAATTAATTACCTTTACATTACATGTTAATAGATATTTCTGTAATTTTATTTTTTTATATTTTTTACATGTCTATTGATTTTATATTTTTTTGTGTTGTATTTTATATTTATATAGAGTCGTCAAATATCTCTTTAAGTATATAAACAAACCCGAAGATCGTGCAATGGCCACTACATCAGCGAATCAATCAGCTTCAAGTTCAACTACGACAGGTGCTAATGGTCGAGCTAAAATTGTTATGATCGATGAAATTAAAGCTTTCATGGATGCCTGCGATATCACATCTGAGAGGCATGTTGGAGGATTTCTAGCTTTGATATATACAATCACTCTCCAATAGTACTTCGTATGTCATTTCATTTGGCTGGAGAGAATACAGTGTATTCAAATGTGAACTCCAATGTGGAAGAAGCTGTTCAATCTAGGTGTGCGTAGCCTTCTATGTTGTTAGCTTGGATGGCTCTCATAGGCAGTCAAGCGATGCACATCGCTATACTTATGTGGAGTTACCTCAAATATGACATTTGGAATAGGAAGGACAAGAGGTGGGAAAAGCGAAAGAAAGGTACGTGCATTGCTAGACTCTATTATTGCTATCCTTCTGCTAAAGATAGGTATTATATGAGAATGCTTTTGCATGTGGTTCAGGGTTGTTGTACTTTTGAAGATATTAGAATGATTGATGAGGTGGCATGAGACATTTTAGAGGGCCTGTTATGCTCATGGACTTTTATTTGGTGATTATACATGGAATGATTGTCTACAAGAAGTGGCACATTGGGCAACTAGTTATAAACTACGGAAACACTTTGTCCCCATTCTTATCCATTGTCAAGTGTCTGTTGTGTCAATTCATTAGCGTAAGAATTGAAAACTAATTAGTGGTGACATATTGAATTCATGACGGCGATAACTTAATTTACCTCAATTGAATTTGAGTGATGATGCAATACAGGAGTTGTGTTTGGTTCGTATAGATGAATTGTTGAAGCGATATTCAAAGTCGTTGTTTGACTATCCTCGTTTGCCAATTTCTAATCAATGTATGAGAACAAGTTATTAGAATAGGATGATGGCAGCTGAGTTGAACTATTGATCAGATAACATTAATTTTGAGCATGTTCAAATGTACTAGCATTTGAATACAGAACAACAACTTGCTTTAGATAAGATTATAGAATTTTTCTATTCAAATGGTGGAAAATCCTTTTTTGTTGATGGATTTGAAGGGACGGGTAAAACTTTCCTTTGGAAAGGAATTTTTGAGAAATTTAGATACGAGAATAAGATCGGCCTATGTGTTGTATCATCTTGCATTGCGGCCCTGCTAATGGTTAGGGGTAGGACTGTTCATTCAAGATTTCACGTACCTCTAGATTCTTATATTAAATCAACTTGCCATATTGAACAAGGTTCTGAGTTAGCAGAACTAATTCAGAATACTTCACTTATTATTCAGGATGAGGCACATATGGCTCATAAACACAACATTGAGGCACTAGACAAAACAATTGAAGATATTTTACGTGTCAAAAATGTTGATTATGAAATGAGGCCATTTTGAGGGATGACTATGGTTTTTGGAGGAGATTTTCGAAAAACGTTGCCTATCATTGAGAAGGGAGTCAGACTAACATTGTTAATTCTTATATTAAAAGATCCTATCTATGGCGATCTATGACAATGTTGAAGCTGAAACAAAACATGGGATTATCGTCTGCTAATTCTGCAGGGGGTTTAAGTCCCGAGATCTCTTCTTTTAGCCAATGGCTGTTGCAAATCAGTGATGGTAAAAATAGTAATATCTTTGGGGATTCAATAATAAGTATACCTCCACAACTATGTGTCAAGCGACAGACTAATCCTATTGCATACATGGTTAATGAGATATAACGTGACCTATTGACGCGATACACCGATGTGACATATTTGGTTAAGCGAGCTATTTTAGCCCCGCACAATGAAATTGCTGTGACAATTAATTATTATGTCCTTGGCTTATTTCCAGGTGAAGAGATTTCCTATTTTAGTTCTGATTCAATAGAGATTGATGCCAGGAATGAACATGTTATGGAAGGAGACTATACAGTTGAATTCTTGAATTCCTTGAAGGTTGGAAATTTCCCTAATCATTAGTTAAAACTGAAGATGGGTTGTCCAGTTATCTTCCTTAGGAATTTGGACTAGAGCACATATCTTTTCAATGGAACTCGAATGACTTTCAATATATTGGGTCAGTGTTTTTTTTTAGTTCAAATTTCGACTGGAACACATGTTGGTGACACCGTTTTCTTGCCACGGCTGTCGCTATCAGTACACTACAAGATTTTGAACTTCAACTAGTCCGGAGACAATATCCCATATGCAATGACAATTAACAAGGGCCAAGGTCAAACATTAAATTATGCAGGCCTTTGTTTGCATAAATAGGTTTTCTTTCATGGACAATTATATGTTGCTATGCCGCGGGTTACTTCACAAAGGGGATGAAAATTCTGAGCTGTGATTCAGAGGGAACCAAGTGAGGACAATGCAAAACATTGTGTTCACAGATATATTTGCGTAATGATTTGTAACATGTTGTTATCCTTATAATTTTCTTTCAAAGATTTCAAGTTCTGTGTTAATACGAGTCAATATTTTTTTCCCCATTCCTTATATTAGTGTGACTGTATATAGAGTATTCTTTTGGTCAGATGGATTTTCTGTTATGCACCTTCTTTAGGATGTATTATTAAACTCATATAGTGGCGGGAAGCACGGTTTTGGCATATAGTCGCAATGGACCCAATATTTTTATATTTAGTAGTTCCTTCGCTTAAGTATTTGTTAACATTACACTACTTAGCAATCACCGGTTCCTTCGAGGTCTTCATTCCAAAATTTTGTTATTTTACCAAATAATGAGCTAGTCCAAAATTTTGTTTAAAGGTCGATTTGGTCTATTTTTAAGGAATTCAGGTATCTAAATCATCAAAAAAAATATCCCGCCGAAGATAAAGTAGTTTCCTTGGCGGTTTGCGCGAGATGCATTGCCAACTAGAGATCATGTTGAAACTCGAAGTCGAAGATGGGGGACAAGTGTGTGTTCTGTGATCTCCATGAAACACAAAACACCTCTTTGGAGAATGTGAGTGGGGATCGCGAATATGGAGTAAGTGCCAATATGTTGACTGTTTTGAAGCATATGGTGTAGAGGACTGTTTGGATTGGTTGACAGAGGTAATGGACTCGAAGGAAGATGAGGTCTTTGAAGTTTGGAGTGTACCCTTATGGTTTTTGTGGAAGGAACGTAATGCGCAGATGTGGAATAGTTCAAGTTGGCCGAAGATGATATTGTACCTAGATCAATGTTCTTTCTAGAGGACTGTAGACAACACCTGATTGCCGAGCCTATATAGGATCACATGCCGATGATTAAGCAGTGGCGGAGACCAGGAGCTGGGAGGGTTTCGATCACCTCGGATGCGGCAATGCTATCAAAGGTTGGAGTGGGTCTGCGAGTAGTTATACGGGTAACAATGGAGAGTTCATTCTCTCAGCGGCAAAGCGCATACAGGGAGAGCACTCGGTGGAGATGAGGGAGGCTTTGGTAGCAGAACGTTGCATGCAAATGTGTGAAATGCTGAATGCAGCAAGGCCAACACTTGAAAGCGATTGCAAGACGTTGATCTCAAAGATATAGTGCCCGACGAGAGACCATACAGAGCTGGGAGTGGTTTGCAGGCATATCTATACAAGTCTGCAACGCAACGGAGAAGGTGAATGTCGGTATATCTCGAGAGAAGCAAACAAGGTTGCGCACGTCATGGAGAGAACGATGACCCACTGAGGCGAGAGGGTGGTTTGCTTTGATAGTACACCAAATTTGATGGTTGATCAGTTAAAGTTGGATGATTTAACAACATGAAATTGATTAATATAAGTTCAGGTTCCCATAAAATAAATCATCAACAAATAGGCCTTCTCCCAAGGATATCACAATCCTACTTTTCTTGTGTTAATTTTTTTAGATATAATGACAAAGGAATCTTAAAATATCATAACTTCAACAACCAGTATTTTAAATATAATGATAAAGTCTGTATAATTTCTACCAGTTCATATAATAGCCTTAGGTGTTAGTATTTTACTGTCAAGATCAAAGTTAGTTTAATGGAGTCTTCTGCTTAAAGTATAGTTCCAGGCTATTTTTCGATTTCATCAAAATTCTCTAACTCCTTAAATCGTTGGTTTGTTGTTGGTTAATAGCATAGAGTTTTTCTAATTTAACTAGGATTCTACTTTATTTCTGTTTAGTGGATGATGGAATGGTTTTGAGAATTTAAAACAATCAAATGTGGTAAGATAAACTTACGTAGCAGAAATTAGGTATTTTTTATACACGTTCCTCCTTCAGTCCCTCAAACCCAATTTCATCTCCCTTCAATTCCTCTCCTCATGTATGTTGTGCATCCTCTTGCTGTTCTTCCTGTGCGACGTAGATGTTAGTTACCTGTTCAACCACTTTTCCCCTGCAGTAATTTTATTTCGCTATAATTTATGGTTTGATTTTTCGGTACCAGAAAGTACAAATACTCCATGGTGTTACAATGCTTATTAATCATGTTTGTGTTGGTGATCTGTATACTCTACCTTCATCCGCCGTATTCAATTCACCTTCAAGGCATGAACCAAGTTTGGGTATTGGCTACCCTTATTACTTTTCTTATTATAGTCAACTGGATTTGTTGAGTTCAATTGTTTTTCTTTGTACGTAACCCGCAATGGCATGTATATAATTGTATCACCATCTCCATTTCCTGTTTCTTTCTAAATGCCCTGTGTTCATTGGTTGTAGTGAATTTATGCATGTGATTTTTTATTTTGTTTTCAATACACATGGTGGGAGTCACTAATTACTATCAAACTACTATGTATCACATTTGTTTCAAAGTTTGATTCTTCAATTGCGTTGTCATTGTTGCCACATACATGTTTGCCTGCCCCTTTTTGTAGGTATCCCACATTAGCTTTTTTTTCCTTTTCTAGCAAATACCACAAAACGACAAATTACATGCGGCTGTGACCAGCTTGGGTGAGAGTAATCAATCTTCCATTTGCTTGCATTACTACAAATGTGAAATAGCTTCATTGCATTCCAGCTCCACTCTAATAGCCACCTATTATTTTCGAGCGTTTCTTTCACAACACATTATATATTTATATTGTCTTCTGTACAAGTTTCACGGTAATTTTACCTCATTTCTAATTCAATTTCTACCATGCCAGATATCTCTCTTTCAAGTGTATATCTTCATCAACAACTGGTAACCGTTCGAGTCCATCTCCTACATATGTGGGGGTCACTGTCTCCATTGGGTGATTCTATTGAACAAATTAATATCTTGTTTATTGACGCAGACATAGGTTTTTTGTTTTAGGTTTATAAATTTGATTTCCTTTTTTTCCTGTAATTGTGAATCCAAATTCCTCATGTATTTTACAATGTGGACATGGAGGCAATTGTTGAACGAAATGAGGTTATGCAATTTCTCCCGGATCTTTGTCAAAGGTACGTTTATACCATTTTTGCTTTTGTTGTGGAGAAGAATATCAACAGTGAACGTATGTCTCCGAGTTGGCTATGCATTGGTTCTAGAAGATATACTGTCGTTGAACGAAAGGACGAAGATTATGGCATCGCATTGCAGAAGTTTCGTTGTTTGGAACTAGCAGCTTTTCCAGTTGCATTTGCTAATCGTCAGTTCCTTCCCGGTATACATTCCTTTATCTTTACAATTGAGTACAACTTTGTTCTTAATCATCAATGTAGCTGCACCATGTAGTTTGAAGTATTTGGAATTTTATAGATTTGGTTGGAAGGTTAGTGACTTGCAACGCAACACGAGTTTGGTATCTGAAATTTATAGTACTCCAAAGTAAACAACTCCGTCTCCAGTTGATAGAGTATGCACTTCTAATTTACTCAAATTATTTATTGGGGCATCTCTGAACAAAATTCAATCTTTCTTTCCACAAGAAGATGAGCTTTTGTTACAGTATTCTTTTGGCATACCATAATCTCTCAGTTTCAAAATCTACTACCTGCTGTAGGTTTGTTTGGGCAAGTCTTGGCCTTCACCTATGTCTATGTGAAACAGGATGAAGGTAAGACATTTATCTTTCATCGAATGAATACCTTTGCTCATTTTATTGCACATAATTTTATTTGGAACGGATTCAGTTTTCTTGTGTCCATTGTGTATATGGTACAAATCAAATTTTAAGATAGTTTTCTACCCAGTTTATGACTATCCCTATTTTGTATGCTTACGATACTCTATTTTGTTTAGGTGAATATGTGTTCATTGCATCCCATGCAACCAAAATATATGTAGACCATTCTAAATGTTACGAGTTTCATAATCATAGCCTATTCTACCATCGAATGCAGTACAATTAATCGAGAACACTTCATCGATGAGCTTATATTGACACAAGCCAAGACAGTCAGTTAACCCTTTCTTTCCATAGATTTGCTAGACTTTCAAGGGGACATGGAAAATATGGTATACAATTCTTAATTTTTCAAACATGCAATAATCATAGTGGCTATGAATTTCCAGCTTCATCGCCATAGGCATTTGACTTCTTTCTATTTTATCATATCTTAGGAAGATGTGTTTCGTTGTATTGGTCATGTGACAGAGTTTGTGACATCATGGTGTCCTGCTGCCAGGTCAAATGTTATTCATTTGACCATTGTAGATGAGGAGGCTAAATTTCATGTTCAATTTCCCTCTACAAACCTTAGAGGAATAGCTACTTCTGTGATTCCACATGGTGATCTTTTGGTTGCTGATTTTAGCGATATTTTGAATGCTCTTCAAGGAAACCTATATGAAAAGTTCCTCAAAATGGATCCGTGGAATCATCAGAGAGAGTAGTGTGATTTGATTCTCCTCAAACTATTCCCATCATTTAGTCCGTAGTATTTGTAGTTGGAAGTTGTCAATCTTTTTTACCGGTGATAGATTATAGATATAGTGAATTGTCCTAGTAGTGTCATTTACGATATAGGATTGTTTGTTCATGGATATCTTTTACTATTTGGAACTTCAATATACGGTTCATAGTTGTTTATTTATATGATAATAACTTTGTTTTCTCATTATGAGTACTTTGTTTCTTACTTAGGGATAATCACTTGAATTTTTATTTTGACCATTTCTTATCATGATATCATATGTTTATTAGCAAATGTTTTAATATTTTAGATATTTTCGGATGAAATACTCTGTTTCAACGTTGCATGTATGATGGGGTCAATATGACTCTTCAAACTCATGTTTTCTTACACGCACATTTATAGCTTTGTCTTCAGCCTCTTAGATAGATTGTAGGGCTGGGAATCTAGACCAAATCTTATGAGAAATCACGGTTTAGACCGTACCGTCACTACGGGAAAAGTGGTCTTTGCCAACAATTGTAATGTGTTGCAAGAAGTATCGAAAGTGTTGTATATGCAATATGCATCACTTTTAGAGGTGTCCCCTATAGGTGGTGTTGTATAAAGTAATATGCAACACATTTTTACCTTTTTGCAACAACAAAATTATGTGTTGCATATGTATACCCCTAATGCAACATCAATTTAGGCAACACCTTAATAATTTATGCAACACTTTTCCATAAGTATACCCAACATATATATCCTTTATTTGTGACATTTTTTATTGTCATATAAGTTGTATTCAATCGTGACAAATTTTGCTTGTAACAAATACTACACATTTGTGAGGGTAGTTAGCAAAAATGGTCACATAACTTATCACTTTGTACAAAACGGTCACAAAACATTCATTTTTCACGATTTGGTAATACATGTTTGCACTTATAGCAAAACCGTCATTTCCGTCAATCTCCATCCAAAACCCTAACGGAATGCTTATGTGGCTGCTGACTCAATCTCCAGCTCGACAAAATAATTGATAAGTTATCATTTGTTAATTTATTACTACTTTTAAGTACAATTAATAATTTATTTATAAATAATAAACCATTGAAAATAGAAAGACAGAGTAATTGAGTTTCTCCACAAGACCACAACATTGATCTCTGACGGAAGAGAAAAATCCTCCCTGACCCATCGCCAGTCCGATTACCCTCGCCTCACACCGACCGCCCGGCAGCCCGACCTCCCCTCCCGATTCCCCTTTCGTCGCCGACCTCGG
Organism: Linum tenue; assembly: GCA_946122785.1. NCBI lineage: Eukaryota > Viridiplantae > Streptophyta > Magnoliopsida > Malpighiales > Linaceae > Linum > Linum tenue. Next base: position 35,338,453 of record CAMGYJ010000004.1, read on the forward strand.
TAGCCGACAAATCCCAGTCCCAACCCAAATTCCGAAGACGGAACAAAAAGAAGAGACGATATCTGCACAAGGAATCAACTTCAACAGGTTCGGCCTCTCTGCCGCCCTATCTTCTCTCGTCTTCCACATCGGAATCCTCTCGGCTACCGTCGATGGGAACCCGCAAAAGTCCATTCTCCATATTCTCTGCCTTCCCTTGGCTTTTCCAGTTTGGACACTAGTTTCAATAGCGACAAAACCCAATCCTCTGGTTTTCCCTTCCGTTTGTGCCCAGACCGCGCCGCCATCGGGCAGGGGAAGAAAAAGAACTCGAGTTTCCTCGCGTTATTGGATAAAGATTTAAGGGTAGGCTTCTGCTATCTTAGATGTTGTAATCATGCTGGTGGAATTTGGGTACTCAGCAGAAGGAAGAAAAAGAATTTGAGTTTCCTCGCGTTATTGGATAAAGATTTAAGGGTAGGCTTCTGCTGTCTTAGATGTTATAATCATGCTGGTGGAATTTGAGTACTCAGCAGAAGGAGCGGATGAGTTTCTTTGTAGAACGGAGCGGAGGTCAGAGGAGTTGAGCGGCTAAGAAGGGATATTTAGTTTTCTTCTTAAAATATTGTTAATGAGTTAAAAAAATATTTTATTAATATTTTGCCGATTTGGAGATTGAGTCAGCAGCCACATAAGCATTCCGTTAGAGTTTTGGATGGAGATTGACAGAAATGACGGTTTTGTTATAAGTGCAAACATGTATTACCAAATCGTGCAAAATGAATGTTTTGTGACCGTTTTGTACAAAGTGATAAGTTATGTGACCATTTTTGCTAACTACCCCATTTGTGATGACTTTTTCCATCACCAAATGTATTTCAATTGTTAGCAGTTTGGTTGTCACAAATGTGTCACCTTCTCGATTGTCTTTGTATCGCAAAAAGAGGCTTTTGACAATAGTGTGGTCACAATATCATGTTTTTGTGGAGAAATTAGTGTTATTACCGCAACAACGGTGGTGACAAACAATTGTGTATTTGTCACCAAAACAATATTTTTGTGACAAATATTTTTGTCAAGTACGGAAATATCAATGATGATTGTGGATTGCAAGAAATTTGTATTGTATGTGATGACAATGTTATCACGTATATATATTTCGCTGACAAAAACTAGAAACACATACAGAAATTTGTAACTAAAAGTATTACAAGAACTAATAAACTCTATTAGACCAATCACAAAGCATATTTTAATAACAACGAGTTCTACCGAGTTGCCTATCATAATTGCAATGTTGAATAAATGATCTTCATCACCCGCTAGACATGCAAGTATTTCTCATCCTCCATTTCTTGAGAAATATGTGTTTATTAACTGTTGGAGTGGTTGAGCTAGGGCTTGACGGAACCCCTAAAATCAACAAAGATACGCAAACATACATCTTAGATAAAAAAAATTACAAAAGAAACAACAATGGAGAAAGAGCAAAATCAACCGAGAAATAACAATAATGATTTTACCTTTTCTCCGGCGCCCAACTTGACTTTCTAGTCTTCCATATATCTTCATATTAATGTTTGAGCAATCCCTCTGCCGCTTTCTTGTCTCCGAAAGCTGATTGTATGTCCATCATCCGTTGATCTGAGACTTCATCACTGCCATCTATAAGCCGATAACAAAATTAAAATAAACACCACACAACATTAGATCGGAAGCAGAGCAACGAAAGTCTTACTAGCTAGAATACTCCGAGTGAATTGATGACTGCTGTTGCGAGATCCGGATCTTGTATGGAGAATAATAGCGGCGTGAGATCATAGCGGCACATAAAGTAAAGGAAACCCTAAGAAAAAAACCAAAGTGAAATTACACTACGGGATTTAAGATACAAGCGCAGCATATATCCTAGTTTGACAAAATATAATACTTAATTATATTATGATTTTCTTCCCTTATTATTAAGAGGTATTGCGAGGGGCTTTTTCTTTCTTTTAAAACTTTGGATTCTTAAATCTCTTAAGTTTTTTATGCTAAGTTTCTAAGCCTTTTCTTCCATCTTTAACTCCAAGCAAAAGGAATGTCTTTTATTCTTTAGTTATAGTTATAAGTTAAATTTGAAATGTAACATATATTACTCGTAAAACTGAAAATCATAGTGTTACCTTACCTTGTTCTAAGCTAAACACCGATTGGCGGGGCTAAAAGAAATTAAATAAATTTTGGAAATAAATAAATAAATCTGTTTCATTTTTATCCTTCGGTAAACTTTTTGGGCTTAACTCTTAGGAAGTAGATTGTTTAGAGTTTTCAATTCTACATAACTAATAAATGGTATTACAATGGCATGAAGAATGAAAAAGTCGTAATGAACACTAAAATAAGTTTTCAAACCACATATTTAGTAACTTTGCTAACAGATGTCATATTTAATAATATTGCTATCGTTAGTAGGTATCAAAATGTTGCTTAAAATATAAGAATAAGGGACACAATTATTCTTATTGCACAAGTGTTGTATATTATTAGGATTATGCGACAAGAAAATTAAGTTTGTTAATTTGTGTCGCATAATATATATATTAAGCAACACTTAGATAAAGTGTGCCATATACCTATTTTATGCAACACTTCTGAAAGTGTTGCAAGATGAGTGTTGCATAAAGCCTGTTTTCCTGTAGTGCGTAAGGTTTGGTTCAGATAGTGAGACCATAAATACAATTTGGTCTGGTCCATGGTTTGCCTCTTTCACTTGCGGTCTGGAACGATTTGGTCTGGTCTAGACCATGGTTAACCATCCAGACCGTGGCCAAATTTAAGTAGGGTCTAAGCCCAACTCGGAAGCCCATAGGGCCAAGCCCAATTCCATCCTCTCACTACGCAGCCCTAGCTCCCCATAGCTGCAGCTTCCCCATCACGTTGGCCGACATCCCCAATCGACTTAGAGTTTGCAAGGTAGACCAGAGAGTCGAGAAGAAAACCTAGCTCCTGCGTCGTTGCCCTAGCCTCACCTTCCCCGTTCGTCTGTCTGAGTGTCCGTCATCTGACTGCCACCGACTATCCAACAGCTTTGTTGCACGACTTCCGCCATCGAACTCCAACATCTCCATCGACCTCCGCCATCGTTCTCAAGTTTCCCTATCGCAATCAACGTCCGACATCGACCTCCACCATCGCCAACCTCCGACACTGACCGCGACCTTCGCATGCCTGCCATCGACCTCCGCCATTGCCGACTGGCCCCTGCAACCCAATATCCTCCTATCGCGACCATCCTCCCCTTTGTTTGTTCGATATTTTGATGGTAATAATTAATTAGCTTCCCCTTTGTTGAACATATTCTACGCGATCCAGACCATACCGGATCGCGCCTTATAGCCGTGGTCTGGCCTGGACCATATACTTTATGGTCTGGTCCATGGTCTCTGTTCTGCCCTCTCTGTCTGGATCGCAGACCGTGTATATGGTCTGTACCAGACTGCACCGTTTTCCAGCCCTAGTAGATGGTGTTAACTCAAAACGTTAATTATTTTCCATATGCGTGCCACGATTTATAAATATGCATAATTGTTGTATTTGTTGTACTTTTGTAAGGATTTTGACATTGTTGGATTTGAGGTATGTACCACGTAAATTGGGAATGTCGATTGGGAATTGGGCTTGTCTTCATTGACACGAATCCACTACCTTGCAAGGTAGTAGATTCGTGTCAATGAAGCCCGACAACTATGCATATTTACGTGGTACCACGTAAAATGAGGTGTCGGCCAAACGATCAACTTGAGCTTACATATGGTCTTTGAAACACAATATCAATGAAGCTCGAATGAGTATTATTGGTTTACGTGGTACATAGACTCATTTGTGTCTTTTATTATAAGCTCAAGTTGATCGTTTGGTTAGTGGATTCGTGTACACAGACTCACACCAGATCAAGATGTCTCCAATATCTTGACCTACAACCCTCTATGAAGTTCTGTTAATAAAATGTCATTTGACGATAGTGCCTAAATTAATTTTACAGTAAATTTTTCAATAGTACAACTCCTTACAGCTTTAATTTGAACATATACGAATTATGTGTTTGAACTATTACTTTCATTTCTTTGTAATAATATATAGTAATAGCAGTTCAACTATTATTACATTGAGAATTTATAGGGCACTCATTCATAGATGTTAATTATTGAAAATGACTCCTATGATCCACTTTCAGTCTGATTTAGTTGTTCTGAGAGTAATCGTCGATTTCCATTGTTATAGTTTCCATAAAACTGTCAAACTCTGTTGTGTTGTTGATAAAGTGCATGAGAACTGGTCGTATAATGGTTGTGCAGCCGCATCATGTCACCGTTTGGTTGAAGTTAACGGGGTGTTTACTATTGCAGCAAATGTTACCGCACTACAACTAAAGCTATGAAAAGGTATCCATTAAGACTATTTAGTAATGTCCTAAGTTTTGTTAGTCCTATATTATATTTTATTTCTATCCAATTACATAGATCAGAAGTGTATAAATTACATTCCCCGTTCAGTCATAAGATTTGTTGTATGTATTTTAGTACTCCTAACATTTTGACTTCAATCCACCTCATAGACAGCCTTTGTTGTTATATGTTTGACAATCGCATAAGTAATAGTGAATATTATGGTTGAAAGTGTTTCAGTTATATGCTTCAAATAATTGATGATAATGGATTGTATACTCAACCTTTCTTATACATTTACGGGGAAAGATTAGCAAATCAACCATCATAAAGATGTTCTTGAATTGGTTGTTGAGTAGATTTAATTAATGCTTGTTTCCTCAAATATGAATAGGTACTGTGTTGTCATCAGTGTTAGTGATTACACTGATGCAACAGAGCTAGTGTTGCTGGACTATACGGCAACGAAAATTTTCAATGTTGATGTTGAGGATCTGTTTTCCATGAGTAAAGCTACAACCACTACCAATCTTCCTGCCCACTGTTGGTTGAGCAAGGTAAAGGACTGGAGCTGTTGATCAAGATTTCTGATTATGAGTACTGTCAGAACAGAAGCGTGCAAACGATAATCCAGAGTTCCACAAACGAACACAAATTTTACGTGGTTCACTAACACAGTGTGTGCTAGCTAATCCACGGACAGAGGAGACAAATTTCACTAATTTGAGGAGAGTACAGGTTAGAAACCCAAATTCCAAACTGACAAACCAAACAAACTAACCTGACTGACCTTACTACAGACTAGGGTGATGAAGAGTATTTATAGAACTCTTATCCTAATCCCAAACAGAAAACCAAATACCTTTTCCCAAACATACAAGGAAAAAGGCCAAACCCAAACCCAAACAGAATAGGCCCAAAACACAAAACAAACCCAAATCAAATTCAAGTCATATTCTAACAATCTCCACCTTGACTTGAATTCTCTCTCAAATACCAGATGTACCAGACGCAACCAAAGTTGCCAGATGTAGCCAGACGCAACCAAAGTTGCCAAATGTACCCAACCGCGATACATATCGCCAGACGTATCCAAACGCGATCGAAACCCCCAAACTCAAACGCGATGCAAATCGCCAAACTCATATGCAATCAGAATTGTCAGACGTACTATCCAAATCTGTTGTAACAAAATCTCCCCTGCCTCCAAATGCCCCTAAGGGCGGTCAACAACTCAAACCATTCGGCAAGTCCAACCCATGCTGAGACTTGCCATTCAAAAACAGCTTGGTGCACTTATCACCAACATAACCTGTCAAAACAGAACCTTGTAGATTATACAAGGCACCACGCTTGACACCTTTCAAAATCACCTTAGAACCCTTGTAGACAGACAACACTCCACCTTCACCTTTAAAACTAAAACCCTTGCCGTCGAGTAGACTCAAAGATATCAGATTCTTAGTCATCTCTGGAATATGTCTAACATTGTTCAAGGTGCGAACATAACCATCATGTGTCCTCATCCTGATGGAGCCTCTTCCAACAATCTTACAGATAGCACCATTGGCCATAGAAACATGTCCTCCATCTATCTGCTCATAAGTTGAAAAACAATCCCTGCTTGGACACATATGATAATCAGCTGCAGTATCCAAATACCACACATCCTGATGATGTACCTGCTCATTCACTGCTAAGGCTAAACCATCTTCAGAATCAGAGTTAGTTTCTTCCGCCACAACAGCAGATGATTCCTTCTTCTCCTGATATTTCTTTAGCTTAGGACAATCAAATTTCCAATGTCCTTTCTCCTTGCAGTAATGACAGATATCATCCTTCAAACCAGCAGAATACAAATTTGTATTCGCCAACCCAGATTGTTGTCTCCTACTACTAGTAGCAGCCAACCCAGATGCCTGATTTTCCGAACCTGAACCAGACGCCTTATGTCGAACCTCTCTAGTATGTAGAGCAGATCTGACATCTTCCAAAGACAAACTATCTTTCCCAGCAATAAAAGAATCCACAAAATTCTCATATGACTGTGGCAAAGATACTAACAGAATTAAGGCAGCATTCTCATCATCTATTTTAACATCAATATTCCGCAGATCTAACAAGATGGTATTGAGTTGATCTAGATGATTCCTGAGAGACGTACCTTCCTCCATACGCAAACTGAACAAACGTTGCTCCATATGCAACTTGTTGGTTAAAGACTTTGTCATGTATAGACTTTCAAGCTTCAACCACAAGCCTGCGGCAGTCTTCTCAGTAGCAACCTCAGTGATGATGTCATCAGCCAAACAAAGCAAGATTGTAAAGTGAGCTTTCTCCTCCAAAGTAATCCACTCTTCTTCATCTATGTTTTCCTTCTTCAATTTTCCAGACAACGGAGCCCACAAACCCTGTTGTTTCAACAGTGCTTGCATCTTGATCTGCCACAAACTGAAACTGTTTCTTCCGGAAAACTTCTCAATCTTCATACTGATAGCAGCCATTCTAACTATCAAACAAACTCCAACCAAACTCCACAAAGCAAAACTTCAGTCCAGCGGCAAATTCCCAAAACCGCAACCAAAGGCTCTGATACCACTTGTCAGAACAGAAGCGTGCAAACGATAATCCAGAGTTCCACAAACGAACACAAATTTTACGTGGTTCACTAACACAATGTGTGCTAGCTAATCCATGGACAGAGGAGACAAATTTCACTAATTTGAGGAGAGTACAGGTTACAAACCCAAATTCCAAACTGACAAACCAAACAAACTAACCTGACTGACCTTACTACAGACTAGGGTGATGAAGAGTATTTATAGAACTCTTCTCCTAATCCCAAACAGAAAACCAAATACCTTTTCCCAAACATACAAGGAAAAAGGCCAAACCCAAACCCAAACAGAATAGGCCCAAAACACAAAACAAACCCAAATCAAATTCAAGTCATATTCTAACAAGTACTCCCATCCTTCAAGCAACCTCAGTGTGCTAAGAATTGTTGAAGAAATTGACCTAGAAACTATTGGTGCAATGGAATGCCCGGAGCACGTTAGGGACAGTGAGAAGGTATTTTTACCAAGAGTTATATTTGCATGTTTTATTTGAATTAAAGTCTATGCTTTTGTCAATAAGTTTTTATAAGTTTTTGAAACACTTTCTTCATTATCTAGAGCTTGGAATCGACACTCCGCACTCTTCTTGCCAATCTATGACTACCACTGCTTCCTCCAGTCAATCACCACATGTTGCCGAGAAGAAGGGAGGACGCCTGGGTGCTTTTCAAAAGGAATTGCCAAGTCCTGAAACCCCAAGTTCCTTGAAAAGAATGATTGATGATGTCGTTCCCTCAGACGACTATTCAAAATAAAGTGCTTTAATATCTTACGTGAGATGGAGTCTGATACATTGGTGGAATGTGGTCCGGTTTTTTAAATTAAGGGATTATTCTTCTGGTTTGTTCCTTTGGGATTTTTTACAATGCATTTCTTCCTTTAGTACTGAATTTGGTTTGGGGGTTTGTTTCCCCTGTCACGAAATCATATTTCTTTCTACTTTGCTTTCTGAATGAAAGTAGCAGTGACCTTTTTGTTCATTTAGTGTTTGTTTGGGAAGATTGTTTTAGTTTAGTTGTTTGATATATTTTGTATTTATTTAAAATATGGAATTTATTAGATTGTTTATGCATCTTTCTTCCTCAGCAAAGGCTAATGAAGATGTTTGGTGATTTAATTCAGTAATAACATCCCATGTTTAGTCGCTATCCTACTTTTCAATGTTTGACAGTTTTGTTTATATTCAATTAGAACCATCCTTTTTATGTCCACTGTGGGATGATGTTGACTGTGCGAAACTTTTATTCCCAAATATGAATATTTGTTTCACGTTGATAATATGTATGTTTCAATTTTATTGCATCTAACTAGTGTCCTTTCTTTTAGTATCTACTTTGAATTCGTGGGTGTTTTAGTTATTATAAAATATAGATTTATGATATGACAATCGATCTGTGACATTTGTGCAAGTTAAAGGTGGTACTTTCATGACGAAATTGGTTTCTTTCAATATTATATTATCTCCTTTAGTTTGGTTCCAAAGAAACTCTTTTAGATCATTACAATTTGCAATTTGCGCATGCATTTTTCCATACATGTTATTTAACAGTTTCATCTTCGGTAAACCCTACGGCCGAGAAGGATTATGTAAAAGCTCTTCAATAAGTAAAGACACTGCCCAAATAGGACGGCCTATAAGTTAAAAATATAAATACACAATCTGTTCACAATGAATTTGATTTAGATATGTTATCAAAATAATTTCAAACATTCTGGCAAACGAGCTGGGTTTAAGCTAGTTATGAAATAATGCAGAATTACGCTGGTTCTTCTATTCATGTTTCAATGGTGTTGCTTTTTCCCATCTATGAGATAAATAATTATAAAAGTATGTTCTTTAATGCAAATTTTGTTCCATTTCATATGCAATTTCCACGGCAGGTCTTGAAAAGAAGTCCCCTGTTTTGGATGTTGCCTTGCTTGGTCTACTTGGCTCGTTGACACTGACTTGAGCATTCTTAACCTTTGGGACAACAGTTTTGCCAGAGAATAGAGAGCCATATATTTCAAATTCCAAAGCGGTAAACATTATGATCAAAAGACAAAAGATAGAAACATGGTAGTAACTTGGTAATCAAGCTTCTGATTTCCAAGTCTCATGTCAAACGAAAATTGTACATGCATCTTATGGCTCGAGTTTGTGTTACAAAATTCCAAACTTGCACCTATTCTGCTAGTTATACCATATCACACTCAAGAGTTACTTCCCATCATCCAAGTCTTATTGTTGAAATTTCAGTGCTGGATTAATGTTTAGCAATACTGCATATTGTCAAACTCTATCACAAGAACTTGAGTTCCCGGTCAGTACTTCTAAAAGCTCATCTTCATGCTTCCTAATGCCAGGAGGAAAGACCCATCTTTTCAGAGCAGGTCTTAGCCTGACAAGAACCAGGTACCCGGTAGAGGTGGAAAATCTGCTAGTTTAGGCTATAGCTTCACTTTCCCCTTTCTCTTCGGCTTGGAACACAAGGTTTTCACAAGCTAGCTAGATGATCATCTCATGTTCCTGATAAACAATCCTTTATTATAATCTATCAGGCACCAGACTGTAACTTCATCATCCTCAGAGAAATATAGGCCAAAATGCGGTAGCCAAATACCATGGCAACCAGAGCACACACTTCCTCTAAACCACTGTCGATTCTGGTTCCACCAACAACTGGCATTCTATGCTCGTACTGTACCTTCAAAAGCAGCTTGTACGTGTGATAGTTGAATGACATGTAGCGTATCCAAGATATGAAAACTGGGATTCTCTGCAGGAAATTTTCAGTGAATAGTTAGAAAAACTTTTCAAGAATTGCTCCACTGTAACCAGATTTCTTATCAAATATGTTCATCCAGTAAAAGGAAAGCACAGAAGATATCATTTCCCTATAGCAGAATATGGATGATGTCGAATCTTGTACTTACATTAACAAAGAAGCCTCCAGCAAGCATGAAGGTCATGACAGTAACTGAAGCTAAAGTAGTAGCCTTCTTCAAGTCCATCAAGCTTGCACCAATGGCGAGTCCAAGCCCCTGCAATTTGCAGCAAAAATAATATCATTGTTAAAGAAATATCTTAGAATTGGGATCGTGGTGGCTTCTTCAATGTCAATTTGGGCTAACCTGAGCTGCAACAATGCAGAGAAAAACTGTGATCATGGTCAAGAAAAAGGGAGCAGCGCCCATTTTCAACCCGGCCATGAAATACACCACCAGAAGGAACAGAACTGGCAAAATCAGGTCCAGTGGAAGATCACTTGTAGTTCTGGCCATGAAATATGCACTCAACCTGTACATATCAGCTGATCTCTCCTTACTCAACACCGCACGTTCTTGAGGGAATGTGAAGATGGCGGTGAAAACCGGGAAAAATCCCCAGAACACAGCGATGAAGAACAACAACCCGGCCTGCAAAAAACCAATTCCATACCACAAAATGGTTTGATCTTTTTCACCTCTGGAGTGTTTTGACTTTCAAAAAAACGAGACCAGGCTTCACCCTTTTTGTTTTTTACCTGATCCTGGAGACCTTTAGGAGAGCTGGTATCAGACTGCCACCAGAGCAAGCCCAATATGGCTGCCGTGGAGACCACCTGTGTGATTCTTAACCAGCTGAAGTAGTCATGGCGGCGCTCCTTGATCCCTCTGCAGAACAGTATATTGTACTGCTCCCACCAGGTTGCTCCCCACAGTCGTTTTGGAGATGAGACTTTCAACTTCACTTCTTCATCTAGAGGTATTGGAGCCAACAGCTTCTTCTTCTCCCTCTTGGCAACTCGTGTCTCGTAGGCCTCCACCAGATACTGATAAGAAAGAAAATTCATTGTCGAAATTCAGCCAAAAGCATTACAATGGAGCCTCCTCCCATAGAAAGGTTGCAACTTCAAATGCCTAGCTACCTCGTAAACAATGGCAGGAGTGGGCTTCCCGTTTCTGGTGTCAGCTTCACCACTCCCCACATGAACTTTGTCCTCCAATTCCGAAGGCACCGAGACATCGTTTATGTTGCCATTAGCGAGATCCAGAAGGAACTCCGCAGGGTTCATCGCTAGGAGAGGGTTACACCCAATCGACGAGAAATATGCCATCACTTCCGACGCTTTCCCGAAGTAGAGCAAGCTTCCTTTCCCCAAAAGCACCAGCTTGTCGAACTTGTGGAACAGCCTGCTGGAGGGCTGGTGAATTGTGGTGACCACCGTTTTGCCGGCCTCTGCGATTTCCTGCAGCATCTGGACGATCCTCAGCGCTGTGGTGGAGTCCAACCCGGAAGTGGGTTCGTCGAGAAAGAGAAGCGAAGGGTTGATGATGATCTCGTTCCCGATCGAGACTCGCTTCCTCTCCCCGCCGGAGACTCCCCGGACGAACGACCCGCCGATGATCGTGTCCTGGCATCTGCTCGTATTTGGTCAAAATTGGGGAGGAAAAAAGTCAACAACTTTTCAATTGAGCCAATTCTTCAGTAGATTGTAGCACTAAGGTTAAATTTTGCTAAGATCCAAGCAACATTGCAGCAAGGTTGCTGATGAGAAAATACCTCTCGAGGCCAAGTTCTTGGATGACATCGATTGCCCGTTTTGTCTTCTCTTCTCGAGTCAGTGAACGCGGCAGTCGTAGAAGGGCAGCATATGTCAGCGTTTCTCTCACGGTTAAATGAGGGAACAAGACATCATCCTGAGTCACAAATCCTATCCTGTGAAAAAACACCGAGTGAAAATGGTTTATCAGAATCCTGATTGATGGGTTGAGTCCGTTGAGACTTGAGAGCTCATTGTTCAAGTTTCAACTACCTGCTTTTGAGGGACTTTGAGTAAGGCTGGTCATTGTAAGTGACTGAGCCGCCCCGGTTATTGGACTGGTTCAACCGCCCGCCCAGCAGGTTGAGAAGTGTGGTTTTCCCACTTCCTGAAGGCCCCATGAGAGCAAGAACTTCACCAGGGTTGACGCAGCCTGTGATTCCGTTCAAGATGTCTTTCTCCTGGGTTGAAGTCATTCCTTTCATCACCACCTTGTATGTCACATCACTGAACTGCATAATCACCATTTGCATTATTGCAAGTCAAGATCCCAAGTTCTACTTACACACAATTCAGGAGACTATTAGTAGATACTTTTATTAAGGTTTAAGAACATGGCAAGAGGGAAAGACAGTCCATACCCTTCTTTCCTTGACTGCAGCTGAACTCAAAAGGACTCAAAAAGAGGTCTAAAAACACTTGGGAAACTGTCTCTCACTCTATACAAACCACCCCCTCCAAAATCAAGCTGCAGAACAACTTCAATGGAAAGAAGGGTCGTTTTGAACATTAGAATGATGAATGAATGAAGAGAGAGTGAGAGTGAGAGGGAAAGACTTGGTATATACAAGACAAGACAATGAGATATATGAACCTGAAGGAAATGCAATTGAGCATGAAATGGTATTTTAATTGGCATTGGGTAGGAAGAAAATTCTTTGTTTCTCCCAATACATAATAAAACTCCCCCACTTTTGCCTATCCAAAAATACAACTGTTGTTTAATCAATTATCAAATCAGCATTCCCCATCATGCAGGAAACTTAGTGTACTAAAATGGACACATGAAAATGGGAATCATAAGCAATGAAGCAGAAAATTGAAAGCCAAGAAGAAAAGAGCAGAAGAGGGGAGTAGAATTCTGACCTTGAGATAAATTGGCAAGGTGGGTTCTGTCTGGAATTTGAGCTTTCCGGTTCCAGCCTCTATATCTTCAGCTGCACAAACCATTTGATAGCTTTCGCTTGGTTAATAATGGCTTATGCAAAATATTCACCAGATGCATGTAAATATGATATATGATCATTTGTTTTAGGCAACCAAAAAGTTAACCCCCACTATTGCAGCTACTGCAATTTGGGCAGAAGGTCAGTTTCGGCGGCAGAGTTTTCAGTACAAGGAAACAAACAGATATGGGGAAACTGATGATCATGACGCTGGTGATAGGCTAAAATGAAGACTCAGTGTAAGAGCATTGAAGCCATGAAGTAGTGGATATTTTCTTCAGGAATGGGATGATTGTGAAGTGACGGGGAAAGTCTGCAGAGTCAAGGATTTTGACCCTTCTTCCAAAACTCCCCATCAGAACAATAATTCATTCTTCCTCGTCTTCAGTTTGGTCCCACTCGTTTGACTTTGGTTTTCATCAGTGTAGTCTGCTACTCTGCCCTGTCTTCCTTTTCCACAATTTCAACTTACTACAATGGGTCCAAATGAGTCGACTTGGTAGCATGTGAAGCATTGAGCAAATGCAAATGAAATTGTATTTCTGTGTTAATAGACAGAATTAGGTGACGATTGTTGCCTAGGACAAGACGGGGACGTAAGAGGATTTGGGAATAAATATATTATTGTAGGTCAATTCTTCTATGAGTGAAGTGAGAAACTAGCAAGACAGGGAAAAAAGAAGAAGATAAAAAGAATGAAGCAAGAATCGAAATGTGCTTGAATCAATCTAGGGTGCTCATAAAGTAAGGATGTGCTTACAAATTACAATGCCCAGAGGGGTTTGATCAGGAGTTGGTCGCTCCTAAATAAAATGTCACATGTTCATTCAACAATTATAAGACATCTAGTGTTTGGTTGGACGACTATAAACATTATAAGCATATACAAAAGGCTATTAGCAAACTTCATAGTCAGATTGGCGTGGAATAGGTGGAATTCGTTAGCATTGAATGGTGATAGGAATGGCAAAAACGACCCACAATTTGAGTATTGTCCAAACACAAATTATTGTCAGGTAAAACTAAAATCACATATGGGGCATACACATACGAACATACCCAACTTTTTAATTTGGGTCTAAATTAGAATCATTACGTTGGATACACAAAAGAACATGGATATCCAACTCTAATGTGATATTTTTCTTCTTCTTTTCTCTTTGTTCTAAAATAAACATAAATGTGAAAACCCCAAGATTGAATGTGTCAATGGGTTGAATGCGCAGACTAAAATAGTCAATATTACCTTTATCGTGTGTATATTTATATAATCCAAATAAACTATGTGAAACAAACGGGTTAACCCAAATTGAAAACCATCTAAACCCAACACAAGCTCAAAATTATTATAAGGGCATATAATAAATCTATTATCCAACCCAATATCCATATTCGTCCTGATAATTAGATCTAGTTACCCAATAAGTATACCCGTTATTCAACGAAAAAAAAAATAAGTATACCCGTTATGGCGTTGTCTAACGGGTTGTCATCCCTAGTTGGCGGTGGCTGGGAATGGACATGCAAGTTGCTGGCTGCCATTGCCAGCCTTCTTTACTTTGTGGAGCGTGTGTTATGTATATGAGATCCAAAGCAAAAATTTCTTGGTCCATATGATTTGGGGGCCCAAGGAAAAGGCCTTATATTTCCAAAAACTTCAATCATTTATATACAACCCGAATGAGAGTGATGACAGAAACAAAATTGACAGACTGTTTATATTTATCTTCCCTAATTTTCTTCAATTCAATCTATCAAATAAAGCCAAGGAGGGGATTGGGAGGGATCGATCTATCTCTACTAACTAACAAGGGAGAGTTTAATTTTCTCTAGTATGTATTGTTTTGAGTAGTTAGTTTGTCCTCAATCCTGAAAACCCTAAACGGCTAAACCCTCTATTTACCACAGCTGAAGACGTATGTCTGTATATGGGATGTAATCAACCTCAGCCACCCACAAGTAGTAGTGGTGGAGGCAGCATTTCAAACCACTCCTGTTTTTTTTTTTTCAGAACTTAAATATATAAGTATCTAATAAAATAATTATTTAATAAAAAAAAATTATATATGAATAATTCATTCATAAATTAAAAATAACCGATTATACAATCGTACTTTTCGGAAACAACTACGAAAGAATTTCAAATAGTGAAAGAAACGCAAAAACATTTGTTGTCTACACTATTATATAAGTTACTTTAATGTATCTTACTAAATAAGTATTAGCAAATTGGTCACCAAATCGACTTGGAAACTTGTTCTTAATATAACTCAAAGCTGAAAATGCTCTTTTTACGCTTGCAGTTGTAATTGGTAGATCAAAACTAGTGGGATTGTCGTAGTCGCTAGACAATTTCAGGGTTGTTGAGGAAAAGATCGAATAGGCATAAGGAGAAAAGAGGCCCGATTAGGTCTTTATTGCAATTGGAATTTCGTTTATAGTATAATAAATTAATTTTATGTTAAATTTGGACAAGTATTGAGTTGTGTTGTAGAGATAGAATATTCTAATACTACCTATAAATGTTGTGTTCCATCACCAATATAAATATATATGACGTATTTTTGTTCCACCGAAATTCACCCTATTTCTGGACAATGCCCAAACGGCTGCCTCCGCCACTGCCACCCAACCATCCACATCGCAATCCTAAAGAGTCGTGGCTTCACACTACTCGTAAAGGTAAAACAAACTAAAAGGCAAACGTGAACTCAATAATTATTTGGTCACCAATAATGATTTCTGAGTAACAACTCCTCAAACTCTATGGTACGTACGTAGGTTGGTGGGCAAGGCATGTAATGTATCTATCTGTCTATGCGTGACACCCAAAATTAAAAGCTAAGCTCCAACCCTCTGTTTCCATCTCACACAAAGGAGCGATTGGTTGAATGCAACAACACAATAGTGCGTGTATAGTTTGATTGAATTGAAGAAAGATCTGTTTAATTTGTTTCCGGCCAAATCCAAACCTCATACGTACGTCGATCCAACCTCCACCACCCATATTTCCTCTCCTCCCCAATTTCCATTTCTCCCCAAATACTAGTATTCACTTTTCCTTTTCATGCCCATACCAATACCATTCCCCTTAATAAATAAATAAATTACTCCCATTCGATAAGCATTGTTTAAGTTATTGCTCAATCTCCTCCTCTCTAATTTAATAGAGCTTCCAAGCAAACCACTAAGAAATAAAAAGGGTCATATAATTCATCTCGCCGTGAACTAAAAGTGCTAAAAGAAACGGCAAAAAATACAGTGATTAACCGTTCTAGCGATCAAACTCAATTGAAAATTGTATCTTTTACTATGATGTCTATATAATTTTGTAGCCTAGCTTTGGTATATATTTAGAAGCAAGGTATTTGTTGGGGTTTTTTTTAGACCTTTTAGGTTAAGATTGATTTGGGTTATATATATATCATAATGCTATTAATTTTGCACCCTTTTTTACCCAAAAAAAATTCATTTAAAATTCGTATCTTTTTTCCATTTACAAACCTTCACAACATGCTCCCTTTTTCCCCGATGATGAACTATATTGTGGATTTCGTATGGTCAGTTGGATAATTATATTAGTTTCGTCCCTATTGAACAGGATGGTTGTGGCTAAAAATGAGATAAAAACGTAATATGGGAAATATAAGGAAGAGAAGGCGGGAGGCGGACTTACGGATGTCGTCGTCGCTAAAGGGTTTGGAATCGGCGATGATGTCGTCGGGGGGCATGTTGAAGCCCGTGAAGGAGAAGGAAAGCCCCAAGCTGGCGCTGGAAGCTCGGCTGAGCGCCGCCCCGCTGCTGATCATCTCCTCCACTTCGAACTTCATCTGCGCGCTCCGGGACTTGCGGATGTGCGTGTTCTTGCCGCCGCTTCTTCCCGGCGACGCCCCCGTCATCCTCCGGCTCGACCTCCTCGACGCTCCTACGCTCTCCGACACCTCACCGCTCCCTCCTGACCCCGCCGCCACCGACGACGGCGGGGACTTGAACGCCGCCGCTAGTGTCTCCACCAGTTGGTCCGATTTCGTCCTCACCAATCCCGACAAGCTCGTCGCCTTCTCCATTTTCGGTCACTATATGTAAAAAAAGAAAAAAATACAAGAAAATAAAATACCTCGAAACATAAAATATATATGTACATATTTGTTTTCTATGAGATGATTTCGCGATTAAAAACCTTGGGTTTCTGGTATCAGGAATCACAAAAGGAAATGATGTGTTGGAGCGAAATGCTGCAAGTTTGTCCAGGTACCTTGCTCTCAACGGCGGCACTGCCTTCTTATAAAGGCAAGGGAAGGCAGGGCCAGGGGTGGGATGTTAAGTGGGGCAAGTGAACTCCACTAATTATTTTGTGGGTTACCAAAAATACCCCTGCACCTTTTCCCCAACCACAACTTATAATAATGCCATTTACTGGCAAAGTGGTTTTTTGGATAGGTAGGTTGGTCGTTGCTCTCGTTGGTATTTCCCTTTTTTGTTCAGCTTAATTAGTATATATGTTCAGCACAAGTTATTCACCCACGAAAACTACCACTAACTGTATTCTATAATTAGTGATTTGTTTTATGAGGTTTCTGGTCTGCATTAAGAAACTTGTGCTCTACTTTGATAAACTTGTGTTTTGCTTTATGAGGTTTATGGTATGCTTTAGTGAACTTGTACGTGGTTAACTTTAAGAAACTTGTGGTATGCTTCAATAAATTTGTTGTATATAACTATATATGCTTTATGAGATTTCTTGTCTGCTTCAGGAAACTTGTGGTATGCTTTATGTGGTTTCATGTATGCTATAAGAAACTTGTGGTCAATTTTAAAAGGTATCTAGTCTGCTTCAGTGTACTTGCGTTATGCTTTATGAGATTTATTCTATGTTTTAAGGAGCGTATGGTCTGGTATGAGTTTTTGTTATATGTTTTATGAATTTGGCGGCACGGTGAGGTTTTAGTATGCTTTGTAAGGTTTATGGTTTGCTTTATGTTACTTATGGTTTTTTTGTGTGTTTCTGGTCTATGTTTTGTAGTCTGCTTCATGATACTTGTGGTAAGGCGACAGACACATAATTAATGACCAGCACCATATAGGTGTGTTCATTTATTTTCTAATAATGACGAGCATGTTTCATCTCTTTACAAATATGCATTAATTGTGGTCAACCTCATAAATATTAAAAAAAGTCATAAAAAATGTTCCTATTAGCTAGACCTAGTGTTAGCATAATGCTAATAAATTGGGTCTTAGCACTCTAAACTCTGGTTGGATTTATAATTTCAAATTATGGTCACATAAGCAATATTCTTATGATCACTATTACAAACTTATCCACGGCACTATGACACTAGACTGGTACGTAACATGGACATAATAAGAGCACCACTATTATCAGTGCGTAGCCAGGATTTTATTCAAGGGGGTGCCATAAAAAATTTATATATACAGTTTCATATATTATTAGTGGCGTACCCAGGATTTTATTCAAGGAGTGCCATAAAAAATATATATAAGGTTTCATATATCAAATTGTGAAATTATTCTAAAATTATATGAATCGGCCAAACTAACAAGATTTCTCTCACCAAATAATCATTCACAATTTCAATTCACTTGATGCAAAAAGGCTAGTCAATTGTTTCACTGCATAAAATGTTATTAACTTGTCCATTGACAACTGGCCGTAGCAAATGAAATCATTTATGATATCTGATTCTTTATGATAAAACCTGAATTGCACATAATTTTAATTATTTCGGTCAAGATAATTTCTAAAACCACGAGTCAAACTTAATTATTTGGGAATAATTCGGGTCATAATAAGGTATTTATCTATATATTTTTTATCACTCATATAATAATTCCCCGTCCATGATTATTATTCTTTGTGGTTGTAGTTAATTAGAACAGTAAGCATCAATCGCGTTCATGATGGATGTGTATATAATATATATATAGTTATTCAATCGGCCGTACACGTGTCCGCGTTCCGAACTGAGCTGCATATAGGGATCGCTGGCCGGCGATTGGTATATATATGTTGGAAATCCGTGCAGGTCCTACGACAGTACGTTACGTAGTAGGCTACAACATCTAAATAACTCAACTTGTACATGTCGTAATGTCCGGCTTAAGCCGATCGCCGTACACGTGTCCAGTACTCAACCACGTACAGTCCAGTAGTAGCACAATCATGATATCTGATTCTTTTGCCTGCTCGATTGATCTTAACCATCTCTTGGTAGCTCTGTTTTAGGATGTTGGGAGTTGTGGGAAGGAAAGGGGAAATTTCTTCAGGGCTTACATTTCTTAGCTTGTCAATTTTGGCTCTCTCGATCTGCAATATATGGACAAGATAAGTGAGGGAGGGTACT
This sequence comes from Linum tenue, assembly GCA_946122785.1. Lineage (NCBI taxonomy): Eukaryota > Viridiplantae > Streptophyta > Magnoliopsida > Malpighiales > Linaceae > Linum > Linum tenue. Next base: position 35,357,573 of record CAMGYJ010000004.1, read on the forward strand.
TTTGCTATTGAATGAAGGAGTCGGATGGTTTTTAATAAATACAGCTGATTAAGATTTGCAGCCGGGCCGGGAATTGATGGTGCCGGAGGAAGCGGCCAGGACTTATCTTTTTCTTTTTTTTTCTTTTCTATAAATGTGTGTTGGAAGCATATGCTTGGAAGTATACTCCGATGGTACAATATGCTTTGCTGTTGCTGCAGGATCAAATCTATAACGATGATGAGAGATAATGACATTAATGAAAGAAAGCAAAAGGAGGCAGTGTGTGACCAACTGGCAACTGACGATGATGCTTGCACGGTAACAGTCGTTGAATCTAATAAGAAGCTAGCTAGTACGTGAGGCTGTGGTTTGAGGTTAGGGTTACCTGTTGAGGAGGGCATGCAAATTTTTGGCCGCACCTACGTAACGTACTACCGCCCTTTTTCTCGATCCATCCATCCACCGATCAGCTGAACTAATTAGCTGTTCCTCTTTGGAATTTTCTCATCATCATCTTCCAGTCATCCACACATTTTGGCGCCACTATTAATTGTTTTTGTTGTTTTCCTAATCCTTTTTAATTACTCTTCTATAATATTTGTGACATCAGCTTGCCACAAGGATGATGTCTACAATATATGAGCAGGAAATGTTTAATATGTGTCTTCAAATTAGCATATTCTTGTCAACAAGCACCTCATAAGGGCTTTCGTTTGCACAGGTCTGAATACACGATGTCATGTGCTTCATAAATGGGAGTCACCAGAATTCGAACACAAGACGTCTCGGTCACATGAGGCTCTGATACCATGTCAAGAACCAGTTGGTCCCAATAACTCGAATTGTTGGGAGAGGTTCAATCGTGGATCATATATCATTCACTAACAATTCTTTCATTGAGTTTAAGTTGATTAAAGCCTAGCTCACTGGAAGCCTACTCCTAAAATTAACTGTCAGAACAGAAGCGTGCAATCGATAATCCAAACCAACACGAACGAACACAAATTTAACGTGGTTCACTAACACAATGTGTGCTAGCTAATCCACAGGCAGAAGAGAACAAATTTCACTGATTTGAGGAGAGTATAGGTTACAAACCAAATTCCAAACGGACAAACCAAACAAACTAACCTGACTGACCTTTTTCTACAGACTAGGGTGATGAAGAGTATTTATAGAACTCTTCTCCTAATCCCAAACAGAAAACCAATTACCTTTTCCCAAACATACAAGGAAAAGGTCAAAACAAAACCCAATCCCAAACCCAAACAGAATAGGCCTAAAACACCAAACAAACCCAAATCAAATTCAAGTCATATTCTAACAATCTCCACCTTGACTTGAATTCTCTGTCAAATACCAGATGTACCAGACGCAACCAATGGTTTCAGATGTACCAGACGCAACCAAAGTTGCCAGATGTACCGAAACGCGATACATATCGCCAGACGTATCCAAATGCGATCGAAACCGCCAAACTCAAACGCGATGCAAATCGCCAAATTCAGATGCAATCAAAATTGCCAGTCATAACAAACTCTCCAAATCTCCAAATGTGACAAAATCTCCTCCAAACCAGTTGTACCATAATCTCCCCTGCCTCCAAATGCCCCTAAGGGCGGTTAACAAATCAAAACATGCAGCAAGTCCAACCCATGTTGGGACTTGCCATGCACAACCAACTTGGTGTTATTTCCATCGATAACACCAACATCATATTTACTTCCAACTCCAAACCTGCAACTCCAAATTGACTTCTCGATCTTCAAATCCATAGAGCAACAATTCAGTTCAGCGCCAAATTCCCAAAACCACAACCAGGCTCTGATACCACTTGTCAGAACAGAAGCGTGCAATCGATAATCCAAACCAACACGAACGAACACAAATTTAACGTGGTTCACTAACACAATGTGTGCTAGCTAATCCACAGGCAGAAGAGAACAAATTTCACTGATTTGAGGGGAGTACAGGTTACAAACCAAATTCCAAACGGACAAACCAAACAAACTAACCTGGCTGACCTTTTTCTACAGACTAGGGTGATGAAGAGTATTTATAGAACTCTTCTCCTAATCCCAAACAGAAAACCAATTACATTTTCCCAAACATACAAGGAAAAGGTCAAAACAAAACCCAGAGCCAGCGAGCTACAGTAAACGAAATATATTCCAAGGGATGATATCGTGGTGGATGAAGAGTTCTCGGCGGGATGTGATTGTGGTGGAGGAGTAGTCGGGGTAACTGATGTGGAGCAGCGACGATCATGGTGGAAGAGGAATTGTGATATCGGATCTCAGGTGCATGGATCGTGGTGGAAGAGATTATGGTGATAAAGAGAAAATCAATGTTAGCACCGGGAAAGTTAGTAATTGATAATTGGGTAAATACAATTTAATATCCAAACCTTTCATTTTAAACAAAATAATAACCAAGCCTTTTCGAAAACAATCTAATATCCAAATCGTCAACTTTCCTTTCGTTTGACCGTTAGTTGACACTTCAAAAAAGGTTTGTTTAGGAGAAATTGTCACAATACAACTTTGTTTTTTTGTTTTGGCATTGCAGATGACTAAATATTTAGATATTCTATACCATCATGGTGGAGTCATGGACTTCTCGGGATTGGAACTACGATATGTTGGTAGTTTTTCAGAGAAGACATCGATGGATATTGATGAAGTGTCGTACTTCGAACTTTTTTGAAGTGTCAACTAACGGTCAAACAGACAGAAAGTTGACGATTTGGATATTAGATTGTTTTCGAAAAGGTTTGGCTATTATATTGTTTAAAATGAAAGGTTTGGATACTAAATTGTATTTACCCTTGATAATTTAACTGTTAATGGTTATAGAACTATTCATAAGATATAATATAAAAGATATACAATACACTAATTTAGGAGTGTATTTATCACTAATCATAAAGAACATCCAAATCCATATCATCTGTCACCAAAAAGTTATAACAAAACATTCAAATTATCACACGAAAGAAATCATAATTATTTTATTAAATTCAAATCAATAATAAGAGTGGTAATATGTATTGAACCAGATAATTTCGACAAGGATGATGAAAAATAAAACAAAGGAAGCATAAATAAAGTTTTGTGATTGAGGCTGGATGGTATTAGTTTACGTTAAAGTTTTTTTTTTTAAATTTTGTGATTAATATAGTGAAGCAATGGACCAGTTAAATCAAAGTGATTCATATAGTTTCATGTCAAACAATTTGATTCCTTTTTAACGGTCTAATCAAATAAACTGAACTACTATTGTACGTGATTTAGTGGTTCTACTACTCCAACTATTAATCCGGTCTGGTTCTTATAACATTGAGAAAAACACAAGAGAGTGAAACGAGGTAAGAAATTTCCACTATCTAGATTATTAATGTAGCTAGTTTTTCATTTTTATAATTTTTATTTTATCCTGTGTACTTAACTGGGACGTTTGCTTGGTGTTATTCTAACATAAATTTTTATGGTATAATATAATGTTATCATTTTACTTTTACATGTAATATGTTTTATTTTATTGTTTGCATTCTCCCAATCATGGAAGCGTTGATTGAGAGAGAGGTTCAAGTGTTGCCCTGATGCCTGGTTTGTTGGGTTGTGCAGAGACTATGGATGGAGCATCATTTTTTTAGTGCCCGGTGGCAAGGGTAATATGGGATCATGCTGGCCTAGAATCTACAGGCCAAGGGTTGCCTCGCCAAAACTTCCCCCTCTTTCTGAAGAAGTGGACGTTACTGCTTAGTCAGCCCCGTCAGAGTATGGTTGTTGTTGCGGCCCTATGACGGATTTGGAAATCTAGAAATCGGGTTGTCTTTGAATGAAAACAATTCTGTGTTTTATCTTTGATGCGGCAGTATCACCAACAAGTCCAAAAATGGATGTGTTTACTAACAGACAGAGTGCCTTCATTCCCCACTCCCCCGATTGCAACAGGGAATGCTTCAACTCTAGTGTTGGCCACTTGCATGTGGAATGGTGCAACAAGGATTAGCTCGCGCTCGATAGTGGGAATACTTATTAAGGATCGGAGTGGTTTAATTGTCTTGGCTCGGGGAATTCATATTGAGGATATTGATAACCCGCTTACAGTTGAACTTCTAGTGCTCCGCGAGGCCATCTAATGGTGTCTGGATTGTGATCTCTCGCAGGTTTAGTTCGAAGGAGATGCGAAGGTAGTAATCGATAAGATAAATCTAACTAATGCACAATATAATCATTTTGGAGCCGTTCTTGCGGAAGTTTGTGGCTTGCTGGCATACTGGTCTTGATGTACGATTTGTATCCGACTATAGGTCAAAATAGCAATCGGTTATCCCACTTGTTGGTTAGAAATTCCCTTTCTTTGTATCCGACTATGTGTCGCTCTTTTGATTTCCTTTCCTGGTTGTATACCAAGTTATAATTTGTTAGATTTCTTATTTAATAAATATAAGATTTTCTTTTGTAAAAGAAAAAAACTAACAAAGCCAACCACGAAAATAAATTCCATTTTTAAACCAACATGTAACACTTATTTGTATATTAGCGTTATATAATAATAATACTTTTATTTTTGAATGATAATTTTATGTCGTTCTTGAAAAATTGTAATGATTCCAAAGTAAATCATTGAAAATCAAACATAGCATATATTTGAAACCGTTCTTCGAATTAGTAATGATTATTTTACTAGAAATAATTGAAAATAATTAGTGAAAATAATTTGAAAGTATACTTTGAAAATGATTGGAAAGTGTTTGGTTTTATGAAGACAAAATAGAGAAGGTTACTGTTCGATATATAAAAAAATGGAAAGATTAAGATTGAAAATTAATTAAAAAGTGAAGCATTTGAAAATGAGTCATTTACAAATAATATATTTTGTTTAATGAAAGACGGATCATTTGACACCAAATAGGAAATAGCCGAGGCAAATGATCCTAAAAGACTGGCTTCTAAAATGGACAGTTAATAATTGTGACACTAGCTAGTTTTTTTTTTTTTTTTTTTTTACATGAAGACACTAGCTAGTTGGTGGAGCATTTTTCTTGTAATCGTAATCGTAATCGATCTGATAGAATAGCAGCTCATTAATATTTATTATGATTTCCTCCTCTACTAAAAGACAGGACAAGTCTGGCGATCGGCTCAGCTGGTGCCCAGTGGATGGTCATCCTAAGTCCTCTCCCTACCCAGTTCGCCACGTGGCTTCTTCACATGCTGTTCATAATTCCCTCACTCCGCATCCACAAAATGGGCACCACACCACTAATTTAGTAATTCCCTTATCTTATCTCCTTAATTGGGTGCTTATCTATAAGATATATGAAGCCAAAACAAGTGTTTAGTTTGCAGGGATTCAAATTTCCAGCCCGCAGAGGGTTTATCGGAAGGGTACTTTAGGCAATTCACATTTAAATAAAACTGTGTGTTTCACCTCCAACACATTCTGCCGGTGGACCGGGCCAGTTTATTATATAGTCGGACCGGGCTGTTGCCCCCTGAAGTATCCGGCCCAAACTCTTCCCCCTTGACGTAGTCGGCCCAAAGACTGCTGGTGAAATGCTTCCATCGGAATCTCACGGAACCCATATTCAGCTGCCGTGGTGCTATATTTTAGCTGGAAAAATGGGCTTATTTCCTATGTGGCTCATGAATTAATCGGGCCAGAGTTTTGGCAAAACCCATGGCAAATGACTACACACAGCCGGGCTGATACATTCCAAATTCACCTAACTAAATTGGGCCTGTGGGGGTTTTTTTATTTTGTTTGGGCGGCTTCCTAAATGCTTTGGCAGCGAGTTCCAACTCTAAACTCTAGAGTACAATAATTTAAAAGGAATCTATAAGATATATGAAGCCAAAACAAGTGTTTAGTTTGCAGGGATTCAAATTTCCAGCCCGCAGAGGGTTTGTCGGAAGGGTACTTTAGGCAATTCACATTTAAATAAAACTGTGCGTTTCACCTCCAACACATTCTGCCGGTGGACCGGGCCAGTTTATTATATAGTCGGACCGGGCTGTTGCCCCCTTAAGTATCCGGCCCAAACTCTTCCCCCTTGACGTAGTCGGCCCAAAGACTGCTGGTGAAATGCTTCCATCGGAATCTCACGGAACCCATATTCAGCTGCCGTGGTGCTATATTTTAGCTGGAAAAATGGGCTTATTTCCTATGTGGCTCATGAATTAATCGGGCCAGAGTTTTGGCAAAACCCATGGCAAATGACTACACACAGCCGGGCTGATACATTCCAAATTCACCTAACTAAATTGGGCCTGTGGGGGTTTTTTATTTTGTTTGGGCGGCTTCCTAAATGCTTTGGCAGCGAGTTCCAACTCTAAACTCTAGAGTACAATAATTTAAAAGGAATTACCAAATAGCAAGGAAGGTGACAGTAAACAAAGAGCAAAATTATATGATGCTCAAAATATGGTTACATGAAGGACCACCTCAAAAGGATAATAACCTTTCAAAAAATATTTGCGTTCACATATCCATTACGCGGTTAGATAATTCGAAATTAGAGCGAGGTGGACCATTACTAACATTAATCCGATTATATTAATAATACCCTACGCTACTTAGTCATCTAAAATCGGGAACAACTTAACCAAGAAGAGATCAAGACGATTCTCCACGTTGTTCCAAGGTCCGAATGTGACCAAGACCCTATATGGCGACTCACCAATCCTGTTGAGTAGTGGAATGTACTCCACATCTTCCATCTCATCAGGACCAACAACAGCAGACATGACTCGCCGTAAGTAAGCTGATGGAAATACGACCTCAAGATCGGTGATGAAATCTTCAATTGTCAAGTGAAGCAAGTATATGTTGGAGTCGGCATGCCAAGATCTCCTCAATTCTGTGACCCAGCCATTGAAAATGTATGACTTGCCCTGGTACAAGCCAAAACATAAGGAGTTCAAAATAAGACCAAATTAGATGCAAATTCTTTAGATAAAATATAGATTCCGGATAGATAAAATACATGTTATCTGATTCACCTGATTAGCAACATCCAATTGCATAGGGATAAGATCAATCGTTTCTACATTGTCCCAAATTCTTGCGGCAACTTCATATCGCAGATTTGAAACGAAGTCTCCCATGGAAAAGAATCTATAATTTAGATTAGTAGCAATATTAGCAACTCTATCAACAAATGTTAGAGCTGTAAAACTAATCAACTAATTATGTAAGCCCGAATATACACAAACAATAGCAACCCAATACATGAATGTGTCAATACAAACATACAACTCTATCAACAAATGTTAGAGCTGTAAAACTAATCAACTAATTATGTAAACCCGAATATACACAAACAATAGCAACCCAATACATGAATGTGTCAATACAAACATACAAAGTTTCCTTGGAGTATCGAACTAAAAAAAAAAAAATATTCTGGATGATAAGATTGTAGTAGATCTGGAGAAACCTAATTTGAAGGCCAGCAAGCGAATGTAATTGATGAGTGGTCTGGAAAAATTGGTTGAAGTTCTTGATGAGAGGAAAGGGGAGATTTTGCCGAGGTAGGGTTTTAGAAATTACCTTTTAGAGATGCTGAGATAGGGCTAACGTCGATCAGGCAGAGAGAAGGCCTGGAAAATGAGTGCATGCACTGGAATGGGTTTCCAGTTGCTTTGTTGGCCGGAGAGTGAGCAGAGCAGAAGAAGGCGTCAGGGAGGAAGGGAGTTGAAACGTCTTCGGCTGGGTCTTTACGCGGTAAGATTTTAGAACTTACCTCCTGGAGATGTAGAGATGGTACTAATATCGGTCAGTCAGGGAGGGCTGGATCATGAGTGCATGCAATGGCTTGGTTGGACTGTTGGTCTTCTCGCCGGCGAGTGAATAGTGACGTCGTGCTTCGGTGCCGTTGTTGGAGTCCGCGCGAGTGGTGATTCGACGCTAGGGTTGTTCGACGAGGGAGAATGAGCGAGCGTTGTGGGAGGGTCGGGGTTTGCGGCGGGAGCGGGAAGCAGGAGAAGCAGAAGATGGCGGGTTGGGGATGTGGATGGTCAGGTTTCTGTGGAGGGACTGGAGGGTAGGTGAGAGCGATGGAGGAGGGAAAGGAAGAAGGGAGTTAAACCGTCTTCGGGTGGGTGGGAGGTTTTTATTGTTTTGATTTATTTTGGTTTTTATATTTGTTTGATCCAAACGTGGCCATGACTGTCCATTTGGTTTGGGTTTTTTGGGTTTTAACCAAACACAAACCAATTGGAAAGCAAATTGTTTCGTTTGGTTTGTTTTAAACCAATAAGCAACTTAATGGTTTTGGTTTGGTTAAAACTGAAAAACCAATAGAAACCATGAAGAATACAATTATTCATCCGCAAGGTTTTTTTTTCTTTTTTTTGTTTCTTTTGACACGCATACCAACCAATAATTTGTGCTGACCATACAGATATGTGTTTGTCAAATCATAATAAATAAATGAAAACCTAACTATTTTTTTTTTACTCAATGATACGAGTGATTTACTGGCTAAAAAATTCACTACTTCAAAATGGTATTCATTTATTTTATCAAGCAGCCAACCCTAGCGATGCATTGTCAATTGATTCACGTTTATGAGAAAATGACACACCTAATTTCAACTCCTCCTCCCAACCAACAACCCGCTGCTGAAAGGGATCGTCTTAAGCAACATAGTCCTGCGAATCATTTGGTAGTACATTAAATCAACTTTGAAGGTCTTACAAAATCATAATAATTTGATCTGTATATTTCACTTGCAGGAATACTCACCATTCAAGCACAAGTGCACCATATTGATCGCTTGAGTTCCAAAAACCCTTTACTCTGAGAAAAACGTCATTGGGATAGATGTATTGCACCATCCCAATTAAATCTTCCCGTGTGTTAAATGTAAATTACCGAAAGAGAATTTTCTGTTATTATAGTTTAATTGATCAATAAAAAACAAATGGTAAATGAATTGGCAGAAATGTGGCAAAGCCCATTTCACTCTCCCAACTTTTATTGCCGCCAGTGTAAAGGGAAAAGTTCAGTTTAGGATATGTGCTTTTGTCTGTATACTTTTCTAAGGTAGATAGCTATATAAATGGACCCATTCTACATAACCAAGTGAAAAAGATATTTCACATGGGCCTGTTACACATGACGGTCCATCTATAGCCCACAACAAGATCTCATATGTGAATGTCGTTTCCCCTAATCAACAGTGGAGGAGGTTTCGGCCCACATGGTTTTTTTGGTTTTTTGGGCGGCTTCCTAGCATCATTGGAATCGAGCTCCAACCCTAGAGGCTAGAGTACAACACACAATTCTTGGCGCTACCATTGCCTTTCACCGGCGCGTGAATTGCGACCACAGTCTCGGATCCCCGTCGGCAGCGAACGCTTATTTGAGGATGGCGCTAGCTAACCGGTCTTCCCCATGCAGAACACCTGCCCCAAATATCCATCTCCCCATATCCCTAATTGGAAGAAGCAACCAATTGCCCAGACTACATCCGCCCCGAACATTGCAATTCAATTCAACCGGGTGCAGGTTGGAAGATGGTTTCCACCAGGAATCAGACGTCACGCAGTCAAAGCGTCAGCTCCGACTTTGGCCCTCTTTGCGGCGGCAGCGGGGAATAAAAGGAACCGAGCTGCTTTTCAATCCCAGGTACTCATTGAACATGGACGGTAAGGTATACTGGCTCTGTTTTGGCGCGTTGTCGGTCCTTGGGAAATTTGCATTGGTTTATAACTGACATATTTGAATTTTCCCCCCTATTTCCATCTCCAGCTCTACACCCTTTGAATAAGCAGTTCACGTTGGTGTAGCAGTTACCTTCCGAAGATGTTGCTGTTGCTTGCCAACGTGGGGCAATTGGTAACTGCCCCAACCGGAATCCATATATATATACCTTCTCTAAATCTCTCGGCTCATTTTATATTTCAGTTGACGCTTGCTAAATCCCGCCAGGTAACTTCTTCTTCACAGAATTTTTTTCCCACTTCATTCCTCCATCAAACCAACCTCCTATTCCTACACTATAACTAAGTGCTTATGTACTTTGGTAGCTACACCATGGCATTCAATGGCATCCGAGATCTTGAGTCCGAGAAACAACTCTGGTCAGGGCATTGTCGCGTCTCCAGGGCATGGTTGGGTGTTAATGTGACGACTGATAAAGTCCTGCATTTCGATCTCATCTTGATGGATGCCAAGGTACGGCTGTGTTTAACATTAACTTTAGATGCGTCACATATCATCCAGACTGTCTTATTTCGTCTCTATAAATCCCCAGGGGAATGATATATGGGTGCATATCCCACCAGTTCTGCAAGAACACTTCAAACGATTGCTGAAGGAACAGCAGGTCTACACCATTAAAAACTTTGAGCTTCATACGACCCAACTGAAATATCGCCCCATTGCCAATACATATATCATGTCGTTCTCCCGGAAGACTACTGTTGAGCATGTTCCCGATGTCCCTTCCATTCCTGCCTTCAAATTCACATTCCTCAAAGCAAGTGAGATGGCATCTAAATTGAATGATGTGGTCGTCCTCTCAGGTTACAACCGCAATTTATTCAGTGGTTGATTTCCTTTCTGTGCTTGCTTGCGTCTAATTTCCATTAACTTTTCTTTGTATAGATGTTGTTGGGCAAGTAGTACAGCACTCGGATGCCATAAAGACAACGAATCTTGCTAGGAAAACCATTCGGAAGGAGCTGCAACTGAAACTAATTGAGTAAGAGCTATCTTTGCTACGGTTGTATCAATATGAATTTGGAGTTACATGAATAATTGATGATTGCTTGGGTACAACGTTCTACTTTTTCTAGGCAGTATAAATTTAGATCATAGGTTATTCAGCCTCTGATCATATACATTTATATGGGTCACTTCATTGTATGGTGTTCATTTACACCCATGCTTAGACATTACTTATGTTGTCAAACCTAAGCCTACGTTGTTTTACAGAGGGGATGTTGTCAAAGTTATTATCTGGGGAAGAGTTGTAGCTGACTTTGATAAGTTGATCAAGCCTGGTGATGATGAACAAGTCATATTGGTTGTAACTGCGGTTTCTGTCAAACCCTTCCTAGGTACAACATCTGTTTACCCTGTGCTGGATTTGAGATATATGGGTGACTGATCAGTGGGAACAACATCAATTTAATTTTTCAGGTGAACTTTGCTTTAATTCTTCGGGTTCAACAGTGTTGTATCCCAACCTTGATATCCCAGAAGTAAAGGCTTTCACAACCAGGTTTTCTCTTTTAATTGCTAATGAATATCCGAACCATAGTGTTGAACCAATGTCAAATTAACATATTTATTTCTTTTGAAAAAAGGAATGTGCAACCACAGCAGCCCGTGTTTGTTGAATTACCCCCACCCCCCTTCATCCCTAATATTACTCTATCGGAATTGCTGGAACTTCAATTGGACCCTGATAATGAGGTTAGATTATGGTGTTTTCTCTCATTTTACATTATGGTGTTTTCTCTAATCTATACGCCAATATTAATTCACTTCGACTACAACTAGGAATGTGTGTATGCTGTTGAATGCAAAGTCGTAGGAATCAAGCCATTTTGGTGTTATATGGGCTGTCCAACCTGTGTCCTTAAACCCATAGAAAGACATGGAGAATACTACTGTGTCAAATGCAACAAGCCAACACCAACAAGAGCTGCCAAGTAAATACCATATCATTGAGTTCCAAAAGAAATTCCATCAGATCCTTGAATTATAAACTTCATTGAATATGCTGAATTTCCATTTCGTGCCTTTCCAGATACCGTATACAGCTTGATGTTGAAAGCAGTTCTGTGCCAGCGACCTTTATCATCTTTGAGTATGAAGCAAAACGCTTCTTTGGTGTCAGTGGGAATGATCTTTTCAATAGGACGGGTCAGAACAATGAGGTACCCCCTCCAGATCTACTCCAAATAGTTGGTGAGACCAAACTATTCCATGTCAAGTTCAAGATAAATCTCTACAGTGATTCACAAGCTGATTTCACCGTGTTAAAAGTCTTGGAACCCACAGAACAGGTGAGCTACTCATTAGATCTGCCAGACTTATAACTCTACTATACTGTTTTGTGTACATTGACTCTGACATATGTTTGCATGACCTGATTCGTACTTGATTAATAATAGCTTTCATTGAATCCTCTTAAAGTCCTACTATTAATTGTTTCTACTTTCCACCATTTTTTAAAATTTCAGTCTCCAGCTTCTGTTCTTCACAAAGATGCCTCATGTTCATCAATTACCAGTGGAGTTGAGTCCTCCCAAACTTCATCGCAACCTTCCATCCCAGATCCAGCACATCAAGAGGCAGACAAAGGCGTTTCTGTTGATATCACACCTGATAATAAACTGAAACGAAAGATGCACCCAGAGTGATATCTGAGGGGTGGAACGTTATGTAACCAATACCCTATTAGTAGTTCCACTTTGATTCTGTAGAAGAACAGTTCAATTTCCTTTTGTTGCTAGACTGCTGGGTGTTTGTCGAACCTGTTTATTGGTTTTCCTTAGTTCCTGTTTATTGGTTTTCCTTATTTTCATCATGCCTTTCTTACATGGTTTCCCTATCCTATGTTTTCATCTCAGCATCCATTACATGCTCATACAATGGGCCCCTTTATCCCGCACTCTCTTAAACCAGCAAATTCATTATCAAATTTCAAATGAAACAGATTGAATGACATTTCAGAGTTCAATCCAGTACAGTTAAACAACTTGGACATCACCAAAGATCCATTTCATTTTGGAGTATAAGGAAAAGAAATGTTAATAATTACTAATCCAACTCTGACCAGGTAATTAGCATCAATGAAAGGATCATTGGCTGCTTCCATTTTCACATCATGCCGAGATCAATGTTGCTATGTGCAGAACCAGACTTATGATTCGACCAACCCCTGCATTAGACCATTCACACCATTAGTCAGAATCCAGACAAGTCTTAGGGTAAAAAATGTTAATAGTTCCTAAGCCGATGCTTACTAGGTATTGCTACTTTCGCTTGCCAATATGGCCTGTCATTTTCCTATTAAAATATATTATAAATACAAATAATAAGTCATTAACTGCCATGATCACCACGTTCTTCCACTATGCCACCTATTCTCAAGGTTAAACCAACTTCCTTCCCTGCAAGTCTATATAAAGAACATTTCCAGCACGTGAAAAGGTTTGCTGCCATCCAAAATATTGACTCTTTTCCAGCGTGCCGTATCAGTGATGGCTCTCCGCAATTTAGCCCAATTGAACCTCCATGACAATGACCAGGCTGTTCGCGTCAGGCTCCTGCGTTTATGGCATACAATGAGGCCTGATGGTGTAACGCTTGACCAAATCCACATGTTGTTTCTCGACAACCAGGTACATTGATTTTATAAGCCTTCTATTCGTTACATGAGTGGGAAGTACGCTATTCAATTCTAAAAATACTCAAAGATTTTTTACCGTGACTTTTAGGGAACAGAGATGCAGGCCTTGGTTGATATTCTTAATGTTCAGTTGTTTGCTCCTCTTCTTCACGTGGGAAGGATCTATTTCTTGAGCAACTTTTTGGTCCAAGAATATGATGATACGTATAGAGTTGCTCCTGCAACTATCCGAATCCGCTTTCATAATGATACGGTGATTGAGGAACTCCAGAATGCAGCCGACATTCCAACATATAGCTTTCGATTTTTGGCTGCTAATGATCTTCCCTTTGCTGTCCATAATCATGAATATTTGTCTGGTATTTCTAATTCAAAGAAAAGCTTTATTTGGCCGGTTTGGTTTTCATATTGTGTACCTAACGATATGTTTGGGCTCAGATTTAATTGGGGAGGTTGAAACTGTTGAACAAGAAGAGGTCCTATTCGAAGATGCTGCTATTTTACGGCGAAAGGGAGTGCAGCTTAGATTGATTGAGTCAGTTGGTTGTTTTTTTTGTACAGGTTACATTTGAAGTGTGCTTACCGTGTGCAGCCAATTCATGCATCTTTTTTTTTAAAAAAATTTTAGGGGACCTATAGTTGATGTCGTCTTATGGGATGGTCTAATTGACGAATTTCAAGCTGTGACACCTAATGATCCTTTACCAGGAACAGTAGTTGTCTTCACTTCCGTTGTTGTTCGCCACTTCGCAGGTCTCTTACATGGTTTTCATTCTATTTTTCGAACCTGTTCTTTTAGTTTAGATTAGTGGTAATTGAGTTTTTAGATGTTATGGTTTTAGGGGAAGAATATTGTGTGGGCTCAACTGCAACGAAAGTATATTGCAACTTGCACTATCCTCACGTGCACCCCCTGCTTGATAAGTAAGTGTTTAACCTTTGATCAATAGAATCAATTCTTTTATTATTCTTATTCTCATGTTTTGGAATTATTGTTTTTTTATTTACAGTATAGAAAATGTCCCGCTGGCCATTGACTACACGTTGGAGGATGCTATATGGTTAAGTGAGATATGTTCCATTTCGGAACTGAATCTATATAAGACTGATTTCACCAACCAGGTAGTTTATATGTACACTCGGTCAACTCCTACAAAAATGTCAACATTCATATTTTGCTCCCATTGAATATCATAATTGTTGGTCTGGACACCATGGTTGGATGTAACTGCGTCTCTAATGCTCTAACTTGACCACTAAAATATCAATTATCCTCTTACCATTCCCAAATGTAAGCTTTCATGTGGTTCATATTGCAGGGGAATTTGTACCTTACTACTGCAACAGTCAAGGATGTTACTGTTTCTTGGTCAAGTGTGCATCTCAAGTTTATGGTGAGGCTGACTGTTGCTACTGGTCCTCATGAGGCTTCTATCATGTTTATGACTACCAAGTTCCGGTGGATAGCGAGCCGGATCATTGAGGCTACAGACAAGGAATGGAGCAATGACTTCAGGACTCTCCTAGCTGCTCTCAGGGGGAATATATTGAAGTTTATGATTGAATTTGGAGATTTCAACGGCCAGACCAATGAGTTTGATTTGGTTCTTCGCAAATTATTCTGGTAGAGGGGGTGACGTACTTGAACAGTGCTTTAATTGAAAGATAATTTATGTATAGTTGTTCCAATTATGAATGTTGAACTCTTTCCCCGAATAGATTATTACTTGGTTGCTCCATCTATCTCCTGTGGTTTTTACCAATGTGATGCTTATTATTATGTGCCAAATATTACAGCCCACTTATTCAATTTCATATATTCGTATAAACATTTTAACTGAACAATTTGTAACTTAAATTGACCAAAAAATGAATTCATTTTCATTTGATTTCATGTTCCAACGTTTGTCAAATGCGCCGCTTATGGTTAGTTTACCCGCCCAACGGGCCGGGCTTTGCGCTAGTTATATTAATATATAAAACTAATAAACGCCCAAGCTATCTATTAATGGCTTACATGGGTCGGGTGGTTCGGGTTTAGTCATTTTAATCACCCGACCCATGCACTACGGTTTAGAAAATATCAAATCCAAACCTACCTACGGTTTGTTTCTAATTGGGTTGGGTCGGGTTGGCGATATTTTTAAATAAAAACCCAACCTAACATAAAATATATAATTATTCTACATCATAACAATATTTTATAACTAATTAAAATTTCAAATGAATAAACCGAGGTGAAAGTTATCAAAAAATTCACAAATGTTGTTTGAATTTGAATAATGTGATTTACTTCAACATATGTCTAGTTTTTTCACGATATTTGTTGAAATACGCTAAAATTTTTATAAACCATAATATGTTATTCTATTAAAATTGTACACAAGAAAAAGGATTACATGAATCGTAACTATATTCAATTTATGTCTAAACTTTAAGTCGATGAATGTATCAGATTATGGAGACAATGAGAGAAAAACATGGCGAAATATCTTAATTTCTCATAAGTATGGCTATATATGACATAAATATTTTTTAGATACGAACTCATACTAATAGTTGGAACACGGGTTGGGTCGGGTTCTACGGGTTGTGTAATCTAAAATCCAAACCCAACCCAAAAGAGGCGGCTTGTACAAAATAAAACCCTCACCCAACCCAAAACCTTCGGTTTAGCGATAAATACGGATAGGTTAGGTCGGGTTGGACAGGTGGGTCGGTTTGCGGGTGTGTTTGTTCACCCTACTATCTATCTAGCTGTCCACAAACTAATAATCCAATGCTAATTTAATTTCAGAGTACAACATATCAACTGGCATTCTGCTGGGTAAGTGGGTCTCATAATTGGAGATAGGGGTGGGCAACGGGAAACGGGTATTTGGGTATACCCGTCCCGTTTTTTAAGGGTTATGGGTACCCATATTACCCGCAATATTATAAACGGATGGGACTTGGGATTGAATATTCCTAATATGGGTACCCGCGGGTTACCCGCGAATACCCGTTTGGGTAATATGGGTACCCGTTATACCCATTCAATACAAATGCATAAATTTAATTTAGCCCAACCCAATTCAAAACCCATTGGCCATTTCGGCCATTACCCTTTCAATTTCAATTTCAATTTCATTTGGGCCCTTACCCTTTCACTCTTTCACTGACATGTTTGGTGAATCAGTAGAGAGAGTTGGGATGTGTTGAATGAAACTTTTTTTTTTATAATTTGGTACTTGGAATGATTTATTTCTATGTGTTGTGATTGTTCATGAATGTGTAATTAATTTGCAAACCAAGTATTTGTGATTGGGATGTATTTTGTGTCTTGTGATTGTTAAATAAATACAAGTTAAGTTTAAACTTTTGTTAAAATTTTAGTGGTTTAAACTTTGGGTATTTATGGGTAGTATGGGTACCCGTTATCCGTCCCGTATGGGTAATGGGTACCCGTTTCCCATATGGGTTTGGGATATGGGATGGACTTTGGTCTCCAAATGGGACTGGGTACCCGTTTAAAATGGGACGGGTATCCCGTCCCGTCCCGTTGCCCACCCCTAATTGGAGAGACGATGGGATTAGGATATGGTCAGTAACCATTGATTATTGATCTATTAGTAACTAAATCTACACCTTTAGATATAAGTGGACCCAGAAAATTTAGATCTAATGGTTGTCAATTAAAACCATTTTATTTTATCTAATTTTCTTAATCGACTCTTATCTTTTCGTTCTAACTCGGATTTCAATTTTTTTTTGCATAGATAGAACGAGTTCGTTGTACTCTATAAAATGAGATCAATTTTCAATATATTTCGAGAATTTTTTTCCATACCACCCGTTACTAACTACATACCATATGGTAACTTCTTCGTTTTTAAGTCATTTTTTAAAACGTTTGCTCAGAAGGATCGAGTTCATCATGATCTATTGGATTTACAAATTTATGGGTGAAAAAAATACTGGAACAAAATTGATCATACTTTACCACTATGGTATGTGGGTGGTAACTTGTAGTAAACAATGATGAAAGTCGTAAATAACAGTTATTATACTCCTATTATCATGTATTCAACTTTCTTACCATATTGGTATGTTCATACCATCATTGTATGCTTTCTTACCATATGGTATTAAATAAGAGCATACCATATGGTACTGACGGGTAAAAAATGACTCAATTTTTGTTGTACTAAAAATATATTAAAGTGAATATCATTTTAAAGAGCACATTTAATTTGATTTATCTGTGCAAAAAATTAAATTTCTACTTAAAACGAGTGCGAAATCGTCCATTAAAGATTAAAGGGGAAAAGATTAAAGGTTTTCCAGAAGAGAGAGGGATGCTGATGTGGACGGGTTAATCATGATTACTCACCATAAGGTTATTGACCTGATCCGCTCCCAGGACTAGGGCTGGAAGTTTGGTACCGGTATTTGGGATATACCGAATACCGTACCAAATTTTTCTACATTTAGTATTACCGAATACACGTATTATTTTGTGGGATTGGGATTGAATTTCAATTGTTATTCGGTATTAGGGATTACGGGATTGGGACCTGGATATACCTAAATACCGATCAATACTGAAATATAAGCTAGTGCATAATTTATCCTTTGAACTAGACTCTCTCATTCACTACTAGGCAATCCTCAACTACCAAGAGTGTCATTTAATTATACATAGATTATTCCATCACTATTTCACACTAGTACTAGTCGTCTCTCAACCTCAAATTCGTCAAATTAAAGATTATCAATTACAAGAACTTGAGATATTAGCTCTAGGCAACTCAAGACTCTTTGCTTAGTCTCTTTGCCCTAAATTAAACAATAAAATCTCATTTATATATTTAATTATTAATTACAAAGTTAAATAATTTTGTATTTGATAATACCGATTGGGATACCAAGGTACCGATTGGGATACCGAAATATTTTAGGATTGAGATTGGGATACCGAAATTATTTAGGGATTGGAATTGAGATTGACTTTAGGGTGTAATTCGGTATTCGGGATTTCGATATTTGTTATTGGGATACCGATACCGTACCTATTTTCACCTCTTCCTGGGACGATAGGATATATCATACGCCACATTTTTTTTCTTTTGTTTATTAATTAACAAGGACTTAGTTTCATACAATCTATAGCGTATGATATCAAATAAGACGTACGTGAGTTCTCAAATGTGAATCTTTCGTCATTCAATCTGGACATTTTCATCTTACTAATAATGAAGGATGAAATTCTATTTTATCTACAATTTGTACAGTACTTAATATTTTTTTTACTTTAGTAGTTCACCTTACTTAGGTACAAAAAAAAAATCAAAATTCACGTTTGAAAAAGTATATAGAAATAAATTAAAAGTTTTTAGTCTCACATTATATTTGACTCTAAAACGAAGATTCATATTTAATTATGAACAAATGTATAACCAATCATTATTCACTTTAGCCCCAGACCCTAAAGAGTATATATATTAAATTAAATAAGAGCTCGATACAACATAAACCTTTCTCGAGGAGCATCATGTCTTGCTCTATTTAACAACACACATGATCATCTCCAAACTTCGTCTACATTATATCATATATATTATTGATCTAACCGTTAGACTGCACGCTCATATATATTCTTCACTTCTTCACTCTGCACATGGTAAGATATTACAAATAGAACCTTAATCAAAACTCATACATTTATATGCTGATCTTAGTTTGAAGTTAAAATCACTTTGGTCGAAATAAAAAATATTTTAAGCATGCTATATCTAACAGAAAATATTGAAAGATCGTTAAAACTCAAATCGTCGATCAAGAATGTCAAAGTTAATTGATGAGGTTTAAAGGAAGTTATCAAGAAGTGTCAAGTTTAGTTTTATTATCAATGATTAGATTTTAGTTTGAGCTATATTTTATCTTTGTTCGCCAAAAGCAAGGTGACACACGTTTGTCACATAGTGCTACTTTTGGACTATTTAAACCCAAAAATGAATGAGATTAAAGGTCATGTTTTCTTCCATTTTCGTTTCCTGTTTTTTGTTTTCATGTCATAAACTTGGCAACTGAAATGAGAAAACCTATTTACATTTCATTCTGTTTTCTATTCGTTTCCAACTCTGAAAACACAAAGTGGCAGCTTCCTGCTGTTTTCGGAAACAACAAAATGTTGTTTTCACCTGTTTTCAACATCTGTTTTCTCAAAAACAGGAAACAGAAATGAAAGTAAACAGGCAGGGTTCTAGGGTTCCATTTCACTACTCATCTTTGTTATTACTATCCCATCCAAAATTCCCAATAGATAGGAGCTTCATATACAACCAATCAAGTAGGGTTTGGGTTTCTAATGTGATGGAATACGGTCACATCCCTCAAGGGGTTGTGAGTTTCACAACAAAGGGTAATTAAGTAATGCAAAAAAGCATTTTATTAATTATTTTCCTTTTTATATTACGTTCCTACCACAAATACATTTCTCTCTCATCCTATCTCTCTCTCTTCCTTTTCAAGCAGCCACTCACTCCGACTGGCTTACTTTCTCCGGTCGGCAGACCTTCTCCACTGAAATCCTTCAATCATACTCGCTCCGGCCACTTGCAAAAAAGTACCACTCCGTCAATGTGCTAATGGTAATGATTTTTGTCTAGTGGTACACAAATACTACCACTGGTAGCGTACAAGTAGAGACTACCACTAGAGACTAACACAAAAAAACCGGACTTGGAATATGAAAAATCACAGATCTGAAAAAAAGAGGGATGAGGAAAGGGGGAGGCAGGGAAGAGTCAGAGACCTTCGGCGCTGGCGTAAAGACGCCGGTGGGTGCGGCTGCAGGGGCAGCGTGGCACGATGGGGGAAGAAGAGGCGGCAGGGGCGGCGGAGATAGCGGGCGCGACGGAGGCCGGAGGATGGTGGTGGGCATTATTATTTTATATGGGAGGGAGAATGATTGAGTGTGATAAGCTTTTTTCCTCCCAAAAATACTCTTCGATTCATCTCAACAATCAATTTAAAAATGACATGAGAGAAACAGGAGAAAGATTACATCTAATGGCTACAAGTAGGTTGTAACCGTATCCTATCCCGTTTCTAACGGTAGAAATAATGAGTATGTATGTCGTCCGGTATTTGGTGGGTCACATAATAATGTGATATTAAATCTAAAGTGCAATTAATTAGGAATAATAATAATAATAATAATAATAATAATAATAATAATAATAATAATAATGATGAGAGTTAATAGCATTTTGTACCCCTCTACTTATGCAAATTAACAAACGTATACCTGTACTAAATTTTTGCACAAACATACTCTTCTAATAATAAAATACAACGAACTTACCCTTCCATCTAATTTTATGTTAAGTGGCTGTTAAATGATATGGAAAATGACCAAATTGCCCTTCTTAATTATATTTTAAATGTTTGCTAATCTAAAATCAATTAAAATTTAAAAAACCCTAAACTAATCATCTCCCCTGCATGAACTAGGGATGGCTATACGGTTCGGTCCGATAAAATTATCCCGAATTGATTTGGTCCCGGTCTGATCTTTTCGAGAATATAAGTATCAAATATTGGATTGGATACAGTCCGGTCTTGATCCGGTCCGTCTCAGTTCGGTCTTGTTTTTAGATTGAGCATGTGAGCATTTGAGTGGCCTGAGGGGGGATTTGAGCGGCCTAAGGCCTGAAAGGGCGAGGAGGTTAAATTTTGGGTGTTTGGCTCTCTTATCCAGTCTTTATCCGATTTTCGGTTCGGTCCCAAACGGTTTTTACCTCAAATCTAGGCCCGAAGATTGGATTGGATTTTGTTATCAGGTTCCGTTTCGGTCTCGGTCCGGGTTATACAGTCCGGTTTCGAGTAAAACCAAAAAGCCCGAACCAAATAGCCAGCCCTAGCATGAACCGTTCTGTCTCCCTCAACACTGCAGCCCCCTCCATTCATCCACACCGTTAAATACCGCGGCTACTCCTTGCTTCTCGTAGCCAGCGGCTGGAGCATAGACGAGACGACGTTACGGCAAGACGAGACGACGAGGAGAAGAGGCTGGAGTTTGCAATTGAGGAACTGACGCAGGGAGAACAGTACAGGTGGCGGAGGTGGGATCTACTACGATATGCAGATGATAATGATGCCGCCATTATTGCCGCCGCAGAGCGGATTTGGTGGCGGATTCATGGAGCTGCTCGACGCCAGCAGCGGCAGGGTGGATTCGGCGCGGATTTCGGAGGATACTGTGATCCTTCTTTGTTCGATTTGTTTCAAAATTTGTTCCCAGCAACGGTGCAACAGGATTTGCAGATGTCCTCACCGGCTGGGGCTGAGTTGTTGGAGGTTGTGAACAAACCGGCGACACCGAACTCCTCGATTTATTCCTCGTTGCACGAGGGGAGGGGGACAGTAGGAACTAGGATTCTAAGAAGAGTAGTAAATATGTGAATTTTAATTGATTTTCACGAATGATGGTCGCGAACTAGTTTAGGTGTTTTTTCAATTGATTTTAAACTAGAAAATAATTTAAACAAAATTAACAATAAGGGAAATTTGGTCATTTTTCAGCCCATTTAACCGCCACTTAATGGATAATTAGACGAAAGGGTAAGTTCGTTACGTTTTATAACTAGAATGGTATGTTTACGCAAAATTTAGTAGAGGGGGTACGCTTGTTAATTTGTAAAAATAAAAGGATATAAAATGCTATATAATAATAATTATTATTATTTCCATTTGGTAGAAAGAGAAGGTAATTAATGAAGCGGGGACGAGAAAAGGGCCAGGGGCGGTGCCGGCCTTCTCAGGGCACACCACGGCCCACGTGACAGGGACGTCACTGCGACTGCAAGCCCCCTGAAAGTGAACTCACTCGTCTCATTGTCATTGACAGAGAAAATTAAGAATGGAAAAATAACCTTGCTTTTTTTTTTGTCATAGATAGTTTGTAATAGATAGAGTGTTACAATGCAATGGAAAAATAAAGACGGTAGTCAACCAACTAGGTTGCTACCGATGCAAGGGCCGTTTGTGCCACGCGATGGGCAGCCCTGTTAGTATGCCTAGTAACATAGATAAACCAAAAACGCAAAGAAAGTCTTCTTTCAGCAAACTCCTTCAAGCACCAAGTCGTCGAGTTCCAATAGCCTAGCAGTAGATTTGATATGCAAGGTACCTGCAAAATAACACGCAGACAACCCCTAACGGAACAAACAAAATCAAAATACAATCGGGCCTCCACCGAAAATACTACACAAGCTATACAGACTATGCCTTCTGCAACACAAACAAATATGGCAAAGCCAACTAGTAGAAGAAATATACTCCATGTCGGACGACAAGTAAATCCTCACTATCATTAAAAGACACCGAATTCCAAAACAATTGCAACTCCCATCAAAAATACCAAACACAATCGTAAACATAATAATAATTAAATATAAATTTAAGAAAGAATTAATAGACTTATCTGAATGCAGGATAGGATCCGTGTTTGAAAGTGTGACTGCCTATCCATTAGAATTTTAACCGCCATGAAATTATAACCGTCCGAAGGCCCGAGCGTTTTGAACAAGAATGAAGCCACGGGAAAGGTAACTGTACAAAGATGTAACTGCAGCCCACTAGCCTGGCCGATCGTCGGCAAGACTCGTCATCCGCCGGAAAGACTCACCGAAGATCCCAGCCCACAACTCCTGCAAAAAATAGGAAAAACTCACCGGAAAAGGGTGTCAGAGATGGGGAAACGCCACGAGCGGCTACGCACAAGAGCGTTGGGCAGCAAATTGCTGGAGCGCACAGTTGCGGAGAGAAGTAAAAATCAAAATCGGCCGAACTCGACCCTTCTATCGGGAATCATCGTGAGTGCGTGAACTTCTTATCTGACACGGGATTAGCGGAAGAACCTCCCCAAATGTGTAACTGTCATAGTTGTATCTTCTTGAATTGTAACCGCCGAAATTGTAGAGATCGACCTCGGCGATTCAGTACTTGTTCTTTCCTTGGATGTAATCAAACAACGAGAGGAAGCCGGTTGTGGAGGCGTCGACGAGGGAGATGTCCTCGCCGCTACTTCTTGTTGAAAGTGCTCAATATCTTACGCAACGTCGGTCTCGCCGTCTTCGCCAGATTACCGTAATTTTGCGCCGCCCAAGCCGCTCTCTCGGCGTCGGATCTGGCCGAGGTCAACCCGCCCAGGACCGAAATCAGGCTGTTCAGATCCGAAACGGCGCCGAGCAGCTCACTGTACTCGAAGTCCTTCCACGCGTAGTCCCAACCGATTGACCAGGCGAATCCCCAGATCCCCAATTCAAGTCCTCGCTCCAGCTTCTCGGCGATGAGATGGGCGCGGTTCGCCGCGGGCAGCGCGGAGGTTGGAGACGCGGGTCAAAATTTGTAGATTTGCTTACTGGCTTCTATATTATCACTTTTAGTTATTGATAATTTTTTTACTTCTGTAATGTCAATATATTTGTGATTACTAATACAATAATTAAAAATATAAAGAAAAATGATGATCCTTAGATATCCATGGATATTAGAAAATTGATCAAATATGAGTATGATTTTAATTTACTATCCGAGTTTTGCATGAGTATGATTAGGGTGTACAATGGTTCGGACCGTACCGGATCGCAGACCAAACCGATATTAAGAACCGGATCGAACAGGGTCGAGTATAATGCAGTCTGGTCCTTGGTTCTCATGAATTTTATTATTACTGAAGAAATGATGGACATGACCGTAGACCAAACCAATATTAAGACCGGATCGAACAGGGCCGAGTATAATGCAGTCCGGTCCTTGGTCCTCATTAATTTTATAATTAATGAAAAAGAAATGATGGACCGAACTGATATTTGGACAGGACCGACTCTGGCCAAATGAACCAAATGCAAAAATTGTCCGGTCCTTGATTCTAAAATGTCTTTCACCAATGATCTGCGGTTTCCATGAGTTCGTTCCGGTCCGGATCGAACCGAACTTTTGCTCACCGAGTATGAATATGGATAAATTTCAAACATGTTTCATAGGGTAACCCATTACCATCCATGCTCACTATTATTAGTAGCTAGATAGCGTTCAATTTACAAAGGCATACCAGTACTTTCCTCTTAGACAAAACATACGGTAATTAACGAAAGAAATTTTTATTACCAAAATTCTCTTTCATGCAACGTAAAAAGGATTAAACTAAGAATTTTGTAGTGCACAACAACATTAGGTTATTTTAAAATTCTGTCAATATATATCACCAAATAATAAAAAGATAATATATTTTCTTGACCGAATAAAAGAAAGATTCTATGTTTTCGTGACTAAATTTGTACATGGTTAACTCTAGAGTAAGTCTGGTCTTACTCTTTCCCTACTTAGCTATTTAGACTATATTCTCTAATTAATAAACCTCAGTCTTAGTAATTCGGCCAACACCGGTCGATATTAACAAAAAAAAATTTGTCAAATTTATTATATTGAATAAATTAAAATATAAATTATACTTTTTGAATAGTTTAAATTTTCTAATGAAATTAGCCCTTTTAACAATTGACAGTTACATAGAAAAGGAGCTGGTCCTCCTGGTGATTGGTGGGTCTGGGCTGGGGAGGACAGTCAGGTCTTGGACACGCGTAGGGCTGAGAATCGGATGAACCCGCCATTGCCATACTGTAAAGCATAAAGTATAAACACTCTGCCTGCCTGCCTGCAGCCAGTCTGGGTCTGGTGTTGACACGTTGTCCACTTCTTTATTGACTGCAGCTGGCTGCTTCCAACACATACAAATCTTTTCCTTCCTTTGAGGCGACCCACCTGGCATCAGTCGGCAAACCAACCAATCACTGTAAGTCGAAAACTATAGCCCAACCCAAAGCCAAGGAGTACTTACTTACTGCCATAAAAGAAGAGGTGCTTTCTCCTTTTCCAATATTCACGTGGAAATTTTGGTCATCTAGTTCAGTTTACTTACTTCCTCTTTTCTTTCTTAATACTAGCATCGTTCACAAACTACCTAATTTGATTAGTTTTAAAAAAAAAACCCAAGTTCATTCTGATAATAATAATCAACACAAATACGAGAGAAGAGAGACACCGGATTTACGTGGTTTCCTTGACGAGTATCGTCAAGACTAGTCCACGGCGCAAGGCAGAGATCGATCTTATTTGCTGTAGTCGTTACATAGGTCAGCCATCACAACTCATACATATACTCGGCTAACCTATAACCCTAACCCTTTCTCACGTCACTTATTGTACAATTACAAATTGATACCTATACTTCTAACATATTCGTACCAACGGTTCGCTACCGTTATTAAACAATGTTGTCAAAACCGAACTGGACATTAACCCGGATCAAGGAGACGTTTAAGGTTTACCGGATAACCAGTAGTTAACCGATTGGCCTAATTGATAGAGCTACAATTGCAAAGTGTAAAATAATTATTGTTTTTCTCTATTTATGAAAATATCTTCACTCTAGTCTGTACATATTAGAAGAAAGAAGAATAGAAAGACAATCACACGTTGCCAAATTTGAAAAATAGAAGGTATAGTAGTGAAATGGGAACATGATAATTGTTTTCCATTTCTAATTTTTACCGTAATCACTTTCTGTTTTCTTATATGTTGCTTTGTTCTTTATTTTTAATATTTAATGGAAAGAAAGCTAAAAATCAGGCATTTATTTATTTTCTTATTGAAAAATTATAGGGAATTGAACAAAAACGTCGGTTCGGTTTGCCCGGTATTGCCGGTTTACCGGTTGAACCGGTCATTACCCGACCGACACATTCCCTTCTCGTTTTTAGGCTCCGGAACCGGATTACTGCCCGGGTCCGGTTTTTACTGGGTTATTTTTTTTTTATGGAAATCTGCACTCAGCTTCATTAAGTAGATGTCAAACTAACATTATCCAGATTTAACTGATCAAGAATACTAATCGGCGGCCTATCAAACCAGACCTCAGTCTCATCCCATCGAGTTTCCATGTGCTTCATTATATGTGATGCCTTGTTCGCATTTCTTCTGACACGTTGGGCGCTGCCCGCCTCTTCTTCCTGAAGCAACTTCCTGATATTCAACACGATAGTGCCCAGCTCCGTATAGTTCACCCGAGCTTCCCTGATCCAGTTGACTACCGTTAAGCAGTCTGATTCCACCATAGGCTTTCCGAGCTAATGTCGTCGGACGAGCTGCAGTCCAAGCTCCATAGCTAGTGCTTCGCCCAAAGGTTGATCATACTTCCCACGTATCTTCTTTGCAGCTGCCATAATAAATCTGCCATCATGGTCTCTAATGACTACTCCTAATCTAGTACTCTCCTCACTGAAACCAGCATCTGTATTAACCTTGATCATTCCCCCCGGAGGCCTCTGCCACGTTTCTATGGCTCCTGGGGCAGGGACCTGCTGGTCGTAGCATTGGTGTTGTCGATATTCATCAAGGTATGCTATTGCTCGTGGGACTATATCACTTTCTTTCATCTTTTTGCCATTGAAAAGGTGATCATTACGCTCCTTCCATAATGACCATAAGAGCACACTCCAATCTTCCGTATTCTCTTTGGGCATAGAAGCTATTACCTTCGCCACCCACTCCTTGCAACTTCCATCTCCTCGCAAAACAAAACACTGCACCAGCTGGGAAGTACGTCATAACCTTGAAGCCCAAGCACACTCACTGAATAGGTGAACTTGCGATTCCTTCATATTACAGAACGGGCATGCATCCCCTCTTCGAGGATTACGACTACTCACTCGATCCCCTGTGGCCAGAGATTCTCTAGCGAACCTCCAGAGAAACACCCGAATTTTAGGAGGTATATTAATAGACCAAATACCTTTCCACAAGGAAGAGTCACTCGTCCCCTGGTCCCCATTATCTTCTCGACCATCAATCAGCCACTTTCGATACCCGTCTCTTGCTGTATAGTTTCCGTCTCTACTATCCGCCCAAATCAACCTGTCCGGAACTGAGGAGTCTCGTAATGGGATTTGAAGAATGGCCATTGCCATCGTTGTTGTGAAACAACTTTCAAGAAGCTTCTCATCCCATTGATTTAACTCCTCATCAACCAATTCTCTAACAGGCGCATCAACCGGCAAACCCATCGGCGGCGATTGCACAAAGTGCCCTGGTACTGTTGGAATCCATCGGTCCCCCCATATCTTCGCAGTTGCTCCATTGTCGATCCTCCATCTTAGTCCACTCATCAAAAAATCTTGTGCCCCCATCAAACTCCTCCATACATAACTAGGCCGATATCCAATACTTGCATACAAAATACTATCATTCTTATGATACTTTGCTTTCACTATCCTCGCTATGAGTGAGTCTGGTCATTGGTAGAGTCCCCAGAGCTGCCGTGCTAGGAAGGACAGGTTGAAACCCTGCAAATCACGGAAGCCCATACCCCCTTCTGACTTCGGCCTGACTAAGGATGCCCTTGCAATCCAAGGAATTCTGCGTTCCTCTCCTTGCTGCCCCCACCAAAAGCGCATGATCATGCTATAGATTTCGTCAATGATCCCGTCAGGGACCTTAAAAAAAGCCATTGTATACGTTAACTGAGCCTGCGCTACTGATTTAATTAATACCTCCCTTGCCGCTGATGACATCGTTCTTTCTTTCCAGCCCGATAATTTTTTCCTCACTCGTTCCTTCAAGTAGACAAAGAAAGCTTTCATTGATCTTCCCACCTGTGTCACTAATCCCAGGTACTTGTCATGTTTATCAACAGCCCGCATCCCCAAAGTCGAACTGACCAACAGCTTCTTATGAGGCTTCACGTTCTCCCCAAAACTGACTTCCGATTTCTCAAAACTCACAAGTTGGCCAGACTCCAGTTGATAGTCCCCCAAAATTCTCTTCAACTCCTTACTCTCTTGGACAGTGGCCCTAGCAAAAAAGATAGAATCATCAGCAAAAAATAAGTGCGAGATCACCGGAGCTCCTCGCGCAATTGACAACCCATGGATCCGTTTCTCGCGCACTGCCTTAGCTGTACAACATGACAGCCCTTCCGCCACCAGCAAAAATAAATACGGAGAGAGTGGGTCTCCTTGCCGGAGCCCTCTCGTCAGACTCAGCTGTTGTGTTCTATGTCCATTCACCAAGATGGAGTACGTAACAGACGTAACGCACATCATAACAAGGTGCGTCCATTTTTCCGAGAAACCCAATCTCTGCATAATCCCTTCCAGAAACCACCACTCCAATCTATCGTAGGCTTTAGCCATGTCCGTCTTTGCCGCAAAAAAAAAACCGTTTTATTCTTCATTTTCTTTTTCATGGTATGGAAACACTCAAAAGCTGCCATAATGTTATCCGCAATGAATCTCCCGGGCACAAAAGCTGACTGCTCCGGGAAATAATCTTGTCCATTAGGGTTTTGAGCCGGTTCGTCAGCACCTTGGCAAGTATCTTATACAGAACATTGCACAGAGCAATTGGGCGAAACTCTTTTGCCATCTTCGGATC
The DNA here is from genome assembly GCA_946122785.1 of Linum tenue. Taxonomy (NCBI): domain Eukaryota; kingdom Viridiplantae; phylum Streptophyta; class Magnoliopsida; order Malpighiales; family Linaceae; genus Linum; species Linum tenue. Next base: position 35,386,416 of record CAMGYJ010000004.1, read on the forward strand.
CTTCACCTTAGGAATTAACGCAATCAGAGTATGATTCATGGACTCTGGCATTACCCCCGTCTCAAACACTGTCGTTATTAACTCGGTAACGTCATCACCAATAATATGCCAAAATTTTGAGAAGAAAAGGACTGATAGTCCATCTGGCCCCAGCGCTTTCCTTTTACCCATGTTTCGAAGCACATTGTAGATCTCTTCCCGGGTGATAGGTCGATTCAACTCCGCATTCTCTTCCTCGCCTACCCGCCGAGTCACAGAATCCAAAACAGGGGTAAGGAGGGGCCGAGACCCAGCTTGAAACAGCTGGCTAAAGTACTCCCAAAGACATTGTGACACCTGATCAGTACCCTTCCACCACAATCCTGCCTCATCTTTAAGCTTTTTTATTGTATTCCGTTTACGCCAAGCTGGGGCTTTTTTATGGGAAAAAATTGGTATTCTTGTCTCCTTCGTGTAACCAGTCGGCTCTAGATCGCTGCCTCCAGAAAATTTCTTCATCAATTTCCACCTACTCTAACTCCTTCCGCAAAGCAGCTCGCTGCGTCAACACCTCCCACGTAGCTTCCTTCCATTCCAAAGCCTTTATAGCCCTTCTGATTTTTGCTTTATGCTTCTGGAAATTAGGGAAGGAAACTCTACTCCATCCACCTAGCTTCTCCTGAACCTGAGAAATCTTGTTAAACACATTCCCACCTCCCTCATTCCAAGCTCCAGCCACTTGGTCCACACATTCCACATGCTTGATCCAATGTGGTTCAAATCGGAAGGACCATCCCCATTTTATTTCCTCATCATCTTCCCCCGTAGTCTCGCAAAGGATCGGGGGATGGTCCGAACGGTTGCTATCTAAATGAGATACTCGTGCTAGAGGCCACATGCCTCTCCATTCCTCATTAGCGGAGAACCTGTCCAGCCTCTCCTCAATGTATCCGCCTACCATCCGACGATTCTCCCAAGTGTACGGGTACCCCTGAAAACCCATGTCCTCCAACCCCGCTTCCGTAAGGCAGTCAACAAAGGCAACCATCTCATTCTCGTTAGCTAGATTCCCTCCCTTCTTCTCGTGAACCGATAGATATTGGTTGAAGTCACCTCCACATATCCAAGGACCAGACCACCTTCCCGCAAGATCACGGATCAAATCCCACGACCGGTGTTTTTCTCTACCTTCCGACCAGCCGTAAAAACCAGTGAACCTCCATGACATGTTTAGCGGGTCCTCAATCTTAGCATCCAGATGATTAGTAGAATCAGACATCACCGTAAGCGACACTTACTCTTCCTCCACCAGATGCTAATACCCCCAGCTAGAGGTGGTAATCGGTAAACCGGTATCCGGTATATCGGATACCGTACTGGATACCGACGTGTGATTTTACATTCGGTAATACCGGATAAGAGTCGGTAGTTACCGACGGTATACCAGTATACCGATAATACCGATTAAAAAAAAGCAAAAAGCAGAGCAGATAAGACGAGGTGTGGGATTGCTTGGTTGCAGGTGGAGAGATTGTGGAGTGTGGTCAAAGTGTCGAGCTTTGATTGGGTGGTGGTGAGAATGGGGATTGAATCGACTAGGATTTGGATGGCTCCTGATGATGCGATGAGTGGCTTGTTTGGCCCGCAAGAGGAGAGGATGAGTAGAGCTGCTATTGTTAGCTCTGTCAATGACTCTTCTTGCCATTGGAGGAGGTGGATTAGCACATCTACCACGCCTGATTTCACCATCCTTCTCTTGTTCCTGCAACCCAATTGGTAATCAGTTGAGTTAAGTGATTGTTTTTGGTTAATGGAAATGGAAATGGGCAGAAATGGTATGGTGTGGTGTGGTGGGGGTGATGGGTATTACCTTTCACTACCAAAGGCAATGGTGAGCAATGCAAAGAGTGAAGCTTGGATGGATTCATAGTCCTGAGACTGAAGCATGGTGATCAAAGGGAGAATGACTCCACCTTCCACTAACTTCTGCCTCAGTTTGCTGCTGAGTTTGACCATCTCGGAGGCAGCTTGGATTTGGGCTTCTCTGCCTCCATTGAAGAGGTTCTGCAACATGAATGCCTCCATTTTTCTGGGGTTGCCTCTGCTCTACCAGAAACAGGAACAAGAGAGAGAGATTAGGAGACTCTCTTTCACCCCTCTTCCTTCCCTTTTGTTGTATTTGCTAGGAATGCTTTCCTTATATGAATGGGAACAGGAAACATGGGTGGGCATTTGGTTTGGTTGCTTGAAGATGTGATCCGCAGGCAGCAGCATAGTAGCATCTAACCGGTATTCGGTATACCGTTATTAATACCGGATACCGACTATTCGGTATTCGGTATACCGGTTACATTCGGTATCGGTATTCAGTGGGTACACTGTCTAGTTCCGGTACACCGAATACCGGATAATCGGTATCCGGTATACCGGATACCGACCGATTACCAGCCCTGCCCCCAGCTCTACCTCCACGTGAAACATCACATGGCCAACTTCGGCCATCATAGTAACCCATACTTTGTCGAAGCTCATCATTCTTATCACACAGTTGCTTTGTTTCCATAAAAAAAAAAACAATCTGCGGGGAAACTTGTCGCAATAGCGACCTTAAAGCACGAACTGCACATGTGTTTCCCAGGCCACGGCAGTTGTAACTAAGTATCCTCATTTAAACACTGGAGGGGGTCGGTTCCCCGCACCATCAGCTTTCTTCGTACTCGTTCCTTTTGTATCTCGTTGGGTTGACTGGGTTGATCTCACAATGTCAGGCGGCCGTCCCTGCTTCTTCTGAACTTGCTTACTCGCGGCCTCCGCAAAATCCCCATGTAACCCATACTGGTTATCATTCACCACTTTGGAATGCCTCTCCTTCACGTTAGGCCGTGTGGTAGGCCTTTGCTTTTCAATGGCATTTGCCATTTGTATATTTGATGGCGGATTTGGAGTCTCCTCCACTTCTGCATGGGACGAATTACGTACCGGATCAACCATTTTTGAGGGAACAGGAGTCTTGGACGAGTCCAACGTGCTCTGGATGGGCTCACCACCTGCCTTCCCTTCATCTGTATCATCTTGTAGTACATGGAAACAATTATGTTTATTTTGGTCGTCCCCCGCTAGCTTACTAGGGCTAGGGATGGCAATTTCGACCTGACCCGTTTTACCCGACCTGTTTGACCTGTTTTGGGGAGGGTCCGACCCGCCCTGTAGGCGGGGCGGGGCGGGCATGGGTACTCTCATCGACCCGACGTGCCCTGACCCGCCCCATTCTCGACCCGTTCTTGCCTAAATTACACGTAATTTTAGTCAAATTACTTAAGATTTTCCTTTTATTACATCAAATTTTAGCTATAATAAACTTGTAAATTAGTGAAAACCTCAATTTCTCCAATAATTTAACTATATTTATCATAATATTATTTGTTTTCATGGTCTTATAATAAAAATAACGAACATTTCTAATATTTTTCTTATAAATTTCTTACCCATTGGGTCGACCTGCCCCGACCCATGACCCGTGATAAATTACCCGACCTGGACACGACCTGCCACGGAGCGGGTCTGGGTACCAAGAAACCCGCCCTGGACCTGCCCCATTGTCGTTCCTAACTAGGGCCCTCCCCTCTCCCGCTACGTAGATCCTTTTTCCTAACCACCATCCATTCCCCGTAAGTTTGACCTTTAGTAGGGTCTTCCACCTGCACTTCTTCTGCGAAGTAGAATCTGTGTCCATGGATGGATCAACCGTACTACACTCGCACTTCTCCGCAGGTTTGCCATACTTCCCGCAGTTTGTACAAATATAATCAAGGCCCTCATACTGAATGAGGTATGTTACACCTTCAATCTTGTATTGGGATAGTAATGGGAGGGTTAGGTCTACCTCAACACAGACCTGCGCATATTTCCCTCTAGCTTCGAGTTCAGTGGCTCGATCAACACGAACGGGTTTCCCTATTTGTTCAGCAATTCTCATCACAGCTTCTGTTATAAACGCTCTGCTACGGATCGGGAAATCGCCGGAATCGACAAAGCAAGAATACGAGAGCGAGAATCGAAAGACACAGACACACGATTTACGTGGTTCACTAACACGATGTGTGTTAGCTAGTCCACGGGCGAGAGAGAGCCAGTTTCACTATATCGAGGAGATTACAGATTACAGAGGAGTATGAGAAGTATTTATAGTACTTCTCCATATCGAGGAGACCCCCGGTTACCAGTCGTAGCGGCTGATAATCCGATTCAAGTCATATCAACAGCTTCCTTGTTAATGAACTCGATCGGAAGTTCAGGAAGTTGGGCCCATATCATGGTGGAAGTAATGATCGTTTTCCATGGATTAAATCCCTTAAACCATCTGTGCACCGTTAGGTACGTATCACCCAGTAGCCATGGTCCCCCCATAGTAGCATAGTTATAGTCCTTTTGATTTCTGAATCTGACAAACAAAAAACCGTTCCTCATGTCGGAGATCTGAAGCTCTCTGTTTCGAGCCCATAATGAATTCAGTCTTCTAGCTAATGGGATATACGATACTCTTCTTCCCAAACCTTTTACCACTAGTGCCGAACGCCACTCTCTTCTCCAACGGATCTTCTCTGCTGCCGTAAAAAGAATAGTAGGGCACTTAGGATCGTATGTTTCTTCATCCAGCAAATCATCCTCCTCCTTTTCCGCTAGGGCAACATCTTTGGAATCAGACTCGGCCATGTACCAGTTGTCCTCTTGTAGGACTTCACTAAACGCCTGCCTTGTCCACCCTTCCACGTCGAAGCAGAAGGCGGTATGGTTCTCTCAGTTTCCATATCAACAGTCATCCCGCCCTCGACATCATTGTTTCTCTCGTCCGCCTCAAAGTCTAAGGGTTGGGCTTTCTTCTTCGGTTGAAACGTCTCTCGGGCGCTCTTTCCATCCGGAGTAGAAGAAGCCTCAGGGGGACGTCGGGCTCCACTCATTCCATCCGGCGGTTTATCTTTGCCTACCGGAAGTACCGGCAACCCGGCTGCCGCCATCGCACAAGAAAACTCTAGGGTTCCGCCGTTAGGTGCAAAAATCGCAAGCTCCGAGAAAACTGGAGAAAACTACAATTTGATGTTTACTTGAACTACTTTCAAAGCACTTGGTTTTTACCGGGTTAAAGAAACACATAAATATATGCTTTACTAATATAATGATACATAAGTAGGGGTAAAAAACCCGAAGGAATTGGACCAGATTTATTTTTTGAAAAGTAACTGGAGCAAAATTATAAAGTGTATGTATCACGACCAACTATAGATAATCTGTATACTAGCTATGATCTTGATAAATGAGAAATTTTAATAAGATAATCACTCATGGAAAGTGATATTGTCAAATTTAACAATTACCCTATTCAAGTTCACTGCTATGATATAACCAAAAGGTATAGCGAAAACTTTATACTCTCTTCTTTACATTTTACATGTCTCCTCTGGTCAGGAGACGCCGAACAATATGTATGGAAACAATTTCATTTTCACTTCTTATTTTTCATAATTTCATTCCAGTTCTCTTGTTGAGTATCATTTTCATAACTATACAAATAAATGTATTCTAAACATTAAGTTATTTATTATTAGTGTTAGTTTGTCTGGCAAAAAATAAATCCGAATGAGAGAGAATGAGAGAAAAAAATGTGAAATTCGATCTTCATTAACCTAATTTATCTAAATTTTATAGTAATTTTAATTTTCAAAGTTTATTCCAAGGGGTCATTTGGATGCAGGTTTTGGGTGTGGGATTTGGGCACAATCCTACATAGGGTGGGATTTTATTAAAATCACTCGTTTGGAAAGCAATTATATGATGAGAGATTTTAAATATTAGAGATTTCAGAAACCCACAATTGTGGGATTATGAAATAGCTGATGGTGATCAGCTATTTTAAAATCCCACACAAATTCCACAAATTAAAAATCTTGGTTTTTAAACCAGTAATTTGAGCCAAAATCCCACAAATTAAAAACCTGGATCCAAATGACCCCAAAAGAAAATTCGTTCCAATACATTTTTATTCCAAACACAAATTAAATTAACGGAATTTCATTTGTTGAGTTTTTTTTCTATGCTAAGGAATTGGGACGTAGGAGTGGGTAGAAAAAAACATGACTATTTGCTAGGGGTAGGCATCGGTTCGGTTCGGTAAAAACCGAACCGAAATTGTGTATACTGGGTTCCCCGATCTCTCTAAACAGAACCGAAGTCGAACCGAAATATAAATCGGTTCGGCTTGGCCGAACCGAGTTATATTCCGGTTCGAGATCCCGACAAAACCCAAAATACCACACCCTTTCCCTGCCTTCCGCTTTTTCTGTACGCTACTTCCTCTCTCTACCCAAAAACACGCTTCCTCTCCTCTCTTCCACCTCTCTCCATCTCTGCTACTTCTTCCACCTTTGACCACCACCAGCGCCTCCACAAAACACTCTCTCCGAATCTGGCCTCTACTTTCTCCTTCCTCGATCACCGACTTCCCTCTCTGACCTCTCCCTCGATCTCCACCTCGACAACTCGCTCCGCCTATCCCCCTCCTCCGCCGCCACTATAGTATCTCACTCCTCCGCCGCTACACTCTTCCTCCTCTCTGTCTCTGGGAAGAATCTGCAGATGACGAGATCCGTCTCATCCTAGCCTCTGCTCTATGCTCCGCATCCAGGTACAACGAGATCTTCAGAACCCTCAAGCATCAGCGAGTTTGCCGCATGCAAAGTCTAGACACCCTGATTTCTCTTTCTCCGATGTCGATCTTCCATACCTCCGTCGAGGTTTATTCCTGCAGGTGGAGCCGCCTGCATGTGGTTATCGGCGCCCGGCGGAGATTAGAGTAGGGCTCGCGACAGCAACGACACGTTTGATGAGGAGAGTAGGGCTCGCGACAGTGACGACGACGGTGATTGAGGAGGAGAGTTCGGTTGGGAATACTAGTGGCGGCGGCAGATGAGCTGGGAGTGGGGATGGGGTCATGGGGATTAGATTATGGTTGGGGTTGGGAATGGAGTTTTGGGCTATTCTGTTAGTTTTGTGATTTTGGCGATTCGGGGAAACAATGCTCCCACTCTTTCGGTGGCAGTGGCGCGACAAGCCCGTGCAGATTTCAAATGATGCTATCAATGTGGTACGACAATTGGTGGATGGAGACAATAATGATGTTGTTTCGGGGGCCCTACTTCGCGAAGTGTTGTCGTTCTTCTCTCTTTTCCCTCATGTGGATTTACTTTACACACCCCGAGATGCAAATCGGGCTGCCCATTGTGTGGCACGTACAACCTTACGTTATCCTGGTTTACCTACTGTTTTGTTTGACTATTTTTATTTTTAGTCCGCGATGTGGCCGTAATGGTTGTGGCTACACTCGCGTTTACCTGGTTAATCCGCAAGGATTGCTATGAAAAAAAATATATCAGAGGACGGTGTTGTGTCAGCAGATGGTGTACACGTTATATCTCATAAAAAGGCGTGAAGCGGCGCCGTTTCGACTACAACAAGTTCTGTTCTATTTTCGTGCACGTATCATGCAGAAGACAATCAACTGTACAATGAAAAAGTGCAGATATGGCCACAACTTAACTAATCTGCTGTCTGCATGGCACTGGAGAAGTGTCTATCCTCCATCAAACTTTTCAGCAACGTAAAATCAAACTCAATACCGGAAATAGCTAGTCACTGCTCTTTCTCGTCCACATGTTAGTTTTCCAGCTCTCTTCAATTCTTAGTTTTTGGCCTTCACGCAACGCTTTCTTCTACTCCACAGCTTTTGTAACACTAGAGACAGAAATGGGCGATCGATCGGTCGAGTAGAGTATTATTGGACAAAAGCTAGTTAGCTGTGGGAAGAGATGGCCTACCATTACCGACTTCTATCATCCATCACCTCTAGTAATTAGTGTCCGTTCCGTCCGACATTTCCCTTTTCTCCTCTTGGTTTCCACACACTTGAAAAAGGAGCTTGAAAATGAAACCAATATCAAATTCGTTTGATTCTGAAAAGGTGACCATTGTCCCTTACTATATAATCCCATGTTACTGTGTTAGGCAAGATGTCATGTGACATTATTAGATGGAAAATGACCACACTATTTTGTACCTAATTATATGTCTTCTATATGATCCGTCACAACCATAACGAAAAAAAATAAGATTTTTCATTTTATAAGAGTCGATATCGAATCTAATATGTCTAACGATTAAAATGAAATTTAGGTCATATTTCTTTCAATTAGGTAGGCGAATCGTGTATGGTGCATACAATGTTGAGAAATTCAGGTGTACTGTCTGACTAGAAAACCCTACAAAGTAACTGCAGTAAATTGTGAAGATAGACAGAATCTTAAACAATCTGAATTATATAGCATGGTTATATTTTAGGGTAATGATTATTTATTGGCCAAATCTTTTTTGAATTTCTTTTTATTAGTCAAATCTATCGAAATACTAAGAATTAGCCAAATGTTAACTTTCAATTAGCAATTTTGTTAGTATATTGACTTGGCAACATGATATTGACTTGGAAGAGACACATGATGGTCAACATTCCAACATTTTAATATTTTTAACTAAAAAAAGAGTTACAAACAATAACATAAAAATGGCTAATATTTTATTGCATTACCAAATATATGGCTAATTAATAGCAATTTAATAGGTTTGAATAATATAAAAAATCTGAAAAAATGTTTGGATAAAAAATAAACATTCCACTATTTTATGGGTATATTCTAGTTTTCTTATTATATCTTTTGTTGATCCGTTCATTTTCTGCTAGTACTCTGCAATCTGCATGTTCTTTCTTCATCAGATTATGGGAACCTCTGACATAATGCATTAACTTTTTTAATCTTTGTACGGGAAAAAAGAGAGGAAACTAAAATAAGTGATAAAGTGATGCTTATGATTAGGGGTGTGCAATGGTCCTGTTCGAGATCGGACCGAGCATAATGCGGTATGGTACTTGGTCCACATGAATTTTACAATTATTAAAGAAATAATGGACCAAATTGATATTTGGACCGAACTGGACCGAATGATGGACCAAATGCAATGATGGTCCGATACTTGGTCTGAAGATGTATTTCATTAATGGACTATGATTCTCATGAGTTTGGTCCAGACCGAACCGTTGCACACCCCTAATTATGAGAGAAGTCAAGTCGCTATTTTGGGTTGAATATAGCTTTTTCGGTAAGAAGGAAATAGATATACTTTTTGTGATTAAATACTACTAAAGAATTCCGAACATTAATATTCGGATTCAAGATTAGTAGTACTATTACTAGACCAAACTCTTGTTGGTTTGAATATAACTTTTTTTTGTTTCCAAGAATATAATTGAAACGCAGAAAAAGACTAGACGAAGGGAGGGAGGTAGGAGTACGAAGTAGGCTTTTAGGCCAGCCATGCATGTCCCACTGTTATGTTTTCGGGTACAGCCATTTCTGTACAAAAACGGTGCCCTCACAGTACTCATCACCATTCACTACACTACACGATGATGATGATAAAGAAGAAGAAGAAGAAGAAGAGGACTAAAGTTGGACCAAATGGGGAGAATTAGGTACCCGTACCCTCCCAGCAATGGCATCTCAAAAAACCCCAGCAATATTTGTTCTGTATTGTAGCTTTCCCTTGTGTCCTAATTCCTGCCGAGCTTTACTAGATAACAAAAGAAGACATCAACACGGCAGAGGCAGACTCACTTCCTATCGGACGATGGAGCCATTTCTCAAATCAAATGCAGACAAAATATTTGAGAGGGAGATATGGCTGATGCTATCACAGCATATGCATGACGACTACCTTCGTTTCCCCTGCTCCACATCAAACCATACATACATGGCATCCACTTACTCACCAGAACTAATCTACGCTGCTGATGCTCCCGATGTCATTGAGTCAAGAGTCGCCACAACCACAACCAATACACTAAAGTCTAGTTTCTGTACGTATAAAGCGAAATGACGAGAAAAAATAAGCACTTAAACATGTTTTATATAAATTTTCTAACTATAAGAACTAACTCATATATTAAATTAAAGATCACTCACACACACATAAACTAAATTAGGGACATCTATCATGCTTTGAAGTTACTATAACTTGAACTTTTTGACCTGTTATAGCAGATTTTACAGGTTGCATTACGTAAATCTAATGTTTATTACGTAACAATTACGTAATGCTTGTTAGTATTACATAACAGTTAAACTAGAAGCGTTACGGAAGGTTTCCGTAACGACTTAACATTTTATGTAACGCTATGTTAATATTCATTATGTAAAAGCATTGTCTATTACATGAGGCTTCCGCAATGACATTTTACAACTGTTACATAAAATACACGATCATTACGTAAAGGTTACGTAACGAATGTTATTTCTTACATAACAGTTAAATTTGAGTGTTACTTAAGACTTCAGTAATGACTTACCACATTACGTAACTTGATTAATATTTATTACGTAAAAGGACTATCCATTACGTAAGGCTTCCGTAATGACACTTACAACTGTTATGTTAAGTATGCATCTATTACGTAAAGGTTACGGAACGATAGTTATTTCTTACGTAACAGTTAAATTAGAAGCGTTACGTAAGTCTTCCGTTATGATTTAACAAATTACGTAACGAAAGATTAATATTCATTACGTAAAACGAGTGTCTATTACATAAGGTTTCCATAATGACATTTTTCAACTATTACGTAAGATAAACACACATTACGTAACATTTACGTAATGGCTATTGTATTTTACGTAATGCAACTTGTGAAACCTGTTATAGCAGGTGAAAAGCATCAAGTAATTTCAAGATATTGTTGGAATTTCCACTAAATTCATATACTTTTAAAGAAATGTTCACTTCCTTCATCCTACTTCTGGGGAAAATATGAATTGAGAATTAGAAAATGATGAAACTTTAAGGGTTGTAAGCAAATTCACTAATAAGTGAAAGTGATGGTAAATAGGAGGCTGAATGAGACGACCTTCGACAACAACGTAGTCATATGAGTGGGGTGAGAGCTGCGGGAATAAAGAAGGACATTGGTGGAAGGATTCCGTATTTGGCGTGTGCTAGTTTTGGAGGGAAAAAAGCGAGATTGAAGTAGAAGTGGCAGTGAATTAGCGATGGAAAATTTTAGAAGGAAAGAATGAAATGTAACCAACTAAAATAAAATAAAATAGTGTCATTTTTTTTCTCGGGTAAATTGCAAGTTTGGTCACTGGAAGTGCTAAAATATTTACGTCTGGTCACTAAAAGAATTTTATTCCATACATGGTAACTGAAAGTAGTTAACGTTTCATGATTGGTCACTCTCCATTAGTTTCTATTAACACCGTTAGTGGTTTGCTGACGTGGCAACCAGAAATGCTGATTCATCCAATTTTGACCTGCCATGTCATAAAACTTGACCTGCCACATTATTACCCAACCCAATTCAACTCGTGACCCGACCAAAAAAAATTGAAGGAACCCAATTCTTTAATTCTTCTACACATCCCTCGATCTCCCCCATCTCTTCTTAGCCTTTCTCCTCTTCTTCTTCCTCTGTTTGCCACACGCTTCCTCCTCGCCATCATCTGCTACCCTCCGTCGCCCAAGCATCCTTCTCCGCAACTCTTCCTCGCCGTCGCCCGACCTCCATCCGCGTTGCTCATCATCTTCTCGAGATGAGATCCCCAGGGCCAAGGGGAATTGTAATTCGTCTCTCCCAGAAGTGTTGTTGCTATCATCTCCGTCTCCCTAACCATCGACAACTTCATCTCCGCACTCCAGTCTCTCACCATGCCAGTCTCTCTCTCCGGCTTCTCTGTCCGTCGCAACCCTAACGGTCGACATATTCAGATTTCGCCAGCGAAAGCTCAGATCTCCCGTTCTAGTAGCTAATTGCGACCATCATTCCGCCGCTCGCCGCCTCAATCGACGGGATTGAATTGAATCGAGCCCTCTCCGAAGAACACACTTAGAGAGGAGGAAGCAGTTTCTTTCCACAAGCACCGTTCGCCTCAGTTATTTTGTTTAGTTCCAGACGAACGGTCCAATGATGGCTTCTCGAAACCAGAACAGGACGCCTCGGAGTCCTGCTACTGTGAGTGCCTGATTTCTAGTTAAATTTTCCCTTAGTTTTGAATTTGGCGTTCTTAGTCGTAGAGAGCATTGAATGAATCTCAATTCGTTGACTTGTTGTAGAAACGGGGTGATGGTGACGGGGTTCCGTTAGACAAGCGTCGGAGGGTTGGAGCTGCTGCAGTGAAGACTGGAGGCGGCGACCGTAAGCCGTTTGGTTCCATTAGCAGGAAGCTGGATGCGGCGGCCAGCTCGGCAGATGCAAGCATCAATGATGCTGCGGAGAGTATTTGCACAGAGTTCACGAAGGAGGAAGTTGAGGCATTGGTAAACGAGAGACCCAAGATGAAGAGATTCGATCTCAAGAATTAAAGAATTGGGTTCCTTCAAAAAAATTTGGTCGGGTCACGAGTTGAATTGGGTTGGGTAATAATGTGGCAGGCCAAGTTTTATGACATGGCAGGTCAAAATTGGATGAATCAGCATTTCTGGTTGCCACGTTAGCAAATCACTAACAGTGTTAATAGAAACTAACGGAGAGTGACCAATCATGAAATGTTAACTACTTTTGAGTGACCACGTATGGAATAAAATTCTTTTAGTGACCAAACGTGAATATTTTAGCACTTCCAGTGACCAACCTTGCAATTTACCCTTTTTCTCTTTTGGCCCACAAAACATAACCCGACCCAACTCAATATAATGTGGCCCAGTCATTGGTCCTATGAATTCTATAAATACTGAAGGAAATGGGTTTAATTAATATTTGGCATGATCCTTAATCCTAACTTTTTTACTTTTGGACCACGATTCTCAATGTTTGATCTGGTCAGGTACGGTTCAAACCAGATCATTACACACCCTACAATACTGTCCTAATACTTAAATATCAAAAGGCTAAAAAGCAGTTGAAAAGCTAGCTTCTAAGGGTAATTTACCAAAATATTGCCTTTTTTTTTTAATTTACCACCAATATGGTGGTTTTAAATTTATTTACACAGATATTGTGTATTTCTGGGGAAAGAGATGCGGGCTCGCAGGAGAGTCAATTTTAATACTTTGAAATGCGTATCCAAATTGGATTTGTGCGGACCCGCGTGTGACTGCTGCGGCCCGCATGGGACTGCTGCGGAAACGCATGGGCTCGGCCTACCCGCATTACTCTCATGCGGATTCGGCCCACAGTGTTGTACCCACTCCAGCATATAATCCCTCTCCATTTCCTTTCAGTATCACCACCCAAAATTTTCTAAAAAACGAGAGGGAGGAGCTCTGCTGGTTGCTGCAAAAGATGGCTAGGTAAGATACATTTATTTTTATAATTATATTATTAAAATGTATAATTTTTTTTAGTTAATAATTAGTGCATTTGTTTGTTATGTAGTGATTTTAGGAAATTTGAACTAATTGTTTGGTGGAAATCGGAGAAAGTAGACTACAATTCTGGCGTTCATTTCGTTGGTGGTAGAAGGTTTCAGTTGACAGTTCCATGTCGGGTGACATATCATCAATTTTGTGAGAATCTAATCCCGAGAATACGGCGTAGAGACGAAGCAGTACAAGATAGTGATATGATCACGGGTTTCATTTACCGTCTTCCAGAATGGCAGAATGGTGTTCTATTTCATTATGCGATGCCTATTGTGGATGACGATGGTTTGAATGTGCTTTTCGATTTTATGGCACAAAATCCTTATTGTTTGGGTGCTGAGGTACATGCTGAGATTAGTCAGGCTGATCAGGGTGAAGATGATACATGGAGTGTGCCATCTGACCATGATTATGAGGACGAGGAGGAGGAGGAGGAGGAGGAGGAGGAGGAGGAGGAAGAGGAGGAGGAAGATGGGGAAGAAGAGCAGCCTAACTTTCCTCCATATTTTTACTTGCAGGCTGCTGAAGAAGATGATGAATTATCATATGTTGATTCATATGGGGTAATTCCAATGCCTATCGTTTCTGGTTTTGAAGGGGAATTCTACAAAGGCCAGATATTTCACTCGAAACAAGCTGCACAGGTGGCGGTTAAACACCACGCACTACAACACAACTTTCAGTATGGCGTGGTGGAGTCGTCACCTTCAATTTGGAAGGTTAGATGCTTGAAGCATAAGGATGAGAATTGTCCTTGGATGGTGCGGTTTGGATGTCGAGACGTTGGAAGCGAATGGACTGTGAGGAAGGCCGAGTTGGTGCATTCTTGTAGCAATACGACTCAACCGACAGATCATCGTCATCTTGATGTCGATGTTATATCTGAGTCCGTGAAACATTTGGTACGTGCCCAACCTAATCTGAGTGTTCTAACTGTGCAAGCCGAGATGAAAGATAAATTTAATATGCAAGTTACTTATAAGAAGGCTTGGTATGGGAAACAAAGAGCATTGGAGAAGTTGCATGGAAATTGGGAAGAATCCTATGATTATTTGCAAACATTCTTGCGGGTGGTAAAGAGAAAAATGCCAACATCAGTTATTGATTGGGTAAGAGTTCCTTCAGCTCAACCAGGTCATTCGATTTTTCAGCGAGTATTCTGGGCTTATGGACCTTGTATAGATGGATTCAAGAATTGCCCAGGAGTCATGGTTGTTGATGGAACCTTTCTTACTGGAAAGTATAAAGGAGTGCTACTCATGGCGAGCTCATTTGATGGCCGGAAGAAGATTTTTCCAATATCATTTGCCATTGTGGAGAGCGAGAATACTGAAAGTTGGCCATGGTTTATAAATCGCGTTCAAGGTTTGACCGATCGAAATGACGTATGCATCATCTCAGATAGACATGCGGGACTCTATGAAGCCATGGGTGACATCGGAAGAGGTTGGGAGTGGAGGTGGTGCATGCGACACTATGCAAGCAACTTGAAAAAGAAGACAAAAAGCAAAATTATGTATAACCAATTGGTTCGAGTCGGTAAGTCTCTTCATCGTTATTGATTGACACTCCCACATATTATTTATTTTAATTTAATATTATCATGAATTTATCTAACTCTTGTGGTTATTTATTTTGTTAGCCCGAGAAAAACGCTTGGAGAAGTTCGATCGTCAAGTTGAGCAATTTAAGAAGATGGCCACTGAAAGAAATATTTCTTGTGATAACTGGGTGGATCAAAATCAAATTCGTTGGAGTTTAGCACATGATAACTATAATGGTGGGACTCGATGGTCTATGATGACGACCAACATGGCAGAGAGCATCAACGGTGTTTTCAAAGGTATTCGTTCACTTCCTATAGCTTCTCTTGTGCAACATACTTATTGGCGATTATTGGAGAAATTCGATAAGATGAGGTTGGAGACAGAAGCACAAATCAGAAGTGGACCTTCACAGTACACCATCAAGTGCGAAGAGAAGATGAAGACATGGTCACAAAAGGCAGTGGGACATTCCGTGACGGGGGTTGATCGACGTCAGGGCATCTATGTAGTACATACTCCTCCCAACAATTTCAACATGACGGGTTCGAACACACTCACAGTGCATTTCGATGAACCCAACCGAGCGGGATTTTGCACTTGTGGGAAATTCCAAGGAAATAAAATTCCTTGCTCTCATGCCATTGCAGCTTGCAACCGAATGGGTTGCAACCCGTATATGTTTGTAAATGACATCTATAAGCTGGAAACGGTGTTGGCTTGTTATGGGACAAGTTTCACACCTCTTCGACGTATATGTAATGGGTTGATGTTGTTATGGTTTGAACGTGCGAGTGTGTAATTGTTTGATGTTTGTTATTGTTTTTCGACGTATATGTAATGGGTTGATGGTGTTATGATTTGATGTTAGACCACCATTTTATTTCATAATCATACATGACATGAAATAAATAGTCCACCATCATACATAATAATCCTACTAAACATGAAATAAATAGTCCAACATCATACATAATAATCCAACATGACATGAAATAAATAGTCCACCATCATACATAATAATCCTACATGACATGAAATAAATAGTCCAACATCATACATAATAATCCAACATGACATGAAATAAATAGTCCAACATCATACATAATAATACTAACGACCTCCACCACGACGACCACCACCAAGAGGATCAACAAGATGACCGCCAGTACCACACAACGGTGCATGTCTGTCCCGTACTGGCCTGCCCTGATCGTGCTGAGACTGATCACCGTCATCCTGATCTCCGTGTGACTGCACGTCTAGTAACATCTCGATACCACTCGAGATGCTCCGAGTGGTAGGCTAGAGTCTCTTGAGTATATGGCCTAGTCGCTATATACTCATGTCGACGACTCCACAAATCAATCGACTCTCTATTGGCGTGCATCAATCGCTGCCCTCGCGATGGCCCACGAGCTGTCTGGCGAAGAAACCACCTAATCTCAGCCTCAGGAGCTGGGTGATGAGGCTCGTTCTGCATCATGCCAAACTGTCGGAGTACCCGATCTGGATGGTGCCACATCACTACTGAAAAGAAGATCAGTGGAACCACAGCTCGGAAGGTATCTGACTGGGGAACGGAACCCCTAAACTGCAGGTCTCTCTCCCAGTAAGGCAGCCACTACACAGAAAGGTGGGCACATTATTACATCTAAGTCTAAAACAAACTAATGTGAACCAAAAACTATTCTGGTTTTGAAATGTTATTACTAACCACGATCGTCTCCAGCTCGTCAAAAAACAACTTATAACTGAAGAGCTGGTCACCATGCTGACGGGTCATTGCCGGAAGCCATCGAGCACCACGTGGAGATGCGTCCGCTGTAATAGGCTCATCCGTCACTGTATGTCGGGGTGCTATCAATGGGAATCGCTCCCACGCCCAGAGCTGTAGCAAGGCGACCCAGCCACCAAGGTCACCTCCGGTGGAAGAGGACTGCGTCAGATGCAGAACCGACCTACCCATCTCACGGTACAGGTAGGCTAGAACAGCTGCTCCCCAAGCGTAGCCTCCTGCGGTCCGCCAATTCTCCAATAGGAGTAGATACTGCAGGTGAACTGTAGCTCCAGTCCGATCGGGGAACATCATAAACCCAATCAAAGATAGGGCATACGCTCGTGCAAACTGCCCTGTAATCTCTGCTGATGCATTTGGCGGCAGATTGTTGAAATGCTCCCTAAGCCAACTAAGCTTAACGACACCCCCGCTAAGATCGTTAGGAGCATGTCCTAACAGTCTGGTACACGTCTCCGACCACTCACGATCTGGTACGTCTACTATGACGGCCTCACCGTCAATCGGTAAACCGCTCAGTGTGGCAACGTCCTCAAGAGTGATCGTCACCTCACCGACCGGCATGTGAAAGGTCGATGTCTCAGGACGCCAACGCTCTACTAGAGCGGTGATCAAAGATGCATCTATACAACCAGTCATAGGGACCAACTGCTGAATGCTAAACAAACTGGCATCCTGAAGATACGGCTCATAACGTGGATGGTACGTGACCAATTTGGTCGTACCACGAGTCTGGTAAACACGATCACCAGCCTATAGTGCACAAAACTTATATATTCAATTTCATGGCATAATTCTATTTTCAAAACATATTGTAAAATCTATCTAATTTACTAAAAATATATGTAATGAAAACTAATACTAATCTCACATGCAATTATAATATTTCAGTTGACCTAGTAATCATTTAGTAAAATATATATAATCAAACTAATACTAATTTCACAATATTCTAATCTAATTAGCTAATGAACTTTAATGAAATAAAATACATAAAATACTTACCTCGTTAATCCAAACTGAGTCGGCACGATGTTGACCATGTGCCCAAAGGAGTACTGAATCGACCGGAGCTGTATCTATCGTCGCAGGTGGTCGTCTCGTAGAATGCCTGTCAAGAATCCTAGGAACTGCAAAAAAAAAAAAAAAAAAAAAAATTAGAAGCAGAAAATAAAATCCCGCCGGCAGCGACTTTCCGGTCGCCGGCGGCGACTTTCCAACCGATGCTTACTTCGGTACCGCCCGCGTGCTTGCTGTCCTCCTCTTCCACGGCCTCTTCCTCCGGCGGCCGCCTGTTCTTCGTCGGAGTCCGACATCACCAGAAAAACAGATCTGGTTCTGCTCGGCGTCTCTACTCTGCTGCGCTTCCGCGTGACTCTCGACCGAATCCGCGCTAGTCCGGTGCGAATCCGCCTTGAAAATGTGGGTTTTGTGGCGGTGGGCGAGCGGGGCGTGGCGGGGCGGCGATGGATGGGGCGGGGGGTTGGGGGCGGGGCGGTGGGTTCTGGGAGAGAAAGGCGCTGCGGAAGAAGGGGTGGAGAAGAAGATAAGAAGAAAGAACTTTATGCGAACCTGCAGGAGTCCTCTGCGGGTTCCTTCTTCTTATGCGAATGCGCAGGAGTCCCATGCGGGTCCGCACCTCTTTCCCCAATAAATCGAGACTCCTGCGTGTCCGCACCTCTTTCCCCAAAAAACACAATATCTATGTAAATAAATTTAAAACCACCATATTGGTGGTAAATTGAAAAAAAAAACACAATATTTTGGGAAATAACCTAGCTTCTAAAGGCTTTAGCTAGGCTTGAGGGCTTTTAAAGCCAAAAACACTAGCTTTTACACTTTGGATCCTCAAAATATTGTAGTTTTTGTTCCAAAAGCATTTGCCCCAAAAGTCAAAGTAAAAGCGCTTAACCACACCAAAAAGCTTAGAAACTAGCTTTTAAATCTTTTTTATGGAGTCTTGCATTCAGGTTTTAGGGCCATATTGCGTCAGTTTTTGGTTGTTTTGTTGGCCAAAAAATACGAAAACAATACGGATTTTTTTAGTCGAGTTATCCTTTCAGTTTTTCCTTCTATAAATTCCTCATGCTTAATTCATCATTGCTTTTCCTCCATTCTCCTCTATGCTTCTAAAACCAGCTTGCTGCAAACCTTCTAGATTCATTATTTTTCGTTGGTTGCCTTTAAAAAAAAAGCAGCAAGAAGGTGGTGAAAGCTAGTTTAAGAGTATTAATTTGGTTTGTGTAAGAGTGAATTTTTAAATATGAGCTAGTTTACTTATTTATTCTAATTAGAAGATTCTTATCAAACTTATGGAATGTTTAGCCCTACGAGATGCCTTACAGTGGTGTCTAACTCATTCCTTTCTTGCTGTTCATTTTTATGGGGACTCTCAACTCTTGATTCGCCGGATGCTTGGAGGTGATGTGCTTCATGTTCGGGGTGGTGCTATTTTGGAGGACGCTAGGAGCTTGGCCTCTTCTTTCAGCAATGTTTCCTTCTGTTTTGTTTCTCGTCAACTCAATAGGGCTGCCCATCATGTGGCACAAAAGGCCCTCTCATCGGGAGTTCGACTATTGGTCGACTCCCGCGCTTTTCTTGTTTCCCATGTGTGACTTTCATTTTACCAACTGACTTTGGAAGAAAAAAAAACATCGCTTTTTGCCTTCATTTTTACTCATCATTTCGCTTCTATCTGAAAACTAGACTTTGACAGCAGGTGACAACAAAGATACGTAGAGTTTTAAGGAGAAGGATTATATTATGAAATGAGAACTTCTACCATGGATCTCAAATGTTACATCAAACATCCAAACGATAATGACGTTTCATGATATGAACGAACGAACGACGACCATGGATCTCAAGTGTTACATCAGGTATCCAAACTATAATGACGTTTCATATGAACGAACGACGGTATAGAGTTTTTAACAATGAAGCAAGATCCATCAGTATTTTTTAGAGCAGGGAAGAAATCATAACTAAAGATGTGTTCATTGTGCCTAACCTTTCTAGCTCAAGGAATTCCAGCCTTCCAACGTGGTTTGGTACAATTGATTAATGGGGACCAAAAGAAGGGAAAATATTGATAAATAAATAATTAAACTCGATGTAATAGATACAAAAAAAAAAAAAAGGAAAGCTAAATTGAACTCCCAATCTTTCCCTCTCACTGAAACCTGCCTGATCTTTACATACAATTGTGGCTGTAATCCAGAATCTAGAAACTAACGACAAGTAAATCTCAACTAGACATAATTAGCTACTGACTAAGTTTGTGATTTACCATACCCGGGCCAAAGGAACAGGTGGTCTGCCTGGATTATTTTCCTGCTGGTCTGAATGTTGAGTCTTGCATCATAGCCACGAATTCGCTGTAGTCAATGCGCCCATCCTAGAACAGAGACCAAACAGATGTCAACAGTATGGTTTTCCTGCTAAACTAACCATACTTGAGCCTTGAAATAACAGCTTACATTGTCTTGGTCAACTTCATTGATTATGTCCATAATATGAAGATCCCCCAAACCAAACTGCTCACAGGCCTGTTGGAGCTCGTCAGCAGTAATGTAGCCGCTCCCGTCTTTGTCAAAGTATGAGAATGCTGTAAACAGATGATCTTCCTTCTGTATTTTGTTCAAGTGGATCATTGCAGCTATGAACTCTCCATAGTCAATCGTGCCACTGTTATCAATATCAGCCTGTGTAACATTTCACAAGATATTGCACAGCTTAATCAGATTATCAAGAGTATAAAATATGAGAGAAACAACCACATTGAAGAATACAGAACTTACTGCTTGCATCAACCCGACAATTTCACTCTCCTTGAGATTAGCACCCACTTTTTCCAACCCGTTCTTTAGTTCCTCGAGAGTGATATTTCCACTATTATCCGCATCTATCATTTTGAACATTTGTCTCAAGCCTGCAATTTCCTCTTCAGACATGCTTTCAGCAATAACCTGAATTTATGTAAAATGCCTTTTTGATGAGCGATCAGATGCCGTAAGTCAATACTCAAGATAGAGAACTGGCCAATAGAGTGGAGGAAGACATTCAAGCATGAACTGATAAATACATAACAGTAAAATGGGGTCAACCCTCTTGGGGAGTCAACTTATAGATCAAAAGGTGCCTCTGCCTCAAATTGATGTCCTGAAAAAGCTACTAATACAAACCATACTATGATCTACCATGGTTGAGGATTCAAAGTACTCACCCGTATAGCAATTTTCTTCAGCTTGTTCATGGCTGAGAACTGTTTCAAGCGACTTATAACAGCAGAATCAAGAGGCTTATCTGGAGCAAGCCCATCCACTTGTACCCAAGGGTGGCCTACACAGAGAATCAAAGGAGAAAAGAATATCATTGGCATTCTTAACCCAAGACAAGAAATGATGTATAGCAAACATGTTGAGTTTACCTTCTTAGACTCTTTCTATTGCTCACCAAATATAAATCACAATAACAGTCACAAGACCGCTCAATTACTTTCCCCTCTTAATTAAGCTTAATATTTCCAGGATACCAGTTCCTAAAGGTGTGAGTTAATATTTTTAAGCAAACAGATTATTAAAGAATGCAACGAGCAACTTCTGGCATTCAAGTGATGATACTAAATTTCAGCAAAGCCAACAACAAAGGAATTGCATTGCATCTTCATCGACTGAAAATTAACGAATAGAAAAATGGAGCAAAAAGTGAGACTTGCAGTAACCTGCAAATTTTTTAAAACTGAGATATAAAACATAGTAAAGATGAAAATATGCATGCTCACAGAGAACTTCATGGGCTGTTAGGCGCTTTTTAGGATCTCTAACAAGCATCCTTCGAACTAGGTCTTTAGCACCCTCTGATATGTTTGGCCATGGTTCGGAAACAAAATCTAGGTCGCCTTTCAAAACCTGTTCAAATATTCCTTGCTCCGTTTCTGATGATCCCAAGCACCAATCAAAGATACTATGGAGTTAGATGCAACCAAATACATTAACTAGAAAATTAGCTGAAGTTCACAAATAAAAGAATCTCACCATCCCAAAATGGTGGGACTCCACTCAACAAGATATATATGATAACACCAGCACTCCAAACATCACATTCGGCGCTATAATGCTTACGCAGCACCTCAGGTGCTACGTAGTAGGGGCTCCCAACAACATCAGTGAACATTTCACCTAGTACAACAATAAAAACCAGCACCTCGATAAGGAAAATTAATCTCGTTCAGATGCGCTTCAAGAGATTCAAATGCGCAGAGGAAAGCACAGACTGATTAAGGATTAGTTCCACAACTGTTGTAAGTATGTAAAAGAGACAACCAAGAAGTATGCACCAGGCCGAAAGAACATGGAGAGCCCAAAGTCGATTGTCTTAAGCGTTGCATCCTCTCTCTGATTAACAAACAGAAAGTTCTCAGGCTTCAGGTCCCTGTGCATAACACCCAAAGAATGGCAAGCTTCCACAACACCAACTATCAGCCTAGCAAGCTCCGCTGCCTTTCTCTCCGTGTAGTGCCCTCTCTGAATGATTCTATCAAAGAGCTCCCCACCTCCACAAAGCTCCATCACGACATGAACTGCAACTGCATCCTCGTAAGCCTCTATGATCTTGATCACATTAGGATGCCCTTCCAAGTGGTGCATAATCTGAATCTCCCTCCTAACATCCTCCACATCTTCCTGGGTGGTCAACTTCCTCTTCGCAATCGATTTACAAGCAAACTCCTTCCCGGTTGCTTTCTCAATGCAAAGGAAAGTGGTGCCAAACTGGCCTTGCCCTAGCTTTTTCCCCAGACTATAAATCTCCTTCAAGTTTCCTGTTTTCCTCCCTAACACTGATCCTACTTGGAGCCCTGCACTAGAACACCTCTTCACATGTGCGGGTTTCTTCGGCTTGGCTTCCTCCCCTGGCTTGTTAGTAATGGGAACATCTCGCATTTCAGGTTTGATCGATTTCTCATGCACCATTGGTTTCCCTTGGCCATCGTTCCCCATCTTGACTGTAGCAGGTGGGGTGTTTGGGGTTGGACCATCGGAATTCTTGGATCCTTCAGAATCTTCACCTTTGGAAACGTCTTTCTTGCTGGAGCCTTCTTTTTTGCTACTGCCTTCGTCCTTGTTAGGAGCAGGAAGACGGTCGTCTGGTCGCCGGGGACGCCACACAGCAGCAGTAACAGACTGTATGAATCCATTAGAGCTGATATTTGGTCCTGCGCATGTGTTCCCCATCAAGAAAACCAAAGACCCCTGACCTTATATCAGGTCCTGACTAGCTCTCTCCTCGGAAATATACCAGCATCCAAATCAAATTTACCGGGAAATTTTATGGCCGTTGATCCCATTCACGATGACAACGATCTGGCGAAAAGATGGAGAAGACGAAGAATCTTGCAGAGATTGCGTGCGCACGTGAAGACACTTACAATATCCCGGACTTTTGGTTCCAAACAATCAATCGTTTGGAAACCCTAATTCCCTAATTGCCAAAATCATTGCTTCTCGATGAACCAGCCTGATAGATCAGATTCAGACGAAGCTCTTTACCTGGCTATGGATGGAAATTCTTCTTTTCAAGGATGAATCGCGATTCGGGATCAAACTCCGACGGACATAGGAAGAATCCTATCTGGAGAAAGCAAGCTAAATGTAGAAAGGAAAAGAGAGAAAGGATTTTGGCGATTTACCGTCGCGCTTGATCGGGAAAATGTGGATGCGATACCGTGGGAAAGAGGGGGGACAACACACACACAGACACTGAGAAAACTGGGGAGAAGATGTGATTTCAAAGTTCGTCGATTGGAGCCATTTCGCAGGGAAGCAGCAGGTGGAAGAGTTTGTTTGCAAGAACGGGAGAGTTTGATCGCCGGGCTCATCAAAAATTTAATTATCGTTAATTACCTGATTTACGAAAGCAAAAGGGAATTTTCATGCGTCAACTAATTTTCAAAAAGAAATCAATAATTTTCTCAAATGGAACTTTGTGGGAACAGCAGACCGACCGAACCTTCTGTGCGCGCCAAACATAATATAATAGTAATACGAAAATTGTTCAAACTCGGCAGCAGTGGCCCGCTTGTTAGAGATGACAACAAAACCCGAACCCACGAGTACCCACCCGATCCAACCCGGTCAACGCAGGTAAAATCTGGTTGATGGATTTTGGGCCGGGTTTGGGTTTAAACACGTTCACTATTCACCGGGTTGGGTTGAGTTTGGGTTTAGGTAAACCCGGCCCGTGGGTACTCGCTCATCCATATAATTAATTTTTTCGGTATATTTAGTAATCTAAACAACTAATCTTATTTATATTTGTGGAGACATGTCTAATTTTTTCTTTTTAATTGTGTAGAATGAAGTTGATGTTATGGAGTAGAGAGTAAAGAAACTTAATTGAAAGAAAGAAGCTTTCAATTAAACATGTTATTTATGGATAATTTGTGATTTGCTTCAATTTTCTTGAGTTTTCTAGATTGGTGTTGAACCATTAGTATAGTTAATTTGTGATTTGCTTGAATTTTCTAGAATGGTGTTTTATATATGGATAATTTGTATTGAGAGATTGATATTTGACTTTAATTTTGATAAGAACTTGTAATTGTAAATTTTTTACGACAAAACCCGTGGGTACCCATGAACCCGCGGATACCCAACGGGTTGGGTTGGGTTTCAGTTTTTCAAACCCAGTGGGTTTTACCCCGGATTTTTTTCAAAGATAAACCCATGGGTTTGGGTTTGGGTTTGGCAAAACCCGACCCATTGCCATCCCTACCGCTTGTCAAGTATTTGGGCTTCGCCTCATTTGCCCAAAGTAGTTGAATCTGTTTCTATCGTTGTGTTCTGTCTAGGGGTGGAAGTTAGGGCTCGAAATTTAGACCAACCCGTATGGGGAACCACGGTCTAGATCGTGTCGTATGGTTTGGTCTGGACCGTGAGAACAGAGTTATGGTTTGGTTTGGTTTGCGGTCTCCTCCTTTAGTATATGGCCTGAAGTAATCTGGACCGCGCAGTAAATCGCAACAGACCGTGACACATTACCTACTAACTCAGACCAAAATAACACTAAATTAAATCTACATTTATTTATGTATTTAAAGAACAAAGCTAGTTGATTCTTCGTAAAGTTGAGAGCCAACAGATTTCCAAATGATCGCTTATGCATTATCTCATTATCAAAGAATCACACAAAAACCTGAAAGATTCATAAATAATATTTACCGACAATGTCTAGACTATGGAGTCGATAAAACAAAACACTAGAGAAATTCATTCACCTTAATGAGATAAGAAAAATTATTGAGAGATAAACGACTATCTTAGTGGTTCAAAACGACCTCGACGTCATCACGAAGGTGATCGACCGCGAGAACCTTCGGATCATCCGAGAGAGGGAGAGAAGCGGTAGCACAAAGAGGAAGAGGGAAACAAGGCTATTTGATGTGTGTTTTTTTAATAGATACGAGATAGAGCCGCGGAGACTGGAGAGAGTTTGAAAATTGAAAAAGCCCACTTCTCTCCTCATATATTTCTTCTCATTTTAATTACGGTCACTAAATTTTTGTTTCACTAGCATATTGGTCGCTGAAATTTTTATTTTTGCAGATATCGACGAAGGGTTGGAGGACGGAATAAGAGTGAATATTTTTAACATGGTTTGTCTGGTCCCGTACCGGACCGCACCGCACATGCTTGGTCTGGTATGGACCGAATAGTATATGATCTGGTCCATGGTTTATGTTCCAGCCTCTCAGACTAGACCACAGACCGTGTCTATGGTTTGGTCCAGACCGCACCGTTTCCCACTCCTAGTGAAAATTGGGCTGGTTGTGGTTATCGACCCACATTTTGTGGTACCCACACCAATAAATTTACAAATATGCTATCCACACCTCGCACTTGAGTGGTTAGTGGGTTACCACTACCCACTGTGGGTTGGTGCGGGTTGGGTGTGGTCACCCGCAAAAATCCATCTTTATAAGTATGGAGTTGAGACCGCCAGGAACGTATTTGTCGTTCGTAGCTAGATTATAGTGATATACAATTGTGTTATTAGTGCAGATACAATTTTGTATATCGATCTTACTCAACATGGAGATCTTTTCTTTTCGAGTTTGGTATTCAATTTTTGTGTCATGGAGTTGCGACTTCATATTTCACGACTAGTGGTGGAATATGAAAATTAAATATGATCTTGTATTTTCTTTCACATAAAAGCAAAAATATACAGAAAAAAGTTACTAAAAGTGTTTACTTTTAATGAATTGATTATTCTCCACTCTCTCGATTATAGTGTTTTATAAACTAAAAAAAATCTCATATAAAAATGTTTAGACTGTACGTATTTGATTTTGGTGGCTACTTTAATTTTTAGCGTTCCATTTTTCACATACTATTGTATTATAAAGTTAATTCAAAGTAAAAATATCTTGTTGCCAGATCAGGAGTTCTTGGTTCAGATTATGTGTGTAGGGGCTATGGGAATCCAAGATAAATATCTAGGTAGGGGTGGGCATCCGGTTCGGGTTTGCATTTCCGAGGCGAACCGACCCAAACCTGAACTGACCGGAACCGAATTTAGTGCTATTTGGATCGAAATTCGGAAGGGGAAACCTGCCAATTAGGAATACAGGGTCTTGCCGACCGAACCGGAATTTCGAATTCCGAATCGAAACCCTAACATATAGATTCAGCCCACTCCCTTGGCCCAAACCAATCCCCCTGGGCCCTCACATCCCACCCTAATAATCTCTGGACCCTCACAAACTGGCCCAATCCACATATTGGGCTTAATAAACACTCCCCACTTGCTAACCCTAACTCCCCTAGCCCACCCCACCCCTGCTTTCTTCTCCTTCCTTCCCCCCTCTCTCTGCGCAGCCACCACCCCCACTCCCCAACAGTCCTTCCACTTCTGCTTTCTCTGTCATCTCGACACAACACCCTCTCCTATCTCCCGTCCTCGCCGACTCTCATCTCTCGTCGCGCCTCTCTCATCTCCCGCCCTCGCCAACTCTAATCTCTCGTCGTTGCATAATTTGTGTCGGCTGCTGCAACAAGTACTCGGGTAAAGAAAAGTGGTCGGTGGCGGAAAGCGAAGGAGGACGAAGTCCAGTCGGCCGGAGACTGATAAGTTCCAAATCTACCAGAGCTCGGTTTGTCGGGTTTTTCGATTCCGAACCAACTATATTTAGGTTTGGCCAGCCCAAACCGAAATACAGTTCGGTTCGAAATCGGTTTGCCCATTGGGAGTAATAGGGGTACCGGTATGCTGCTGTTCGGTTCGGGTTGAACCGAACCGAACCGATGCCCACCCCTATATCTAGGTCTACCTACTTTGATAGCCCAGTCCAAAATGAGTATTTGGAGGAGAAATTATTAGAATGACTTAAAGGGTGGAAGCAGAGGACATTGTCTTGGGCAGAGAAGGAGACTCTGATTAAATCAGTCGCTTTAGCCATATCGTTGCATGTTATGTCATGTTTCATGTTGCCTCTCTCTCTTTGTCGTCTCTTGGACAAACATGTGGCTAGATTCTGGTGGGGTGTAGAGGACGGTCAACCTAAGATACGTTGGATGTCCTGGTGGAATATGTGTTGTAGTAAGCATGAAGGAGGTATGAGGTTCCGTAAGTTTAAGCATTTTAACCACGCGCTCTTACCAAAATTGGTTGGCGTATCCTTAATGACCCTCATTCCCTCCTATCCCAGGTTTACAAGGGAAAATATTTTTCGAATGGAACCTTTCTAAGTGCTACTGCCCGCTCTCGTCTGTCTTGGGATTGCCAAAGTATCTTATATGGCCGACAACTATTAGTGATGGGGTTGTGGTGGCAGAGTGGTGATGATCAGTGTGCATCCCTACACCA
Source organism: Linum tenue (assembly GCA_946122785.1). Taxonomy (NCBI): domain Eukaryota; kingdom Viridiplantae; phylum Streptophyta; class Magnoliopsida; order Malpighiales; family Linaceae; genus Linum; species Linum tenue. Next base: position 35,414,058 of record CAMGYJ010000004.1, read on the forward strand.
TTCCAACTGGATTCCTCGCTTACTTCCCTTCCCACCTACGTACAATCCTTAGGTATTACCAGAAGGCGGGAACCGAGGGTGGTAGAGGTTCTTTGTCCTAGGGAGGGACGATGGTGTGACCTGAAACTTAGTCAGTGGCTTGATCCGGCTACGTGTAGGGCCATCAAAGCCATTCCTCTACCTCGTCAGGGTAGTGCAGATAGATTGATCTAGCATGGCACGCTTGATGGGCTATTCACTGTTAAATCTGCCTATCATTTTGCTGTCCAATTAGATAGGCATGGTGGTCGATGGAGATCCATGGTGATTTGGATGGATAGGGCCAGCTGGATTCGACTGTGGGAGGTAATATCCCACCCAATTTGAAAGTGTTTGTATGGAAACTCTTCAACCGAATCCTGCCAACGACGGAAGCCCTAATTGAGAAAGAGGTTTAGGTGCTTCCCCGATGTCCAGATTGTTAGGATGAATCTGAAACAATGGAACACTTGTTTCTTGTTGCCTTGTGGTCAGGGCTCTATGGGATCATTCGGAACATGAATATATTGGGCAAGGGCTGCCTCGATATACTTTCCTGCTCTTTCTCAAGAAGTTGATGCTACTCATTAATCAACCTCGGTTGTTTATGGCGGCTGTGACGATCCTTTGGAGGATCTGGAGATCATGAAACTAGGTTGTATTTGAGGGCAAACAGTTTGGCATTTCAGCTCTAATGCGACAGTTCAACCAGAAATACCAGGAGTGGGTTAGCTTGCTAGTTGATCATGGTCTCCAAGTTTACATCCCATTTACTCAGTCTTTGGATGTTGTGCATCCGAGCTCTATAGTTTGCATGCGGTATGGGGAAACTAAAAGTAGATCCCATTCGGCAGAGGGATGATTATTCTGAACCAAGATGGGGAAGTCCTCTTGGCTAAAGGAGTGCAATTTCCTAAGATTGATGATTCTATGATTGTTGAGCTGCTTGTGCTCCGTGAAGCTATTCTCTGGTGTCTAAGAAAGGCATTTACGAAGAGGAGGATTGCAGGTTATGCAAAGGTAGACATTGAGAAGATCACCCGGTTTGATAGCCGGGATAATCGGATGGTGGCCATTCTCGAGGAGGTCGTGTGGTATTTCGAGGCCCATAGTGGTTTTAGTGTGTGATTTGTAGGTCGGTATAGCAATATGGTAGCTCATTTGGTGGCTAGAAATGCCTTTTTATTGTAATCGAATGTGAGTCGTTTCTTTGATTTTATGACCTGACTGAACTCCATGATGTAACTATCTATTTTTGAATCTAATATATGATTATCTTTTGTAAAAAAAAGTTAATACAGTAAATAAACATAATTAATGTGGTTATTGTGAATTTTCTGGGTTAACCACAGTGGGTAGTGGGTAACCGCTAAGCACAAAAATCATTATTTTACTACGCACAAGGTCACACCCAACCCACTACTCACAACTTGTGGGTATAGTTGCCCACAAAGGGTGCAGGTAGGTGCTGTTTACCGGTTATCCACAATGCGCAACTCAAACTTCCACCCCTAGTTGTGCAGGTTTAATAAGGAGAATGGTTCTATCGTTGGTACAATTAATTTGTACCAGTTTATTTTTTTAGAAACTATTAACAGTGGTCAACCTATGTTTGACCATTGATTACGTGTCACCTATGTGTCGTACACATATGTGTCATGTAGGAAAATTTTGAAAATAATTTAATAAATAAAAAATAATATTTTAAATGATATATTTTATATTTAACAATTTCTCTACACCAAATAAAATAAAAAACAAATAACCATCCTCCCTCTTATCCACGAATTTTCTCTCTGACACTCAAACTTGTAGTCGTCGTAGTTGTCGCCTTCCTTTTGGATTGCCAGTGACGACAAGGTGTTCGATCGACTTGGTGACTTCCTTGGCAACATAAAAAATTCATACTCTGACAGTGAATCAAGATCGTGAGGGTGGCTACTCAAAGACGATGGATGTTGGGAATCCCTTCCAATGGATAAGAGGGAGGATGATTATTTGTTTTTTATTTTATTTGGTGATATTGGTTAACCGCAAACCGCATATTTTACCTATTTTGCGGTCGCGGTTGGAGATATTGGCTGTTTTGCGGTTTGCGGTTTAACCGCAACCGAAACCGCAAATCAATATAACCGCAAGACTAACCGTGATCCAGCCCCAGCCCAAAGTTGACCCCAGCCCATCCCAAAGTTGACCCCCAACCCAGCAGCCCAACCCCGACCCGGCCCCTCCCCCACTTCTCCCTTTTGCCTTCGTTTTGATTTGACGAAAGTCACGAAACGAATCCATTTCCCTTCGACTCTTCCCTCCCATCTTCCCACGCCGTCGTCTAAAACCCTAACTGAAAACCCTTCGACCCTTTCCATCTTCCCACTGCGGCGCTGCCATCCGCCCGCCACCGTCCCTAGCCGTCCGGCGTCCACCATCCCCGGCTTCCTCAAGGCTGCGCCGCTCCCCGCTCGAGTCTCGACTACTCCTCTGACGCCTCGACCAGTCGACCTCGACTGCTCGGCTGCTCCTCTGTTCGATCGACGTCGACGCCTCGTCCCTCGACCTGCTCCTCTGTTCGCTTGACGGCTCGGCCTGGTCTCGTCGTCGAGCTCCTCTTCCTGTCTTCCAGTGCCGTCATTTACTCTGCGGATTTTACACAAGAAACCGCGGTTTCGTAGACTATTTCGGTTGTTGCGGTTTTTACAATCAGAAACTGTGGTTCACCGTTAACCGTGTTCTGCGGTTTTTGGTTAACCGCTAACCGTGAGCGACTCGGTCGCGGTTGGCTAATATGGGTGTTTTGCGATTGTAGTTAACCGCAACCGCACTGTTTCCCACCCCTACCTTCCATCCCCTTACTAGAGAGTGTCGATTTGATTTAGAAATGCTTCCACCCACTTCCTTGGGAAAGTGGTCTGCCGCTGCCTCCTTCCCTTCCGAATCAGAAAATTGAGATTTTGGTTTGGCAACTCTCTAACTTTTTTCTCTATCTTCTATCTCCCTGCTTCCCTCTCCAAAGAGATGCCTTCATCGGAAGTCATCTCAACTAATATGAAGCATCCCTGATAGGATCCAAATTGGCCAACTCTACAAGTCACAATTTCTTATCAAAGAAGTAATCTCAACTCATATGAAGAATCCTGATTTTTGGCCAAGTGTTTTAACTGTTTCGGGTAGCTTACTTTGGAGATTCATATCGTACAATTGGCTAGATGGAAATTGGAGAATAAGAGTTTGTTTTGAAGATAACGTCGCCCTCTACAAGATGGCATGGTTTTTGCATCCAGAACAAGTCATTAAGGTCATTTTCCAAAGCCTTAAAGTTGCCCTCTCAAAACAGGAAAACTGTCAGAATTTGGCTGAGGCAGAAAACGTGACTGTGAAGCCTACTTTGGAGCTCAATTCGAGGAGCATAGATATGATTTGACTCCAAAGGCTTCCACAACATGAAAATAGATATGTTTGCCTAAAAAGGGAAGAAATTGGATGAAATATTAGAGATCTAGAAGGCCTCGAACGAAGGACACAAAGATCGTCCAAAATCACATAAATTCTGCATTTGTAAAAACATAATTGTTTTCCTTATTCGATTAGGATTAGGTTCTTTATGCTACTTTTTAGTTCCTTTTTCGTATTAGGATGTAATTAGGAGTTTATTGGACGTTTGTAACCCTAGCTAGGTCTATTTAAGATTTCTACTTCGTTGTAATCGTCAGATACTTTGGTTAATCGAAAAGAAACCTTTAGGTTTTGTGCAAGTTGCGTACTTGTGAGAGCTTTGGTGGATTCCAAGCTCGAGTTTAGCTCTGTATCGATCAAAACCACATTGATCGTGAGTGGGCCTCTACCTTTACCTCATTCGAGCCTTCTTCTACGTGAAAGATTGCACGTTTGATTTCATTTTATCTAATTTCGTATTAAGAACGCATTGTTCTTGATTTGAGTTCAATCAATCTTTGAATTGATCGTGTTGTTGCGTAACTTTGATAACATACACCCCCAAGGTCGCATTAAGTGGTATCAGAGCCCGGTTCTACACAAGGGCAAACAGAAGGTAATTTGAGTGGGTTGAGGTTGTGGAAAATTGATTATGCACCTGCTGGGAAAACAGGGCAACCATGTTTTATGCGATGTTTTTTTTTTTGTTTGTACTGCCATGACGATTTCAATCCAGAAGAAGGCGTTGGTGGAGGGCGGTACAGAGGAGAAGCAGGCATAGAAAATCCTCCAGCCATCATCGTCAAGCATAGACAGTCCGACGAACATCGGGATAACTTATTTCACACTTGATGCGTTGTTGATGGGAAATTATTATCGCTTGTGATCAATGGAGGCTCCTGTGCAAACGTTATCAGCCTATATGCCGTCCAAAAGTTTGGATTGACGATGCAAAGGCATCCTGAGCCTTACCAACTCAGTTGGATCAATGAACATGGTACGATTAATGTAACGAAGCAAGTTGTGGTTCATTTTCAAATCGGCAGTTACGAAGACGAGCTAAGTTGTGACATCATGCCGATGAATTGTGTTCATATGATGTTGGGAAGACCTTGACAATTAGATCGAGAAGTTGCCCATGATACAAAAAAAGACAGTCAGTTATGACCAAACGGTTGGCATTGGAAAAGACCTTTTTTTGTTGGAAATGACTAGTTACGACGAAATACAGTCGTAGGTCGTCATGGGAAAAAGTCTCATCGCAAAAAGTGGAAATTCGTTAGGGCGTCATAAAAAAATTGTTTGTGACAACTGTCATTACATAAATTATCGTGGTCATAAATAAATTATACTTGATGCTCAGAAAATGACGAAGTTTATTTGTGATGGAATTTTGTTTTTTTAAACAAACAAATGTTGTTAGAAATAAATACTTTATGACTTAAATACCCTTTGACTCTATTTACGACGATAGTGGCTCATTGAGAAATTGTAAAATTAGGATCGAGATCTGAATTCCCAAATTACCCTTCATAATTTCCGTCAAATAATGTTGGTCATATAAAAAAAAATTCGGAATAACATTATTTGTGATGGAATTGGGTTCGTTGTTATTTATTTTTTTGAAAAATACCCTTTGTAATTTTCTTCCAATGATCTTGGTAAAAAAAACAAATTTGTCAGAATAACATTATTTGTGATGGAATTGGATTCATCATTGCTCAATTTTTGAAAAATATCCTTTGTCATTTGCGTCAAATAATATTGGTTGGGGAAAAAATTTTGTCGTTAATATCATCATTTGTGATGAATTGGACTCGTTGATGTTAACATTTGCTTCAACATATACATTTATGGGTAGCTTAATTATTCCATTTTAGTATATTAAAATTATATTTACGGGTTAGTTTTTATAAGAACAAAGATAGTAATACTAAATTTTAGGCAAAATACACTTGTATAGCCAAAACTTTCGCGTTTGTGCCAATAATAGCCAAATTTGGATAAAACCACTTATAGCCATTTTTCGTCCAATTCTTTAACGGTGTTAGCGTTAAATCTAACTGGACAAACGGAGATGCTGACGTGGCGAGCTATTGTTTCCAATTTCATCTGTAACTATCCACGTGGATAATGATTGATTAAAAAAATAACGGACCAAAAATTAAGAAGCCCTCAACCCTTCCTTCTCGGTCTTATCTTCATTTTCTTCGAACTGATAGAACAATAGTTTGTCTGATCTGGAAACTTCCCCTCTGCTTCTTATCCAATCCCAATCCAAATGGCCCTATCGCCATCGCGAATAGTGACATTCTTCGTTGAGACTGGAGGGAAGGGGAGAGGAGAATCGTCCATCCAGGAAATCGGAGAAGGGGGTTTCTTCGTATTTTTGGTCTATGATAGCACAACTCTCTTCCCTTCTCTGAGTCAGAGTGTGGTTCGGGTTGGGCGGAGACGAGAAATCAAACTTGGGGGAGCTGCGTCTCGACTCTACGGTGAACGAGAACAAGAGGCGGAACTGATGCTTGAATCGAGAGAGGAAGAAGCTAGCTATCAGATCTGGTCTCCCGCACAATCTCTCTAGCACCAAATAGCTCTGGTCTTCAGATTCTGGATTGTCGATTCGACCCTAGATTGAGAAACCCAGCAATGCGCGAGTTGATGGATAAACCCAGAACGCCTTCACCATAGGGAATGGCAAACTTGCTTCCCCCAATTTGAGTTCTGACGATGGTGGTTGATTCAAATGATAAGGGTTTCGGAGAAGAAGCTAGAGGATTTGAATCGAGTTTCATCGAAAGACAATGATACCCGATCGAATCTAGGTCGTGCCACGATAGGAAGATGAGGAGAGCTCTAACGAAAACACACCTTTGGCAATTCGTCGGTTCACTGCTTCTAGCTTTCGTCGATTTTCTCCCGGCTCTTTACTTCCAATTTTATGGGTGGTGGCAAATTGGGTCTGGCGGCAAGTGGGTGGTTGTGAACAGAGAGAAGGGAGGATGAGGATGGAAGATGTCGATTCCCTTGCAGTATCTACCTACCCTGTGTTGATTCCACGCCAACGATAAAAAGGAGATGGATTCTCAACCGTCGTCTCCCTAATCTTTCTCTGCTTCTTCATGCCCTCATCGTTGAGAGTTCTGGGTTTTATAGGGAATTTGGGAAACGATCACAGATGTTAAAAGAGATGGAGGAAAGGTCGATTTTGATTTTTTGTTTTTATTTTGGGAAGCTTCAAAATCGACAAGAATCGGGGAAATCGGAGATCTAGGACGGAAGAAGAGAGGTCGTCAGGGTGATGAAGAAATTGAGGGAAATTAAAGTAAATTTTAATTAATTTATTATGTGTTATTATTAAATAAATTTAAACTATGATGTGTCACTTTAGACTTCTGTGGCGCTAACGTGTCTGCTGAGTCGGAGCCTAATCAGCGAACCGTCAAATAAGTTGACGGTGTTAATAACACCGTTAAAGTATCTAACGAAAATGGCTATATTTGTCATACAACAACTTTAAAAGCTGGCTATAAGTGGTATTTCTTCAAATTTGGCTATAATTGGCACAAACGCGAAAGTTTTGGATATACAAGTGTATTTTGCCTTATTTTACATAATACAATATCTTAGTTTTATTACAAAATACTTTTAATACTATTCAGTTCATAATCGGAACCAAAATATGTTGCATAATCCCAAAAAAAATCTCAGTCCCAATCGACCATTCCCCTCCCCCCAACCCAAAATAAACCCTGAGCCCAAACGAAACCCTAACTCAACCAACAACCCTCTCCCCTCTCGACAGCTGCTTTTCTCATCTCTTGTCGCTACTGTGGCACTCGCTGGAGAAGAGGATTTGAAACACGGGCGGGTCTGCCTCATCTCTCTCCCTCTGGCGGAGAAATGCATCATCCAGCCTCCTTCTTCCCTTCCATCCCCTTCGCGTAGCCGACTTCCCTTCAATCCCCTAGAAACGGCCTCATCACTGCCTCCTCCTTGGCCTACCGATACTGAGCAGCGGAGGGAACATCACAGACATAAGCATCCTCCGCTCACCTCTTTGACATTTCTTCCTCTTCTCCCGAATCGAAAACAGAGACAAATCTATTAAAGCCCGAAGGACAAAATTAGACCGAAAAACACCATGCATGCTTGGATCTAAACCCATACTAACCTCTAATATATTTATCATTGGAGTTTTCCTCATCACCGGCGTCAATCGTTGTTGTCGCCTGCCCTGTGTTGTGCTCTGTCGTTGATGGCTGCCGCTGCGCTATGCTCCGCATCAATTGTCGTTGCCGCCGAATCTTGAGACGGAGGAGATACCAACGCAGCACCATTGCGTTGTGCCTGCGTCGACTGTATTTCTTGGGTAAAGAGTGAGAGAGAGATCTGAGAAGAGAAATGGGAAGATAGGAAGAAGGTATACGAGTGAGACCAATGAGAGAGGGGAGGAAGAAGGGATATAGGTGAGCGAGGAGGAAGGGGAGAGTTGAATTTTAATTTTTTTTTTGCTTCTTCAGTTTCCAGAGAGAAAAGGGCGAGTGCGTTAGAGGGCGATGAAATGTTAGAGAATAGGGATGCGGCTAGGGTTTATAACATGAGCTTTTTTGGGCCAGGAAATTATCACAAGCCCCAATCTTTTAAGTTTTCTCCTAATAGGTCTTAAATAGTTTAAATCTTGCCGAACGGTATTATAATTGTTGCTCTGCTAGTGCCTACATGTTTTAAAGTTTGTGAAGTGGTCCCAAGAACATTTAAGTAACATATAAAAACTGGTTGTGACTCCCAATCATCGACCGAATAATAGACTCACGTCAATAGCAACAACCATGGAAGTTGTACCTATACCTTATGGTAAACGTTCAATAGAACTTGTACCTATACCTTAATGGTAAAATTGAACTTGTTTCCATACACTAATTGTCAAATTGAACTTGCACATGTACCTTAATGGTAAAATTGACCTTGTACATGTACCTTATTAGTCTAATTGAACTTAGACATATAACTTATGGTAATAGTTTAATTGAACTTGTACATGTATCTTAATGGTGTAATTGAACTTGTACCCATACACTAATGGTTTGAACTTGCACATATACCTTAATGGTCAAATTGAACTTGTATCTAGACACTAATGGTCAAATTGAACTTGTACATATACCTTAATGGTCAAATTGAACTTGTACCCATGCACTAATAGTCAAATTGAACTTGTACATATAGCTTATTGGTCGAATTGAACTTAGACACATACCTTATGGTAACAGTTCAATTGAACTTGTACATGTATGTTATGGTGTAATTGAACTTGCACCCATACACTAATGGTCAAATTGAACTTGTACATTGATAGACCGATAATTACACATGTTTTCACCCCTATTCTGAAGCCGTTTGTGATGTGGAATCTCGTGTTTTAAGCCGATTTCACGCTAGGTTGTGTGTTTATGTCATATTTCAGGTCCCGGCGTTGGAATCGAGGCGGAGAAACGAGTTCTGGGTCGAAAGGAGCCGAGTTGGGACTAAGGGGGCTGCAGGAGGAAAATACCCGGTCAGGTGGCCAAATACCCGACCGGGTATTAACCAATTTTGGGCGCCCGAGAAGCAGAGAGGGGCCCGGGCACAGCAGTTAAATCCCCGGTCGGGGATTTTGGTGGTAGACCGGGGATTTTCACCTATTGTGGAACGGTGCGCTTCAATTATACCCGGTCGAACCCTGAAATACCCGACCGGGTATTTCGACCGGGTATCGCGAGGGCAGCTGATAAAAGCCGGTTTTGTGCGTTTTTGCAAAGGGAGAGCTGGGTTTTGGATCCCAAACACCCAAGGGACGAACCAAAGAAAGAGAGGGCGATTTGAGGGCATTCTCGGAGTGGAATTGGAGGATTTCTTCGCCTTGGAAGCTCGAGGAACAAGCCCGGACTTGAAGACTGATCATCTGAAGATTCTTACTGCAGTCTCTCTCTTCTCTATGGAGTAACTTCCCTTCACTTAGGTTTTGAGGAACCCTAGCCATGTTTGTTTGATTGGATGATTGTATGAGTTCTCTGACTTGATAATCTTGAGTTCATATTCAATCTATGCATGTTTTCACGATTCAATTCTGCTTTAGTCGAGATTATTGATTCTGCTTTGATCCTATGAGAGCGAATACCTGATTAGGTCAATAGAGCACCATAGATTGATAGTAGTGGATCGATTGCTTTAGTCGAGGGTTGATTCACTGCTTTGTATCGATTGAGAACCTCATTCGATAGAGGGAATCTAGTTCAGAACGCCTTGATCGGTTGTTCTAGAGAAGGATACGTCCCTCTAGGCAATTGACTCAAGAGGGCCTTGTTCCTTTAGTCGAGACTCAAGGTCTAGTCAAGGATTCTCCGCATTGTGAATGAAAGTGAAACAAGTTAGAGATCATCAATCGTTAATCTGGCTAGTGGCTAGGGGGAATCATACCTAAGTGAGTTCCCAACCTGTAATTAGATTAACTTTAACTGTAGTTTGCTAGAGTAGTTTTAGTTCTTTCAACTTAATCTGCTTTGCTAGATAACGAACTGAAGCTGAGTAATAGTAACTCTAGAGACCCGTGGATTCGATATTTATTACTTGAGCCACTATACTGCAGTCCCTTTCATTGGTTACACTTGGCCATCGTTAGGTGTTGTGTTTTAGCGAGTCAAGTTTTTGGCGCCGTTGCCGGGGACTTTCTAGATTATTAGGAAAGGCAGAAGTTTGTTACTTTAGCATTTTTCTTTTCTTTTCCACCCTTGCTTTTCACTTGGGTGTTTTTTGTTTTTGTTGGTGCAGATCTGAATCATGGATCCTCATGGCTTCTCCAACCATTGGGGGTATCCACCACCATCCGAGTGGTATTACCCCGAGACCCCCTGGAGCAATCAAGGAGGAGAAGACTATGGATTCGGATTCCAGTACCAACCCCCTTACTACGGAGAACAACCAGATCCCTGGGCATATCAAGAACAACCTCATTATCAAGAAGAATTCCTCCCACAACCAGAAGGGCCATCGGCGTTGGAGTTACCCATGGCGGCCTTCACGGGCCATTCTGCAGAGCCATGCTACACTCCACAGCCAGATCCAAACTATGATTTGAGGCTTCTCTTGGAGCAGTTTGCTAGAGATAGTGAGAGATCATGTGTCAGGATGGATCTTTGTACCCAGGCCTTTCGTGAAACGGAGGAGATCCTCCTGAGCCTTAAGAGGAGCGTCGATGATCTTGAGCGAGCTTGTGCACAACCTGCTCCAGATCACCCTTCTGCTACCATACTAGAAGAGGAGGAGGAAGAAGAAGGCTACAAGGACATTGTGGAGCACACTGAAGTTGTCACGGAGAGCTCCCGTGATGATCATGATCAGGAATGTCCTGTCGTAGCCGACCACCCTTTTCCACATCCCACACTGAGCTTCGAAGAGGTGGGCATGAGTGAGGAGATGCAAGAAGATCTCATGAAAGAAATTGCTTGGCAACTTGCTCTCCAATCCGTGCTAGAAGAAGAAGAGCAAGAAAGGGTGCAGAAAGAGGTTGTGGAGGATGACGAAAGTGAAGCTGGAGTAGTTCTTGATCATTTCCCAGGGGTGATACCACATGAAGAAGAAAGGGAGGTTGAAGAAGCAATTGGCGTCCAGGCTGAGGACGAAGTTGAGGTGGAAGAGGCCTGCACCGGCCATGAGTTACATGTGATATCTCCACCAAACTTCGAGGAGCTGCTTGGCAAGGATCCATTTGCAGTGTCTCTTTGCCAGACCAAGGCCACTTCGACATCGGTCCCTCTTGGTGGACGTGATGGTGGCCAAACGATGCTGTCATATCTGGTTTGGGGCAATGAGACGAGAGAAGAGAAGAAGAGGTCTCGAGGGTGGAGACTTCATCTGCATCAAGTACACGAGCCTTCATCACCTGCCGCACCACATGCTCGTGACTTGAGACTCCACCTCATCGACGAGAACCTCAACTTCAAGGAGGTTCTAGCATGGACCGAAACTTAGGAGCCATCGTCCGGCTCACGACGTGAAAGAAGCGCTTGTTGGGAGGCAACCCAACCAGTCGGTTTGCATTTCTTTCCCTATTTCTCTTCGGTTGAGTCAGTTTTGTTCTTTGATTTTAGAGTCCATAACTCAACCTTTGTGAGATTTTGTGTGGTGTTTGTGTTTCGACCACTCTCTCCTCATGGAATGCACCGCCTGCCTCGTCCACCATCATTCACCCTTGACCCGGTAACATCGTTCCCCTTATCTCTCCCTCTACTCCATTGAGGGCAATGTCGTGCTTAAGTGTGGGGGGATGTTTTGTATCGGTTGGAATAATTATGATGGTGCTTGGAGCCTAGTCCGCTGTCCGAATCTTACGATTTGAGGGCTCCAAGTACTGCTGTTTGATCATATTGGCACTGTGTTTTGATAGATGAGTTGATTGGTTTTCGGATTAATGCATGCCAACTTGTTTGCGACTAGTACAACCTATGATGAGGACTGAGATGTGCAGTAGAACGATGTAGGGGTTCAGTTTTTCAACTGTTTGCTTGCCAACTGTGACTTGATCTGACTTGATCTGATTACTTGTCCTTGACAGTCGTTTATGCATCTAGTTCAGGGTATCAGAATGTGAGATAGAGCATATAGGTAGCCATGTGAGATTTGAGCCTGCTCGTTTCTTTCTTGTGCGATAGATCCCTCTTCCATGATGTGTAGCATTCACGTTGTCACTAGCTAAGATGATGGGGGCATAGGATTAGCCCACGCCCAAAACTGACTGTCCTGATGTGTCATATCCCCTAGTCAGCCCCTTTGAGCCGTGTGTTATCCTTTCTTTTGGTCTATAATGAAAAAATCACCCTTGTTGCATCTTTTAGAAGGTTCCACAGAGTGGTTTTATATATTCTCTGCTGTTTCTGCTAAAATCTATGTGAGTGTTGGAGGTAGTGCTTAAAAATTGGGCAGGTGTTTGAAGTTTATGCAGAAGTGGTGGTTCTCTTAAGAAATGAAAAGAAAAATGAAAGAAAAACAAAGAAAAATTGAAAGTAAAAGAGAGCTACTACTAAAAATCTGAATAATGCCCAGTAAGCAGTGTTTCTTAGCAGTCTGGCTTGGAAATGCTGATGATTATGCCTCCTTCGCTCTTGTGCTCTTAAGATATTGAGTAATGCAGAATAGCAGAAAGAAAATACCGGGTTGTTTGACTGTGATTGTGTATTTGGAAAATGTGGAACCTTTTGCTATGAATACTTCCACCACCTAAAAGGCCTTTTTCCCATGTCCAAGACCCTAGCCAGTCATTTGAACCTGTGTCTAAGACCTCCTGATTAGTTAGTGGTGACACCCCATATGTGAACTCTAGCATTTAGAGGCTGCCATCATGGTGAAGAGATGATAGGGATTGAGAGAAATAGCATGCGCATCTTTCGCATCAAAATTGTCCTGACCCCACTGGTCGAGAGTGAGTGATTCATTTTCATTTTCTATATGCTCTTGTACCCCGGTGAGGACCTAGATTGCTCGGTCTCTATTCTGATGTCTTGAGTTGGATGCATGAATTGACTGTTTTGAGTAAGTGGTTGAATCAAGTCTAGGTTGGCTAGTGAACAGATGGGAGACTCTTCCTTTACTCGATTTGCTGCACTCGAATGTCCTTTGTGGTGGTTGTCCAGGTTGTTATTGAGGTTGTGCATGTATTGATGTTTGAAAACCAGTGCGATTCACGTGTTTTGTGCCTTTATGACTTGTCCCCAATGTTGGTTGATTGAAATATTTAAGCTTACCTAGTGTCTGACTTGGTTTGCTTGGGGACAAGCAAACGGTTAAGTGTGGGGGAGTTTGATAGACCGATAATTACACATGTTTTCACCCCTATTCTGAAGCCGTTTGTGATGTGGAATCTCGTGTTTTAAGCCGATTTCACGCTAGGTTGTGTGTTTATGTCATATTTCAGGTCCCGGCGTTGGAATCGAGGCGGAGAAACGAGTTCTGGGTCGAAAGGAGCCGAGTTGGGACTAAGGGGGCTGCAGGAGGAAAATACCCGGTCAGGTGGCCAAATACCCGACCGGGTATTAACCAATTTTGGGCGCCCGAGAAGCAGAGAGGGGCCCGGGCACAGCAGTTAAATCCCCGGTCGGGGATTTTGGTGGTAGACCGGGGATTTTCACCTATTGTGGAACGGTGCGCTTCAATTATACCCGGTCGAACCCTGAAATACCCGACCGGGTATTTCGACCGGGTATCGCGAGGGCAGCTGATAAAAGCCGGTTTTGTGCGTTTTTGCAAAGGGAGAGCTGGGTTTTGGATCCCAAACACCCAAGGGACGAACCAAAGAAAGAGAGGGCGATTTGAGGGCATTCTCGGAGTGGAATTGGAGGATTTCTTCGCCTTGGAAGCTCGAGGAACAAGCCCGGACTTGAAGACTGATCATCTGAAGATTCTTACTGCAGTCTCTCTCTTCTCTATGGAGTAACTTCCCTTCACTTAGGTTTTGAGGAACCCTAGCCATGTTTGTTTGATTGGATGATTGTATGAGTTCTCTGACTTGATAATCTTGAGTTCATATTCAATCTATGCATGTTTTCACGATTCAATTCTGCTTTAGTCGAGATTATTGATTCTGCTTTGATCCTATGAGAGCGAATACCTGATTAGGTCAATAGAGCACCATAGATTGATAGTAGTGGATCGATTGCTTTAGTCGAGGGTTGATTCACTGCTTTGTATCGATTGAGAACCTCATTCGATAGAGGGAATCTAGTTCAGAACGCCTTGATCGGTTGTTCTAGAGAAGGATACGTCCCTCTAGGCAATTGACTCAAGAGGGCCTTGTTCCTTTAGTCGAGACTCAAGGTCTAGTCAAGGATTCTCCGCATTGTGAATGAAAGTGAAACAAGTTAGAGATCATCAATCGTTAATCTGGCTAGTGGCTAGGGGGAATCATACCTAAGTGAGTTCCCAACCTGTAATTAGATTAACTTTAACTGTAGTTTGCTAGAGTAGTTTTAGTTCTTTCAACTTAATCTGCTTTGCTAGATAACGAACTGAAGCTGAGTAATAGTAACTCTAGAGACCCGTGGATTCGATATTTATTACTTGAGCCACTATACTGCAGTCCCTTTCATTGGTTACACTTGGCCATCGTTAGGTGTTGTGTTTTAGCGAGTCATACATATAGCCCAGTGCAGTCAAAATCGCGCATTAAAACGTAAAAACTTACGTTTTTACTTATCCAGGCCACCAAAACGTTTCAGTTTCTATCTAAAGTCGCCTAGTCACAAAAACTTGTAAAAACATGGGTAAAATTGATAAAATCGCTTAAAATCGGTAAAATCGCGATTCTGAATCATTTTTTTACGATTTTGATCATCTCATAAAAATGTGCTAATTGGTCCAAAATGATGTAATTTTGGAGACATATTAGCAAAAAATAAAAAAAGGAAAACATGATTCATCACTCGTTCTACAACTAGTGTCGAATAGGGGTGTTCAAATGGTTACCATGGTTATTGCCAAACCAAATAAGGCTAAATTTCATTAACCGTGGAATGCAATATCATAACCAGACCGTCCAAACTAATACAACAACCAAATTAACCAAATTAAAGTTTAATCGATTTGATTAATTGGTTAACCAGATTAACCAATATAAAATCATATTATCATAAAGTGAGAAATTTTTTGGTTAATTTATCAATTCACAATTTATATAATGAATAAAACATAACAATCAACACATAGTTATAGTTGACCCTTAACATAAATACATGCAACTAAGACAATTATCTTACAGTTAGTATAGAAGTATTCACCTAATAAAAATTTATCACAATGGTATGGATTAATGAATTGTTGTGTTTGTTTGAATTGACTTAGTCTTTTAGCAATTTTCATAGGCTGAAAAGGACCTTACTTTCAAGTTTTCATCCAATATAATGTATGAGATTTATCTAAATTAGGCAGTCATATGTTATGGTCTGCACTCTACATATACAAATATACATTATAGGAACAATATCAAGCTTTATATTTTATGAGTCTAAAAGGATGAACGTTTAACTCTTGAGTGGTTATTCAAAGTATTAAGTATGTGTATATATTAGATATATAACTAATTATTTATCTGGTTAATTTGGTTTGGTTGGTTAGGAGTGTCTAAAACCAAACCACCTAAACCAAACAAGCTAAAAACTTTAACCAAACCAAACCAATTATCCAAATTAACCAAACCAAATTATCCAAATACTACTGGTTAAAACGATTACCATGGTAATCACACCGTTTGAGTACCCCTGGTGTCGAAATAGGGGCTTCACATTAGGTTGAAAAACACCTAATGGTATTCTCAACAGTCGTTGACCTTCTATCAGTCTTCTCCCTTAATCTTCACCTGTGGCTCTTACATGGGTTACGATGAAAGTTTATGGGTGATTGATCGTATATAATTATGTAAACTCAAACCAGCTTATGAGAATTTGGATTCTCAAGCTCGTTTACGGGTTACGATCTACGTTTATGAGCTTATTATAAGATGCTATGAGTTTTCTCTACTTTTGAGTCAACGCAAATTAGTTTATGCGTTAGATATTACATTTTAATTATGAATTTCATGTAGTTATCCACTTATCTAAAATCTACACACTCACATTTTACATACTATATGTTGTACTTAACATGTTTTAGCTATTTTAGAGGGTGCGTCAAAAACTTACGATTTTACGCTTTGATTCTACGTTTTACGATTTTACCCATTTTCCGCTTCTAGGTAGAATCGCGCTTTTAACAGCATTGATATAGCCTATTAGTCGAATTGAACTTGTACATATACCTTGAAGGTCCAATTGAACTTGCACGTATACCTTTATGATCAAATTGAGCTTGTTCATATACTTTAATGGTCAAATTGAACTTGTACATATATATTAATGGTCAAATTACTTGTACATATATATTAATGGTCAAATTTAACTAGTCCATATACTTTATGATAAAAGTTCAATTAAACTTGTACATATACCTTTATGGTCAAATTAAACTTGTACATATACTGTTGCGGTTACTTAAACCGTGTTCATATTGGGCCTTGTTGGGCCTCGTCTTAATCGTTGGATTAGGGTTTTAACCCTAAGTCTTTCTCTATATAAGCTTAGCTACGAGATTGTCGTAAGCAAGCCGTCAAGATGTAATCCTAATAAGAGATCAGCCGTGAGCTCTTATGAGCTCACCGTGGATTAGTCTCGATCAATCAATCGATCGAGGATACCACGTAAAATCTCTTGTCTCGTGTGTTATTTCAATTCCGCGTCATCAAATTCTTCATGGTATCAGAGCGAAACTCGATCCCGGTTTTGAGCTTCCTCAATCGATAGATGTCTCCACTTGCCTTTCGTCCGTCCGGCGACCAGCAAGGCAGCAAGAATTAGTCGCTGTCGTCTTCACAGAGTTTGTCGTTCAGCTGCTGTCTGTGGCCGGCTCCTTCCTCTCAATGGCGTTGTTAGCCTCCGAAGTCGCGTTTGCCGTTAGTAGCAAGCAAGGTCAAGGTTAAAAGTCTGAAAACCAGTGATTTAATGGCGTCCAAGGTCACCGTCCTTTGCGGCGGGATCTAATCGTGCATCTTTCCGTGAAGGATCTATCTCTGTTTGCCTCCGCTGGATGCGGGTCGCCAGGCCACGTCCTCTTGCCCTTCACCGGCCAGTCAAGGAGCAAAGAGTTAAGCATCACCGGCAGCTCCTGAATCGGCCGTCAGTCAAGCCTACTTGCCGCTCGGAGCTTTCTTCCCGACGTATGTCATCTTGCATCTCCGCCCGTGTCAGTCTGCCATCGTTGAGATCAACATACTCTCTCCAACCCATCATCAAGTCGAAGATCGGTTGGTGAGAGACTGTTGGGTCTTCGTCAAGGCCACTCCTAGCTGGCGCTGATTTAATTGGACAAATATTGGGCCTTGTTGGAATATTGGTTGCTTTGGCTTGATAGTCATAACCCCCAACGTCTCCAACTGCTCATTTATTGATTTTTATTAAGGTTTGCGTCCCTGGAACTTTTTGTTGTGTTAATCGGCCACAACCGCTACATCATCAGCTCACGACGCCACTTTCATCACCACCTCCGGTGCCATCAGACCAGGCGGCCGAGTCGAGGTCAGTTGAATCGGCATCGATCTTCGTCTGCGTCCCAACGCCGTTGAATAATCATTGTTGTTGGTGTCATGTGAGACTTCTCAGAGCCATGCCCCCGCCATCACCAGCCTCGTCCCGCCGTTCTGCTGTCGATTGTTGCGGATCTTAAGGTGGGCACACTAGGGAGAATTGGCATAAACCAGAGGTAGAAGGGTTTCCCCTTTTGGGCTGCCCTCAACAAAATGGGCCACCTGTCTTCAAGTATTGGGCCGCAGGAAGCATAGCCGAAAATGGCCCTTATGGGCTTCCAGAACTGATTTGGTAAGAGTTTTTATGGGCTCGTGAATTAGTTTTTGGGTCACTTATTATGTATGCAGGCTTTTTGCCAGCAAACAGAGTCAAGTATTGATCGAGGCATTTACGATCCATAAATTGGTCGTCCCCTGGCGTTCAAAAGGTAGTACGATCAGAGAAGTTATCGTCCCTTCATCGTCCAGCTGGCATTCACGATCAAAGAAATGGTCGTCCCCTCTTCTGGTTCATTATTGGGCACATATAAACCATTCATCGCTTTTCAAGCCGGGCATTCACGTTGTTCATGCTCCAGCTTGAGGGGGAGAATAGGAGGTCAACATACGTCGGTGGACTAACTCAGTCATCAGGTCGACCGCGATGTACCAAGTGTGTTCAAGTTCATGAGACGTAGTCAACCGTCTTCATCATCAGGTTGTTCAGAGAGAGTCAGTCATCTCCAACCAACCTCGTCCGAGATGTTATTCATCTCGAGTTTTGTGGTTCAAGCCATCATGCTTGTTCTTCACATTTACTTCTTCAAGCTCGACATTCTTGTCATTCATGTCTTCGCTTGAGGGGGAGTGTTGCGATTACTTAAACCGTGTTCGTATTGGGCCTTGTTGGGCCTCGTCTTAATCGTTGGATTAGGGTTTTAACCCTAAGTCTTTCTCTATATAAGCTTAGCTACGAGATTGTCGTAAGCAAGCCGTCAAGATGTAATCCTAATAAGAGATCAGCCGTGAGCTCTTATGAGCTCACCGTGGATTAGTCTCGATCAATCAATCGATCGAGGATACCACGTAAAATCTCTTGTCTCGTGTGTTATTTCAATTACGCGTCATCAAATACCATATGGTACAAGTTCAAAATAATTTTGTACCTATACAACTATACTATACAATACAAGTTGTAATTGATTTGCGTTGTGAGTCAATAAAGTTATGGATCAATGATGCTAAAAAAGTCACACTGAATTAAGTTCCAAAGTGGCGACTATATTTTTTGTCATAGGTGGCATTGTGAATAAATTTCTTTTAGCGTTAGATGGTTTAAATCTATTTAAATTAATATGATAACGATGTAATTGCATGATTTTATACCCCTATTTCTTATCCATTTGCGGAGCATAGTTGTGTGTTTTGGCCTATTTTACGCCGGGTTGTGCTATTTTGTCCTATTTCAGGTCCCAGGCGTCGAAGGGAAGGCCAAGCGCGAGTTTCGGAGCATTTGGAAGTCGTTTGGTCGAGTCACGACCAAAACACGGGCATGAGGCCTTCAGAACACGGCCGTGTTCCTGGCCGTGTTTTTATTGCCGAGGCTTCCCAACATTGAGCTACACCAGCTAAAAAAACACGGGCGGGGTCAACCAGAACACGGTCGTGTCCCACACAGAACACGCCCGTGTTTTCCCCAGCCCGTGCCCGTGTAATTACCACGTGGCAGAGAACACGGGTGGGCTGGACCAGAACACGGCCGTGCCCTCGACCGTGTTCTGGCCAGTGATGCCCTTTTAGGCAGATTTCAGCCAAAAAGAGAGGGGATTCGAGTTTTAGAGAGACAGAGCGATTCCTAGAGAGAGAAAGCGACGAACAAGAGTCTCCAAGTGCCCTAGCTTGATCTTCATCACCATTGGAGCTTGGCTTGAGCTTGGAAGAGTGCCAATCAACGTCCAGGAGCTGAAATCCATCCTTCACAGTATGGTTTCCGCATCTGATTCTGCTTTTGCTTCTTTCTCCATGAAGCAGTTCTCCCATTCATCTGGGTGTGGGAAACCCTAGATCTGTATGTTAGGATTGATTGTATGAACCCAAGTACTGTTTCTATGATTTGATTATATTCGATTGAGGTTTGAATGATTGAATGGCATGAATCCTGATCAAATTCCTGTTGTTTCTGCTTTAACCTAGAATGAGAATATCTGCCTAGGTTGATAGAGCGTCCTTAATTGAAGGTAGTGAATTGGTGACTTTAGTCGAGGAGCCAATTCACTATTCTGTACCGAATTCAATTCGGTAGTGGAGGTTTGGTTCGTTAGGGCCTCAATCTGTTTACTCCAGTGGAGGTTAGTCGCCCGCTAGAGACTCATATTGAGAGGGTCTGAAGACCTTTAGTCGAGACTTCAGACTGTTTGAGAACCTTCCGCAGTATAACTATCATAGAAATTGAACTTGGTAATTACAATCCGGCTTAACTGCAGACTAGGGGGAACCATATCCGGGTGACCTCTCTTAACCTGAAAACAACCGTTTAGTTTCTTTGCTTGCTTGTTAGTTTAGACCTTCACTAAAGTTTCATTGCTAGATAATACGAATTCACTGAGTAGTCATCACATCTAGGACCCGGGTTGACAATAAAACCCAAACTCGCTATACTACGCTTTAGGAAGTGGTTACACTTGGCCATTTTCTAGAGTGACAGTAGGAGTGAGTCATAATAATAATTTAATAAAGAACCAAAGGATTAATTAAGCTAATTAGTATTATTCTCCTTATAAAAGATAAAATAGTGTATGTCATTATATTCTGGTTATGCTAATTAAAATTGCACATTGATTAACTATTAACTATAAATAATGTGGCCTAATTGGTTAAGTATGTTGTCTTTTATGTGGAGGATGTTGGTTCAATCCACCTTGATATATAGGTTTTTTAATTTTTTCATTATAACATACTATTTCTCATACATTACTAAATTACTAAATAGGAACACATACATGAAAGTTAACAAACAGTTAGGTAGTGCAATTGGTGTGTACTCATCATTTTAAATTCGTGGTTCATTGTTCAATCCCTCAAACATGTAATATTTTTTTAAATTCATGGTTCATTGTTCAATCCTCCAAACATGTAATATTTTTTTGTACCTTATACATTATTTCCAACCGAATTTTGTTTTCTGCAGATAAGGCCACAACTAACTAAAACATTGGTAATGTTAACATGTTATTTGTCACGATCAAAGTTTGGTCATCAAAACTTATATCTGATTCCACAAATGTATATTTCTCATAAAAAATATTGTGGTAATTATGACGATTACTCTGATGAATTGAAATGTAAATTTATTACGGTCAACTTTTTTCGACAACTAGTGATTGATGGTTGAAAAATATAGAGTTCTTCTGATGGACCAAACATCCCTCACAAATAATATCATTTCTGACCAAACATTTTTGACAATGGAGCCAGTTCGTCTAAAGCACTCAATTATTCCAACGACCTTTTTAGGAGCGTTGAAATGAACATATATTACTGACGCCATTTTTAACCTTGTCACTAATAATAATTATTTTCGACGCCATAACATGTTTCGTTACAAATAGTGACCCACG
Source organism: Linum tenue (assembly GCA_946122785.1). Taxonomy (NCBI): domain Eukaryota; kingdom Viridiplantae; phylum Streptophyta; class Magnoliopsida; order Malpighiales; family Linaceae; genus Linum; species Linum tenue. Next base: position 35,435,244 of record CAMGYJ010000004.1, read on the forward strand.
ATTCCTCAAATTTGCCTAAAGTTTTATTTTCGACGGGGTTTTTAATTATTTCTAACGTATACAATTGTTGGTCATAAATAATAACTTCTTTCCCAACAAAATGTCTATTTCATTGGAAATTATGCTTATTTTTTACGAAAATACAGTGTCGTCGGTAGGTTTTCGTCACAACTGTATGTCTTTTTGTAGTGATGGCCGAACCAATCAATACAAGTTCAAGCATCAAGGAAAGAAGTTCGTTCTAAAACCTCTTTTGTCGAACGAAGTTTATGCCGATTTGAAGCAGATAGTGGAGAATCGAAACAAGGGAAAGGAGCCTCGAGCTCAATTTTGGATTCAACGACATGTTGGTTTCGATTTTATGAGCTTTCGAAAGCCACGGAAAGTAGTGTCAGAGTCGGAACCAACTACCATATCTGACCCCTGTTTGGCACCGACGAAACAGAGTATGCACTCAGCAGAAGACGTCGCCGAGCTAGGGGAAGGTTCAAGTTGTGCCACAGCCATGAACGTATTACTGGAGGTACCTCGAATGAATTCTATCGAAGAGATCGTTCCAAAAGAGGCTAGATGCAGTTGCCGCTGATTGTTCAACGGGTGTCAACGAGCTGTAACCGATGATCGAGAAATAGTTTGTTGCTTCTTACTTTTCCAAGAAATCAAGAAATTGCCAAGGTAGATGCAGTAGCAGGTGATTAATCAATGAGTGTCAACACAAGCGACCCAATTAGAGTCGGAGAAGCCCTTGAGTTGAAGAGAACCGTAAGACGGGAAGAAGTGACCAGAAGCAGGGGCGGATTCCAAGTAGCGAAGGATTCTGTAGCAGCCTTGTAATGAATTGTGCTTGGATTAGCCATGAATTGACTTAATTGTTGTGTAGCGAAGCTAATGTCAGGCCTGGTTGTTTTCAAATAGATCAGCTTGCCAACTAGTGTACGATAATGTTCCGGATATGCATAGGGAACCTCACATTCTTAACTAAGGTATACTTTGTATTCCATTGGTGTTTAAACTAGCTTTGCATCGAGTAAGTCTGCTTCTTGAAGAATTTACAGAGCATATTTTCTTTGCGATATGTGAATGTCTTTGTCATTTCAAGCAACTTATATGCCCGGAAAGAACTAGAGAATTCCCAAATCCTTAATTCCGAAAGCTGAATGTAGAACTTATTTTAAGTGCATGATTTCATCCAAATCATTACCACCAAGAACCAGATAATTAACATAGATGAGAATACAAGTATAGGATATTTATGTGGCCTTTAAAAAGTGAGAAGGGTTTGCCTTACTGGCAGTATAACCAAAATGCAGTAGAGTGTCAGTTAGCTTGGAAAATCATTGTCTGGTATCCTCATCAAATGGATGTCGACAATTCTTTCTTGCATGATGACTTAGAGAAGGAGATTTACATGGAGTTGCTCCTGATTTAAGGGAACTAAGTCACCTGCAAAGAAAGGTTTAAAGGTTGAACAAATCATTTTATGGACTTCAGCAAGGTAGTCGTTGGTACCTTAAATTGATTGAGTTCTTAAACAAAATAGGTTCCATCGATCCTATGAGGACTACTCAATTTTCAAATCCTCCACTATAATCATTGTAACCTGTGTTGATGATATAATTCTGGCAAGTCCTAGTCTAGAGGACGTTCAGCATGTCAAGACACAACTCTAACATGGTTTTGAGGTGAAAAGGCTTGGGCAATCTAAGGTACATTCTTTGCCTAGAGATAACTAGAACACAGGCAGACATTTCTTTATGTCAATGGAAGTTCCTTTTTGGAAATACTTGACAATACAAATTTTCTAGAATGCAAGCCAACAAAAATTCCCATGAGTACGAAAACCACATTATCCATAAGTGATGGAACACAATTAGAGGATGGTTCCATTTACAGTAAAACCTCTAGTTATTACTCGATAAATTAATAATCTAGTAAAAATATAAAAACTTAATAATTTCTCTGTTCTCGACTTGGGCCACTATAAGAAATGAGCAAATTTAATAAAATAATAAGATAATAATTTTTGAGAACCAACCTACATAAATACATGTATTTTCAATTTTATAAATTAATAATTTAAAAATATAATTCATCAATTTTTTTAGAATATAACTAGTATAATCTAGAAAAGTATGAATCAATAGTTGTTTGTTTCTTCTTTAAGGCCAAGTCTATTAGTAGTTCACCTTGAACTTTCGTCATTGCACTCAAAATTGTCGGTGTTGTCTTCTTTAATTGCAACAAGTATTTTTGAAAATTTGATGCGGCTTTAACTACTTCCTTTCGTGTGACCGATTCCGAAGGTGTTAAATCATCATCTCCTTCATCTTCAATTGAACTCCCAATGACTTGGCCATTATTTCTTCTAAACTTTGTGCCTCGATACATTCATCACTTTCACCTGGATACTCCAACAACGGACATACACCCATCTTGTTATGATAACCCATATCATTAGTCATATCCTCAAGTTCATTAAATCTTCTTCAAAATTTATGTCACTTAAGTCTGCTTCATCCCTTGAACGGATTTTGCAATGTCGAAAGCAATTTGCTATTTTCCCTTGATGAACGTCTAACGTCCAAGATGCAACTACAAGATCCAGAGCATCTAAGATATTAATCTTTTCTGGACTCGATAACTCCAATTCAAATCCCTCCAATACCTTTTGGTCAAATCTCTTGCTGTAAAGCACCTTGGAGGATCTTATTATTTACGTCATGTTCGATGGCAGAAAAAACAACTCCACATTTTGTAACCCCTCAATAATTTTTGAATGGGCAGGAAAATTATCCACAACTAATAAAACGCTTCTGCGATGCATTCTTTGATCAAATCAGTGAACATATTCTTCAACAAGCACCCAAGTCATCCATGCTCTTTTGTTGGCCGGTAATGACAATTCAAACTGTTCAAGTTAATGTTCTTAAAGCATCTTGGTTTTTCATACTTACCAATGATCCACAATGAGACTTTTTCTTAGCTATCCTCGTTGCACCAAATAACAATGGTAAGCCTTTCTTTGTCTTGTTTTCGTCCTTCGAGTTGTTTTGTTGCAAGGGAGTGATCAACTTTTATCCTGGAAAATAAACCAATCACATCCATGTTAAATACATCTTTCATGGGAAAATAATTATTTTCGTCTTATGGACTCCAACTTACTCTCCATATCTTATGTATCGACCGAGCCACTTTCTCTGAAACGCCGAAATGACTTGATGCCATGTCGTTGCTTGAACTTATCAAGCCATCCTTGGGAAAGATGATGCTCGACAGTATGTTGGGGGTTGAGGAGTTTTAATGTTGCATTTTCCTTCTCCAGGATTAGATCACATGTCATATTCACGCGGTCTTGATATTGAATAAACCATTCAAAAATAACTTTCTCCATCTTTGGATATTTGGTTGGCTTGTGGCGTTTGGAAGCTCCTCCTTGATCTAATTCAACAGATAGGTACTCGGACAATCGGTTAAGAGTGTTTGATATCATTCCTTGACTAACTTTCAAATGGAAAGTTTGGTTAAGCCACTTCTTCAAATCTTTTTGGGTGCATGAGGGATGATCTCTCTTGCACTCACATAACTGTTTACGTATTTGATCGGCCATGGTAGACTTTTGGAAAACTTTCAAATGACAAGCCATTGTTGAATATGAAACAAGCCTCAAAGCTTATCCAAAACCAATTTCATTGAAGTTTGAATATAGAAAATGTTTCGAGATACCAAATTTGGGAGCTTACTCGTTCAGTTTGAGGGACATTCGAGTGAAGCTAGGAGTTGGAAGTGAAAGTCCAAGATTTTTTGAAGATAGTGAAGGAGTTAGTTGAGATCGATTGAGCTTAGAGGACCTCAGAAGAGCAGCATGAAGATCATATGGAGTCTGTTTTGGTTACTTGCTCTGGAAGTCAGTTTGATCAAGTTAGAAGAAACAGTTTGGAGGCTGGTATCCTTACCTTTTGCGTTTGGGATTTGAGTTTTTTAATTAGCTTTGTATTCCCTGTTAGTAGGGTAGTACAATTGAGTTATTCGTGTTCTATTTAAAGGCCTTAAAGCCGAGTGGTATGGACATCTTTAGCCATTGAAATTTAACCCTAGTTCTTGAGTTCTTACTCATGAATTGGCTTGTGTAATTGGTATCCTTACCTTTTGCATTTGGGATTTGAGTGTTTTAATTAGCTTTGTATTCCTTGTTAGTAGGGTAGTAGAAATGAGTTATTCGTGTTCTATTTAAAGGCCTTAAAGCCGAGTGGTATGGACATCTTTAGCCATTGAAATTTAACCCTAGTTCTTGAGTTCTTACTCATGAATTGGCTTGTGTAATTGGTGGATTCCAGTTTCTTGAGTGTGTGTTTTGTATCAATCAAGTAGCCCTATTGATTGTGGTCGAGCTTCTACCAATATTGAACAAGTCTTTGCCCAGGTGTGGAATTGCACTTTCAATCCCATCAAATCTCAAAGCCAAAAACTATGTTTTTGGAGTGATCTTGGTCCTAGTTGAAGATGAAGCTTATGTTAATTGATCTTGTGCGGTTTAACTCCAAAGATCTCGAGCTAGAGATCATATCAAAATATGATTTTACAGTTTTTATGTAGTATTTATAGTAATCGGGTCACCATATATTCGATGAATTATATTAAAGGTATGACCAATGAATATAGAGGTGCAAGTAAATTGAAACATTAATTAATACCATCTACAAAAATACATTAAATATTTATCTTGGAAACCTAAACTAGACATACATGAATACATAGTCTTCATCTATTAAATCTCGGTTCAATGAGTACGTTGAATCTGATAAGTTGTCGTATGAACTTGAAATTATATGGAAGATACGATAAATATTTATACCGAAAGTAATTATGTATGAATTTGGGCAATTAAGATAATACAATGAACCTTATTTAAGTTTATCAAAATACAACAAATTATATTTGTACTAAAATAAAATGGATACACCGCGTATGAATCTAATTTTAAGGTTATAAAGTCATTTATGTTAACAATATACATTATAAAAAATAATTTTAACTGCTCTAAATTAATAATGTTCACGGTCCCGACTATATTAATTTATAGAGGTTTACTATACATGCATCTACTTGGCTAGCTGCAGTATTTAACTTAAACTAGACCTGACATATGTTTCCCAATTTAGCAATTAAGTAAATCTTTGAATTGTCCAACTATAACCCATCTAAAGGCTTCACATATAATTCGGAGGTACTTAAAGGGATGTCCAAGTCAAGGGTTATGGTCCTCCTCTTTATTCAGTTTGCAGTTAATTGTACACATTCTTATTCAGATTGGGTTACATGTCTTGACTCTAGGAAGTCGATTACTAGATATAACACTTTCTTGAGAAATTCCTTTGTTACATGGAAGAGTAAGAAGCATGCTATTGTGTCACGCTCATCTTTAGAAGCAGAGTATAGAGCTCTGGCACAACTTTTTGGTGAAGTTCAATGGCTTAAAGTGCTTCTAGCTTTCTTTGGAGTTTCACTAGACCCGGAAATTTATAGTACAATCCACCAATCAAATTCATCCACTTAAATATCCAACTAATCCAATCAATTTGGATTGGCGAATTCACGATTTCTTATTTTTTAGGCTGTGTTTTTGTTTCTCTCTCAGTTTGTCGACGAGAAAGTCCGATGGATGCACATTGACATGGTTGGATATAAGAAGCGTGTTGCCACAGGAATCAAAATCAGAACTTCGGTGGAGTGGGCCTTGCTCAACTCTTATTCATAGACACACAGACAAGCATCATCAACATACAATCAAAATCGGGACTTTACGTAAAATAAAAAATAGTGGCAAAATCGAAATCGTAAAATGGTAGGATTTTAATGTCCATATAATAACGAAGATGGAATAAAATTAATAAGGAAAATCATGAATAACACAAAAACACATAAAACTTACAATGATAATTTCTCAATGTTAATGTTCCAATTTATCATGCTTAAGAAGTGGTGAATCGATGAAGATTAACACGCTTATGTAAATTGATGATGGTCGATGGTGGTTTAGTGTGAGAGAAGTAGATGATGAAGATCCACAACTTCTTCCCTCACCCTTTCTTGCTCTTCTTCTTCCAGCACAGATTGGAGAGCAAGTAGCCAAGCAATTTCTTTGATGAGATCATCTTGCATCTCCTTGCTCATGCCCACCTCTTCAAAGCTCGGTGTGGAATGTGGAAAGGTGTGGTCGGCTACAATAGGACATTCCTGATCATGATCATCATAAGAGCTCTTCGTGACAACTTATGTCTGCTCCACAATGTCCTCGTGATCTTTTTCATCCTTCTCCTCTTCATGTATGGTAGCAGGAAGGTTGTCTTGAGCAAGTCGTGCACAAGCTTGCTCAAACGCCCTCTATGTGCTTCTTTATGCTCCGGAGGGTCTCCTCTGTTTCACGGTTGGATAACTCAATTTGGGCAATGGCCGAGATATGAAGATCCATCTCGGGAAAGGATATCTCAGGTACTCGAGCAATCTGCTCCACGAGAAGCCTCAAATGATAGTTTGGATCTGGCTGTGGAGTGTAGCATGGCTCTGCCGCATGGCTCGTAAAGGTCGTCATGGCTAACTCCAACTCCGATGGTCATTCTGGTAGTGGGATGAATTCTTCTTGATAAGGAGATTTTCTTGAAATGCCCAGGGGCCTGATTATTCTTCGTAATAGGGGGTGTTTGGTACTAAAACCTGAATCCATAATCTTCTACTCCTTGATTGCTCCAAGAAGTCTCGGGGTAATACCACTAGGATGGTGGTTGATACCCCCAATGGTTGGAGAAGCCATGAGGATCCATGTTTCAGATCTGCACACAAAAAAACAACCAAGTGAAAAGCAAGGGTGGAAATTAAAATAAAAGAAAAACGCTAAAGTAACCAACTTCTACCTTTCCTAATAATCTAGAAAGTCCGCGGCAATGGCGCCAAAAACATGACACGCTATGACACAACTCCTAACAATGGCCAAGTGTAACCAATGAAAGGGACTGTAGTATAGTGGCACAAGTAATAAATATTGAATCCATAGGTCTCTAGAGCTACTATTACTCAGCTTCAGTTCATTATCTAGCAAACCAAATTAATGATTGATTTACTAAACTACTATACTAACTAAACTAAGGCTAAACTACAAATTACAGGTTGGGAACTCACTCAGGTATGATTCCCCCTAGCTCCTCAATTAGGTCCAATTTGTAATTTACTTTGTTTGTTTTATTGTTGATTAAACTGCGGAAGATCCGATAATAGCTTGGAATCTCTTAAGCTGACCAAGCCCTCTTAGACAGAATACCCGGTGGGCGACTAACCTCCACCGGAGTACAAAGCTAAGGCAATACACAAAGATCTCCACTACTGAAATGAATTCCAGTACAAAGTAGTGAATTGACCGACTCTCGTACAATCAATTCCCCACTACCAATTGAGACAGCTCTCTTACCCCAATCAGATTCTATCTATCAAAGGTTAAAGCATAAATCAAAGGAAAGTGATTAAGATTCAATTGACTCAACAATTATGCCTCAATTGATTAAAACCATTTAGTATAACACCCAAAGTTTCAAAAAATAAAGATCCTACCACATGGAACTAAGATTCCTCAAAACCTAAGTGACTCACTCCTACTGTCACTCTAGAAAATGGCAAAGTATAACCACTTCCTAAAGTGTAGTATAGCGGGTTTGGGTTTTATTGTCAACCCGGGTCCTAGATCTGATGACTACTCGGTGAATTCTTGTTATCTAGCATTGAAACTTTAGTGCAGATTCAAACAAACAAAAACACAAAGCAAGTTAAACGGTTGTTCAAGTCAAGAGAGGTCACCCGGATATGGTTCCCCCTAGACTGCAGTTAAGCCGGATTGCAATTTACCAAGTTCAGTTTTCATGAAAGTTATACTGTGGAAGGTTCTTAAACAGTCTGAAGTCTCGACTAAAGGTCTCCAGACCCTCTCAATCTGAGTCTCTAGCGGGCGACTAACCTCCACCGGAGTAAACAGACTGAGGCCCTAACGAACCAAACCTTCACTACCGAATTGAATTCGGTACAGAATAGCGAATTGGCTCCTCGACTAAAGTCACCAATTCACTACCTTCAATTAGGGATACTCTATCAACCTAGGCAGATATTCTCATTCTAGGTCAAAGCAGAAACAACAGGAATTTGATCAGGATTCAAGTCATTCAATCATTCAAACCTCAATCGAATATAATCAGTTCATAAACTCTGTACTTGGGTTCATACAATCAGGCCTAGCATACAAATCTAGGGTTCTCCATACCCAGATGAATGGGGAAACTACTCCATGGAGAGAGAAGCAAAAGCAGATTCAGACGCGGAAATCATACTGTGAAGATGGATTTCTGCTCCTGGACGTTAATCGGCACTTCTCCAAGCTCAAGCCGGGCTCCAATGGTGATGAAGATCAAACTCTAGCACTTGGGAACTCTGGTTCGTCGCTTTCTCTCTCTAGGAATCGCTCTCTCTCTCTAAAACTCCGAACCCTTGAATGTTGGCCTTCTTCTCCTTTAAATTGGCTGCCTGTCGCGATACCCGGTCGAAATACCCGGTCGGGTATTTTGGGTATCGACCGGGTATTATTCAAAACGCACGTTTCAGTAGAGGGAAAATCCCCGGTCTGCCTCAATAATCCCCGACCGGGGATTTTACCTTCACGCCCGGGCCCCTCTCTGATTCTCACGGGGCGCCCAAAATGATAATACCCGGCCGGGTATTATTGGTCATGGCCAGGTATTTTCCTTCAGCAGCCCCCTTCGTCCCAACTTTGCACCTTTCGACCCAGAACTCGTTTCTCCGCCTCGATTCCAACGTCGGGTCCTGACATATGACATAAACACACAACCTAGCGTGAAATCGGCTTAAAACACGAGAATCCACAACCTATCAAACTCCCCCACACTTAACCGTTTGCTTGTCCCCAAGCAAACCTAACTCAAACCAATGCAACTCTCCAGACCTCTATAGCACAAACAACCCCGATCGTAGGTAGAGGACTTCCTAGATCATTTAGCAGCTTACGAGGTCAACCGACGCACAAGTCATCTCATAGCTTCTTCGGCGAGAGCACTAGTCTCGAGTTGGCATCATAGCAAATAGTGAACAGAGGACAAATGAATCGTGGATAAAGAGACTCTCAAAAACAAAAGATCATGGACTCACATTTTTTCAAGGTGCTCGATTTTCTTCTTGAAGATGGTTGGAACCCCTCTTTCTTTCTTTTTTTGCTTGTTTTTCTGTTTTTTTTTTCCAAGGGTTCCAACCTGTTTTTCAGAAAACGGGGCTCCCACCTAGCAAAGGTTTTGCGGGAGCCTAGCTCTTACCGGCCATGCCAGGAGCGGGTGTCTCGAGCCTCGTGCGGGGGAAAGACAGGTAAGGGGGCTGGAGGTAGTAGGTGGAAATTGGGAACGGATTCCCGTCTCCCCTTACACACTTTCACCCTATTCGCACGGGAGATATTATTTTAAAGCACATTTTCGAGCACCTGTTATTTTCAAAACATGATACAAGAGTCCATGACAGGTAGAGAGTCCACACACCACACAATTCAAGGGTCCTAAGATCACTAATTCACTCAATCAACCAACACAATATGAAGAAGAAATGAGACTTCTTAAATGCATCAACATCCTCCATAGTGCTACACTACCTCCCTAGGTTGCACATTACTACAGAGACTGTCAATTCAAAGCATACTGAGCAGGCAATTGCAAGGAACACGTACTTGGAGCCCTCAAATTTAAAAATTTGGACAGTGGACTAGGCTCCAAGCACACAAACAGATCTAATGCAGTCAAAAGATAAACATCCCCCCCACACTTAAGATCGACATTGCCCTCAATGGAGAAGAGGGAAGGAAAGGGAAACGATGTTACCGGTGTGCGCGGACGGCAGGAGACTGGAAATGGACCAGTCGAAATGACGCGGACTGGAGAGAGGACCAGTCAGGTACACAGGCACAGCTAAAGGGAACAAAAGAACTCCAACACACTACGTTAGGTCCAATGGTCAGCCCAATATTACATCATCCAAAATAAAAGAGAACAAACCAAAGCCAAAGCTATTGGTTATCCGACCCAAAACAAAAGAAATAAATGAAAACCGTGGTGGGGTTGCCTCCCCACAAGCGCTTCTTTACCGTCTTGTTGCGGACACCCATGGTGGATAATCACCGTGGTGCAGGAACAGGTGCCTCCAAGAGCGGATCCACATCGCTCTTGAGGTACAGCTTCGGGTGGTGACCGTGCACCCGACGGGTGTGACCACCAGCATTGGTCAGCTCGACCTGACCATCCGGCAAGATGCAGGTGAGTGAGTACTCGGATGGCCAGGGTGGTCGTGGCCCAGGAGGTGGAACCAGCTCATAGTGGTCTCCACCTTTCTTCCGTGCGGGTTTAGCAACCTGCTGCGCCACTCCTCCTTGATCTTTTTGTTCGAGGCGAGGCGGGAGGGAGTGGCGGCGAAGGGGTGGGAGGAGGGTCCTGCAAAATGGGAGATCCAGAAGGATACACGACAGGCTCGTGTACCTGGTCAGAAATTGCATGCACAGGTGTGACAGCAATCATAGCACAGTGATCGAATTCAGTCACAGAAAAAGTAGCTTGTTCATTTCCTGCACGCAGGATCAGTTTACCATCATGCACATCAATAAGTGCCTTGGCGGTGGTGAGAAATGGTCTACCTAGAATCAAAGGCACATCCATATCCTCATTTATATCCAGAATGACAAAGTCAACAGGATATGTGAATGCACCCACATTAGCCAGCAGATCCTCTATGATGCCCCTAGGATGCACAACGGAACGATCAGCTAGCTGAATGCTCATCCTAGTAGGGCTAAGTTCACCTAGGTCTAGCTTCTTAAACAACTTATATGGCATGACATTTATGCTAGCGCCTAGGTCCGCCAAGGACTTGCCTACATGCATGCTGCCAATAGTAAGAGGGATAGTAAAACTCCCTGGATCCTTGCGCTTTTCGGGCAGCTGGTTCTGCAGGATAGCAGAACACTCCTCGCTCAACAGCACTGTCGAGAGATCCCCAAGTTTCTTCTTGTTGGTGAGGAGATCTTTCATGAACTTTGCGTACTTGGGCATCTTCGACAGTGCCTCCACAAATGGTACGCTGATGTTGAGCTACTTCAACATTGCCATAAATTTGGCAAACTCAGTCTCCAGCTTATCTTTATGTAGGCGAGTGGTGCAGGAAAGCTGGGGCACATGCTCCTTAACCACTGGTTGTGGCTTAGGAGCAGGAGCTTCCTTCTCCACCCGCGCTTTTGCATCGTCGGCTGGAAGTGCTGAAGCAGGTAGAGGTTCTTCCTGCCTGGCCGGGACAGGATCAGTAGTAATGGTCTTGCTGCTCCTGGTAAAGATGGCATCCCGCTGCTGGAGGGGCTCACGTGGATTGGGGACGGTGGTGGCAGGTAGAGTCCCCGGGGCCCGGGTAGTAATTTGGCGAGCTATGGCACCAACTTGGTTATGTAAATCTTGCAAAATGGCACCCTGGTTCCTCTGTCCTGCCTCCAGAGAGGCTATGCTCTGGTCCATCCTTGTGAAATTCGCCTGGCTGGTGGTCATGAATGCGGCCAAAATATTCTTCAGCTCGGTCATCTGGTTATCGGGAGCTGGGGCTGCTGCTGGCTCGGCATACTGACGCTGGGGCTGCTGGAATGGCTGCCCCTGCCTAGGCTGGTAGGGCTGCTGCTGTGGTGGTGGCCCCTGCCTAGCTTGGAAGGGCTGCCTCTGCTGAAAACCACCCGCTGGTGCTGGGAAACCAGGTGGTTTAGTGGTGTTGCTGCTCCAGGCGAAGTTGGGATGCTGGCGCCATCCCTCATTGTAGGTATTGCTATATGGGTCCAGGCGCCGAGCATTGGCGATGAAGTCCACCTGCTCTTGGGGAGTAGAGGACTCCCTCATAGACTAACAGTCCTCCACCAGGTGATTCGGGCTCTCGCACCACTAACACTGAGCTACTGGAGGTGTAGCTGTACCTCGGCCCGGAAAGAGACTGTTGGGCTGCTTTAAGGTCTGCACCAACTCAGCCACCTGCTGCTCTAACCCAGACCTAGCCTCCATAGCGTGCACACCACGGTCCCGGGAATTTCTGCCTCTGTTGTTCTGCCCCCAGGAATGATCTCGGGCAGCTAAGGTACTAATCATCTGGTTCAGCTCGGGTGGAGTCTTAGTGAGAACATCCCCTCCTGGGCATAGAGACTCAATCACCCTCTGGCTGTCTGGGGTGAGGGCACTGTAGAAGTTCCCCACTGTGAATGCATCACTGAAGCCATGATGGGGACACTGCCAAAAATACCCCATGTACCGCTCCCATGCATCACGAAGTGACTCGTCTGGCTCTTGGCGGAAGTGAGTGATCTCCCGTTGAATCTCTGTGGTCTTCGATGCCGGATAGTACCTGTGCACGAACTTGTCTGCCAGATCGTCCCAAGAAGTGATGGACAATGGGGGCTGGGTCTCCAACCACCTCTTAGCATTCCCCGCCAGAGAATGGGGGAAGAGGTGAAGGCGGATTGCGTCATCCGGGACACCGTTCAGCTTGAACCCGTTCGTCAGCTGCAGAAAAAGGGAAAGATGCACCCGGGCCTCCTCATCCTTCAAGCCATGGAACTAGATAGAGGATGTAATGAGTTGAATCCAGCATGGCTTGATCTCGAAGTTGTTTGCTGGAATGGGCGGATAGAGGATGACCGGGCGGATGTCAGCAATCCGTGGAGTGTAGTAGTACTCCAAGGTGGGCCCGGTGGTGGTGGATGATGATGAACCCCAGCTCCCTAGGGATTGGGATCGTTCCCCAAGAGCTGATTCGCCGGAGGTGGGTTGTGATCGCCTTCCATCTCGTACTCGTCCTCGGACTTGCTGCTCAATTGGCCGTCTATGGGCTCCACCGTAGCCAGTCTAGCTCGCTGTTGTCTCCTAAGTTGATGGCAAGTGCGTTCAATCTCTGGATCCAACGGCAGTAAACCTCCCGACTGGCTACGAGTCATGCACTATTTGCACACAATCAAGCAATGCAAACCCGTGAAGGCACAAGTGAGAAAGAACAAACACTCAATGCGAAAATGAAAATGCTAAAGTAACAGAAATCACTTTTCTTCAACAACCTAGCCGTCCCCGCAACGGCGCCAAAAACTTGACTCACTCCTACTGTCACTCTAGAAAATGGCCAAGTATAACCACTTCCTAAAGCGTAGTATAGCGGGTTTGGGTTTTATTGTCAACCCGGGTCCTAGATCTGATGACTACTCGGTGAATTCTTGTTATCTAGCAGTGAAACTTTAGTGCAGATTCAAACAAACAAAAACACAAAGCAAGTTAAACGGTTGTTCAAGTCAAGAGAGGTCACCCGGATATGGTTCCCCCTAGACTGCAGTTAAGCCGGATTGCAATTTACCAAGTTCAGTATTCATGAAAGTTATACTGCGGAAGGTTCTTAAACAGTCTGAAGTCTCGACTAAAGGTCTTCAGACCCTCTCAATCTGAGTCTCTAGCGGGCGACTAACCTCCACCGGAGTAAACAGACTGAGGCCCTAACGAACCAAACCTCCACTACCGAATTGAATTCGGTACAAAATAGAGAATTGGCTCCTCGACTAAAGTCACCAATTCACTACCTTCAATTAGGGATACTCTATCAACCTAGGCAGATATTCTCATTCTAGGTCAAAGCAGAAACAACAGGAATTTGATCAGGATTCAAGTCATTCAATCATTCAAACCTCAATCGAATATAATCAGTTCAGAAACTCTGTACTTGGGTTCATACAATCAGGCCTAGCATACAAATCTAGGGTTCTCCATACCCAGATGAATGGGGAAACTACTCCATGGAGAGAGAAGCAAAAGCAGATTCAGACGCGGAAATCATACTGTGAAGATGGATTTCTGCTCCTGGACGTTAATCGGCACTTCTCCAAGCTCAAGCCGAGCTCCAATGGTGATGAAGATCAAACTCTAGCACTTGGGAACTCTGGTTCGTCGCTCTCTCTCTCTCTAGGAATCACTCTCTCTCTTTAAAACTCCGAACCCTTGAATGTTGGCCTTCTTCTCCTTTAAATTGGCTGCCTGTCGCGATACCCGGTCGAAATACCCGGTTGGGTATTTTGGGTATCGACCGGGTATTATTCAAAACGCACGTTTCAGTAGAGGGAAAATCCCCGGTCTGCCTCAATAATCCCCGACCGGGGATTTTACCTTCACGCCCGGGCCCCTCTCTGATTCTCACGGGGCGCCCAAAATGATAATACCCGGCCGGGTATTATTGGTCATGGCCAGGTATTTTCCTTCAGCAGCCCCCTTCGTCCCAACTTTGCACCTTTCGACCCAGAACTCGTTTCTCTGCCTCGATTCCAACGCCGGGTCCTGACATATGACATAAACACACAATCTAGCGTGAAATCGGCTTAAAACACGAGAATCTACATCTCAAACGGCTTCAGAATAGGGGTGAAAACTTGTGTAATTATCGGTCTATCACTAAGTAAAGAGAAGTTACTCCGGAGAGAAGAGAGAGATTGCAATATAACTTTCCAGATCTTCAATCTTCATGTCTAGACTTGTTTCTTGACCTTCAATGGTGAATACTCCTCCAAAATAACTCCAAGAATGGCTCTAGATCGCCCACTCTCTCTTTAGTTTGTCCCTTGGGTGTTTGGGATCCGAAACCCCAGCTCTCCCTCTCTAAAATCGCAGAAATCAGACTTATACCCGAGCAGGGGCAGAAACACAGTCGGGAACACGGTCGTGTTTATTCCTGCCCGTGTATAGTCCCGCCTGTGTTTTGAATTCCTCCATCAGTATTCACAAGATGGGCTCGGCATAAAAAACACTGGCAAGTGCTAGACAAAACACAGCTGTGTTTTTAGGGAAGCCTGCCCGTGTTTCTTCCTCAACTCTTGTTCCACTGTCTTTGATTCTTCGTTTCTTCTCGTCCGAACTCCGAATTAGTCGTCATGTGATCCCAGACGCTCGTAGTCTTGTCCTCTTTCTTTTAATAAAAATCTTACATGATTATCTGTCCATAAAATGAGGTAGAAATCCATTATTCTTCAGGTCATGCCCAAGTTTCTTCTCCCGAATCGCCAATTGATCTCCGATTGACTTGAAACTTGCGCCTATGCTTCACTTTACGCGCTAGGACCTGAAATGTGACAAAAAAATAACCTAGCGTAAAATAGGCCAAGGAGAAAGCTAATCAAATCCAAATTGATCAAGAAATGAGGATGTAAACATGTGTAAATATCGTGTTATCAAGTTCACTTACCTACGCTCCAAGCTTGGCATGCTCGATATTCATGCCTCCGCTTGAGGGGGAGTATTGGGAGTGAAGAGGCAGCGTTTTGGGTTTAGCCGAGTTGAAGGTCTATAAACCTGCTACCATGTACCTGTGGAACGTGAAGAAAACAGATAATAAAACCTAAACCGAGAGCATCCGCTCTGCGTGGACTAGTCTCATTCACACCGAACGGGGATACCACGTAAATCATCGTCTTGTGTGATTGGTTTCGTTTAGTTCTTGTGATATTTTACACATTAGCATATATGCTGCGATGGCCAGAGGTCTGCTAACAACACCATAATAATCTGATGGAAAGTCATTATCTCATTGAATTGCAAAAGAAACAGTAAAACATAAACACTAAATTGGACAATCCAAACCAAGCCATTAGCCCTAAATCAAGCCACTATTTCCAAGCACCACGGTGCTCCTAGAGTGAATATCGAAAAAATCCAAAGGAATGCTTACCTTACTCCAATTCCCGACGGTGAAAATGGAAGCCACCAAGCGATATCATAAAGAAAACTCAATATGTATTGCCCTTGGATGTAAACTAGAGTGACATCGAATGCGATGAATCTCTGGCGAACGAAACCAAAGCCAACAATGTCCAAATAAAGTAGATGAATTGCCCCAACCACACTACAAAAAAAAAAAATGGTTTTGGAGTCAAATAATTAGAGACAATTATTGTACCTCACTCTATATCTAACCTATAGTCGCAAATACATTATTTCTCTCTATACCTCATATTATTGGTCTCTGTTTCATAATATTAATTTTAAATTATATTAAAAGAATTTAAAATAATATTTTTAGAAGCAAATACAAATGTTTCATATAGTTATGTTATATGGAGGCAAATCTAAAGATTTTTAGAAACAAATGCTAATCCTATCTATAGATATCTTATATAGATACAAATATAATTCTTTCATGGACAAATATGAATGATCCCATTAATTTTAAAAGCTACTCCATTCTCGCTTTGGAAACAAATATAAATGCTTCTGTAGCAATTAAGCATGGCAACTTCGCACAATAATATATGTAGATCAATAATTTATTTGAAAAAATAATATTTCATCTCTCTGTTCATGGCTTTAATTTAGGAAAAATCCCAATCATCCACTACTATAATCCCTACCGTTCATTCGTCTCCAAATAAATGAATATCCTATACCTAACTCTCTTATTCATCTCTCGGCCAAATGGAGCCTTTTAATCTTCCTTCTCATCACCGCCTCCTCTTATTTCTGCTTCTCTTCTTTTGGGGTCTTCTTTTGGGGACTTTAAATCTTCTTTTTACTTCGTCCCTTTTCATTTGAGGCGAATAGTGCAGTGATTGACTACAAGGAAGAGGGCGAATGGCAAGTTACTCGGGTGACCGTATGGGAATGGCGGCGTTGATGGAGAGAAGATGTTATTGACCATATCGCACAACCCCGATCAAGCCTGGTCTGCGTCTTTGGCATGTGTCGCCAGTCACTAATCTCGCTCTCATTCAAGATCCATATTTTACAAGTCTCCAGAGAATAGATTTACCTCTTTACGGTGGGTTAATCATTTTAGTAGATTTGAGATTTGTGTAGATTCTAGTATCTGATTTTTTGGATGTTTTTTTTTTTTAATTTTTGGGTTCTTAGATTTTGACGAGGTGCTAGCAGCCCAACAACATTTCCTTCTCCTCCCTATTATGTAGCCATCACCGGCGCCATCGGATCCAGATCGTCGTTTGTACTCTTCTTCACCTTCCTACATCGAGGTGGCGAATCTTCTCAGATATTTGCAGTAACAATCAACGTTGATCGAGTCTCTGACACCGACACCCCATCCTTCGTCGTTGGATTCCTCTTCTCGTCTTAGCAGTCGACTATGTCACGAGAGAGGAAGAACAATGGCGTGGAGGAGATTATTAGCTTAGTTAATGTAGTAGAAGCAATGTATTCTTTATGTATTGGTTGTATTTATGTTTTTATGGGCAATGTATTGATGTATTTTAAAAATAAGTGTAATAAAAATGTATTAATATAATTTGAATTGTTGTTTGTCTTTATAAAATTGAATGGTGTGGGTGCTCTTTATATTCCACGAAAGAAAATTGTCAACTCGAAAGCAAATTAGAATTGAATCAAAATGATGAAAGTTGAATTAGGATAGAAGCAAAATTATTTGCTTTCAAAACAAATATTAATGTTACGATAAGGTATTCTAAAAACAAATATAATTGTCTTCAAATCTAGTAATAGGAACAAAAACATTTCTCTCGAAAACCAAATAAGAATATGAAAATAGGGTTTTAAAGTGGAATTGCAATAAAAAAATTGACTAACATTCCTCAATTACAAACAAATATTATTTGCATCTGTATTTGCTTCTAAAAAGAATTAGAGACAGAGGCGTCCAATTCAAATAAACTATTTGCTTTCAAAGATATATAGAAATAAATAAATGGTTTTTAGACGCAAATAACCTCTGCATCTATAGCCATGTTTTCTTGTAGTGCAGTTTTTTCTGATAAATAGCTCTATTAATTAAAATGATCGAAAGAAAAGAAATACAAACCATGCAATCTACTGTAGAAACTCCAAATGCAAACAAAAGAAACAGGCAAGCAACATATGTCTGGAAACACCAGCAAAGAAAAACTTTTCTCAATACCCCTACCACTATGAAATCTTACCAAATCAGTCATAATCACTCAGCTACACTAATCACACAAATGGCATACAACCCTGTTACTTTGTATCTCTTCCATCTATATAAGTGAATCGTCATGTAACATCTCCATTATCATGATTCTTATTTGCTAACACAAGAAGGCAAGATAGAAAATGCTAGAGTAACACTAAACGACCTTTTCAAAATAATGGACCATGGTTCCCCCGTAACGGCGCCAAAAACTTGAATCACCACAGATACACTGTGAATTAATTCCGACTAGAGCTCAAGCATAAACTCTAGTCGGGTGCAATATAGAGCGAGTATACTTTAATTGTCAAACCCGGGCCGATCCATGTACCCCTACTTCAATCGCTTAGTTTTTATCTAACAAACGTTTTTGGGTTTAGAACTAAGAAGCCTACAAATGAATACAAGCAAGTAAAGTAAATCGAGGTTGTCCCAATGAGAGAAGAGTTCACCCGGGTATTGCTCCCGCTAGCTAAAAATTACGACTTGTTAGATCGAATGGTCGTGTGTGGTGAGGGGGTTGTAAACGGTAGGGAAGTGCAAAAAGTAGCCAAGCGCCACTCTCTTGGTCTCTAGGTCGAGGGAAGGGAATTTGATTCAAGCCACCAACATGACTCTCTCGACCTATTGACTAAGGGTTGGTTAGACTTCACCCTCAAATCGGAGTTCGGACGGCCACCCACAACCAAACCCTAGGTGCTAATACGAAATAAGAGGTTTGCCCTGCATTAACCTAGATAGGAGACAATGGATTGCCTAAGAAAACCAAGCATTCAAGCTCTTTCAAAGAAAGGAAGGGGGTTTTCTCTCTACCTAGGTTAGAATGGCAATTAGATTGATAGGCTTTCACTCAACACAATCATTCATGAATAATACCTCACATTCACATAAAAAAACAACGACACACAAATCATTCAATTCATACAAACATTCACATAATTGTAGCTAGGGTAAAACACCCAAGTAAATAGGTAGGCTATTCCATTGCTAGGCAAAGAAAAACAAGGAAAAGGAGAGAAAGAACCATGAAGAGATGAAAATCTTTCCTCCTTGTTGCTTGAATCTCCCTTGAGAAGAAGAAACCTTCACTCCTCTAGCTTGAAATGAGCCCAATCTCCTTCTTCCTCCTTTGAATGACCCTTTTCTCTCTCTAGAATAGGGAGAGGGAACCCTAATCTCTCACTAGAAACCCTCCTTTATTCTGAAACTAAAACCCTAGAAAAAAGCTCCCCATCTCCTTCAGCTCACTTCCCCTTTTATACCCAGATCGGGCTCAGATCACAGTCCCAGTTCACGATCGTGAACTGAAAGCACGGATTATTATCTCATGGCAAAACGTGCCGAATCACTTAGTCGAGTTCACGGGCAATGGCCTGAGTTCACAGTCTTACGACCGTGAACTGACTTGAGTCCAATGAGACTAAAATCTACTCTAGACCCTCTGCACTTCACGATTTTCACTTTTTCGCGATTTTCGACCCCCAATCGACCCGAAACTTGTCTTCGACCTTGATAGACCGATAATTACATATATTTTCACCCCTATTCTGAAGCCGTTGTGATGTGGAATCTCGTGTTTTAAGCCGATTTCACGCTAGGTTGTGTGTTTATGTCATATTTCAGGACCTGGCGTTGGAATCGAGGCGGAGAAACGAGTTCTGGGTCGAAAGGAGCGAAGTTGGGACGAAGGGGGCTGATGAGCCAAAATACCCGGCCAAAGGCAGGAATACCCGACCGGGTATTTTCTGGCCATGACCGGGTAATTTTCACTTCGGGCGTCCGTGAGAAACAGAAGGGGGCCCGGGCAAACAGCTTAAACCCCCGGTCGGGGATTATGGAGAGTGACCGGGGATTTTCCCCTTGAACGGAACGGTGCATTTTGATTATACCCGGTCGAAATCCAAAATACCCGACCGGGTATTTCGACCGGGTATCGCGATCTGGCAGCTGATAAAAGGAAGAAGAAGGCCAACATTGAAGGGTTCCGAGTTTTTGAGAGAGAAAGCGATCCCTAGAGAGAGAAAGCGACGAACCAGAGTTCCCAAGTTCCATAGATTGATCTTCATCACCATTAGAGCCCGGCTTGAGCTTGGAGAAGTGCCGATTAAACGTCCAGGAGCAGAAATCCATCTTCGCAGTATGATTTCCGCGTCTGAATCTGCTTTTGCTTCTTTCTCTATGGAGTAGTTCCCCCATTCAT
This sequence comes from Linum tenue, assembly GCA_946122785.1. Lineage (NCBI taxonomy): Eukaryota > Viridiplantae > Streptophyta > Magnoliopsida > Malpighiales > Linaceae > Linum > Linum tenue. Next base: position 35,455,465 of record CAMGYJ010000004.1, read on the forward strand.
CTGGGTATGGGGAACCCTAGATTTGTATGCTAGGTCTGATTGTATGAACCCAAGTATAGAGTTTGTGAATTGATTATATTCGATTGAGGTTTGAATGATTGAATGACTTGAATCCTTATCAAATTCCTGTTGTTTCTGCTTTGACCTAGAATGAGAATATCTGCCTAGGTTGATAGAGTATCCTTAATCGAAGGTGGCGAATTGGTGACTTTAGTCGAGGAGCCAATTTGCTATTCTGTACCGAACTCAATTCGGTAGTGGAGGTTTGGTTCGCTAGGGCCTCAATCTGTTTACTCCGGTGGAGGTTAGTCGCCCGCTAGAGACTCAGATTGAGAGGGTCTGAAGACCTTTAGTCGAGACTTCAGACTAATTAAGAACCTTCCGCAATATAACTTTCATGAAAACTGAACTTGATAAATTGCAATCCGACTTAACTGCAGTCTAGGGGGAACCATATCCGGGTGACCTCTCTTGACTTGAACAACCGTTTACTTGCTTTGTGTTTTTGTTTGCTTGAATTTTCACTAAAAGTTCACTGCTAGATAACGAGAATTCACCGAGTAGTCATCACATCTAGGACCCGGGTTGACAATAAAACCCAAACCCGTTATACTACGCTTTAGGAAGTGGTTACACTTGACCATTTTCTAGAGCAACAGTGGGAGTGAGTCAAGTTTTTGGCGCCGTTGCCGGGGAATTGCTAGGTTGTTGAAGAAAAGTGATTTCTGTTACTTTAGCATTTTCATTTTCGCATTGAGTGTTTGTTCTTTCCCACTTGTGCCTTCACGGGTTTGCATTGCTTGATTGTGTGCAGATAGTGCATGACCCGTAGCCAGTCGGGAGGTTTACTGTCGTTGAATCCTGAGATTGAACGCACCTGCAACCAACTTCGGAAACAACAGCGAGCTAGACTGGCTACGGTGGAGCGCCGAGACGGCCAATTGAGCAGCGAGTCCGAGGACGAGTACGAGATGGAAGGCGATCAAAACCCACCTCCGGTGAACCAGATCCTAGGGAACGACCCCAATCCCCAGGGAGCTGGGGCCCATCATCATCCACCACCACCGGGTCCCACCTTGGAGTACTACTATACTCCACGGATTGCTGACATCCGCCCGGTCATCCTCTATCCGCCCATTCCTGCAAACAACTTCGAGATCAAGCCATGCTGGATTCAACTCATTACATCCTCTATCCAGTTCCATGGCTTGAAGGATGAGGAAGCCCGGGTACATCTTTCCCGTTTTCTGCAGCTGACGAACGGGTTCAAGCTGAACGGTGTCCCGGATGATGCAATCCGCCTTCACCTCTTCCCCCATTCTCTGGCGGGGAATGCTAAGAGGTAGTTGGAGACCCAGCCCCCATTGTCCATCACTTCTTGGGACGATCTGGCTGACAAGTTCGTGCACAGGTACTATCCGGCATCGAAGACCACAGAGATTCAGCGGGAGATCACTCACTTCCGCCAAGAGCCAGATGAGTCACTTCGTGATGCATGGGAGCGGTACATGGGATACTTCTGGCAGTGTCCCCATCATGGCTTCAGCGATGCATTCACAGTGGCGAACTTCTACAGCGCCCTCACTCCAGACAGCCAGAGGGTGATCGAGTCTCTATGCCCAGGAGGGGATATTCTTACTAAGACTCCACCCGAGCTGAACCAGATGATTAGTACCTTGGCTGCCCGAGATCATTCTTGGGGACAGAACAACAGAGGCAGGAATCCCCGGGACCGGGGGGTGCACGCTATGGAGGCCAGGTCCGGGTTAGAGCAACAGGTGGCTGAGTTGGTGCAGACGTTGAAGCAGCCCAACAGTCTCCTTCCGGGCCGAGGTGTAGCTACGCCTCCAGTAGCTCAGTGTCAGTGGTGTGAGAGCCCGAATCACCTGGTGGAGGATTGTCAGTCTATGAGGGAGTCCTCTACTCCCCAAGAGCAGGTGGACTTCATCGCTAATGCTCGGCGCCTGGACCCATACAGCAATACCTACAATGAGGGATGGCGCCAGCATCCCAACTTCGCCTGGAGCAGCACCAACACCAAACCACCTGGTTTCCCAGCACCAGCAGGTGGTTTTCAGCAGAGGCAGCCTTTCCAGGCTAGGCAGGGTCCACCACCACAACAGCAGCCCTACCAGCCTAGGCAAGGGCAGCCATTCCAACAGCCCCAGCGCCAGTTTGCTCAGCCTCCAGCAGCCGCAGCTCCAGATAATCAGATGGCTGATCTGAAGAACATTTTGCAGGCATTCATGACCACCAGTCAGGCGAATTTCACGAGGATGGATCAGAACATAGCCTCACTGGAGGCAGGTCGGAGAAACCAAGGTGCCATTCTGCAGGATCTACAGAATCAGATTGGGAGCTTAGCTCGCCAGAACACTACCAGGGCACCGGGGACCCTGCCTGCCACCACTGTTCCTAATCCTCGTGACCCTCTCCAGCAGCTGGACGCCATCACCACCAGGAGTGGCAAGATCATATCCGCTGCTCCTGCCCAGCCCAGGCGAGATGACCCACTACCTGCTTCAACACCTCCAGCTGATACTGCAGAAGCGGGGGAAGGCAGCCCAGCACCTGCTCCCAAGCCGCAGCCTGCGGTTAAGGAGCATACACCCCAGCTGCCCTTCCACACTTGACTCCATAAAGACAAGCTGGAGACAGAGTTTTCCAAGTTCATGGCAATGTTGAAGCAGGTCAACATCAGCATGCCGTTCGTGGAGGCACTGTCGAAGATGCCCAAGTATGTCAAGTTCATGAAAGACCTCCTCACCAACAAGAAGAAACTTGGGGATCTTTCGACAGTGATGCTCAGCGAGGAGTGTTCTGCTATCCTGCAGAACAAGCTGCCCGAGAAGCGCAAAGACCCAGGGAGTTTCACTATCCCTCTTGTTATTGGCAGCATGCATGTAGGGAAGTCCTTGGCGGACCTAGGCGCTAGCATAAATGTCATGCCCTATAAATTGTTTAAGAAGCTAGACCTAGGTGAACCTAGAGCTACTAGGATGAGCATTCAGTTAGCTGATCGTTCTATCGTGCATCCTAGGGGTATCATTGAGGACTTGCTTGTTAATGTCGGTGCATTCACATATCCTGTTGATTTTGTTATTTTGGATATAAATGAGGATGTGGATGTGCCTTTGATTTTGGGTAGACCATTTCTCGCCACCGCCAAGGCGCTTATTGATGTGCATAGTGGTAAATTGATCTTGCGTGCTGGTGATGAACATGCTACTTTTTCTGTGTCTGACAATGGGAAACATTCTCATTTGCATGATGACATAGATTACTGTGATGTGCTTATAGATTTTGAGACCGCACTCGCCATCACGAGTGCGGTTACTGATGATGCTCTTGAGCGTTGTATTTTGTTAGGTGAGCAGGCATCGCAGGAGCCGCAGCTGGCGGAGCAGTTAGCCGCATTGGAGAGTGGTCCATTCTTGGAGGGCGACAGGCTTTTTAAACCGATCTCATCCTCCACCCGCATTACCACCTCCTTGGAGGAACCACCAGAGCTGGTGCTTAAGCCCCTCCCTCCTCATTTGGAGTATGCATTTCTCCAGGAGGGGAATAAGCTGCCAGTCATCATCAGCTGGACTCTCACACCCGAGCAGAAGACCAGACAGGTGGCCTTGCTAAAGCAGTACGAGCGAGCTTTAGCATGGAAGATCACAGACATCCGGGGGATCAGCCCCTCCTTTTGCTCGCACCGGATACTGCTGGAGGATGAGATGCGGCCAGTGAGGCAGCCGCAGAGGAGATTGACACCGAACCTGGAGGCTGTGGTTCGTGCAGAGATCATGAAGCTGATGGACGCGGGGATCATCTTCGCCATTTCTGACAGCGAGTGGGTCAGTCCCACCCAGGTGGTGCCCAAAAAGGGTGGGATGACTGTGGTGCCTAACGAGAAGAACGAGCTCATCCCGATGCGCACGGGGACTGAGTACCGTGTTTGCATCGACTATAGGCGTCTCAACGACGCCACTCGGAAGGACCATTTCCCGCTGCCGTTCATTGATCATATGATGGAGAGATTGGCAGGGCACGAGTTCTACTGCTTCTTGGATGGGATGTCCGGGTACTTTTAGATCCCTATAGCACCGGAGGACCAGGCGAAGACCACTTTCACCTGCCCCTTCGGCACATTTGCTTACCGGAGGATTCCATTCGGGCTATGCAACGCCCCAGCCACTTTTCAGCGATGCATGCTCGCCATCTTTGACCGTCTGGTCGGCGAGATCATGGAGGTGTTTATGGATGATTTCTCGGTTTATGGAGACTCCTTCTCTCACTGTCTCCATAACCTGGAACTTGTTCTTAAACGGTGTGAAGAAACGAACCTGGCACTGAGTTGGGAGAAGTGTCACTTCATGGTTCGAGAAGGCATCGTTCTTGGGCATAAGATCTCCAAGATGGGGATTGAGGTGGACAGGGCAAAGATCGAGACTATCAGCAAGCTGCCTCCTCCTACATCTGTTAAGGGGATCCGGTGTTTTCTTGGTCATGCATGTTTCTACAGGAGGTTCATCAAGGATTTCTCGAAGATCGCCCTGCCCCTGACTAAGCTTCTAGAGAAGGATGCCCCCTTCCAGTTCACTGATGCTTGCACAGCGGCGTTCACCACCTTGAAGGAGAAGCTCATCCAGGCTCCTATCATGGTTGTTCTTGACTGGTCCCTACCATTTGAGCTGATGTGCGACGCCAGTGACTTTGCTGTTGGAGCTGTTTTGGGGCAGGGCGAGATCAACACTTCCGACCTATCTACTACGCCTCGAAGACTCTGAATGATGCCCAGGAGAACTACACCACCACAGAGAAGGAGCTGCTTGCAGTGGTGTTTGCCTTCGATAAATTTCGCCCCTATCTGGTCTTGTCCCATGTGACCGTGTACACAGATCACTCCGCGATTCGATACCTGATGAGCAAGGCCGATGCCAAGCCTCGGCTCATACGATGGATCTTACTATTGCAGGAGTTTGATATTGAGATCCGGGACAAGAAAGGAGCAGAAAATGTTGCAGCAGATCACCTCTCCCGGTTGGACGCACCTCCTGCGGACAACCTCGTGGAGGAGATCGACGACTCCTTCCCATATGAGAGGTTGATGATGATGTGCTTGGTGGAGAGTGTCACCCCCTGGTATTCTGATTTTGCGAACTATTTGGTGGGCCAGCAGCTGCCCAATGGGATGGCAACTCACGCCAAGAGGAAGTTTTTCTCCGATCTGAAGTACTACTTCTGGGATGACCCTCATCTTTTTCGGATCGGAGCCGACGGGATCATCCGTCGTTGCGTTATGGAGAGTGAGATGGAGGGCATTCTATCTCATTGTCATGAGGGACCTACTGGCGGTCACCACGGAGGAAACCGCACAGCGAGGAAGGTGCTCCAGTCGGGCTTTTACTGGCCCACGCTCTTCAAGGATGCAGACGCCTTCGCACGCAGGTGCGACCGATGCCAGAGGTCATGTAACATCTCTGCCCGTGATGAGATGCCCCAGAATATGTTTATAACTTGTGAGATTTTTGATTTCTGGGGTATCGACTTCATGGGCCCCTTCCCTCCATCTTTTGGTAACACCTATATTCTGGTTGCTGTTGACTACGTCTCTAGGTGGGCTGAGGCGCAAGCTTTGCCCACCAATGATGCTAGACGTGTTTGTGGTTTTTTGAAGCAGCTATTCTCCCGGTTCGGGATACCTAGAGCCATCATAAGCGATAGAGACACCCATTTCCAGGGCCAATTTGATAAACTACTGTCTCGCTATGGTGTGACTCACAAGGTGTCTGTGGCCTATCATCCCCAGACCAGTGGCCAGGCCGAGTTGACGAACCGGGAGCTCAAGCGGATCCTGGAGAAAATGGTGGATCAGTCCCGCAAAGATTGGTCCACCAAGCTCGATGATGCTCTGTGGGCGTATCGCACTGCCTACAAGACACCCATTGGTACTTCACCGTACCGGCTGGTCTATGGAAAGGCATGCCATTTGCCCGTGGAGCTAGAGCACAAGGCCTTCTGGGCCCTTAAGCTGCTCAACTTGGATGTTCGTGTTGCAGGTATTGAGCGAAAAAATGCAGATGTTGGAGCTGGAAGAGTGGCGTTACCACGCCTACGAGAACACCCGGCTGTACAAGGAGCGCACTAAGCGCCTGCACGATGCCCGGTTGCGGGGTCCGAAAGAGTTCCAGGTTGGTGATCGAGTTCTTCTCTATAACTCTCGCCTGAAACTCTTTCCCGGAAAACTCCGTTCCCGGTGGTCTGGACCGTTCACGGTCTCCCAGGTGTTCCCGTATGGCACTGTTGAGATTGCCAACCCGCAGACTGAGCCGTTTAAAGTGAATGGCCATCGTCTCAAACTCTACCTGGGAGACGAGGTCGAACGTGCGGAGTTAATGGTGGAACTCGCGGACCCTTAGTTCCGCCATGGGCGTCCAGCTAAAAGACGGTAAAGAAGCGCTTGTGGGGAGGCAACCCCACCACGGTTTGCATTTTCTTTTCCCTTTTCCTGAGTTTTTTTGTGTCGTGTCGAGTCAGTTGCATGTTTGTAGTGAAGTTCGGTCGTCTGTGATGCCTCAATTTGGTGTTTTCGTGCAGGAGAGGTCGAAATTTTGGAGAATGAGAATTTTGGGCGGAAGGGTAAAATACCCGATCATGAGCCAAAATACCCGACCAGGTATTTTTGGCTCGTGCTCGGGCCCCCTTCTGCCTTTCGGGGCGCCAAAAGGTCAATTCCCCGACCTCCCGGGATTTCCTGGCCTTGATACGCTGCGTTTAGGGAACCCCCGATCTCTCGCCAAAAATACCCGACCGGGTATTTTTGGCGCGAGACCGGGGATCCTACCTTCTATAAAACGCAGCGTTTGACAACCCCCGGTCGTGGACTCGAAAATACCCGACCGGGTATTTTTGCTATAAATAGCAAACCCCCGGTCAGTTTCTCTCTCTACCCTCATTTTTCCAAAATTTCCCCTCTCTCTTCCTCTCAAAACCTCTCCCCTCTCTCTTCTTGAGTGCCGCCCGCCGCCGCCCTCCGCCGCCGCCGTCCTCCGTCGCCGCCGGTCACCACCGGCGACTTTCCGGCGGTCTTCCAGCCATTTCCGGCAACCCTCCTCAGCCGATTTTTGGCCCCCTCTCGCGTCCCTCACCCCTTTCTCGTGTCCTCCCTACAGTTCCACTTGTATTTTCAGGTGTATTTCTTATTACTTACTCTTTTTATGGAGAATCGAACTGTAGACTGTAGGACCGAGAACTGTGTTTGCATGCCTGATTTAGAGTAGGGTGAGGGATGCCTTAAGCTTGCATGGTTTTATCTTTGGTGAATGTGATTGGTTCTGTGATTCTTGCTTGATTCCGGCTGAGTCGCCTGTGATTCAACCGGCTGTGCGTATCATTGTTAGCCTAGGTGGCCTTAAGTGTGGGGGAAGTGATGAACCCATGCTGTTGGTCCTGACCAGTTTTTCTTGGCTCCACCTTTGGTGTATTGATTTTGCAGGAACATGTCTCAGGACCATCCGTTTGTGCAGGGTCTGCGCCTGCACGCGGACTACGCGGATCAGTTCCGCAAGGTGATCCGGGGGCGATTGGAGCGCCACTACCACCTCGAGTGGACGGTGTTCGAGCAGCTCCACTGTCTGCAGGAGCTCAGCGCCGCCATCAGTCACCGCGATTGGCGAACGTTGCTGGCCATCGACGAGCCTACCTACACGGAGCTGGTGTGGGAGTTCTACACCACGTTTCACTATGACCGCAAGAAGGCCCGGGACGAATATGCGGTGACATTCAGGATGGGTGGCCATCACAGGGAACTGACCATCGACGGGTTGGCCTACGCTCTGGGGATCGAGTACCACCCGTTCGATGCCCATGAGATCGAGATCGCCAACCCGACCGACTGGAACCAGGATGCGTTCTACCGCCGGATAGCCAGGCGCGCTCATGGCTACGACTACTTCGATGCTGGCCAGACCTACGTCAGCACCCTCAAGCCGCAGTGGCACATCCTGAACCTGCTGATCACCCACTCCATCGTCCCCAACGCCACTGGCTCGCATAAGATTCCGAAGCGGGTGTTGTATGCCATGTACTCGATGGGAGACCCGGAGCACATGCTCCACTTGGGATCTTTCGTGGCCACCACCTTCTCCCGGTGCCACGGAAATCCCACCCACCTCTTCTGTGGTCCCCTGATCACACGGTTGGCGAGGCATTTCGACATCAGCTTCCAGGGGCTTCATGATGCGTCTGTGCGGGGCGGCTCCGCACCCCTCAGTCGGGACGTGCTCCACAGCGCACGCCTCCTGGCCACTGATGACATCCGTACATGGGTGGACGGGCTTTCTATGCCCCCCGAGGAGGTGATCGATCTCGATGAGGACGAGGAGGATGCTGACTATTCAGGCGAGGAGGTAGATGAGGCTGCTGATGATGATGATGACGGCGCCATGGATGCCGATGAGCCGGAGCCCTCGCTCTCCCCCCTGGGGACCTTCAGCCTCGACGGAGACCGGTGAGAGGTGAGTCCTCCTCTGGTCCTTCTGGTCCGTCGATGGCTTCCGGCCCGTCGATGGACTTCTTCACGGAGCAGTTCCAGCAGATGGGGCTCCAGTTCCAGCAGTTCGGTCTTCAGAACCAGCAGCTCATGGACCATCAGGTCCAGTTTTACTAGCAGTACTCGGCCCACCAGGCCGAGTACCGGTCCAGGATGGCGGGAGTTGACGAGCGCCTAGGCCGATTGGAGACCCACATGGGAGTCACTAGTGCTCTCATCGAGCGGGAGAGGGATCGAGGCCGCCGTCTGATGGAGTATTCCGAGCATCTGCTCCAGGCTTGTCACCCTCCAGAGGAGCACCACTGGACCACCCGGTGGGATCATTCACCGCCACAGCAGCCACTGGAGGATGGCGACGACGACCTCATGAACCTGATCGACTTCTCCGGTCTGGGAGGGCCCTAGGGGCATGTTTTGAGTGTTTTTGGCCTTTGTCAGCATGCAAACTGTTTTGTGTCGGTTTTTGTTTCTTTTTCTTTTCCTTTTGGATGATGTACTATTGGGCTGACCATTGGACCTGACGTATGTGTTTGAGCTTTTTGGTTTCCTTTAGCTCTGCCTGTGTTCCCGACTGGTCCTCTCTCCAGTCCGTCCCATGCCGACTGGTCCATTTCCAGTCTCCTGCAGTCTGTGCACACCGGTAACATCGTTCCCCTTCCTTTTTCTCTTCTCCATGGAGGGCAATGTCGATCTTAAGTGTGGGGGGGATGATGTTTATCTTTTGACTGCATTCGATCTGTTTGTGTGCTTGGAGCCTAGTCCACTGTCCAAATCTCGAGATTTGAGGGCTCCAAGCACTGCTGTTTGCTTGATGATTGATCGTATTGGCACTGTGGATGTGATTAGTAGATTGAATGGCTTTTGACTCGATGCATGACAACTTGAGTGTGACTAAGACAGCCTATTATGATGACTGAGATGTGTAGTAGAGTTGTGTAGGGGTTCAGTTTTTAACTGTTTGCTTACCAACTGCGACTTGCATTTGATCACTTGCTTTTGACAGTCATTTATGCATCTAGTTCAGGAAATCAGAATGTGAGATAGAGCATATAGGTAGCCATGTGAGATTTGAGCCTGCTCGTTTCTTTCTTGTGCAATAGATTCCTCTTCCATGAAATGTAGCATTCACGTTGTCACTAGCTAAGATGATGGAGGCATAGGATTAGCCCACGACCAAACTGACTGTCCTGATGTGTCATATCCCCTAGTCAGCCCCTTTGAGCCGTGTGTTATCCTTTCTTTCGGTCTAAAATGAAAAAATCACCCTTTGCATCTTTTATAAGGTTCCACAGAGTGGTTTTTGCATGTTTTCTGCTGTTTCTGCTAAATGTGATGTGAGGGGTGGAGGTAGTGCTTAAAAGTTGGGCGTGAATTTGAAAAAATGTGCAGAGGTGGTGGTTCTCTCAAAGGATGAATAAAGAAAAAATTAAAGAAGAACAAAGAAAAAATGAAAGCAAAAGAGAGCCACCACCAAAAATCTGAATAGTGCCCATTAAGTAGTGTTTCTTAGCAGTTTGGCTTGGAAATGCTAACATTTATATAACCTCCTTCGCTCTTGTGCCCTAAAGAATTTGATTAATGCAGAATAGCAGAACGGAAGTTACTGGTTTGCTTGACTGTGGTTTTGTTGGGTTGGGAAATGTGGAACCTTGTGCTATAACTACCACCACCTAAAAGGCCTTTTCCCCATGTCCGAGACCCTAGCCAGTCATTTGAACCTGTGTCTAAGACCTCCGGATTAGTTAGTGGTGACACCGCTTATGTGAACTCTAGCATTTAGAGGCTGCATTCATGGTGAAGAGACGATAGGGATTGAGAGAAGAAGCATGCGCATTTTTCGCATCAAATTGTCCTGACCCCACTGGTCGAGAGTGAGCGATTCATTTTCTTATATTCTCTATACTCTTTACCCCGGTGAGGACCTAGATTGCTCGGTTTTAATTCTGATATCTTGAGCTTTGTGCATGAAGTGACTGTTTTGAACAAGTGGTTGAGTCAAGTCTAGGTTGGTTGGTGAACAGGAGAGAACTCTTCCTTTGCTCGACTTTATTTCATTCGAATGTCGTCTGTGGTGGTTGTCTAGGTTGTCATTCGAGTTGCCATGTGTTGATGATCGAAAGCCAGTATGATCCACGTGTTTTGTGCCGATACGATTTGCCCTAAAGCCTGCTTGATTGAAACGTTTTGAGCTTACCTGGTGTCTGACTTGGTTTGCTTAGGGACAAGCAAACGGTTAAGTGTGGGGGAGTTTGATAGACCGATAATTACACATATTTTCACCCCTATTCTGAAGCTGTTGTGATGTGGAATCTCGTGTTTTAAGCCGATTTCACGCTAGGTTGTGTGTTTATGTCATATTTCAGGACCTGGCGTTGGAATCGAGGCGGAGAAACGAGTTCTGGGTCGAAAGGAGCGAAGTTGGGACGAAGGGGGCTGATGAGCCAAAATACCCGGCCAAAGGCAGGAATACCCGACCGGGTATTTTCTGGCCATGACCGGGTAATTTTCACTTCGGGTGTCCGTGAGAAACAGAAGGGGGCCCGGGCAAACAGCTTAAACCCCCGGTCGGGGATTATGGAGAGTGACCGGGGATTTTCCCCTTGAACGGAATGGTGCGTTTTGATTATACCCGGTCGAAATCCAAAATACCCGACCGGGTATCGCGATCTGGCAGCTGATAAAAGGAAGAAGAAGGCCAACGTTGAAGGGTTCCGAGTTTTTGAGAGAGAAAGAGATCCCTAGAGAGAGAAAGCGACGAACCAGAGTTCCCAAGTGCCATAGCTTGATCTTCATCACCATTGGAGCCCGGCTTGAGCTTGGAGAAGTGCCGATTAAACGTCCAGGAGCAGAAATCCATCTTCGCAGTATGATTTCCGCGTCTGAATCTGCTTTTGCTTCTTTCTCTATGGAGTAGTTCCCCCATTCATCTGGGTATGGGGAACCCTAGATTTGTATGCTAGGTCTGATTGTATGAACCCAAGTACAGAGTTTGTGAATTGATTATATTCGATTGAGGTTTGAATGATTGAATGACTTGAATCCTGATCAAATTCCTGTTGTTTCTGCTTTGACCTAGAATGAGAATATCTGCCTAGGTTGATAGAGTATCCTTAATCGAAGGTGGCGAATTGGTGACTTTAGTCGAGGAGCCAATTCGCTATTCTGTACCGAACTCAATTCGGTAGTGGAGGTTTGGTTCGCTAGGGCCTCAATCTGTTTACTCCGGTGGAGGTTATTCGCCCGCTAGAGACTCAGATTGAGAGGGTCTGAAGACCTTTAGTCGAGACTTCAGACTAATTAAGAACCTTCCGCAGTATAACTTTCATGAAAACTGAACTTGGTAAATTGCAATCCGACTTAACTACAGTCTAGGGGGAACCATATCCAGGTGACCTCTCTTGACTTGAACAACCGTTTACTTGCTTTGTGTTTTTGTTTGCTTGAATTTGCACTAAAAGTTCACTGGTAGATAACGAGAATTCACCGAGTAGTCATCACATCTAGGACCCGGGTTGACAATAAAACCCAAACCCGCTATACTACGCTTTAGGAAGTGGTTACACTTGGCCATTTTCTAGAGTGACAGTAGGAGTGAGTCAGACCTTCCTACACGTGCTAGGACCTGAAATGTAACAAAACAAGCACAACCTAGCGTAAAATAGGTCAAGAGACGATAAAATGCAAGTTAAGCTATCAAGTAATGAGGGTAAAAATGTGTGCATTTAGACCCGAATCACATCAACTGATACTTTCACTAATGTTCCGACTTTTGCTCAGTTCTGCAACTAAATACTTGAAGTACTCCCTTGTGCAAAATGGAGAGTTGAAATTCTAGTCCTGTCAGTATGGATCTATGGACTATATAACCTAACCAGATCATTAAGTTGATTATATTGGTTTAATGTTGAGTAGGATAATCAAAGGCTATTTTCATGAACTCATCGGTATAGTTATGGCCTGTGACACAAAACTTGGAAACTCTTAAGAAATAGATTTAGTGGAATCAAGTAAAGTTTTATAACCTAGTTTTTAGTAAATGCAATAGCTTCAAACAACAAGAGAATACCTCCCTTGAACATATCTCTAAGCTTTAGTCCAACATCAATCAATAAAATGCTCGTTATGCAACCTCTGACTCGAACCCAAATGACCCAAATGAGCAACCTCTGGATTTGAAGGAAGATAATAGTGTCACCCCTTTTCGCTTTGACAAGAGATGGCGGTTTATCGATTGCTATACTCAAATCGTGCATAAGATTTGGGAAGAGGAAGGGGATATGAGCTCAAAGTTACAGAGATGTGGTAATGAGCTGAATGTTTGGGCTAAGGAAGATCGACGAACTAAAGTCAAGAGGGAGACTAAGATCAAGACGAGGCTTCTCCAGCTAGAGGTTTTGGATGGAGAGGGCTCCCTTAGGGATGGAGAAATGTTGCTTACTAAAGAACTACATGTTCTTTGGGAAAAGGAAGAGGAATTCCTGGCACAGACATCCAGATTGAATTGGTTATAAGAAGGTGACCAAAACTCATCTTTCTTTCATGTCTCAACTATTAAAAGGAGAAATAAAACCGGATTCTGAGACTTAAGAATGATCAAGGAGATTGGATTGATGATCATGCAACTCTTAGAGGCCTTGCTTCGAGCTTCTACTAGGATTTGTTTACAGCTAAAGACCCTTCCTCCCTCTATTTCAACCTTGAAGGTTTTCCTAGAATGGTGAGTCCATAAATGAATGTCTAACTCATCGCGCCCTTGACTAATGATGAGATTCGTAGAGCAGTTTTTGATTTGGCATCGTCTAAAGCGATAGGACCTGACGGTTTTCCAGGCCTGTTTTTCATATGTTACTGGGAGTTATGTGAGAAGCAGTTCTGTGTATAAATCAATTGCTTCTTCATGGATGGCATTTTGCAGCCAGGATGGAACGATACTTTTATCACCATCATCCCAAAGGTTCTTAATTCGGAGTCATTTGGTCATTTTCGCCCTATTTGCTGCTGCAACTTGAAATATAAAGTTATTACGAAGATAATGACTACAAGACTTCAAGTTTGGCTTTCATCCTAGATTTCTGAGCTGTTGTCAGCTTTTACAGGGGGAAGACAGATTCGGGTCAGTACTATTATTGTGCATGAAGTCCTCAACCACTTCAAAAAACATAAAATAGGAAAGAGGAAATATATGGTGCTGAAACTTGATATGCAAAAAGCATATGATCTTGTCGAGTGGGAATGCATGATCAACATTCTCAAGGCCTACGGTTTTGACTCTACTTGGTGCGATTGGGATAGAACTTGCATTTCTACTGTGAGTTTCAGGGTTCTCTTCAATGGAATGCCATCTGGAGCTTTCTCTCCTTTGAGGGGAATTCGATAGGGTGACCTTCTCTCCCCTCTCCTGTCATTCTCACGACGAATGCTCTCTCCTTCCTTATTGAGAAGTCATGTTTTACCAACCTCATTAAAGGCCTTAAGCTCAATAGCAGGTGCCCTCGCCTTATCCACTGCCTTTTTGCTGATGATGCTGCCTTTTTTGGGGAGGCCTCACGGGAGGAAGCTTCTCGTCTGATGGAGATTGTTCAGGATTATTGAGCCCTCATTGGGCAGGATATTAATAAAGCCAAGTCATCAGTTTTCTTTAGCTTCAATGTGCTTGAAGCTAAGAGACATGCCATCACAAGTTTGCTTGGGTTCGAGAACAAGATTTGCCACTCCAATTACCTTGGAGTCCCTACTTCCTGGGGCAGATAAGAAAAAGAAACCTTTAAGTTCATGATTGATATGATGGAAGCCTAAGGAGAAAATTGGAAAAGCTTGCTTCTTTCACCAGGAGGAAAAGAGATTCTTCTCGAATCGATCTTTCAATCTATCCCATCCTACTTTATGTGTATTTTTCATGTTCTCGCAAGCTACTACTAATAAGATGGATAGCATGCTCAAGAGGTTTTTCTAGTAAGGATCAACAATGAAGGAAACCATACGCTAGAGAGCTGGGAATGTCCTCTATGCCCCCTAAAGATGAAGGTGGCTTGGGTTTCAGCCTTTTTTAGTTTTTCAATCTCGCTTTGCTTGCAAAGCAAGCATGGATGATCATTTCATCTCCTAATGCTTTATGGGTTAAGCTTCTTAAGGGTCTCTACTTTTCTAAGGCTGAGTTCAGAGAAACCCGAAATGGATGTCGAACTTCATGGATTTGGGTAAGTATCTATGATGTAAGGAAGTGGATGGGGTATGATTTAGTTAAGGTTGTTGGGAATAGCAGGAATACCAGAATCTTCAATGAGCTCCGGTTCCCAACCAGAAATGATGGGAGCATTGTAAGCCTTGTCAATGATATGAGGAGGGTTTGCGATCTTATCAATTAGAGTAGTAATGACTGGTATTTTTTAGGTTCTGGGGTTCAACACTCGGTGGAAGATTAGCAGGCTATTCGCATGATCCTGATTGCAAATGTCTGAGACAACAGGGTTGCTCGTTCATGTGCAAAACACCATCTTCCCGAGGGTTGGATCACCATCCTTAGGCCTCGTTTGGAACCTCCGATTCCAGACGTTGTATTCTCAGTATACATGTATTCTATAGAATACAACGTTTTTTGACTTGATGTAACAACAAAATGCATGTATTCATAGTCCATGTTGTATTCCTAATACATAGAAAATGATGTATAGTGAATCTTACCTTTTTGGTGAGATTTTAGTATCCATAATTCATTTAAACTATAATCCATGTATTCTTTTATGGTTTCCAAACAATGAATTTTCAAACCCACACTTTCTTAGCATACAAATAATGTTTAATACACATTCTTGTAATACATCATTTCCAAAATCAAAGGTTCCAAACAACCCTTAATGTAATCTCCCCACACTTTGTAATCGTGTTTGAGTTTTTGGTATGTACCCTTTGTTTGGGAAGAGGTGCAAGCAGAGGGGGGTGTATTTTACGGGGAGTAAATGACATTACCGAGATAATTGCACCTGTTTGGTTAAAATTGAATAGTTGCAGGGATGGAGAAAGTAGGGCCAAATTTACTATTCCACTCTCCTCTCCAAATCCAGGTGCAAAGGAGGAGATGAGTGGGGTTTGATTATTATATTAGAAGGAAGGGTGAGCTTTTTGGTTATGAGGGAGAGAATGGTGGGCCATAGAGAGTGAGCACGTTGGAAATGGGTGGGTTTTATTTGTTTTATATTTTCTTTTTTAATTATGATAATTATTATATTCATATTTATGTTTTACCAACACAATTTGCACCCCTACTTTATATACCAAACAACAATTTGCATCTCAATTTACATTCACTTATAATTTGCTCCCTCTTATAATTTACACCTCAACTTACACACCGAAATTGCACTCCCGATTGCCAAACATAGTGTAGAGTCTTTTGAAGAAAAAAAAAAAAGACTTAACTGACTAACGGACCCGTCAAGTCAACTGTCCGTTTAACGTCTAGAGAATAACGCCATTAGCTACAGAAGGAGGGAAAATGAAAATGAATGAATTGTTCAAAGTTCAAACACAAACCCAAAAGCAATTACGCACAGTTTCCCCCCGATTTCATTTTATTGCCGCGAGAGAGACAGCCAGGCAAACGCCCACTATTCTCTTCGTCTCTGCCTTTCCATCTCCCTCCTCCCTCCGATCCCCTCTTTCTTCCAGATTTGTCTCCTCCGTCGTCATCGTGGCCGCTTGCCCGGCGGTGGCTCGATTCGTCGTCGCGGCTCTCTCAATCCTGACCGGAAATCAATCGACCAGAACCCTAGGTTTCGGGACTGTTTGAGCCGAGCGGAGTGATTGGTAGATTATCTTTGGATGCTTTTTGCTCGGAAGAACTTTATTTAGGTTCTCTTCATAGATAACTGCAGGCTGATTTGGGTGCTTTCAGGGAGCTGCAGATTTCCCGCTTGATGAGGTGATTTTGTAATACTTTTTCGTGCGTTTGAATCTGTTTTGATCCTCTCAGCAGTTTTTTATTTTGCTTATTGCATAATAAGAAGCCATTGAACTTATTAGGTTGTGAGCTGAGTGGCGGACGGGTTGCGGTTAAGTGATTCAGAGTTCTTTAATGGCAAAAGTGGCGCCGCCTGCTTCTTTACCTCCCAATTCTCTGCAAATTGGCGGGGGTCCTTTAAATGTTGGTCCGATGGCCAAGAGGAAGACGCCGTCTGACCTCAGAGTACGTTTCCAGTTGTTGATTCATCTTTTCAATGTTCAAAGTTTGGGTCTTTAAGCTTTCACAGGCGCCAAGTTCTTAGTTCATCTAGTGGTTCAGTTTAGAAGGACTTATTATCCAACATTCCTTTTGAACTGCAGCGAGAGCAGTTGAGGAGGACAAGTATAGCTGAGCTTATGGGGGAATCTAAGCTATCTATGCCTGGGAAAACGAAGTGAGTTTCCAACTTATCTTCTGCTTAAGTCGATTGGTCTCTTCCATTCCGAGGGTTTAATTCATGGGCAATTACTTTATTGTGTCCCAGCAACACTGGCGAGGCAGAGAATGGGGTTAAGAAACCTGATGTGTTCAGGAATCCAAAGTATATTCATACTCGCCTGGATGAAGTGTATCCCATTAAAAAGTCGAGATTGGGGATCCTCCCTGTGAAAGAGAAAGTAAAGGTGATCCTAGTCAATCCATTTTGCTTAGAACTTTGTTTTTGAAAGATTGTAACATGCTTTATTTTCTTTGGAAAGCAGGAAGACAAATCAACCGAGCAACTTGACAATCTGAAGAATCTTCCCATTCTTACCAATTTGGCACCCGAGAAGCGAGAAACCTGGTATTTGTTCGACCTGACCTCATGTTAATGGAAGTTATACATGTTCTGATTTGCTGTATCCTACACTCTCCTTTCAGCTCGGAGAAACTTGTAGCTCATGTGGATGTCTCAACAGATTGTAGCACAAAAGCTCACCAAACAATTGAAAAATGTAGTCAAAATATATTTCGTACAGTTGCTGAGCTTTCGACTTATGGGAAACAATCCTCAGGCCTTGCAGTTGTTGACATGGTATGATTTTGTTTTGTTCCTCTTTTGTTGTAGTAACTAGATGTGCATTATTCTTACAAGTTGTTTCCTTTGTTTTTGTAGGATAAGGCCTTGAAAGGATTGGCTGCTTGTGAACCTGCAAGCCATTCACGTTTAAATACTGATACCACTGGGAAATCAGGCCATTACTCTGACAATTTCTGCTCAGAGTGCTGCATACCTGGCAAGAAACCTCCACTCGATTTTACATTGAAAACAAAAATGCGACTGTTGTGTGCTTGCTCAGTGAGTGGGTATGTACAGATGTACCTGCAATGCAAATGTTTTCATTCAACGTGTTAGTCGCTGAACCATGCATTGCATTCACCCATGTGAATGATTTTATCAGAAAGCCACGTTTATTCCCAACTGTTTAAACATGTTCAGGTTTCACAGGTCAATCTTGTCTAGCACATACAGAACCACTCCACAGTTCATTTTTCAACAGGGCTGTGCTGAAGAAAGCTGTGGCCCATTACAAACCCTGAATTCCCAATTGTGTAACCCTAAATCTCTACATTCTTGGGTTTATCCACAATCTACATTACCACCTGCTGTCATTTCAGTATTGTCTTCATCAGCTGCAGAGGGAGGTTTGTCATACATATGTTTCTGATGATTTCTATTAATTGTTATCTTCATGTGCTGAACTTTGTCTTTCTGTTCAATCGATAGATTTTCTAAGGAAACGGCAAGTGGCTTGGGCGGATTCGTTTCGGAGTCTCTATTACTTGCTTCGCAAGAACATTTGCAGCATTTTTTATGGTAAGTTCCCCATATGTATGTGAGGCCGTATCTTCCAATGATTTAAAATAAAGAACTATCTAGGAAGTATGCAGCTTTATCTAAGAGTTCGTATTTTTTCTTGAATCTGAACATGTTCAAGTTGTAATGGAACATGTTGCACTTATCAACTATAATTTCATTGTGTAATGACATGCTATGAGTGTATTCTAAACTTCTCCCCTCTTTTTGGAAACTTGTGTAGTTTGTACTTCACACTTTGTGGTTATGTTCACCAATGGTGGAGGCTCGGGGTGCAGCGCCTACATCTCGCAATCAACTATAAATCTCCGGTCTTTGTTAAGAGAACATGTATGATATGTACCTGCAATGTTTTTACTTGCACAGTAATTTGTATGCCTTTACTAGCTGCTGAATCTGGTATTATCAGTTGCAGTATAGTTTTTGTGCTTTCCATGCATCACTTGATTCTGAAATTAGGATAATCTTTGTCCGGCTCTTGATCAATGTTCTACATATTCATTGTCTTCCTCCTGTTTCGGGGCCCGATATATGTTTTTACATATGAAAGTAATATCTGTGTTCCTAAAAATCTTGCATCTCATGTTCAGTGAATCTCTATTTACCGCCGGGAATTTGTTTTCTTGAGCAGAACCTCTTATCGACTTGAACAGAGGAAATCTTTATTGCCATGTATCTTGTACTAGGAGATCCATCTTTTATCTGGACTGTTTTTTTTTGTTATCTTGAGCATGACTTGTGAACATGGTTAGTATATTATTATGTGTTCTCTGTCCGAACCTTGTGATAGTTTCTGAAATTAAACTGCTCCAAATCGAATGCCAATTAGGCTGAGCGCAGCACTTTGGATCTTTCATTTCGTATTGGTTTAGAGATGATATTTGTCCTCATTTTACTCTTAGTGTGCATATGTTTTACTTTTACACGTGCAAGGTTGGTGGAACCTTATGCTTTCAGTGGAGATGGTAGCAATAAAGGAACAAAAATGACCTAATATGCGCATAATTTACTCTGTTTTGACTTAGGATGTGTGCTTCTCTATGCCACTTTGCCATTCCAAAGTGGAGCAAGTTGCCACTGAACATCTGGTTGAGCTAGCAGCAATTCGGAGGGAAAACTTGGGCCAGGTTTGTCCTCGCTTTTCCTGTTTCAACACCCAACATTTTGTCTATTTACTGGAACTTTCTTGGTCCGCGATGAGCTGCTAACTTAAACATGAAACATAACTGCAGTTTCAGTCCAATCCCACATCTGGTGATATGAAATTTGATAATTCACTTTATTGCCCATTTTAAATCAATGCAGGTTCGGAATCCTAGTTCCTTGGACAATGTTGATAATACCCCAGAATCCTTACTGGCCTTCAAGGAAAATATACATGTGCAGGGACTCTATGATTTCCTCTTAAATTACAGGTGGTGCACTTTGTGTTTGCAGCAGACAAAGAAATATATATTGTTAAGTTGGTTTGACTGAGTATCATTTCCTGCTTCACAGATCCTCCTTGACTCTCTTGTCTGGAGTGGACGTTCCAGTACTGTATTCACCTATTCCATTTCCAAACGCTGCCCTTTCTGCTCCAGAGGTTAGTATTCCTATGCAATGCCAAGCAGGCTATGGACAGTTTTGTCTTCATATCAACGCATTTCCCATACTGCTTTTAACTTGCTAAGAATCAGTCTCTCTGTGACAGATAAGTTGTGTGGATATGAAGAGAGCTGACCATGCTGAAGCTTCCCCTAAAGATGGCTCATCTGTCACTCTCAGCTCAATTATTGAAGTAAAGGGAACATTTATCCCGCCATGGATTGTTAGCCGCATTTGTGCCCTGATGAGCTGTGAGGCAACGAACTTCGAGGCAAGGTACGAGTACAATCTCATTTCTCTTCCCGCATCACTTGCTAGGTTTGCCTAAAACCAGACACAGTTCTTCAAATCCATTGCCGTTCACATTCCTTATTGATATTAATTTTGCAGCTTCGCTACAGAACCCACTTCGATCGGCTTGAATGTTGCGATTAAGAATTTTGATGAGAAATCCAACTCTGTTGCGGAAACAGTACAAGAAAGTGGTAGCAGTGCTTTAGGCTTGTCCGAAGCAATTGTTGCTCCTTGCTTGAGCTCAGGCTTTTTAACAGGATTGAAGTATAGGGATAATTCTTACATAGCCTCTCTCTCACCAGCATGAGAGGTTTCCTTTTAAACACTACTGGTCTTCACCTTTTTGCCTGTTTAGAATTGAATCAAACCATTTCCTTTCTTTTAGCCTCTGCAATTTATTTTCATCTTTGCAGCTACTAGCTGCTATAAACATGGACAAAGCAAGAGGAATTTGAAGTAAAACAGAGAACACAATTGTTGTTGTTTCCAGTTGTTTGGTTTTGGTCTCATGAAGCTTAGGTAAGACACGGATTGGTGCAAATGCAAGTCAATCTCTTTTGACATGCAATGCAACAATTCGATCTTTAATGGGGGGTAAAAAACAAGAGGGAAGCATTTTCTAAGAGAGAATGACAAGATTGACTAAGTTAATTTATTTGTCAGATTAAGACTGAAGTGAATATGATAAAAATTTGAGTAAAACCATAAGAGATGATTGAAGATAGAATGGAAGCAGAAGGGATGTTTGAACCTTGCAACATGCTGTGTCCTAGTTGGGTATCTTAAAAACCAGTTTATTTCGAGAATTCCAGATTCTCTATACCAAGGAGACATATTAGAGAATAAGAATATGGAAGTGAAGGGAAAATATAGCACTACGCTACAATAGACTAAAATTGTTAATGGAGGCCGATACAAGAAAATCAAATCACTTTAACGCACAAGTGACAGAACTGGTGCAGCTAAAGAACAAGTCCGATCGAGTTAACGCTACATAATTCATATCCTTGATTCTCAACTTTCCATTACCAATAATCCATGCAAGAACAAGTTCCATCTCTAAAATGATGGAACCTATTCCTATCCCTAACAATAAACTCCCTCTCATAAACCTTAGATATCAACTTAGTAGCTGTATGACAATCCTCGCAGAACCTCAAGTTCTTTACTATCCTAATAGGCTTACCTCTATCTCTACTCTTCATGAGCCCATAAGCAATTGCAAGTTTCTCGCTGTGTCGATAAATAACACTTTCTTTCTCTTCTTCCTCTACATCAAACAGAGCATCATCCGTGTTACCCAGGTAACCTACAACCCTAATCTTCTTTACTATATCTTCCCACATCCTCTCGATCTCCTCGATTTCCGGGTGAGCCTTCTCTCCTATGGTGAATCTATGTACTACACCATCAAACTCGATCAAGCTAAAACCAGGCGCTTTAGTCACTCCTTTCTCTTTCATCACCACCCTCATCTTCTCGACATTCTTCCACTGGTTCGCCCGTGCATAAATGTTGGACAACAATACGTAGTAGCCACTGTGCTCGGGTTGCAACTCGATCAGGATCTTGCCCACCCTTTCAGCCACAACGGCATTTCTGTGTATCTTGCAGGCGCCGAGCAATGCTCCCCAAATCGGTGCGTTAGGCTTGATCGGCATGTCGAGGACAAACTTCTCAGCTTCCGCTAGCTTCCCAGCTCGACCAAGTAGATCGACAATGCAGCCATAGTGTTCGAGCCTAGGCTGAATGTTATGATCTCTCTGCATGCTGTCGAATATGCCTTGCCCTTTTTCCACCAAGCCTCCATGGCTGCAAGCCGAAAGAACTGCGGTAAACGTGATGTCACGAGGGGTTATCCTAGTGGATAACATGTGGGTGAAGTATTCGACTGCCTTGTCTGCATATCCATGCATTGCGAAGCCTGAGATGAGAGCTGTCCAACTCAAGGCATCCTTGTCGGGAATCTGGTCGAACACTTGGAGGGCTTTATCAATTGCGCCGCACTTCGCATACATTTCCACAAGAGCAGTTCCGAGGATAACGTTTACGGTCAGATTGTTCATGACAATGTACTCGTGAGCCTTCTCTCCGATTTCTAAAGCTCCCAGATGAGCACAGGAAGCAATCACGCTGACCATTACTTTTTCATTAGCTCGAATCCGTTGAGATTGAAGAAGGCGAAAGAGCTCTATCGCCTCATTGAAGAAATTGTTCCGCACATACCCGTTGATCATCGTGCTCCACGTGACCAAGTTCTTCTCAGGCATTTCGTCGAACAGTTGGCGTGCGGATGCGACATCCCCAATCTTGTTGTAACCAGCTATCATGGAAGTGCAGGAGACAACATCCAACCGGGTAATCCCACGAAAAATGGAACTAGCGGCGGCTATGTCGCCGAGATGAGCATACATGTTGACGAGCGAATTCTGGACGAAGACATCGTTCTCAAACCCATGGGTAATAATCTCGGCATGGGCTTGAGTTCCCATTCCCAAAGAACCCATTTCAGCACACGACTTGACCAAAAATGGGTAAGTCAGATTATCAGGAAAGACGCCGGCTTGCCGGGACTGGACGTAGAAACAGAATGACTGAGCTGGGTTCCGGCTGCCAGAAAATCCTCTGATCAGTGCATTGAAAATGAAAAGGTTTGGATTCTGGACTCGGCGAAAAAGCTCAACAGCGTAGTCGAGGAAGCCGGCGTTGATGCAGGAAGAAATCAAGCGGCTGGCGGCAAATACGTCGGAGATGGATTGGGTTGTGATCATGTGCGCATGGATGATTTTCAGGTGGGAGAGGTTGGAACAGGTTTCCAGCAACACGAGCTTCGGATTCTTTAGGCTTAGTGTCCTTAAAACTAAGCTGCTGCCGCTGCCGCCGACGCCGACGCCTGCCATTCATTCTTCAGACAAAAACAACTGTTGTGTCTATTTAAAAGAAGGTATTTTGAATTGGGGAATTATTTATATGGAAAAATCTGTGTTATTTCATTCAACCGGTATGTAAAGCATCACAATCCTTGCAAGGAAAATTGGGGTCTATTTACCTATATTTCTTCCCATCCCAGCATCCCAGCAACAGAGTGTAGGCTAAAAGGTGCCCCGCCTCTAGCAATCAAACTCATGGCCACGGGTATCCGATCGCTCCCGATTCAGTCAACGCGAAAAATCTCCGCATTGACCGGGTATTGGTAAAACCCGCAAACAGTTTGATGAGTATGGGGCGGGTATGGTTTTAGTCTCCCCCGCCCCATACTCTGATACTCATACCCGCCCCACCAAGAACATTTCTTCACATATAAAAAGTATATTGATTAAATTGTAATTTATCGTTAATAGCGAGGGTAAATCATGAAAATAAATAGTAGAAATACAATTGAGTGACCACCCAAATCAACACACAATTCATTTCCTCCAAATCTTCCTTCATTCTTTGACTTTTTCCCTCATGTTAACAACTTTATATTAGTAAGTTATTACTTAATAGATGTACAAAAGTCAGAGAATAATGATTTAGCTTATATTGTTACTCTATCTTATGGATTATTGGATGTTTTAGAATAAGATGCTTAGAATCATATTAAGAATGATTGTCTCTTTGTCGACTTTATGAAATAGTAGGTGCGTTAAATATTATAATTGAAATTTTTGTATGTAAAATTTTAGCTATTATAATGTTGATGTATGGGGCGGGTATTACCCATGGGTACCCGAAACCCACGGGTATGGGGCGGGTATGGGTTTAGATATTTGAAAGCGGGGATGGGGATGGTTTAGGCAAACCCGCCCCATTGCCATCCCTAAATGCAGCCTGCAAATTTCACCTTAGCCGACCCAACCCATTCACTTTGGCCCTTATCTCTTTACATAGTTGGTCGATCTCCACCATTTAGGGTGGGCAACAAGAAACGGTTATTTGGGTATATCCATAACCTATCCCGTTTTTTAGAGTTATGGGTAAATACTCGTAATATTTATTACACGATGCAATTTGGGATTAAGGGTTTAAACATTGGGTACTTGCGGGTTACCCGGTAATACCCGTTTGGGTAATGCGGGTAGCTGTAATACCATTATGATTTATTCCATATACAAATACTGAAATTTAATAATCAACCCGAGCCCAGACCAACCCGAGCTCGAGCCCTGCCCAACCCAACCCAGCCCGAGTCCAGTTGGCCAGTCCAGGCCCATCTCCTATCCTCTCTGACCTAGCCTCTCACCTCTTCCTCACTCCGCGACAAACAACTCGTGACTCCAGTCTCCAGGCTCCCTTGCCTCAGACTCGGAAGAAGGCATCAGAAGAACAAACCACCTACTGACCTAACATTAGCAACAATGCTCTTCCCCGATAGCGACTCCTCTCCCTGACTCCTCTCCGCCCAACCTCGACGACGCGATATCCCTTCCAACACCGGCTTTCTCGCTCAGCCCCGACCCCCGACGTCGCCGACCGCTCCTCTCCTCTGGCTCTCCCACGAAAGAAGACGAGACCGTGTCCTCTCCGCTGGCGTTCCCTCCGTTCCGCAATCAGCCACAACATTTATCAGAGTTCGACTTTCGAGCTCTTTCTTCCCCGGCGTCGACAACATCTGTTCGCTTATCGTCTGGGTAAGTTTTCAATTGATACTTCTGAGTACTGCCTGCGTTGTGCTTTTGGGCAAGTTCAATTCAATTGATACTTCCAATTCCCTCGCAGTTGCTGCCGAGTAGTGCTGCTCGTGCTCCTACTTCTAATTGTGGAAAAAAGGCAGCCGAGCTCCAGAAGAGATACAACCATACAAGCTATTTAATTTTCGTAGTGCTCTCTCAGTCTCTCAGTCTCTCGATCTCTTTCTATAGATGAAACAACCACAACCATGACTTTTGCTTCTCTAGCTATCTATATTTGAATTTCTGTTGCTCTTGCTCCTACTTTAGTAGTTAAGTTCTTCTTGGTTATCTCGTAGTGATGTCTATTCTCGGGTTATTTGATTTTCGATGACTAGTCAAGAGCATGTACCCGTTCTCAAACTCAACGAGCAAGTAATGTTGTGGTTAATGAAGAACCATCGATGGGATCGGATTCTAGAAAGAGGAAAGCATCTAGCCTTCGATCACCACATTAGGTCGGTTTCACATCGTTATTTACTACAAAAGGAGAACCACCGGTTGAGGTTCGGAAAGGAAAATGTAATCGTTGTTGAGCCATCATATCTGTCTCAAGCAACCATGGCACCAATGGCTTGAAAACCATAAGGCCTCTTGTGAGAAGAAACATTTAGAGTTGCTACAAAAACCGAATCTAAATTTCCAAGCTGGTACCTCCACGAACGAACCAGGCGAGATATCAGCTTGGCTATTCAATCAACAAGAATCACGGTTAGCTTTTGAAGAAATGATCATGCTTGACGAGCAACCTTTCAAATTTTGTGAAAGGGAGGGCTTTCGTCATTTCATGGCTCGTGTTTGCCCTAAGTTCAAAATTCCAAGTAGGAAGACTGTGAACATAAATTGTACAAAGTTATTTCTTCAGCGAAAAGATAGCTTCAAGTCCTTCTTGAAAGATAGAGGCATGGGGTGAGTTTCAATAATAACAGATGGCTTGACATGGTTGAAGAATGATAATTACATAACTATCACAACACATTTCATATCCAGAAGTTGGCATCTCCATAAGAGGATCATATGCTTCAAGAAGATAACTAGTCATAGGGGGGAGGAGATTTCCCACGCGGTGATGACGTGTTTGAATGAGTGGGATTTGAAGAATGTTCTTTGTTGCACGGTTGATAATGCATCGGCTAATGACGTAGCAGTTCATCATATGAGGAGAAAATTGAAGAATGGGGGACCAACATATCAGGGGGAGATACCTACATATATGTTGCCAATACTTCTCTACGGGGATAAAATTTTGCCTTTAATATGTGAGAAACAAGGAATTTAGGGTTTTGGATGAGATTCCACAACTGTTTTCAAGTAAAGCCATGTTAAAAACATTGAGGTCTCTGAACCTCATCCCCTCTTTTGTTGGGTTTGCAAGTCTGCCAGCTCTTCCAGTGAGTCCTGGGTTCTAGCTATTTCTGTCCCCACAAAAATTGAAATTATGCTCTGTATTTCATCCACCACACCATTATGAATTGTGGAAATTGACATTTTCACCTGTGGCTAAGCAACTACTTTAGTCAATCCCTTTTGTTGCACTAGTTAACAAATTACTTTTCCAAAGCTTAACTTTCTTTCTTACATGATCAACAAGGTAACGAGCATTGCTTTTCTCTCTCTCCCACTATTGTTGGTGGCCCTAAGTACTTCTTGTGACAGTCAACTAGACTCATCCCCATCAGCTGTGCCAATTCTTCCTTCTTGTTCGCTTCTATATTTGGCGTGAAAGATACCTATGATTATGCTAGGCTAACTTGTTGTCCCAATTCAGCCTTATATAGGCTCAATATTTCCTTCAACTTTGTACATTCAGGGGTTGTAGCTCTAAAAAAAGATACTGTCATATGCAAATAGTAAATGCGAGATAAGGAGAGCATCATAACCGACCTTAGTTCCTGGAATCAGGTCTTCCCTTTCTAACTTTGTATTTAAGGTAAAGAGCCCTTAAACCACTAATAGGAAAATATAAGGGTAAATGAATCGCTCCAACTATTACACCCCGCTCTTCCCAAAGTTCAAAATGACTATTATACCATTGGGGAAATTTGTCAAATTCTAATTTAATATCCATGAGGTCTAAAAATGCAAACTCTCGGTTCAAACGGTGTCGAGTTTCGACATAGATCGAGTAAGCTACGCACGTTCGTTGAGTTTTGGATTAAACTCACCCGTCATGAGATGCCCAAGATATCCCTCGAGCTAATCAAAATCCTGCCCAACCCTAATCCCAAATCCCATCATTCACGTGGTTCTATCAGTGCTAAAGTGGCCTCTCTCGACTCTCCCACCGCATACGCAACTGTCCTGAGATCTACGTCTACCATGAGACCTGCCTTCTTAAGCAAGCAGGAGGGCAAGTCGAGGGTGGGCCAATACTGTTCTGTTCTCCCTCTATTGCAGGAGCCAATAAGTTGAGGGTAGGCCAATACTATTCTTCTCCCTTTACTGAGACACCTGCTCACCTTGGCACCACGACGCCTGCATACTATGAGACCTGCCTGCTTAAACAAGCAGGAGGGCACCTGCACAGGGAAAGTTTGAGGGCGGAATTATGGATGGAGCAAGCAGGAGGGAAAGCTACGACAGCCGAGCAGGATGGTCGGGATGGGCTGGATCTGGTGCTACCGGCCACTCTCTCGATTCTTTGTTTCACCCTTCTCTACCATGAGACCAGGTTGCTTAACCCAGCTGGTGCCGAAGCAACCTTTGACAACCCCGCGGCGCGGGGCCGGACGGGGGTAATGCGGAGGATATCATCGATGGAGTCCCTCCCTGCTATTGACGTGCCCGGTTACAAAACGCGGACCCAAACCATGTCCGTGTTGATCCTAATACGAGTGCCATCGTCCTGAACCGGACGGACGTCCAATAATGACCAAAGCAAGCTGGTCCATTTAATTCCATTTGCCAAGCAAGCTGCTCCATTTAAAGCAAGTACGAGTGTAATAGGGTTGGAAGCGAGTATTTGGAGCAAAATCAGAGCCAGTTCCGCCGGAAGTAAGGTGAGTGTAAATGGGGTAAATTCTACGCCTTACGTGTTTTTTTTCAAGTTTTGGCGAGCTTTAAGTATTTTGATGAAGTGATTGTTATTGCTTGATTGTGTTTATGATTGGTGATATGTGCTTTGCTTGAGCTTTGTGTAGAGTGATTATGTATGAGTTGTTATTTACTTTCAAGCTTTGCAATTAGGAGTTATTATTAAAGTGTAAGAACCAAGTCTTTTTTTTCTTTAAGAAGTAACTCACCTTTAGGAAGGTGAGGTCGTTTTAAGTGTTTTTAATCACTAGCGCCTGTCCGTTTCCATTTGAGATTTTCAGATAGAGAAGCAGTTATGCTCTTGAGATCTTTGAGACAGAGCTACAATTATGCTCTTGAGATATTTAAGTGAGCAGCAAATATGCTCTTGGGATTTTTAAGATGAGCAGCAGTTTAAGGAAAGCCTGGATGGCTTCTCATACGTATGAGTTGGCAACCAGACTAGCTTGTCAGTCAAGAATTTAAGTTGAGATTTGAGCTTTAAGAATACAGTTTTAAGAGTTAAGATTTTTAATAGTGGAGGTACAAAACAACTTCCACAAAGTTAAGTAAAGTGATCAAGTATTAATAAGATGTTAAACGTAAGGTTGTAGACTGACCCCATCTCACTCACCAGTTTGAAGAGCTAGAGGAGCAGTTAGTGAGCAGCGAGTTCGAGGGCAGCCAGCTAGAGGAGAGAAGTATAAGCGTCACGGAGGATGCTTAGTCAAGGTTTTCAGTAGCAACAACATTAGAGATTATTAGTTATTTACATTTATGATTATGAGTATAGACTGGAGATCATTTTGAGATTTTAAGTATTGAGTTTACCCATTTGTTAGGGCGTTGCTTTGAACTACAAGTGCGTGTTTTCAGTATTTTATTTAGTAAAGTTTTCCCAGCTGCAATTTAAGATTTGAGTATTTTATTTATTGACTCACTCCTACTGTCACTCTAGAAAATGGCCAAGTGTAACCACTTCCTAAAGCGTAGTATAGCGGGTTTGGGTTTTATTATCAACCCGGGTCCTAGATGTGATGACTACTCGGTGAATTCTTGTTATTTAGCAGTGAACTTTTAGTGAAACTCAAGCAACAAAACACAAAGCAAGTAAACGGTTTGTTGTCAAGTCAAGAGAGGTCACCCGGATATGGTTCCCCCTAGACTGCAGTTAAGTCGGATTGTAATTACCAAGTTCAGTTTTCATGAAAGTTATACTGCGGAAGGTTCTCAATTAGCCTGAAGTCTCGACTAAAGGTCTCCAGACCCTCTCAATCTGAGTCTCTAGCGGGCGACTAACCTCCACCGGAGTAAACAGATTGAGGCCCTAATGAACCAAACCTCCACTACCGAATTAACTTCGGTACAAAATAGCGAATTGGCTCCTCGACTAAAGTCACCAATTCGCCACCTTCGATTAAGGGTACTCTATCAACCTAGGCAGATATTCTCATTCTAGGTCAAAGCAGAAACAACAGGAATTTGATCAGGATTCAAGTCATTCAATCATTCAAACCTCAATCGAATATAATCAATTCACAAACTCTGTACTTGGGTTCATACAATCAGACCTAGCATACAAATCTAGGGTTCTCCATACCCAGATGAATGGGGAAACTACTCCATAGAGAAAGAAGCAAAAGCAGATTCAGACGCGGAAATCATACTGTGAAGTTGGATTCCTGCTCCTGGACGTTTTATCGCACTTCTCCAAGCTCAAGACGGGCTCCAATGGTGTTGAAGATCGATCTATGGCGCTTGGGAACTCTGGTTCGTCGCTTTCTCTCTCTAGGAATCGATTTCTCTCTCAAAAACTCGGAACCCTTCAATGTTGACCTTCTTCTTCCTTAAATCAGCTGCCTGGTCGCAATACCCGGTCAAAATACCCGGTCGGGTATTTTGGGTTTCGACCGGGTATCTCTGCAGCGCACCGTTTCACTAAAGGGGGAAATCCCCGGTCCAACACCAAAATCCCCGACCGGGGATTTAACTGCTGTGCCCGGGCCCCTCTCTGCTTCTCGGGCGCCCAAAAGTGGTTAATACCCGGTCGGGTATTTGGCCACCCGACCGGGTATTTTCCTCCTTCAGCCCTATTCGTCCCAACTTTGCTCCTTTCGACCCATAACTCGTTTCTCCGCCTCGATTCCAACGCCGGGACCTGAAATATGACATAAACACACAACCTAGCGTGAAATCGGCTTAAAACACGAGATTCCTTGTCACAAACGGCCTCAGAATAGGGGTAAAAACATGTATAATTATCGGTCTATCATTTATCAAGGGCCTTTTAGTAAAAGTAGTACCCGACCGGGTTATGGTGTTACATTTTGGTATCAGACCCGGTCTTCCTTTGTTCCTTGGTTTCCAAGGAATACTGGAATGTCAGTCTCAGTGTTTAAAGGTTTTGTTTAAAGGAAAGGAAAAAGAGTCAAAGGTCTCCTTTTAAGTGTATATAGAATCTCCACTCTACTCTAATCGAATTAAGATAAATAACTTTAGTCCTAATAAAAGGGTGCGCCGATCGCAAAGTTCTATTCCGAGGTATAAGTACGAGGATTTGAAGGAGTTGAAGGAGCACTACGAGGATTTTTCTAATTAGCCACTAGCAAACGATCTAATAGGTTAAGATAAACAAATAGGAGAACTATGAATCTCCGAAGAAAGAGTTACAATCACTAGATGGCAGTGGCTATAATGAAAGGAGAATTTCAGGGTCGTTGACCCTAAGCAGTTGCGAGGTGGAAACGAGTCAAGAAACGAAGAGGTACAACGAGAAGTCCCTCAACTAGTGTTAGTGGTCGACGGCTCGACGCTATTACAACACAGTGACAAGGACCATCAGAGAGCTTAGACTTTAAGAAAACCTAGGGTAGTATAAATGAAGCAAATGAGGGAATAAGTAGGTTACAGGGAGTACAAAAGGACGTCAAGAAGTTAATAGGTCAAGGTGGAGAGGAGGCATGGTCATTTACATATGACGATGAAGGAACCCTTATAGATAAACTACGTCACTAGAGAAGAGGGTACATAACCCTGGGAAGTTAGGCCGATGAAAACCCTTTAGAAGGAACAAGACAAGCAACGAGATAAATGATGTAGAGGGCAAGTTATGGTCTCAGTACGACCACCATTGGACGAGACATGGAGGAAAGTGCCACAAGAGTCTAAAGCATGTCTGGTAGAAGACAGTGGGGAGTCAATACATAAGAAAAGACATGGAATGTGAGAGAGAATAACAGGTAGCTAGTAAATGGCAGTACAAATAGAGAACCACTTCTCAGCAGTGCGTGGGTTGGATACCAAGATAACACCGAGTAGAAAGAGGATATTAGAGACCCTACAAACTACCCAGATCACAAAAGGTCAAGAGGATGTTGGGACCATTGAAAGGGGAATGCAAGAGTTCACGATGATCTGTTATGGGATTGTCCTATCCTAAATGGAGGGAGAACCTAGCCGCCTAGGGTACATGAGGGGTGACAGAAGGAGGAACCTCTCTAATAAGTTGGAACTAGAGGGTTAAGAGTTGAAGTCTCTAAACTAGCAATAGGAGTAAGTCATCAAGCCAACCGAGTATAGACAAGTAAGTGGAACGTTCAATAAATGTTCTAGTGAATGGCAGAGAATTAGAGGAAGCATATGAAAGTTCTGATGAAGGATTGAGAATATGTGTAGGTGACTCGGGTTCAAGGAAATTCATAGTGGAGTACGACGAGGAAAAGCATTACCAAGAAGGAGGAAATCATTAAGTTACCTTACCCAAGGTGCCCTACTCTGAGTGGGAGCGGCATAGTAGGATGTCATCCAGAGGAAGCGGCTAGTTAAGGATAAGTAAGACACGTTCAGTTAAGCCACTAAGAACCCATACTATGAAATTAAGGCCATATGCAGGTTTCAATCGAGACAAATGACGTGAATGAGGTATCTTAAAGCCTACCCAGGGAAATCCTCTATTGGAAGCTTTAACCCTAACAATAACGAGAAGATACCTAACGAATTTTGGTGACCAAATATAGTACAAAGCAACAACGGAAGAGTAGTAAAAGTAAAGAAGTAAGGAGAACACCATAGGACGTTATAGAAACAAAATGGTGGTCGTCGACCGGGCGATGTATGCGTCAAGGAAGATAGCTAGGACGGACCGAAGCAGGAATATAACAAACAAAAAGAAAGCATTAGGTTGATTACCGGTAGAGAACAATCAATCCATATGAAGTCCATCAAGAAAGTAAGGTGGAACCGAGGTCGTCAAGAATAGTCGAAGGGTAAACCTTATAGGCCAAAGTACATAAGTGAGAAGAGGATATACGAACCTAGAGGACTATGTCGTGAAGAAGGGACACCTAAACCGAGAAAGGAACATCAAGAAGAAGAGTCACGAGTAACGAAGTAAGAGGGCTATAAGTTTAGAGAACCTGCTAAAATACCACAAAGTGAAACCAAGATCGCCTATGCAGGTGAAAGGTGTCAATCTCTCAGGTAAGACTCTATTGGACGGGGAAACTATACGGGGAATTTTAGCTAGGATCTAAGAGTAGCAGAATGGATAGTACGAGAGTTTCAGATTCAGGCGGCGATAAGGAAGTGCTAAGTTTTGCGTCAAGAGTGAACAAGTAAGCCAAAGGGAAGGTCATGATTCTTGAAGGGAGTTATAAATTTGCTAGCAAGCTAGAGAAAGATACAAAGGATGCCTTTAATGCATACAAGAAGTAAAATCAGTAGTATGAGGTTTCGAGGTTAAGCAAGAAGTAAGGAGGAATGACCACTCAGTTTATGGTTAAAGGATTAGACGAGGCATCAAGGAAGAAAGTAACAGATGCCAAGTTAGGGGATACAAGGACCTAGATGACCTATGAGGTCAACCCCAGACGAGAGTTACGTTAAAAGAGTTTTGCGATATAACAAGATGGAGGTTAAGCCGCCATTAGTAACCTTAGGGTTGAAAGGGGTATTAAGAACATTAATAGGGACGTGTAAGGGATTTTCTCATGCTAAAGGCACCATATATGGTGAATCAGGCATCAAGAGTGCGTACTAAGTGGAATTATCAAAAAGGAGAATAACGAGGCCTATAAAGGGAGAAGAGGTGATACCTAGGAACCAACATTGGAGTTGATCATTAAGAAGGTCAAACATTCTCTACAGAAATTCTATACAAAGGAGAGTTGTCAGCAGTCAAGATAGGGAGGACGAAGTTCAAGGTCTGGGCCTGTTATGAGCTGAAGTTACGACGAGTCATTACCTGAATAGGGTTGGCTAATAATTTATTTCCTTTAAGTTCTTAAGGAATCCTAAGTAGAGACCCAAGACAAATCATTGAGAACAATATGAGCTACGAAGCCATTACAGCATCATAGGCATTTAAGAAGGGAGAGTGTCATAGTGCCATAGACGCATTGAGCAAGTAACTAGCTTGAGCAAGAGATTTCTGAAAAGTGGGTGAGTAATTAGTTGGCCAAGAACCACATGAATTGGAGGAAAGGGTTCATAGTTCGACGTCGTACAAGTAAGGGAGGTACAACCCTTTGTAAAAAAAAAAGAATATTAGCACAAGTGAGACTTGGAGTAAGCACAAGGAGCAAATGTCGAGGTCGAAATTTTTTCGCAAGGAGGGAGGAAATGTGATACCTCGACTTCGATTTAGATTTAACAACAAGTATTGAATGATTAGAATAGACGTATCAAACAGAATCGAAATCGCACTACCAGCTCATGTTGGAAAATTTTGAAAAGAGCAATGAGTCACTCAAACCGATTTGATGCTACCGAGCTAGATGAGAATACCTGTTATGGTCAAGAGTACATATAAGAACTATAGTAAGCTATTCAAGATAAGGTAAGGAAACGCCATTGAAGTTCATATAACAAGAGTGAAATCTTGAGCCAAAGAAGCACGAGGATGAGGAGCATGGAAGGATGAGCCCGATCCAATTTCGGGGATGAAATTTTTATGAGGGTGGAGGAAATGTTTCACCCCGCTCTTCCCAAAGGTCAAAATGACTATTATACCCTTGGATAAATTTGTCAAATTCTAATTTAATATCCATGAGGTCTAAAAATGCAAACTCTCGGTTCAAACGGTGTCGAGTTTCAACATAGATCGAGTAAGTTACGCACGTTTGCAGAGTTTCGAATTAAATTCACCCGTTATGAGATGCCCCCTCGAGCTAACCAAAACCCTGGCCAACTCTAATCCCAAATCCCATCGATCACGTGGTTCTATCAGCGCACCGCATACGCAACTGCCCTCGGGTCTACTGTGAGACCTACCTGCTTAAGCAAGCAGGATGGCAAGTCGAGGTTGGAATTCCGGCGGAGGCCAATATAGTCCCCCCCCCCCCCCCCCCCCCGCGGAATGATAGCATGACGCTTAAGCAGGTGGGAACCTGCGCAGGGGAGGTCGAGGGCGGAGTTATGGATGGAGCAAGCAAGAGGGAAAGCTTCAGCAGCTGAGCAGGAGGGAAAGCTTGGCAGCCGGGTAGGGTGGTCGAGATGGGTTGGGCCTGGCGCTACCGGCCACTCCCTCGATTCTTTGTTTCACCCTTCTCTACTGTGAGACCAGGTTGTTTAACCTAGTTGGTGCCGAAGCAACCTGGACGCGAGTGGGGGCGGGGAGTAACACGGAGGATATCATCGACAGGGTCCCTCCCTGCCATTGACCCAAACCATGTCCGTGCCAATCCTACTACGAGAGCTGCTAAGCAAGCGGGCAGTAACCTTTGAAACCCCTCTGGACGCTTCGCAGTTCACAATTTGTGGTTCCACTTCATGGTCCTAGCGACCATGAACTCCAATGAATGATCGTGAATTGTGGCTGAAAACTCCTCTTTGCCCGGTCTTTGCTCCTTTTCTTCCAACTTTGGATTCTGGGGTTGGTTTCACCTGTTAGACTCTAAAACACATTGAAACACAAGAAACCTAGCATAAAACCACCCTTGTTTGGAGCTCAATTTCCACAAACGTCAAAGAGAAACTGGGGTAAAAAGTGTACAATTAGGCCCGAATCAGTAAATCGGGTCTCCTGGTCAGGGTCCTCTTTGGGGGATAAAAGTCTTTGTTTAATGACCATTAACCAAGGCAGCATATGACACTGTGCAGTCACAATTCATTATTAATTTAATCCACATATCTTCAAAACCAATTTCAACATAATTGCTTTAAGAAAAGGCCATTCGACTCGATCATACACCGTATCAATGTCCAACTTTGCTTCCATGAACCTTTTTTTCCTTCTTCCTATTGTCCGATTCTTCATTGCATGAAAGCATTCAAAAACTACTATAATATTGTCTAAAATATATCTACCATGCACAAAATCACTAATTTCCCACCAACATTTCATTTAGAACTAGTTTAAGCTCGTTGACCAGCCCCGTAGACATTATCGTGTACAAAACTTTACACAGATTAATAGGACGAAACTCCATTGGGAAAAAATCCCACTGTACACACGTTCTTAAAAAAAATTCCCAAAATACATAAGTTATAAAAAAATTTCCCAAAGTACACATGTTTGGCATTCACCGTTTTTGACAAACGCAGTGAAGGAGATCACCGCGTTTGACAAAGACGGTGAATATTTCACCGTTTAAAAGAAAAACGGTGACGTATTCACCGCGTTCATCTAAAACGGTGATGTATTCACCGCGTTTGATTAGAACGGTGAATACGTCACCGTTTTAGTTAAAAACGGTGAATACATTCACCGTTGTAGGGTAACACGGTGATATTTTCCCACGTTTCCCACCCCTGGCAGGTCAAAATTAGGTCACAGCTACCTATTATTCATCGTTTGAGACAAAAGCGGTGATGGTGTTCACCATTTTCGACAAAAACGGTGAATAGTTGGCAGATTTGGTTATAAATACCACACCACCAGCAGTTGTAAAAACATAACCACTCCCCTTTCTTCAAATTTCAGCAACCAAAACCGAGCATAATACACAGAACAGGAATTTTTCGGTATGTTGAGACTTTTCGTATTATAGTCTAATTATGTTTTTAGTAGTTATAGTATGATTTAATTTTCCTATTATGTTGTTGTTAGTTAGTTGAATTTATGTTCGTTAGCTATGAGATGGATAATATTAGTTGTACAATATGATTTTGGTTAATTTACTGTCTTTAAGCTAATAGATACTTATTGTAAATTGTAGATATGAGTAAATTCAAGAAGTTTCATCTTATTATTCGGTGGAATGGAAGGGTGACAAACTCTGACATAGGCATTGATTATGAGGACGGCGAATCCACTATGCTGAAAATTGAGTCCCGATTCAATTTTCAAGAACTCTGTGATATTTGTGCAGACAGGGTTTGTACGAGCGGACAGACGAGACTTGGCAAAATTACTTACCGGTATCCAGACATGAGTGCTGGCGGGGTCGTGTACCAAGAAGTTGTCATAAACGATGATGACGCGGTTACGATGATGTTACAGTTCCTAAGCGATAACCAAGTCCGTCTTGCAGAGGTGTATGTTGAGACCGAGGCGGTCGGTGAATCTCATTCTCACCAGTATTCTTATGATGATGGTTTTGCAGGAGGGTACGGATGGGGTGGTAGTTCAAGCAACTACGAAGGCGGTGGTTATACAGGAGGTTACGGAGAGGGTGGTAGTTCAAGCAACTACGCTGGAGGTAGTAGTGCAGGATGGGTGCCATCGAAAGAATACTCGCAACCTGATCAACCAGCCCCATTTGTTGAGGCCGATGGTGTTCAATGGCATGCTTGGGGGTCAGAGTGGTCTGAAATCGAGAATACCATTCGATCAGGGCGTACTTCACATGAGCGAGAAGACGATGTTGGTGATCGTGGTCATGTTGATCCTTCTGGCCCGAGAGGTGCGAACATTGGAAGATGCTCCCATACCCACAGTTGTAGGATGAACATCGCAGCACCAACTTGCTTTGCCCCAACTTTCGAGCAAGTACACAGCTCCTGGTATACGCCCGCTAGCACGGCCGATCCCCAACTCTTTTGCCCGATTGCATCCTAGTCACCAATGAGCATATCCAACCATATGCCTTGAATCCACCGGTTGGACTTGTCGGGGAACAAAAATCCACCCACCAAATCGATGAGGTAGATGCGGGCGTAGCGCTCGACTTGTTCTTCCGGTGTCTCGTCATTGATTTCCACCTCTTGCTGGATGTGAGATACCAGCCACGGGACCGACACTTGGCCCGCATTCAACGATGGATGCCCCCATCCTTGAATTGGTGTGGTGGTCGGCATGTCAGAGCCCAAACGATCACGTATGAGCGGCCCCCAACCTCCTTCGGGTTTGGTCGTGGAACCAATGATGGCATCTCCAGAAATAGGCAGCCCGGTGAGGATCGCCACGTCTTTGAGGGTGATCGTCATTTCCCCCTCCGCAAGGTGGAACGTATGGGTTTCGGGACGCCATCGTTCCGCCATTGCCGTAAGCAGATCGTTGTCGATTTCGATCCGCATGAAATGGCGCAACATTCCCAAACCGGTCCTCTCTATATAGGGCTCCAACTTTGGATGCCAAGCGGGCAAGTTATTGGTCCCTTTATGAACCACGGGAACAAGAGATTCCTAAAAAAAATAGGAAAAACATCAATTTATTAGATTAAATAAAGCAAAATAAAACCTTAGAAAATAATAAAATAAAGCAAGAATACTCATCAAATTACCGGATTGTTATCCCAAATAGCACGGGAGCGATGAGCTTCTTGATCGGTTAAGAGACTCGCATCCCTTGGGCCATAATGGATATACAATCGAGGATCGTATATCTCGGCACCCATCTATAAAAAAGTAATGAAATCAGAGATTGTTTTGATAAAAAAAACACAAAATCAAATTGTTTCGACTAAAAAAAATGGCTTAATTGCAAGTTTGGTCACTCGAATTGCTATAAAATTTCACGTTTGCCACTCAAATTAATTTATTCCATTTATAGTCACTCGAATTAGTTGAACAGTTCAAGTTCGGTCACTCTCCGTTAACCTCCGTTAACTTTGACTGACGTGGCGGTCAACTCTGACAGTTGACCGTTAAATGTGTGACGTGGCAAATAAAAAATAATTAAAAAATAAAAATTAAATTTTTAGAAATTACACATCATTATCACAAAAAATTATAATTATAAAAAAGAAAAAAAAGGAAAAGCTCGTCAATCATCTTCCCCGCGCTCATATAGACATCGAACGCCTTCACCGTGTGGGCGTACTCCATCTCCGCGAATCGATCGAGCAGGACGGTCAGGACCTCGACTATCTCCATGTACAGAGCAAAGCTCTCTTTAACCACCTGCTGAAACGCCACCAGCACCAACCTGTTGGTCCTCCGGCGCGGCCCTCTACCTTCCTCCGACCCCGCTGAAGGAGCCGGTCTCAGCATGCTTGAAAGTGGAATTCGGATTCACTCCTTACAGCGAGAGGCTGAACGGGCGGATCGCGTTTCTCGGGCTGGCGGTGCTGCTGCTGCTGGAGCTGGCGACGGGGAAGAGCGTGCTCAGCTACCACACCCCGTCGATCGTCCTCGTCCTCGTCCCGATCTAATTCTTCACGAGAAACAAAAGAAGATGTCTCTAGTCACAGAAGAGATAAGGGCTAAAGCCACGGAGGTCTACAATGGCGACGAGATCTGTCAGGACAAATCCAAGGAGCTCCTCAAGGAGATCCAGCTCCCCAATGGGCTGCTGCCACTTCACGACATCGTGGAATGTGGGATCAACAGCGAGACAGGGTTCGTCTGGCTGAAGCAGAAGAAGAGCATCACTCACAAGTTCGACAAAATTGGGAAGCTTGTGACATATGCGCCAGAGGTGACTGCAGTGGTTGAAAAGAGGAAGATCAAGAAGCTGACAGGTGTTAAGACGAAAGAGCTTGTGCTTTGGGTTTCCCTCTGCAATATCTATACCGATGAGCCGCCTACTGGGAAAGTTACGTTCAAGTCCCCAACTGGGCTGTACAGGTCTTTCCTTACTGCTGTGTTCGAGGTTGAGGAACCTGCTGCTAAGGAGGAAACTACTGCTGCGGCTGCGGCTGCTCCAGCGGAAGCTGTTGTAGTGAAGGACGCTTAGAGTTCGCGTCTTTGTTCAGTGGAGAAGCTTTGAGAAAGAACCATATAGCCATGAGGTGATTAAGAGAAGTGTGGTTCTGTTTAGCAGCATGTCAATTCCCAGTTTCGTGTTGTCGTTTTAGCTTCTTGCTGTTGTTTTCTCTGTACTTTACTTGCTTTCATCACGTTGATAATAAAATTGCATCTGTTCTGCAAAAAGTTTGATTCTTTCTGGGTTTCTGGCATCTGGACACAAGTGAAGTACACCAAGAATCAATGAAAGGGTTATTGGTCTGCGCAACAATTCAGTCTGCATCATATCGGATTAAATCGATTCGGTTCTCAAATTTCGAGGCTCAATTCCATAAATTACCATGCCGAATGAAAAGAAGATAAAATGTGGTTTTGATTCTAACTCAGGTTCTCATAAAGTACGAGAATTTTTTGTTAAAATTTCCTTTTTTTCATTTTTTATAATTATAATTTTTTGTGATAATGATGTGTAATTTCTACAAATTTAATTTTTATTTTTTAATTATTTTTTATTTGCCACGTCACACATTTAACGGTCAACTGTCAAAGTTGACCGCCACGTTAGTCAAAGTTAACGGAGGTTAACGGAGAGTGACCGAACATGAACTGTTCAACTAATTCGAGTGACTATAAATGGAATAAATTAATTTGAGTGGCAAACGTGAAATTTTATAGCAATTCGAGTGACCAAACTTGCAATTAAGCCAAAAAAAAATCATAAACCAAAAACCTACACGAAGAGCCTCTTCGTCCATTTTTTGGCGGAAGCCGGAAAGAGGTTCGACGGGTTTAGGTTTGTAAGGAACGGGAACTTAGCGGGACGGGGGCTTTAGGGTCAAACTCTAGTAATTCTTTATGATGTGGAAGATCGGACTTAGCCGCAACCACAGAGCATACTTAGAACGAGACTAGAGCGGATAAATTGAGGGAGAAAGAATGTAAATGGTTGTGGTGTGATTTGTTTGTGGGGGGAAGGGTTCTATTTATAGTGGGGGAAGGGATCAGCCGAATTAATTCTGGCCACCCTTCACCGCGTCTCTCAGAAACGGTGAAGTCACCGTTTGCCTAGAAAACGGTGAATGACGCGGATCGAGCCGACGTGGCCAAGCGTGAAGCGTCGGATCTAGGAAGAAAACCACGATCCGCGCCTCACCGCAACCGACGACCACGGTGAACGCGCCAGCGACGCGGATCGCTGACGCAAACAAACACTGGGTATTCACCGTGTTTGTTTAACGCAGTGAATACCCCGCGTTCGTCCACGTCAGCGATCCGCGTCGCTTCATCGTGGCCCATTAAAACGGTTTCAGTTTCACCATTTTTTATTAAAACAGTGATGCATTCACCGTGTCTGTTTAAAACGGTGATTGCCTCCCCATTTGTTCACCGTTTTAGACTAAGACGGTGAATACGTCACCGTTTTTTTTTAAAGGTGAAATATTCACCGTCTTCGTCAAACGCGGTGATAAACTTCACTGGGTTTGTCAAAAACGGTGATGCTTAAACATGTGTATTTTGGGAAATTTTTTTATAACTTATGTATTTTGGGAATTTTTTTTAATAACTAGTGTACTTTGGGATTTTTTCCACTCCATTGGGTAGTAGAACTTTTAACATTCAAGATTAGAGAAATTAAGGTATGATTTATGACTTGAGGGAACGAACCAGCCTCTAGATATCCTTGCGATTCACATGTGATGTCTCTACCCACAGTAAAACAATGTATTTGGAAGAACAAAGCTGACATTACATATGCTCCCGACACTTTCATTGGTCCCATTTTCTTCAAAGCCAGCCAGATTTCGTTCTCAGTGAATGGTTTTAATAGCTCGTGAATCATTGCTTCTATAATTTTTCCTGGTACTGCATCTAAAATATGATGAGTTCATGTCATATGCCATGTAAAGTATAGATTACGTAAGTAGTCTATCATGTATTTTGCTACTGCAATTTGCCCCACTTGCATTACTCCATCCTCATCATGTAGTTGTCTAATTGTATTTCGGTTTCTTCTATCAGAAGTTTTCCTGTGGAAAAACTTAGTGTTTCTATCTCCTTCTTGTAGCATCATGTTCTAGATCTCTACTACCACACAACTTATTCCAAATTCATGACTTCATTCAACTATGATTCTAGAGCTTTTTGTGTGTGTAATCACTGTCCCAGTTTGACTCATTTTTTCAGTTTTACCAAAGCTTGTTCTATTTTGTGTCTTCGACCTTGTAGACTGTTATGCTTACTCCATTAAGTGTTTGCCTTTACAGGCCGCCACCTTATCCATCAACGATGTGTTTGGATCTTCCATCCGCCCTTGTAATGCTTGAGCACACTCCTCAGGTTTGAAGGTCCCTTTGTAACAACATCAACCTATGATCTGATCTACATCTTCGTTGGTGGTACACCCTAGAATTCTTGAAATGTTCCATCCAAGATTCATTTGCAACCATTCTATCCAGCCTTTCCTCAATAAAAGTATCATTAGCATGATTGTTTTCCTATGTAAACATATTTCCATAATAGACTAGATCTTCCACATCACACTCTTCTAGAACAAATTATAGCCTTCCATGAATTGAGCATCAACTATTTTATTTCAATTTTTTATGAAGAGGAACACCCTCCACAGTCACTACCTTCGGTGATGCCCTAGTCGGGCGAAACCCCGGGACCTCCGCCAGTAGTCCGGGCAAATGCAGGGTGCCTCCGAAAACACTATGACAGCGGTGAGGATTGATTCTAGATGGGATGAACTTTGCTCTCCAATGGGACTAGGTACCCGTTTCAAACGAGAAGGGTACACAGTCCCATCCCGTTGCCCACCCCTACCACCATTGTATCTGGGGAATTAAGAACATAGCTCCTTTTAATGGGTACTACCCACCGTCCACACCGAGGTTTTATCCTGGTTTCTTTCTAGGAACGCATATTTATGCCAAGGGTACGGTCGCCTCGTCCACCATAGGATCCTATTCATACATCTAACCTCAATTTGCTTGATGGCGCATTCCCATCTAATCCTAAAAATCCATACCCAGCGTAGCAACTCAATTAGGCTAGTAGAGAAGATTAGAGAAACTTACTCAAACACAATCAAAACTAGAGAAACAATGAAATCAACTAGATAAACACATTCATGCATTAAAATCCTAAAATATTCATTCATTACATAGTAACCCTAGAACTAGGGTTTGGGGTTTAGAACCCCTAGTACCTTAGAGGAATACTCCATAAAGGAGGTAAGAAGATACATAGAAGAAATTGGGGAAGACTTGATGTTGAGGAAGATGGTTCCTCCATTATAGCTCCTCCGTTTCCTTCCTTCAACTTCTCTCTCTTCTTTATCTCTCTAACCAGAAATTCTATCTCAAAATCAGCTCACTTGAATGGGGGAAGGGG
This sequence comes from Linum tenue, assembly GCA_946122785.1. NCBI lineage: Eukaryota > Viridiplantae > Streptophyta > Magnoliopsida > Malpighiales > Linaceae > Linum > Linum tenue. The sequence goes on from CAMGYJ010000004.1 coordinate 35,497,812, forward strand.
GTCTTCTATTTATAGTGTTCAGAGGACGGAGAAGATCGCGGCAAGGCAGCATGTAGATCGCGGCCGCGATTTACTACCTTGATGTCGTGATCTGCCAATGCCGCCGTTTTGACCTTCAAGCACGAGAGGTTCGCGGGATGACCTCACGGCCGCGATCCGTGAAGCGCGGCTGCAAACTTCCTTAAGGTCAATGCAAACTGTAGCCGTGATCGGAATGGGGAAACTCTATGTTTCTCCTTACCGGCTTCTTCACGAACTTCACGCCCTCATCCTCCAAGATCGCGACCGAGATCTTAGGCTTCGAGGCACGATTTTTGCCTTAAGTTTTCCATCTTTGCTCTCAGTCGTGATCTCCATATCTAGGTCACGATCATCAGCATTCTGCCCTCTTTTTCTACACTTGTGTCCTTTTTCGTACCTAATTCGCATGTATTGTCTAAAGCACCATAAAATCACATCATAATCAAATAGGAACGAAATAGGGATGTAATTGACGTTATTTAAATGATTATGCACATGAATTGACACAAAATAAACCTAAACATGAAGGGTAAATCACACCGGTTTAGGTGTTATTAGTCTTCAGGTTTGATTTTGCCTCTTGCTTGGTCAATTTTGGGGAATTGAGTGTTAGGGTTCTTAGGTATGTTTTGCTTGAATTAGATGTGGGGAAGGCTTGTCTAGGGTGTGTAATATGTTGATCAATGTATTGCTTGCATGTTTGTGCCCTTGTGAGTTCCAATTGCACCCTTTTGCTAGATGTTCACCTTAATGCTCACAAGGTGTTCAATGAAATGCCTGTGGTTCATACACTTTTGTGAGAATTGATTGATGCTCTTATTTACATGGCCTTTGAGCGTGCTTGCTATGGTTGCGATCTATATGAGTCATACTTACATGTTTGAGGGCACCCCCTCAAAATTTTGAATCTATAATTGAGTTTTCAGCTTGGGAAATATGGATAGCAACATGATTTGCTAAGTTTGTGACTAAGTGTGGGGGTGTCACTAACCTTCACCATGCTTCCTTTTTGCAAAACTATGACTGTGTTTCTTGCAGGATCATGGCGAAGCCCAACCTCAAGCATCAGTTCCTCAAGGACTTGAAATCTGGGCCCCACAAGTAGTTCAAGAGCACCATGGAGGCCTCATTTGGCAAGAACTACTGCTGGGACAGGTGCACCCTGACCCGCCTCCACTGCCACGAGCCACTCCTTGCAGTAGTTCCCATCTAGTCTGGAGGCGGATGCTTCAGTTGTCCGCAAGGGCTACTTTGAGCCAGTGAGAGTTCTACTTGACCTTCGAGCACAAGGAGACCCGCAACGAGATCACCTTCTAGCTAGAGGGAGAGTACCACACCCTGAACTACACAAAGCTCGCAGCCGCGTTTGACCTGCACACGAAGGAGGTGATGATAATGACCTCCTCCATGAGGAGGTCAACCCGGCGGGTATCAATTTTCAGGGATCTGCTGCCAAATCACCCTCCCACAGTACGTCACTTTCAACAAGTAGTTTTTGCCTAGGAGGACGAAGGCCACTACCCCCTGAATAGAGTGACCCATCCCGACTAGCTGCTGGCCAAACCTTATGATCCTAGTATAGAGGCTACGGGTCACCTAATGAAGAGCACGATACACTTGATGTACTCCATGGGCCAGGTTGATCATCCCCTGCACTTAGGCTCGGTGCTGGAGAAGACAATCACCAAAGGTGGTGCGACTCTCAAGACTCTCCATTGCACTCCCCTCATCACCTTAATGGCGACCCACCTCAGCGTCGACCTCTAGGACTGCACCTTAGAGCGCAAGCACATGATCTTCGGAGAGAAGACCATCTCCAACATGGCTCTATTGAGGGAGACACGTGGCGTTAATTGGGTTCAGGGGCTATCTGAGCCCATCTTCCCTCCAGATGTTGAGGTCCCACTAGATGAACAGAAGGTGACTCATGGAGATGGGGACCGCTTGACCTTCCACGGCTCCTCGCCTCATCCTCTTAGAACCTATGCTTTTGGGGGCAGCCACAGCCTTTCGAGGCCTATTTCGCTGCCCTGCACCTACTTACACAAGCCATTTTGGACCATCAAGTCCACTTCCAGGCACATCATTCGGATCATCAGGCTCAATATCCTGTCCCATGGATTAGTATGACACTAGACTATACAGGTTCGAGGCATAGCAAGGTGTGCTTCTTGCCCGTATCGAGCGAGAGAGGGACCAGAGCCGCAGGATGATGGAGTACAAGCACTTCCTTGTCCAGCCGAGCTCGAGTCCGCACACCTTCACCAATCCTTGGCAGGACTCCCCACCATGGGCACCACCTCCTCCACAGAGAGACGACACCTTCATGGATGATATCGACTTCACGGACCTATGAGCCCCGTCATGTTGAGGGGCTACTCCTCTTTGTTCATTTTGGTGTTTTGGGTTTGTGTTGTGTTTGTTTTGTTTGGGTGAGGAATGTGACATTGGATACTTTTCTTTTTCTCGTTTCGTTTCTTTTTATGATTTTGTGCCCATCAGAATGACACATGTTTCTAACATTTCCATATTCTAGTGGTTGTTTTGTCTTAGCCTTTGCTCTCAGTGACTAGTTCCTCTTCCAGTCTACTCTTGGTGATTGGTCCCTTCTCCAGCCCATCAAACATGCGTCCTATCTTGGTAACATCGTTCAACTTATTAAACTATGCTTCATTGAGGTCAATTTCGATATTAATTGTGGGGGGTGTTTATCATTTGATTGTTTGGTTGTTATGTGTGTGCTTGGAGCCTAGTCCACAGTCCAAAATTTTTAATTTGAGGGCTCCAAGTGTGCTGTTCTTTGCAAATCACATGCCCAGTATGCTTTGAATAATTAGTCTTTAGAGTGATATGCAACCTAGGGAGGTTAGTGTAGCACTATGGAGGATGTTGATGCATGAGAAGTCTCCTATCTTTTTCATACTGTGCGGGTTGATTGTGTGAACTAGTGGTCTTAGAAAATTTGATTCGTGCGGTATCGATGACTCTCTCTTTGTGTGTTTGGACTCTTGTGGCATGTCAGGTGCTCTAGATGTGCTTAAGAGAACCAGTTGGTCCTCCCTGATCAAAAATTTGAAGCATGGGGTAAGCCCAACTAGGGCTGGTAATCGGTCGGTATCCGGTATACCGGAACTAGACAGTGTACCCACCAAATACCGATACCGAATGTTATCCGGTATACCGAATACCGGATAATCGGTATCCGGTATTAATACCGGTATACCGAATACCGGATAATCGGTATCCGGTATTAATACCGGTATACCGAATACCGGTTAACCTTGGCCTGAATTAGGAATTCTAGCTACCAGCTACCATTGAGAAGAACAGAGCTAGAGTAAAAAGAAGGGAGACAGGGATAGAGGCCCTGTTTGACGAGGTCGCTCATTGACGAGTTCGAGGCTTTGACAGCCAAAAAACGTAGCGGAAAGCAAGCATCTCAGCTGAATTCCATAGCTACGAAAATGGGCGAAAGTCGTTGTGGAGATCCTTGATGCAGAGCCTCACCAGCAACTTACCGGCGCCGACGCTGCTGTCGGGGTATTCCAGGTGGGAGGTGCGAGTGTCAAGCTTTCGGAGGCGCTTGAGAGTGAGGAGCACAGCGTTCGAAAATTGGTTTTCTCTCGTTCTCTCCATTTCCACTTCTGAGGCTTGGTTGTTAGGGTTATTATAAATTATCTTGGTAGCGCCATGGTATGCAGATTTGGAATCCTTTTACTTTTTTTTTATAATCGGTATACCGGTATACAGTCGGTAACTACCGACTCTTATCCGGTATTACCGAATGTAAAATCACACGCCCGAATACCGATACCGACGGTATCCGGTATACCGGATACCGGTTTACCACCGGATACCGGTTTACCGATTACCACCCCTAAGCCCAACGTGTGTGGAATCGTTCATTTCACTAAATCGGGTTTTGGTAGAGACACTAGTTGATCTTTTGTGGGGTACTCCTACAAGGTGATGCTAGTTCCTCTCTAGTACAAGTAAAAGTTCCACCCGTAGAACTGATCTCCTACTTGAAGATGTGTTTTTAAGGTAACGAATAAAGCTTCCGCCCCCCCTTAAATTCATTGACCCTCCACACGAGTTGAGGTAAAGAGTTAAAAGAAGTACTCTGACAAGTGACAGAGATACACAAATTACTCTTGCTTAACCGATAAGGGTCGACTTTGAAACTGCAGGTTAGAACCCCATCAATGAAAATGAATGGTAAAGAAATCAAAGAGTAAGGAAAATGGGTTCCAATCGATCTAATGAAGGAAGAAAGAACACCGAAAAAGATGAGTCCATGGTTATGTGTGTTCAAGAGTCTCTTCATCCATGATCATCTGCCCTAAGTCCACTACTTGGCATGATCTCGGCCCGAGACTAGAGCTCTCATCGAGAGAGTAAGGGGATATCTTGTGTATCGATTAACCTCGTAAGTTACTAAGTGGTCTAAAAAATCCATTGCCGACGATCGGGGTTGCATATTAATTCAGGCCTAATTGTACATGTTTTGCCCCCGTTTTACTTAGGTGTTTGTGACAAATTCACTCCTAAAAGGTTGATTTTACGCTAGGTTTCTCGTGTTTTAGTGTGTTTCAAGATTTAATAGGTGAAACCAGCCTCGGAGTCGAAAGTTGGACGAAAAGGATCGAAAACCGGGAGAAGAGGTGGAAAAGGGCCAGTTCACGGCTATCCCAGGAAGTTCACGGTCTTGCAAGACCGTGAAGAAGAGCCATTGATCATGAACCTCGAGGCGTCCAGAGCCAAAACAGAAGTTACTGAGGCAAGGTGAGTTCACGGTCAGTAAGACCGTGAACTGAGGCTGTCGACCATGAACAGATGTGAACGAAGTGGTGCGTTTTGGCGTTCATCTGCAGTTCACGGACACGTTTCATAGTTCACGGGCGTGAACTTAGGCCGTGAACTGAGCTCTTCTATGGTTTAAAAGATGAGCTTAAAGGAAGAGAGAGGGGGTAGCCCATTGGTGAGAAAGCCTTCTTCTGATTTCTAGAGAGAAACACGAACCAAGGAAGAAGGAGGCTAGGGTTTTGCTCCAAGGTGGATTTTCGGAAGATTTCCTCCAAGGAAAGTTCAACACAAGGGCCAAGAAGATTGGAAACCTTTGTGCATGTCCATGCTTAGCAATCTAGTTAGCTCCTTAACCTAGTCTAGAGAGGGAAACCCCCCTTCCAAGGGAGTCTTAATCGAGTTGGTATCCCTATGGCTTTTCAAGTCTTCTAACTAGGTTAATTTAGGGCAAACCTCAATATTGGATTAAGCAATTTGGTTAAGCGCGATTAAGCCGACCAACCCTTGGGTTGAGTGAGGGAGTAAGTCAACCATTGATTGCCTAAACCGAGAGGGCCTAGTGACAGCCTATAATGAATGCCTCAGTTTAGCAATCATGAGCATGGTCTACGACCATATTTGTGTCCCCTAGCGGTTAGCGATGACCTTGCCCATAGTAATCATTCCGGTTCACATACCATGGTAATAGTTAGGGGGAAGCGACACCCGAGTGATCCTTCCACAAAAGAGCTTTCAAAACCATTTACCTTTGTCTTGTTTTACTTTAATTAGCAAACTTTTCAACCAAAACCTTATTGCTAGATAATGATTCAAATGACTGAAGTAGGGGTAGACGGGCCGGCCTGGGTTGATATTTAAACATACTTATCCTGTACTGCACCCGACTAAGGTTTATACTTGGACCTTAGGCGAGAAATTGTTGTGGTATTCGGGACGAGTCACATATTGCTATGATGGTCTGGTGAGTTGCATTGGTTTGAGTCAAGTTTGCTTAGGGACAAGTAAAGAATTAAGCGTGGGGGAATTTGATAATACTGAATTTGTACATGTTTTCCCCGTCAATTCTTGGTAATTTGGCTTGGCAATTGATCATACTTTGGCCTGTTTTATGCTAGGTTATGCTAGTTTGTGATATTTCACGTCCTAGTACGCGAATGAAGGCTTAGTAACGAGTTTGGAACGATTGGACAAAGTTTGGGAAGATTGGACAAAGTTTGGTACGTTTGACAAGGAGCAAAAAGGAAACTTGCACGGCCTGGAACCCGATTTACACGGCCGTGCAAGCGAGGTCATGCGGAGAGGAAGATACGGTTTGTGTATGCATGGGTCGTGCAAATGGTACCTCGATCGTGCAGAGTCACAAGAGAATTTGCACGGGCTAGGACTTGGTTTTCACGGTCGTGCCGCGATCGTGCACAACCCTTCGAAGAGTTCAAGTGAAACAACGTGTTTTGAAGTGCACGGGAAGCAAGAATAATTTGCACGGTCGTGCTCGACCGTGAAATCGGGCAGGTGCTGGTTCTAAACCCAATTTCGAGTGTTTGCGAAGGGGATCAGATATTTGGAGCAAAAACTGACAGTTATAGAGAGAAAGTGACGATGAGTGACCCTGAAGATCCCTAGAGATAGAAAATGGGGGAGAGACGTGAGGTCAAGAAAGGATCATTACTCTGCCGATAGAGTGACTCGTCTTACTTAGAGAGAAACCACCCTCAAGGGAAGAATCCGCGGCAGAAACTGCAGCACATGCCATCATTTCTCTATTGTGGCCACCGATTCCAGTGGTGTGCTGGGGCTTTGTTTCGAACGATGATCACCCATAAATCCTTCCCTATGGCTGGCTAGTTCCTTTAGTTTTGTAGGTACATGTGAACCCTTGGGGGTCTAGTTATGTAAACTCGATGTTTGGCTTAATAAGATTGTTTCATTTCATATGCATTGATGCTTGATTTTCTCTATTTCGTGATTTGTTGATTCGAATGATTGCATAGTCGACCTTGCACTCCTTCGAGGTGCAAGGATCAAAATCCTAATCATGTAGGATTAAGACTAGAAATGGCAGTCCTACTTGATTGATCTTCATTCGATCAAATGTTGTGACGTTTCAAGGGAGAAATCCATAGGGTCATTGTCGCCTATTAGTTTGGGCAAATGCTTCAATACAAGGTGGGATCTAACGTATTTAGAAATCAACAGCTCGTACATTGCCAGATATCGAAGGATACATGACTAGAAGACCTAAAGGGAGCTTCAATGCCTTCCTTCTCTGCTCTCTCGTCCATCCAACCTTAGTCTTAGGTTTACTTTTATGCACTCTTTTCCTTTTCGATTTTGTTTTGCAAAAACTGGAGGCACCTCAACCTCCTACATCATTTTAACTCAAATGGAGCTATACCTCGCCACCAAAGTAAGTGTTCCGCGAGAGGCCCCAGAGAAATACGTTCGTTGCTGGCGACATCTCACAAACTTAAGAAAATGAACCAGATACGAGTTATATTCTATCCTTTTAATTCTTTTGCTTTTCTTTTCGTGTCGAGTCAGTTTCTGTATGTTTTAAGGGAAACTAAAATCGACAATCCAAACGTCTAAATTCTTTTGACTTCGGCACACGGGGTGCCCTTTTCTGGGGGGGGGGGGGGGTAACCTATTTCTAGGAAGTCTCGATTCCCAGATATGGATGAATGGGTAGCCCCCAAGTTGGAATATGATCCATCCTCTTGCATTATGAGGTTTAAACAAAGCGATTCAGTGTCGCTCTATGAGTCATGATGTCGTTACCAGAGGCTTCTCTACAAATGGCTCGATCATGGATTCACGAGCATTCACCTAGCTCACTTGTTTGCACTAGGATTACGCCGTCAAATTCTTGATTCCGTGAAGACTCTCTATGGGCGTAGCATTTGGGATATTCCCGATGATAAGATTCTAGAGGAATTTGGGACATTTGCTAAACTTTCTAGAAGACAGGTTTCTGACATTCGCCAACCTAATTTGGAGGAAGCCTATGCCATAAAAAATGGTTGGATTTAGTGCAACATCAGATCTTCACGGTGCATGATTTAACCCTTAGGCCAACACCTTTCGCTGCCTCCATATTTTTCTTTCTCAACCATTTGAGATCTTTGATGTTGAGATGACCATATCTCAGATGCCATAGAAAGGAGTGGCTCAGATTTTCACTCTTGAATGCTAGTTCACTATTTTGTGACATAGCAAGAGAGAAAATTTTGTTGGAAGTCATTAGGACTTTTGACACCGTGAAATTGTCAGGTTTGTTTTTTTTTTTTAATGAAGATGATTATATTAAAAAATCAAAGGAAAAGAGAACGAAAAGGTCCAAGGTTCAGCAGCACTGAACCAGAGGTTACAGAAGAAGCCGAAAGGCTGAAGAAAGCAAAAGAAAACCAAAAAGCCAAAAAGCGAACAAAGGAAATCACAGGACAAGGACATCAATCCCAGGAAGGGATCAAACATGGAAGGACTCCCTGGGAAAACAGAAGGGGCAACACACTGTGGAACAACCACAGACACAAGACAACAGCCCCAGAAACAGAAGAAACATGACAAGCATCAGCCTAGACGAAGTTCCCATTCATCCAAGATAAACAGGCCTGTTTATCAGCTTTACCATGAGCAACGATCCATTCTATCACCATCCGAGAGATTTTACGCGCAATGAGTAAACTGGAGGTTGTTGAGTCTTGGAAAATTCTTCTGTTTCGCTCCAGCCAAATGCACCAGCAGGTAGCATGTAGACTGCAAGAGACGAACCAGCCAGTCACGTCAACAGGTTGCGTATTTGGCCAGTTCCTTATAGTCTCGATGATCCCTTGTGTAGGTTGCCGAATGCCTCGACATCTTCTGTTGAGCAGATTCCAAACAGCTTGTGTATATCCACACTTGATGAACAGATGATCGCTTGAATCCTCCTCTTGTTTTCAAAGTTCACATCGGTTAACGAAATTCCAACCCCGTTTCTTCAGGTTATCAATCGTCAGGATTCTGTTATGAAATATGGTCCACATAAAGAAGCAAATCTTGGAAGGGATTGTGCTTTTCCAGACGGCGCCGCCAGGGAAGGAAGGATCGCCCGGGAACGCTGAATCACTGAGACACCTGTACAATGAAGACACAGAGAAACAACCATTCGAGCAAGGTGCCCACACAGGTCTGCAAGGACTGGAAACAATATTAAAGCCCGCGAGGGATTGAAGATAAGAAAAAAGGTTGTTTTTTTCTCTCAAAGCCCCACCCCTGAGATTAATGTTGAACTCAATAGCCCAATAGGGAGACTCACGAGAGATGTCGACTAAGTCAGCGATAGAAGCCTTAGGGTCAGAAGCAGCAGCAGCGACACGAGGAAAGATGTTGGCGAGGATGACGCCCGGAGCCCAACAGTCATACCAAAAGGATGTACCATGCCAGCTGCCAGGTTCAATAAAAGCATAGTTCCAAAAGAGGCTGTATTCTTTGGAAATACCTGCCCAAGGAGATCTGCCGTAACCATTCTTGACAATAGATGTGGCCCAGTTGGAATGTTTATTTTTGTATTTAATTTCGATAAGGGTATGCCACCAACTGTTTCTTTCAGAGGCAAAGCGCCAGAGCCATTTAGCTAATAAGGCTTTGTTGAACGACTTGAGATCAAAAAGCCTAGCCCACCCTTGTTGATAGAGGCCTTACACACATCCCACTTAACGAGCGAAGATTTGTTGAGGTCACCAGCGCCACACCATAAGAATCTTCTCATGATTCTTTCCATCTTGGCTGTTATCAATGATGGAGCTTTGAACAGGGAGAATAGGTGGACAGGAAGGCTGCATAAAACGGCTTTGATGAGAGTTAGTCTTGCTCCAAAAGAAAGATGCTTCGCCTTCCAGCCCTCGAGACGTTTTTTATACCTATCGATGACGGGCTGCCAGAACGTGGGACTGGAGCTAGATCTGCCCAGCGGGTACCCCAAATACATGAGAGGCTCATCACTCCACTTGCAACCGAATAGATCAGCAAAATATCTTGGTTCAGCCACATCACCAACCGTGATCATAATGGACTTGTCAAGGTTGATCTTGAGTCTGGTAATAGCTTGGAAGCAGACGATAGTAGCCAATAAATTGAGGACTTGACTGTGGGAGGCGTCACAAAACAGCAAGGTATCGTCCGCGAATAGTAAATGTGTGACCTCTCCCCTCCTGTTCATATCATCCATGTAGAAGCCTTCAACCAAACCTGCCTCCTTCAGCTTGGCTATCAAGTGAGAAAGTACGTCCATGATGAGGATAAAAAGACCAGAAGAAAGTGGATCTCCTTGGCGTAATCCCTTCTCTGCAGGGAAGAAGCCCTTGGCTTCACCGTTCACCAAGATGGACAAGACAGGGCTGCACATCGTGCCTTTGATCCAGTTGGACCAAATAGGAGGGAAACCCAAACTGTCAAAGATTTTGAACATACAACTCCAGTTGACATTGTCGAAAGCCTTTTCGATGTCCAGCTTGAAGATAAGTCCCGGCCTCCTACTTCTTTTCCTGCTGTCAATGAGTTCATTAGCGATTAGGCCTGCATCAGAAATTTGTCTTCCTTGAACCGCGGCATGTTGTTCCTTAGATACAATTTGAGGGAGTATAGGTGCCAATCCGCGAGATAGAACCTTGCTAACAAGTTTGTTGAAGCTGCTCAGAAGACAGATAGGTCTCAAATCTTTGATGTCTTCGAGCGAGTCTTTTTTAGGCGTAAGGCAAATGAAAGAATGGGTCACCATTTTAGGAAGGGACCCACTGCCATAAAATTCATTGAACGCCAGTAAGATATCACTGCTGATTGAACCCCAGCAGCGCTTATAGAACTCCATAGTAAACCCGTCAGGAACCGGTGCTTTGCTCCCGTCACAGTCACCTAGAGCTTCCCGGATTTCCTGCTCGGAAAAGGCTGAACAAAGACTGATAACGTCGTGATTCTGAATCTGAGAATTAATGTAACTACGAGGGAAAGGTCTAGATCTTACACTTTCCTTAAGTAGTTCTTGGTAATGCCCGACAATGGCTTGTTCAAGCTCATTACCATCTTCATAAACAACACCTCTGATGGATATCCTGCTGATGAAATTCATTTTCCTCTTGAAGTTGGCCATTTTGTGGAAATAGCCAGAGTTTTGATCACCGAACTTAAGCCATAGTTCCCGGGATTTCTGTCTCCAGCATATTTCCTGCATAATCAGAGCATTCTTAAGCTCGATTTCCAGCTCATATCTTCTGCTTCTCTCATCGTCAGAAAGAGCTCTACTTTCGCTCAATAAGTCCATCTCTTCGATATCTTTGAATAGACGATTGACTCTCTCGTGAATGTTCCCAAATGTATGTTTGTTCCATAACTTAATTTCTTGCTTCAGGGACTGCATCCTCTTAGCCCATCGGAAAATGTGACCAGATCCGTCCAGAGAATATAGGATCCACGAGGAGAGACTGGTATGGAAGCGTTCGTCTTCCAGCCACATATTTTCGAACCTCCATGGGCGTTTGATGTTCCGAAGAACACCCCAAGAGATGAGAAGAGGTTTGTGATCAGAGTCGAAGCGAGGAAGAGCTGACAAAGAACAGGTGGGAGCGATGACATCAAAACCGCTGGAAATGAAAGCCCGATCGATTCTGGACATAGAGGAACTACCTGCTCCATGGCACCATGTAAAGTGGCTGCCTCCAAGAGGGAGTTCAATGAGAGCATTGCGATCAATCATATCGTTAAATCTGTCCATGAGGTCAGTGCTACGTCTGGTACCAGTGTAGTCCTCATGACATCTGACTAAATTGAAATCACCCGCGAAACAATATACTCCTTGAATGCTCTGACAGTACCTGTGGAGCTCCTGAAGGAAGACCAATTTATCTGCCTGGTCTTGAGGACCATAAACGATAGCCAAATGCCATATGTTCGAGTTCTCAACGTCATTGAATTCGACGCTGATGAAAAAAGTTTCTTCTCTGAAAGAGAGTTGTTGGAATCGAAGCTTATCCCAAATTATAACAATACCTCCCGAACTACCAATAGCATTCTTAGCCACCCAGCCAAAGTCACCCCTGCCAGATATACTTTTCACGAGATCATCAGTACAAGAAGTCCACTTGGTTTCCATAATGCCAATGATACTTGCTCTCTTAGATCTGATAATCCTCCTAGCTCGATCCCTTTTGTCCGGTTCACCCAATCCTCTGGCATTCCAAACAAATATATTCGTATTCATTATAAGAGATCACCTATGGAGCCTCTAACCTGTTTTCTGCAGCTCCTCGGCCCCGACGGAGGAGGTGCAATAGGTCCTAATCGATGAGCTTCCATCTCGAATTTAGAGCGATGGCCTCTGATCTTTCTCTGATGCGTCTCTTGTGCTGTATGAGCAATGAAACTGTCAATCTGATTGGAAGTTTGCTCCTCGCCAAGATCAAACAGGTGGCTGAGATGGATACACGTATCCTTTAAGGAGTTGACATCAAAGGGGTATGCGCTAATGTCCCATCTGCTTATCGGATCTTCTGTGAAACATGAGGGAGAGGGAAGATGGGGATTATCTTCATTATTGAGTTCAGCCAAGAGAGAGTCAACCTCACCACCGACATTGGACCCAGATAGGTCCTGCACGGGGGTATCGGGGTCGGCGGTAGACTCCTCACAACCCAATTCTGAGGAATGCAATTCATACTCACTGCTCTTGGACAAAGACCCACTGGAAAGAGGTTTGAAGGACGGGGAGGTCGGAGAGCCTTGAGGGGTTTCAGGAACCCAGGATACTTCGGACTGAGTGCAGCTAATTGGGTCGGAAGGTGGAGGAGTGAGGGCGAGAGGGGTGGTGGAGGCTTGAGATAGGATGGTGGGAGGTAGAGTGGGGTTACGGCGCTCAGTAAATAAGGAAAAGGAGAAGCAACTGGGAGGATCGGATAAGGTGAGAATTTGGTTAAAGTTACGGTGAGGGATAGGTGTGGTGGTGATTAAAAGGGTGTTGATTGAACGAGGGAGGGGGAAGAGGGAAGAAATGAAGTTGAGGAGGACTGAGTAAGGAAGGACAGAGGTTGGTTTGGTCGACATCGAGAGAGGCCGAGGGACAGGTAGAAGTTGGCGGTCAGGCGGGTTGGAATAGAGGGATACAGATGAGGAGAGGGTTGGAGGTTTGGGCTGAGAAACGAGAAGAGCAGAGGCAGGCCAGTTTATGGGCCTAGCTTTACGTACCCAAATGCGTTTGGGTCCATCTTTCCTGTTAGGGGAGAAGGGCCCGCTAGAAGCTTCATGATTCACCAAGACGTTTTGGCTACCCAACATGTTGGAATTCGGGAGCCACGTCCGTTGTGGGCGGTTGCTGCATGCGGGTAAGGAAGGTGCAGAAATCGAGGGACGTCTATTGATCTCCTGCCCCTGACGCCGACGAGAGGGAACTTCCGGCGGGACTTCTTTTTCCGACGGGGGGACGAGAATTCTGACATGGTAAACATTTGTCCCGCGACGAATAGGAATAAACTCTGGTATATTTGGATTCTTCTTGATTCTGATACGAGTGTAGGGTAGAGACCAAGAATCCCAGTCAAGATCAACGAAACCTCCGCAGAAATTGCCAATAGTTTTGAGTAAATCGATGCTTTTGAGGTGAAGCGGGATATTGAAGGCTAGAATCCATCCAATTGACTCCAATGGATGAGTGTCAAAGGCATCCCAGCTACTCACTGTGATTGTGAAATCCCTGAACTGCGACCTCTCAATTTTCCGAATTCGCAAAGCATCGGCGATGGACGGACAGATGAGCAGCCAGCTGCCGTTAGAGCGATCTTCAAGAGCAAAGTTGTCGTCGATAGCCCAGGCTTTTGTGGCCCATTTCCAAAATTCAGGCACCAGACATTTGCTGAAGAAGATGTTGCTACTGGTTTCGAACGAGATGAGTAAGCTTCTGTCAAGAATGTCGGTCCTCTCCTTGATCCCTTCACTGTCAACATCGATATAGCTTCCTTGATGATTGGTTCTTATGGTGCATTTTCCTCCTCCGTAAAAGCCCCCATATTTGACTGCATCTGCGTAAGAATGTATATGACGATCAGGCTGTGTGGCACTTTCGGACGGGATATATTCTGCAATTTGGACGTGGTGAGTACGAGCGCGTAGTTCGGCTTTGTAGAATCCTTGAAGGAGATGAATCGTCTTAGCCCATCCGGGATTGTTACCCGAGGTCGGGATGATGACTTTGAAGACTTTGCCCGTGCTCGTTTGTTCAGAGATCTGTAAGAACTCTCCACGGTGGCTGTTGAACTTCCCGATATGGATGGAGCGAGCACCACTCTTCTTGACACAGTGGGAGGGAAAGTTCCAATCCCTCATAGCCGCCGTTTGAAGAGTCCCTTGGAACCATATGATTTGACTTTCGTCTAATAAGACAAACCATCCCCTTCTGCTGTCTTCCACCTGCAGTTTGAACATCCTAACTGTATTCCTGTTGATACTGCTGATGGACACCCGCTTGGTTCCGACTTTCAGACTTCGCCTAATCTCTCCTTGTCTCCCAATGCTGAAATCTGACCCTGAAGATTCATACCTGCAAGACAAAGACAAAGAAGATCTCTGATGAGTCGAAAACCCACCTCGCCCTGACACTCCTGAATCACTCCCCTGACTACTCTGATCCCCCGCGGGCAGCTTTCCGACGAGAGGAAACATCTTCCCGTTTCCATTCCTTCTTACTCTCTTTCTCTCTCTACCTTTCTCTCTCTGCATTCTCTCTCTCTATTGATAATCTAGCACACATCATTATCAAATAAGAACTTGTAATTTTTCAGCATCAGCTGTCCCACACTAAGTAGATTATGAGTTAGCTCCTGAACATACAAAGCATCTCGTATGAGAGTTTTGTCATCTTCTGATTGTCACTTTTCAATTTAGAGTTAGATCTACAAATGAAAACAATATTAAAATTATAAATGAAAAAGAAATTATGAATTTTTTTGGTTGGCTATAGAAATTGTTGAGAAATTTTGAAGTAACGAGACATTTATGAAAAAATTGTGTATTATATTTTAGAGATTAGCGCGTAAGAGATGACAATCCGTTCACCCAGATTTGGAACTGGTCAGATAGCCCGTAAGTTTTGTGGATTCTGTTTTCCGTTTTTCTCATTGTTGTTTGTTGGATTCGCTGGCCAAACTTAGTTGCGATTGGGTCAACAAGAGCTTGTAAAGTTCAACGTCCAGTCTGCAACATCTGCAATATAAAATTACTTGGAAGTTGGATTGTTTTTAAATGAAAGTGCTTGAGGCCTAAATCTGACTAATCAACAAAGATGCATAATTGCAATGGCGTCTTCTTCCTTTCCAGAGAGAGAACCTTTTTGAGATAAAAGTCGGATTTGGCACATCATATTCATTGGTCATCATTGTGATGATCGGGATTGTAGGGTTCCTTTCTCTCCCTCTCATCATTTTCCCGGGAACTTTACATTTCTTGCACAGTATTAGCCTACCTCCCACTGAGACTTTGTTATTGTTAGGCTTTGTCAGTGGTTACATTACGTGGTTAGTAAGTTATCAATTACAGAGCATCAGTTGCTTTCTCTGTCGTATGGTTGCTTTTCTTGATCGTTGGATTTAAGATGCAACTAGAAGAATACAAGAGTGCACATTTTTCACCCTGGAACGTTAAACAAATAGATTAAGAATACAAGAGTGCACAATTTTCATCCTCGAACGTTAAACAAATAGATGAAGAATAACAAGCTATACAATCCCAGTACCAACCTCGAAGTGTTGATCCAGCAGTCATACAAGAATCAAAACACCAGTCACGCTATCGGATTCAAAGCTTGAAATTTGAGTTCGACCGAAAATAGGGCTGGGACTTGGGAAGAGAGATAACGCTGTCTGGATTATGGCATAAGATCGAGAATACAATAGCCATTGCGCAATTGAATCTTACACAAATCATACAAGAATCTGCAATATACACTAGAGAGGGGGCGAGTGTTAGAAAAAAGCCAAGCACGGTGCCTTGAGCTAAAAGAAACAAAAGAATTTCCCAACAAACTAACGGCAGGGATATTACACTTATACATACCTTGCCCACACTTCTATGCTTACACCTTCCTGTTCCTCTTTTCTTTGTCTCACATACGTTGTTCAAACCCAGCAAAACAAAACTCAAGCCATGAAAGAACCCACCACCAAAGTCACAATTACCAATCACAAACACCACCTTCACAAATTTGATCCAATTACGCTACTTGATCCCCAAAAAAATGATTGTATTTGGGGAGCATTGGTAAGGGAGATGTAGCTTTTACAGGTGGGTTCTTGACAGAAATCTCCAATGCTGCCTTGCTCGTGCATTTTTGTCCAGAAGCATTAGCAAGCCATCACTATCACTTGAAGCTCCAAACATGTACCTGAATGACCATAATCTCAACAAGCATTACGACGTATTTACATCTCTTAACATTAGCAAGAAGTTAATGCCCTATTCAAGGAAACAAACTAAACAAGATAGCCCTATTCATGGAAACAAACTAAACAAGATACTAAAAGCACACCCAGAAACCAAAGTGCTTCTCTATTTTCACAAGTTCTAGTCTTTCCCCTCTGGTTCATGGACAGGCATTGTGAAATTATGGTTACGGTCCCTAAAACATGTTTCGGGTTATAAAGGAGCGATTGTATCCATCAAAAGGAAAACAAGTTACTTTATCTGCCTGCTGCCAGGTAGCCCTGTGAGAGGAGTCACACAGGTTGAACTTATAATGTCAGCCGAGTCTTGGAAGTTAAAACAATGTCAACTAGACATGAGTTACTTACCTGCTGCTTTGGCGAGCTCTCTTCCTCCAGAAGGCGAAGGATGTAACCCACTGAACATCAAAATGGAAGACATGTAAATGGCTAAACGTAATAATCAACCAAGCAAAAATTCTTACATATATAAGAACAGTTCAGATCATGAAGAAGCATAAATTATTGAAACTATTAAAAGGAGAAGAAACCAATTGAACAAAAGAACACAGGACTAGAAATGTTCTCCTTACCACCTAGAAGTGCTACTTACCAGTCTTTGATGCCTGGCAGGCAGCCAGAAGAAATTTAAAGATAGGCCACATAGCACAAGAAAGAATCAAATGACAAGTAGTTTCCAATGATCACGGATTTCTAAATTTTCATAGATAAAGTAGTGTCACCGTATCAGCACAAAGAAGACAATTATAGCACATCAAGCATACCTTGACAACAGATATGAATTTAAGGGCTCCTGCAATAGAGGGCTTCTTCACCGGTACTCTACGCTCAGGTGTCATGTCCTTGCACAACTGCTGGGCAATTTCTTTCAGTAGTACCAATTGTGCTTTGTCAGTACGCATTGAGATAATTGCCTGCCTCATTGATTCCCTGTCAGCCTCAAGTGCATGGAGCCTTGTGTATAGTTTCTTTATATCAGGATCACTCAGGTCAGGCTGATCAAACATTTCTGTTCTTGGGCTTGAAACATAATCCTCTTTATGATCATTTACCCCATTGTGCACAGAATCAATGGTATAAACTCTGTCATCCATCTCGTCTTCAAATTCTGAGGCATTATAATCTGCCTTCCTTTGAAACTTGTGTTCTTCCGGATGAGTAACATAATCTGCTTTCTTAAAGCTATTAGGGAACTTGTATGAAGGTGATTCTGTAGCTGTTTCTCTCGCCCCCCCTCTCAATGAACCCGAGCTCTCAACAGAAAGAATCCGATTATGCCTTGTCTTCCTTGGAGACTGACCAACTATCACCTTCTCCAAAATATGTTTCCCATTCCCACCAGAAACATCAGCATCCAATTGACTGCTCCTAGGAGACCTCTCCATCTGGTAGATTCTATATTCCAGATTCTTCAAATGATCGTTACCGC
This sequence comes from Linum tenue, assembly GCA_946122785.1. Classification (NCBI taxonomy): domain Eukaryota; kingdom Viridiplantae; phylum Streptophyta; class Magnoliopsida; order Malpighiales; family Linaceae; genus Linum; species Linum tenue. The sequence goes on from CAMGYJ010000004.1 coordinate 35,515,527, forward strand.
GAGGAGTATCGTTATGACAAGGGACTTCCCCATAACGAGGAGTCTCGCCAAATGCATATTTCTCAACATCCACAACTTCTTCTTCATCAGCCTCAGCAGCAGCTTGGTTCTCATTCATATTGCACTTCAGTGGCGGGTAATCATATTCTGGGAAATCAAACTGCGAGCCCATATTATCAGACATACTCTGGTTCCGGCTAAACCCACCTTCTACCTCAGACTCTGTAAGCCCATAACTCAACATCCTATGCTTGTAGGCTTGCACTTCGCAGGTAAGAGATTGAATAGCCTGCTCTTTCTTGTACAACACATCTTCCAATGACGCAAGCTCTTCCTGATCATGGGCCATCTTCTCCTCTGCAAAACGCTTGAACTGTCTTGCCTCCATCTGGACCTCGGCCTTTTCCCTCTGCAACCTCAAAATCATAGACATGGCCTCATTTGCAGCTGAGGAAGCAGCATTTCTCTCCTCTTCCAGTTCAGCATATAAATCCTGGATTGCCTGCTGTTGGCTACTGACGCTCTCTCTCAGGGCAACAATTTCATTCTCAATTTGGATCCGTGGATTTGAAATGAGGTCGAGACCCGGTATAACAAAAGGCTTCCCCTCAAATTCATCATATTTCCTCTTCACAGATTTTATCCAGGGCCCAGAGGAGGAAGAGCCTGTAGAACAGCTACTACATCCACAATTGCAACATTTGGCCAAATCCCTAGAAGGTGGAGCAAATGGTGCAGCAGCCACTTCCAAATCCATAGGCAAACCAACAACTAGAAACCAGTACAAGTAATATCACGACGATGATTAAGAACAACGATAGAACGAATGGTATTTGACATTACCAAAACAAGGATTTCCCTAACACATGTCTCTCTCCCCCTTGGAGATTGCAAGATTCCTGAGCAGCAAATTTCCTTCCTTTCTTCCCCCAATCCCAATAGACAGACAGCCCATTCCCCCCTGAAATTTGAGATCAAACATTCATTCAACACAGGGAAAGAATAGAACAAATAATGGAATAGAAACGAAGTATATGAAGATAAACAAACATCACGACGAACGATTGCTACAGATAGGAATCAATCTCGATGGAGTATTCCCTTAAATAAAAATTAGATCAATTACAAAAAAGAGAATTGCATCACGAACACAAACAGAGAGGCGGAATTACCTCAGTTCAACAAGCCGGGAAACGAGTGAATCTCCCGTAAAGGCCGACTCTTTCTTCTCTTTTTCTTTCCTTCTCTTGCAAATCGTTTCCCGATTCCAGCGAAACAAGCAGAAGAAAACCCGAGAAGAAGAAGAAAATTCAGGGGGTCCCCGGGGCACCGAACGAGAAAAGACGTGAGAAGCACCAGTCTCCCCCCTCCTCCAAAGTTACCCGGCGGACAAAAGCTGGCCGTGGAAAAAGCGGAAAAGTAATAAAGAAGAAGGAGAAGAGCCCGAGGGGGTATGGCGATTGGGAGAAGAAAATTGCGGAGGGCGGGGAGAGAGACACAGATGGAGAGAGAGAAAGAGAGCGCGAAGGAGGAGCGAGAGAGGGGGAAGGGAATTTCGAAACCCTAGGGGATTATTTTGGCAAGTCCTCTTTTCAGTTTTTTTCCTTGGTCCCTGAATTGTACGACCGACGGCTCCGTCTTGATATGTGTGAACTTTGTTACAGAGAGAGAGAGAGAGATGCGAATAAAAACGACAACCGGACAGTACCAACGGAGAGCGAAGAAGCTAATGAGGTCAGCCAGCCGAAGCGGAGTTGGGATGCAAAAAGTGAACGGATGACGGGGTTTTATTATTGTCTATTATAATTAGTTAATTACTATTCGTAAACCAAAAAACAAACATTAATCACGAAATTGGTTCGACGGCTCTTTCCTAATAGAAGCTTCGTTAACCAATTAGGGTTAATAGTTATTGCAATCCATCTAGACCTGGCAAATGAGGACCCGACTCGAACCCACCTGAAAAATAGAGAATGGGTTGAGCTTTTTATAACCCGAAACCCGAATGACCCGAACCCGATTAACCCGTAGTTTTTGGGTCGGGTTGGGTTGATTTGTGGGTCGACCCGCTAGACCCGTTTCATTGCATATGTCACTCTCAAAATGATAAAATCACTTATACTTTGGTGAGATGTTTAAACAAATTTATTAGGATTTGAAAGACAAGTTTGGATTGTTAAGATAATCAAACATCATTTGTTTATTGTAGTAGTATTACTTTCGTCATTGTTTTTTGACAATTTGTATTTCTTTTCATTAGCATGGAAGGAGTTGAGCATTTGTTAATGTACTAGGCAAACTATTGTCGCACATACGTAAAAATTTGTGTTCTTTAAAAATTTATGAAACATGTTTGATATTGTTTCTGAGAACACTCATGACCCGAAATCCGACCCGAAACCCGATGGGTTGGGTCAATATTTGACCCGAAATCAGCAAACCCATCATGACCCGACCCATGAAGACCCGTAACTCGAGATTCCCACCCCGAAATTACCCAACCCGACTCGATTGCCAGGTCTAAGTCCATCACCGAGGATTAGAATCTTGCAAATCTTTTTAGTGGTTTGTAAATTGACAACTCACTTATTCATCATTTGATATCTCTTCAATTGACATGTAAATCCAACATCTGCAACCCTCTGCATGTCGGTTTTCTAGGAAATGGGGACGATTTGTGTGTCGGCAAATTAAACCGCCGAAAAATGTCGTGGTTCTATTTGTCGACTTAAAATCGGCGGGTCCGGTTTGTTTTAGGGCAGCCATAAAATCGCCTTGTGGCCATGCGATTTGTGACGAAAATTTAAACAACCACAATTCCCTGCGGTTATTTACAAAAACCATTGCCCCATGTGGCGATTTTTGTGAAAGGTGGTATGACTGGAATTTTTCTGAAAATTATTGTATTTTTTGAATTTTTTAGTTTAATGGTGGTATTTGTGGAAAAAATCCAAATAAAATGATGTAACATTTGGTGATCACTATCTTCTTTCATGGATTAAAAAGCATCCAAGTCCCTGTACTATCGAAAGATAACAAATGAGCCACTGTTTTATACTTTTAATGAAACAAGCTCATGTACTATACCTAGATAACAAATAAGGCCCTCTAACACGAGCACAGATTCGATACCCGTAGGTATAGGTGTCAAAACAGAACCTGACACGAGCAATCTGCCCCCGTTTAACCCGAACCCTAACTCGACCGTAACCCAAACAGACTAAAGTCAATGACCCGTAACCCGCTTGACCCGTAACCCGATTGACCCGCAACCCAATCAACCCGCAACCCGATTAAACCGAACCTGATTGACCCACAACCCGATTGAACCCGAACCCGACTAACCCGCAACCTGGTTGACCCAAACCCAACTAACCCGCAACCCACCCGATTGATCCGAATATTTGCTATATTATATAATATATAGTCTTCCAAATGAAGTTTTTGGTTCTAAACCAAAGCAAACTATTTTTTTTATTTCTCTAAGTGATGTTCAAAATCTAAAATTTACTTGAAACGATGTATTTTAATTAAAATGATTTCTTTTCCTAGATAAAAACAAATTAATTTTAGTTGATATCATATAACACACCGTATTATATCTTTAAACAAACTCTTCAAGATCTTTTTATTTGATTCTCCATGTAGTAGTAGTCGTAGCGTTAAACATTACACTTTGAGAATATGAAACAATACAAATGGGTCAATTATACATCCGAAAGAGAGAGAAAATACAATATGATGCAAATGAATTTGCTACACACATTCATTTACAACAACAAGCCTCTAAAGCTATTTGACATATTAAAATGGAAACCGTCATTGTCTATATCAAATGTACATCGATTAATGATTACTCTGCAAATCTACAAAATTAATCTAGAATAACTTAAGGGAACTAGAAAGGGAAGCTCTATGTGAAGTTCATTCATCTACCTCCTTGAGAAGTAGCAGCAGCTTCAATAAGAAAATTCCCTCATCTTCCTTTGGATCTGCAAAAAAAGAGGCAGCAACTGTAATCAAGCTTACATCACCTTCATTCAAACAGAGGAAAGACATTTGATTTTCAGTACCTTGCACCTTAAGCGCCAACTATAAAGGAACAGTAAGACAACGACGTGATGAAGTATCACTCACAATGATGATATATCTGAATAGCTCTGGCAACGCAAACTATAACCATCACAGTCATCCCATGTAAGTATGTAACAATACTTCAAGAAGTCAATTGAACATTCTACTACGAAGTCAAGATTAATGTAAGGCCCCAACAAACAATGTACAATAACTTAGCAATAAAATCAAATAACGAGTTGGGAATGCAGCAGGGATGCTCATAACCATTTGCTACAAAATCCTGTTCCAAATATGCCTTTGACCCATATGTCAACCCCTGGATCAAACTAATTCTTCTTAAGTTTGAGCACCAAAAGAATTTCTTTTTGCTTCTAGCATCCACAATTGGCTGAAGAAAAACAAATCCAAATAGTTAGAGAAGACATAGGATCACATTTCATGGATAAGAAATTGAAGCATCCATAAGATATATTTGGCGAAAGGAGCAGCTCTAGGAACAAACCTCGCAACCTATTCAAAGAATTGAATGACCTGATGCAGATGGAAATTACAGAAAATCCAAATTGATATCACCAGGACTTGTGACGCTTTGCAACAGGACACAAAGTAGACAGTGGCCAGCGACAAATGGATCACCCTCGGTTCAGGGAGATGCCAACAAGATGGAGACGAAGAGAGCAACGATGATGGAGACAGTGGAGGTAGCGTATAGCGCTGGAGAGGGAACGAGAAGGTGAAAGGAAAGTTGAGGGATGCTTGGGTCTTAGTGTTGCAACGCTGCAATTGATGATTCCGGAGTAGAGGAGTGGTTCGGGAGATGAAATGATGATGGAGATACAGTGACCAACAACGGCGGAGGTGGTAGAGGGGAAAGTAGAGGTAAAGGGAAAGCGAGAGAAGTTCTAGAAGATTTCTCTACAACTGCGTAAGAAAGTCCTAGTTTAATCGACAAATTTTCAGGAAAGGAGGAGCCCGCGAAATTTAGCTGCTCTACTAAAAATTTTCGTCAAATCCAATTTTACAAAAACGAACCCGCTAAAAGTTTAGCCGCTCACTCTTTCAATTTTTTTGAAACTAACAAGGGATTGAGAAAGGGGGCAATTTTCCCTCCTGACTATAAATTTGGCCACGTTTCCACAAAAAGAAATTTAGCCACGTTTTTATATTTTATGAATAGGAAGTTTAGCTAACTCTTAAATATTGGGAAATTTTTAGATGAAGGTAGGAGTGATAAATTATTTTAGATTAAGATGAGATTTTTTTTCATTTTTGTTCATGTTAAAAGACACACATTCCCTTAACAAATTTAATTATTTGAATATGAATTGATTTGTTTAAATATTATCGGTTGCCTACTCGACACAAAATTCTAACGTAAAACTACCAGACACTAGTTAACATCATCATCGGTGAACATCATCAAGTTGGCTAAAAATTCTGAAAAATGTTTTAATTAGTGTAATAAAAATATATAAGTTGTAGTAACGAGTCATAAGTAACTAACTCGATACGCTCAACCGAACAACTTGCAACCCGAGTATAGGGTATATGTTATCAAGTAGAGTTGTAATGTTTTTTTTATGTGAATCGAGTAGAGTTATGATTGAAGTCACAACGATTCTACTAAACTTGATAAGTAATCTTTAACTATTTGTTGTTTAGGGTATAGAGTATATGGTTAGGGTAGAGGGTATAAGGTAGACATGGTTTAGGGTGTGTATGGTTAGTGTATAAGGTATTGATGGTTTTGACGGTTCAAGTTTTTTATTAACATATGTAATATGTTCACTTGAAGTCATTTGAAGTTTTTAACGACAAGAGATCCCTTTTTAATCTATGTTTAGGATACGTGGTTAGGGCATAGGGTATATGGTTTAGAGTATAGGGTATATGGTTACGGTATAACAAAGATCCCTTTTTTATCTATATTTTGAAAATCAAAGCCTGAATTTCACTTTAAATTAACTATATTAGCAAAATCACAACTCATTAGGATATATGCTTAGGGTGTAGGGTATGTGATTAGTGTATAGGGTACATGGTTAGTGTAAAATGTATTGATGGTTTAGGGTATACGATCAACAACATATGCTAACTTAATATTGTCGGTCGAGGGTAAGGGTTAAGTGTATATGGTATATGTTATTGAGTAAATTATAATTGAAGTCACAATATATTTACTAAATTTGATAGTTAATCTTTAATGGTTCAATTTTTAGGATAATTCGAACAATTTTACAAATAACTTGTAAGGCAACGGTTTACTGAAGTTGTTTGGGCAATGAGTTATTTCGAAATAACTCCTTTTATAACTCTGCTTTTGCAAAATACCACACACCAAATACTAGATTTGCATGGTTATACTAAACGAGATACTTTAATCCAATTACTACTGAAATAATACTAAAATATCAAATAAACAATTAATGGTGTCTTTTGGTTGTGAATGTTGATATCACCATTACTATTAGCTAGTGTACTTTCCCAATTACGATTAATTACATAAAAAGTTTGCAAGTCATAAAAATTGATTCAACATTTTGAATAGTTTTTTTAATTAAGTTTATATATACGAGGTAGAAAGAAATTGGTTAACAAGTTGAGAAAAATATTTTAAATTAGAGTAATAAAATGTGTAAGTTGGTAACGAGTAATGAGTAAGTTACTCGATGAGCTGACTCGAACAACTCGCAACCCGATCCGCCCGACCCAAAACCCGATGAACCCGCAACCCGATTTGCCCGCAACCCTACTGAACCCGAACCCGCAACCCGACTAACCCGCAACCCGTTTGAACCCAAACCCGATGAACCCACAATCCGACTAACCCGCAACCCATTTGAACCCGAACCCGATTGAACCCAACTCGAACCCGCCCGATTGACACCTATACCCGTAGGGCTGCAAATGAGTCGAGCTGCTCGCGATCGGCTTGTCGTTTGACTCAGAAAAAGCTCGTTTGAAACTCGACTCGTTCACTAATGAGTCGAGTGATTCGGGCCTAATTGTACGCCTTTTATCCCCGGTTCTCTTTGACGTTTATTGAAATTGAACTCCAAAAAGGTTGGTTTTACGCGAGGTTGCTTGTGTTTTAGTGTGTTTCACATCCTAACAGGTAAAACCAAACCCGGAGTCGAAAGTTGGAAGAAAAGGAGCAAAGACCGGGCAAAGAGGTGGAGACAGCCGCAGTTCATGGCCAGACGTTGGAGTTCATGATCTTATAGGACCGTGAACTGGAGCCATGACTCGTGAAGCGAGGAGCAAACATAAGGGGCTTTCAAGTTACTGGCGCCCAGGCACTTCACGGTCGCTAAGACCGTGAACATGGGCCACTGACCATGAACCCAAGCAAATGAAGCGATGCGTTTTGGTCGCGACACTGAGTTGACAGACGCGTTTCAAAGTTCACGGCCGTCAACTGGAAGGCCGTGAACTGGGGGGATCTTAGTATAAATGGAGAGCTTGAAGGAAGAAGAAGGGAGAGCTTTAGGTAGGGTTTTAGTACTTGGGTGTTCGTAAACCCTGGATTCAATTATGTAAATACTTGTATGAACTGAATGATTTGTGTGTGGTTGTGTTTAATGTGAATGTTGAAGTATTATTCAGAAATGATTGTGTTTTGTGAAAGCCTGTCAATCTAATTGCTATTCTAACCTAGATTAGAGAGTAGACCTCCTTTGATTAGGAGGTTCATTGGGTGTTATTGGACATTTTAGGCCTCCTAGGATAGTTTAGAGAGGAAACCTCCTTCACCTAAGAGGGTTGGTTTCCTTGGGCATTCAAAGCCTCCTAAACTAGTTTAGAGAGAGCCCTCCTTAACCTAAGAGGCTCATTTTGAGATGGATTTCCTGGGCCATTCAATGCCTCCTAAGCTAGGTTATAGAAAACCCTCCTTAACTTAAGAGGCTCTACTAGAGATGGGTTTCCTTGGGCATTCTATGCCTTCCAATCTAGGTTAGTTAAAGGGCAAACCTCCTATTTCGTATTAAACACTTAAGGTTTGGTTGTGGGTGGCCGTCCGAACTCCAATTTGAGGGTGCAGTCTAACCATTCCTTAGTCGATAGGTTGAGAGGGTCACATTAGTGGCTTGGATCGTATCCCATTCCTCAACCTAGAGTCTAAGAGGGTAACCTTGGTTGCTTGTTAGACTTCCCTGCGGTTTATGGCCCCATAACCACACACGGTCGTTCGATTCTTCAAGTTGTAATTGTTAGCTAGGGGGAGCAACACCCGGATGAAGCTTTCTCAATTAGAGTCAAATCCATTTTATCTTTGCAAAGTAATTTAGTTTTAGACCTTTGTTTTCACCAAAACTTATACGCTAGATAATGTTTCAAACATTCGAAGTAGCGGTACATGGATCTGCCCGGGTCGATATTTAAACATACTTGCCCTATATTGCACCCATCTAAGGTTTATACTTGGACCTTAGGTGGGATTTTATTGTGATAGTTAGACCGAATCAAGTTTTTGGCGCCGTTGCCAGGGACAATGGTCCGTTATCGTGAAATGTTTGTTTGGTGTTAATCTAGCTTTTAATATTTGTGTTGTTAAGTTGTGAAGTGTTTGCTTGTGTTAGACGTGTTGTGTTCCTTGATTGTGTGTAGGGAGGTGCATGAACCGGAGCAATCTGACACCTTTAATACCACTGGACGAGGACATCAACCGGGCTCTCTGACTCTTACCTCGAGAGAGGGAGCTAGTGGAGGCAAGATGGAGAAGTGAAGAAAGGGGACAACAAGTTGGTCCCAGATTTGAAGGAGTTGAAGGAGAAGTTGAGTGGCGGCGAATCAACCACAATTTGGGCATACATCAAGGCTCCAAGCATTCAAACACACTCACACAAGCATAATAATAAACTACCCCCCCCCCCACACACACTTAAGCTCGACATTGCCCTCAATGGCGTAAGATAGGGATAGAACGATGTTACCTCATGGCTTGGTGAGTGAAAGTTGGAATTTTCCGGGGTAGGAGATTGGAGCTTCAAGGAGAAGACAAAAACAAACACAAACACATACTCGGTCGAGGCGAGGTTATTACACATAACATTACGATAGTAGAACATGTGAAACTTGCTAACCTCTGTTGGGTTTCCTCCCAACAAATGCTAATTTAACGTCACTAGCTTGACGATGCGGATCTATCATGCTTGAGAACATGAAGCCACCGAGTGGATCCGCCATGATCTCAGGGCGAGGCTTTTCGCCTCCCAACTTAAACTCCCTGGGGTGGCCTTCTTGGCTGATGATCTTCGGTTTGCCCTTGTCCTTTCTCCAGGCAATAGCGTGATTCATCATTTCCCTCCAAGCTTTCTTCCTCCTTTCTTTGGGTGTGATACCCTCCTTGGTTTCCTGCTTCACATCACCACAAGGAACAACAGTAATAGTGGGGGTCACCTAGAGAGGCTCTCCTCCACTTGCATTCATATCATTCGATTCCACTTCCTTTACATCCTCACTCCTAGGCTTAGGTTCAATTCTAAGTGTAATTTTCTCCTGACCATCTCTTAGAATCAATGTTCCCTCATTAACATTGATTAAAGTCTTGGCGGTGGCAAAGAAGGTGCATCCTAGTATGAGTGGCATTTCCGAATCTTCACTTATATCAAGGATCGCAAAATCCGTCGGATAACAGAATTTTCCCACTCGTACTAGCACGTCCTCCACAATGCCCCTAAGACTAATGACAGAGTGATCAACCAATGTGACACTAAGCCTAGTAGTCTTTAGTTCACCAATGTCTAGCCACTTGAAAAGCTTAAAGGGCATTACATTAAAGCTTGCTCCTAAGTCCGTCAAGGAATTTTCTATGTGATGAGTGCCGATGCAAAGAGGTATGGTAATTACCTGGATTGGGTTGCTTTTTGGGCAACTTGTTGAGGATGAAGGCGAAGCACTCCTTGCCTAGGGTGACATTGGCGAGGTTTTTAAACTTCGGCTTCTTGGAGAGAAGCCCTTGAGGTATTTTGAATACCGTGGCATGTGGGCCATTACTTCTAGGAAGGGAATGTTGAGGTGGATTTTGCTGAGCATCTCTATGAAACCTCCACATTCCGTTTTCAATCTTTCTTTGTGCACCCTCGTGGTGAAAGGAAGGGGTGGCGTGTACTCAGCCATTGTAGATGGCTTTGGCGATGCCTTCCTTGCCACTCCTCTCTCTTCTTCTGAGGTTTCTTCTTCTCCACCCTCGGGTAGAGGGTCTTCCTTCTCAATCACTTCTTTGAGAACAACCTCCGGAATCACCTTCTCGCTTCGCAATTGAATCGCATTCACCCTGGCATGGTCTTTGGGGTTTGCAATGGTTTGAGAAGGTAGGGCTCACTTTGGTCTTTCGGTGAGGATCCCGACAAGATTTCCAATTTGCACTACCAAGTTCTGGAGACTTGCTTGATGACTTCGGAGTCCCGCCTCAACCAAGGTAAACTTGGAGGTTGCCACATCCATGAATTGCTCAATCTTCTCGAACTTATGAGAGCTCGTGCTCATAAAGGTGGTCACTAGATCTTCAAGTTTAGCAAACTTGTTTATTGGTTTTTGTTGTTGTTGTTGGAACCCTAGACCACCTTGTGCTTGATATGGTTGTTGGAAGTTCGAGTTTTGGAATTGAGGCATTTGTTGGATGAAAGTTGTTCAAGGTTGATAGTTGCCAATTGGACCTTGGAAATTAGGAGGTCTTGGATTGGTAGGGGAAGACCAAGCGAAGTTTGCATGGTTGCGCCACCCGGGGTTGTAGGTGTTGCTATAAGGGTTGTTCCCTCTAGCATTGGCAATGAAACTCACTTGCTCCTCAGGGGTACTTGTTTCCTTCATCGCTTGTTAATCCAAAATTTCATTATTAGTGCTAGAACACCAATCACAAGACACCACCACTCTCTCCCCTTGCTTCTTGTCCTCAAGGATCACCTCAATCAACTTGTCAAGCTTAGCTTCGAGTGGAGCACTTGCTCCCACACTTCGCACTCCTCTTTCGGTGCTTCTTTTTCCACTTCTCGTCAAACCCCAATCGTATCCCTTGATAGCCATGTCTTCGAGTAACTCGGTCACCTAAGGTGGAGTCATGTTCGTCAACCCCCCTTGGCAAAGAGAATCGATGAGAATCCTGTCATCTTGAATGAGACCGCCATAGAAAGTTTCTATCCGAAATTGTTCCTCGAATCCATGTTGAGGGCATTGGAGGAAGTAGTCCGAGAATCTTTCCCATGCATCCCTCAATGTCTCATCTTCCTCTTGCTCAAAGAGAGTGATCTTCTTCCTCCACTCGGCCGTCTTGGAAGGAGGACAATATCGGGTCATAAACTTGTTGAGCAAATCATCCCATGAGGTAATTGAGCGAGCCGGTCGGTTTTTGAGCCATCGAAGCGCTTTCCTCGCAAGAGAGTAGGGGAATAGCCTCAGTTGCAATGCCTCCGCAAGGACACCATTTATCTTCAAACTTTCCACAAGCTCAAGGAACCTCTGAACGTCGTTACGAGGGCGGGCTTGATTTCAAAATTGTTGGCGGCCACAGGTGGTTGTAAGATGGGAGATTGAATATCTGCCGCCGATGGAGCCATGTAATAGCCCCTAGTCCTTGGTTCATCCTCAGCTCCCGCTTCCTCATTTGGGTCTGGAGGCGGATTAGCACCTTGTTGTTGATTTTCCGCCATCTTAACTTCAATTTCTACATTAACTCCTCTAACTCTGGGACCGACTTGATGTCCCCTCTCTTCAATTCTCCTTCTTGCTTCTGCTAACTCCCTCTCACGAGCCAAGAGTCAGAGAGGGCGGTTGAGGTTCTCGTCAAGTGTCGCTAAAGGTGTCAGATTGCTCCGGGTCATACACCTCCTTGCACACACTAAAAACAACCACAACACGTCCAGCACAAGCAAAATCCACACAAGCAAAACTAAAAATAAAACCTAGATTAACACCAAACAATCTTTTCAAGATAACGGGCCTAAGCTCCCCAGAAACGACGCTAAAAACTTGACTCGTCCCAAATATCACACTTAAATCCCACCTGAGGCCCAAGTATAAACCTTAAATGGGTGCAATATAGGGCAAGTATGTTTAAATATCAACCCGGACCGACCCATTGATTCGAGGCCAAATGTACACATTTTATCCCCCATTTCTTGTTCATTTTTCTTACTAAATCACCGTCCCTCGACCTATTTTATGCTATGTTGTGCTTTTTTTTGGTACATTTCAGGTCCTAGCATGTGTGGGAATGTCTGGGATGAGTTTCGGGTCATTTGAGGTCAAAACAAGCCAAAAAGTGGAGGTTGAGCCCTGTTCACGGGCTGGAGTTTCAGTTCACGGTCTAGAAGGACCAGACCGTGAAGTGACCAATTTCCAGAACGGTTTTGCAAGTTACTGGCCTCAAGTCAGTTCACGGTCTAAGACCGTGAACTGAAGCCCTAGGCAGTGAACTGGGCCCTATCGGACAACTATAAAGACAACAGCGGGGTAGAGAAAGGAGAGCTGGTTTTTAGAGAGAAAATAGTTTCTTTCTCTAGGATTTCGACCCAAAACAACAATGGGGAGTTCTAGATATATAGAGAGAGAGAGAGAGAGAGAGTCCTTGAGTGATCTTGGAGCTTAATTGAAGGCATTGATCAAGCCTGGAATCAAGGAATCAAGCGTAGAAGAAGAAGATCTTGGCTCCAATTTTTAATCTCTCTCCTCTCTCTTTGGAAACTCATCCCTTCTCTTGGGTTTAAGAACCATAGGTCTAGATTTTGTGTCATTTTTGGTGTATGTGACAAATTCTATCTTTGATTGATGAATTTATATATTTGATGGATGTTTGGTAAGGATTGAATGAGTTTGGTTTCCTTGACTTGTCAATTGAGTTTGACCTAGGAGGGAGAAAATATCCTTAGAGCCCCCTATTGGCGTCTTCGGGTCACTCTTATCGTATATTTTCAGGGTAATCCCCGAGGGAGTTGATTCCATTGGTCTCCTAGCAATATATGAAACCCCTAGGTTGATTAGAGCTCCTACCCATCCATCACTTCGCCGTTCCGGGACCGTCCCGAGTGAGTCAATCTCATAATGGTAGGATAGTGAATCGATCGAGTTAGAATAGTACTCAACCTCGATCCAAAGGCTAGAAATAGGGGGGATTTAACCCAAGAGAGCTCCCAAACCTTGTAAATAGCTAGGTTAGTGGTTAGCTAGGTTAGTTAGTTTAGTCTTTCCTAATCACCCCCAAGGTTGGCTAGATAACGAACCCTAAACCTGAAGTAGGGTAATCCCCGTGGTACGATACATTTTTATTGCTTGCTTGCCCTATGCTACACTCGGTCGACGATTATACTTGGCCGTCGATTGGGATGTTGTAGTTAGAACTAGTCAAGTATTTTGGCGCCGTTGCCGGGGAACCATTCTAGGTTATTTGAAAATGGGTTAGGTCGTTACTTTAGCCTTTTTTTATGTTTTGTGTTTGTTGACCCATTCTTATCTTGAAGGGTGGTTTTTTTTGTTTGATTTTTTTGTGTGTAGGTTTTGAATCATGGATCCTTATGACTTCACCGACATATGGGGGTATCCACCACCACTTGAGAGTGGTTACCCTGGAGCTTCATGGGACGAGCAAAATGGGGGAAGCCTAAGATCCGGGTTCTATTGCCAACCCCCCTTCCAAGAGGAACAAACATACCAATGGGGGTATCAAGAAACTTCCCCATATGAAGAAAATTATCCTCCTCAAACCGAGGAGAAATCCAAGTTGGAGTTGGCTTTCATGGGGCATACCTCCGCGAACTTGGATATCCCCCAACCCTAAGTAAAGTCTAAGTTGGAGCTTGCCATGGAGAAATTTGAAAGAACAAGCTCTAACAGGGATTTCCAACCCCTCCCTCCACCTGATTTGACTCTTGAAGAGAAGGTGGAACGAGCTTGTGCAAGCTATCGCCTCTCATCATTGAAGGAGAAAGCGGAGGTTGAAGGAGAGATCAATGACAACTGTATGGAGCAAGACAGACTCGCCGCTAAGAGTTCCCATGGCGAGGATGAACTAGAAGGTTGCATTGATGACTTTCACACCCTTCCCGAAAGCAACTTTGAAGACCAAGTCACGAGTGTGGAGGAGCAAGAGAATCCTTTCTATGATCTTGCATGGCATCTTGTCCTCAAAACCGTGTTTGAGGACATAAATGGGAAGGGCAAGGAAGAGGTTGAAGAGGAGGAAGTGAACATTAAAGAGGAGGAAGATCTTGATTGTTCCCAAGGGGAGGAAATTGGAGAAGAAGGAAGGGAGGTTGACAAAGAAGGAGAAGGAGCAAGTGGTGTCCAAAATGAGGAAATGGTCAAGGTGGATGAAGCATCCACAAGTTACAAGAGCTACCAATGCTTTCCACTGGACCTTGATGCTCTTTTAAAGAAGGACCCATTTGCGGCTCTTTGCCAAGCCAAGGACAAACCATAGGCGATCCCTCTTGGTGGATATGATGGAAGTAAATGGAGTTTGCACTACATGGTATGGGGCAAGGAGAAGAAGAAAGAAGGAAAGAAGGAGAGGTCTCGTGGGTGGAGCCTCATGAAAACTCAAGTTCACGAGCCCTCAATCATGCATTCATCCAAAGCTCGTGACTTGAGATACCACCTCACCGACGAGAACCTCAACTTCAAGGAGGTTCTTGGGTGGGCCGAAACTTGAGGAGCAACCATCTGACTCACGACGTTAAAGAAGCACTTGGGGGGAGGCAACCCAACCATCATCGGTTTGCATCTCTTTTCCTTTCAATAAGACGACCATTGGAGAGATTTTGGTGGTGTTTTGCCATCTCCACGCTCTTCCGGATCTCACCCGCCCTCCGCTCCCGAACACCAACATCTCTTACCTGAAGCACTACTTCTTGGATGACCCGCATCTCTTCAGGATCGAATCCTACAGGGTCATCCGTCGATGAGTCATGGAAAATGAGATGGAGGGAATTCTGTGTCATTGCCATGAGGGGCCTACTGGCGGGCACCATGGCGGTAACCGCACGGCGCGGAAGGTACTACCGTCGGGCTTCTACTGGCCCTAACTCTTCAAGGACGCCGACACCTTCGCACGTAGGTGCGATCGATGCCAGAGGTCAGGTAACATCTCTACCCGTGCTGAGATGCCCCAGAACGGGTTTATAACCTGTGAGATCTTTGATGTCTGGGGTATCGACTTCATGGGCCCCTTACCTCCATCATTTGGTAACACGTACATCTTAGTTGCTGTTGATTACGTCTCTAGGTGGGCTGAGGCACAGGCCTTGCCCACTAATGATGCTAGACGTGTTTGTCAGTTTCTAAAGCAGTTGTTCTCCCGGTTCGGGATGCCTAAGGCCATCATTAGCGAGCGAGGGACCCATTTCCAGGGCCAGTTTGATAAATTACTCTCTCGCTGTGGTGTCACCCACAAGGTGTCCGTGGCCTACCACCCCCAAACGAGTGGTCAGGCCAGCTGATGAATCGGGAGCTTAAGCGCATAGTGGAGAAAACGGTGGATCAATCTCGCAAGGATTGGTCCACCAAGCTCGATGATGCTCTCTGGGCATACCAGGCTGCCTACAAGACGCCAATTGGTACTTCACCGTATCGGCTTGTCTATGGAGAGACATGTCACTTGCCAGTGGAGTTAGAGCACAAGGCATTCTGGGCCCTTAAGCTGCTCAACTTGGATGTTGGTCTTGCAGGTGCTGAACGCAAATTGCAGATGTTGGAGGAATAGCGTTACCACGCCTATGAAAACACCAAGCTTTATAAGGAGCGAACTAAGCGTCTTCACGATGCTCAATTGAGGGGTCCGAAGGAGTTTTAGGTTGGCGATCGAGTTCTTCTCTATAACTCTCGCCTGAAACTCTTTCCTGGAAAACTCCGCTCCCGGTGGCCTGGACCGTTCACGGTCACGCATGTGTTCCCGTATGGCACGATTGAGATTGCCAACGTGTTTCAACCCCTGCCCGCCCGTGTTTTGGTTGGCGATCGTGTTTCAACCCCTGCCCGCCCGTGTTTTGGTGTTTAATACTATGCAGCCTTGGCAGTAAAATCACGTGCGCCAGGGGTTGAAAATACGCCTGTGTTTCGACCCCTGTCCGCCCGTGTTCTGATAGACGGGGGAGCCGCGCCTCGGCATTAAAAACACGGGCGCGAAGCACCAGAAACACGACCGTGTTCTGGGCCCGCCCGTGTTTTACTCCCCCCTATAAAAATCGAAATTTGTCCCCTTCTCCCCCCAGATTTCATTTTTTCAAACCCACTCTCTCTCCTCTTGTCGAAAAATCGGCCCTCTCCTCTTCTTAGGTGGTTTTCTGGCCAAAAATTCATCCCCCGACCACCAATTCAAAAACCGAGATCATCACTACGCTGGCGTCGAGGAGGACATTCCCCTGAAGTTTGGTCCTGTTTGGCGAAGGTTAGGTTGATGGCAGCAAGTTCTCAGGCGAGTCTCCGTCGAGTTCTCCGGCGATTTTGGAGTGCTTTTGTTCTTCTCTTCCATTTCCTTGTGGTATCTACTTGCGACTCCAGGTGTGTTTCTCATTTTATCTTGGTCAATTTTGGAGAATTGATACCTAGGGTTATAGGTGAAGGACTTGAGATTTTGGCCTGAACTTCGATATTTTTGGTAGGCCGACGACAATTTATGCTTGAAATTATTTTTCCCTTGAATTAGTTTCGCCGGCCTACCAATTGCATGTGTAGAATTGTGCCCTTGTATGCTTGGTTGGAAACTGCTTGGTGAATGGCCGATTGGATGGTTATTTGGGGTGGTTTGCTTGTTTGTTCCATCGGGAGCCTAGTCCACTGTCCAAATCTTTCGATTTGAGGGCACCCGGTGTGGTTTTGCGTAACATTAATCCACTCCGTTGTGTAGCATTTGTGCTTTCTGTTGCTTTGCAGGATCATGGAGGACTACCTGGACCACTTAAGCATTACTCAGCGCCACCACCTACGGACCATCCGCACCCGCCATATCTCCGAGTACCTGCATCTAGACTTTGGGGTGTTCGAGGCGCTCCATGCTCGCGGGGAGATGGAGGCTGCTGTTCGCGCCTATGGTTGGCGGCGCCTCCTCTGCCTCCCTGAGCCGACCTACCAGGAGCTCGTTTGGGAGTTCTACGCTTCCTTCTCCCATTCACAGAGGAAGTCGGCTGACCATGCTGACGCCGTCCGTTTCACAGTCGACGAAGTCGAGCACTCCGTCAGTTACTGGGATTTGGCTGCTGCACTTGGTCTGAACTTCCCCCACTCCAGCGATCGTGCATTGGTCGTGGATGAGTCTAATCCCACCTCCTTTCCTTGCCAAGCTTATTTCGAGCGCATCTGCCGACCGAATAACTTGGATGAGGAGTACATACCGCGCCAGACGCGGGCCACTCTACTCCCTCCGGAGTGCCGGATCCTGAACCACCTGCTCACCTAGTCCTACACTCCTAGTCGGGGCTCTGCCAACCGGGTCAATCTCTGGGCGTTGTACTTCATGCATGCGATGGGGCTGGAGGAGGACACTATAGAGCTAGACTCTATTGTCGCTCGCACATTCACCAAGGCCTCGACATTCAGGATCAGTATCTTGTCTGTGGACCGGTGATCACCGCCTTGGCCTGCTACTATGGGGTCGACATTGCTGGCATGACCCTACTCCGCACCGCGACCCCCTTCAGCGAGGCTACTCTCCGACATCAGCATTTGCTCGAGTGTTAGGGGCACCTAACATGGATAGCGGGTCTCCCTAGGCCGCTTGCGCCTGCTCCTACCGGGGATGACCGGCCGGAGTCGAGTGATGCTCGGGGCGACGTGTCCCCCGCCGCCCTGCAAGCTGTGCCCAGGCCCCCACGGGTCCTTTTGCTGCTGCCCCCGGTTCTTTTGTCGCCCCCACGATCTCCGTTGCTAACCAGTTAGCGGCCGTTGGTCGTCAGAACGAGCAAATTCTAGCTGGCCAGGAGCACATCCACGCCCGCCTCGATCGTGAGCGGGACCGCGACCGCCATCTCATGTCTGGCCAGCACTACATCATGCATTATCTGAGCCTGGACAAGAGCTCGATCCACTATCCCTTCGTGCAGTCACCAGGGCACGAGGACGACTACCCACCTCCCACAGGCGATGGTGGCGATGTGTTCTAGTGGAGATTTGAGGGTTATGTACTTCATTTCCTTTCCAGACTAGACTCTCTGTCGTTTGTTGTTTGTTTCTTTCTTTCTTTTTCATTTGGATTGTAGACATAGATCTATGGTTTCTTTCACCAAGTGTGTGTTTTCATGACTCTAGCTATGTGCCCTTGGACTGGTCCCCTTCTAGTCCCCTACTCTTGACTGGTCTGCCTTCCAGTCCCCATTCCTCCTTTTCATTTCTCGTTAACATCGTTCCACTCAATCTTCTCCATTGAGGACAATGTCGAATTTAAGTGTGTGTGTGTTGGTGGGGCGGGGGGGGGGGGTGTGCTTTGTCTTTATTGTAATGTATATGTGTGTTCTTGGAGCCTAGTCCGCTGTCCAAATCTTGAGATTTGATGGCTCCAAGTACTTATGTGTGCATGATCATAATGGCACTGTGGTTTAATTGCTGAATCGAATGGCTGTTAGAATTGATGCATGACAACTTGATTGTGACTAGGACAACCGTTAATGATGACTGAGATGTGCAGTAGAGTTGTGTAGCCTTTCAGTTTTTCAACTGTCTTCTTACCAACTGCGACTTGGATTGATCACTTATTTTTCACATTAGTTCATGCATCTAGTTCAGTGAATCAGAATGAGAGATAGAGCATATTGGTAGCCATGTGAGATTTGAGCCTGCATGTTTCTTTCTTGTGCGATAGATCCCTCTTCCATGATGTGTAGCATTCACGTTGTCACTAATTAGGATGATGGAGGCATAGGAATAGCCCACGACCAAATTGACTGTCCTGGTGTGTCATACCCCCGAGTCATCCCCTTTGAGTCATGTCACTTTCCTTCTTTCGGTCTACAATGAAAAATCACCCTTTTGCATCTCTTAGAGGTTCCATAGAGTGGTTTTTGCATGCCCTCTGCTGATTCTGCAAGAAATAATGTGAGGGTTTGAGGTAATTCTTCACAGTTTGGCATGTGCTTGAAAAATGTGCAGAGGTGGTGGTTGTCTCAAGAAATGAAAAAAGGAGAAAAAAGGGAAAAAATGAATGAAAGCAAAAGAGAGCCGCCACCAAAAATCTGAATCATGCTCATTAGATGGTGTTTCTTAGTAGTCTGGCTTGGAAATACTAACAGTATTGTGACCTCCTTCACTCTTGTGCTCTAAAGAACGTGATTAATGCAGAATGGCAAAAAGTAAGTATTTGGTTTGAATGATTGTTGCTATTATTGGTTCTGGAACCGTGGAACCTTGTGTTATGAATACTTCCACCACCTAAAAGGCCTTTTCCCCATGTCCAAGACCCTAGCCAGTCATTTGAACCTGTGTCTATGACCTCCGGATTAGTTAGTGGTGACACCCAATATGTGAACTCTAACATTTAGAGGCTGTCTTCATGGTGAAAAAGCATGCACATTTTTTGCATCAAATTGTCCTGACCCCACTGGTCGAGAGTGAGCGATTCATTTCCTTATATTCTCTACACTCTTTACCCCGGTGAGGACCTAGATTGCTCGGTCTTGATTCTGATGTCTTGAGTTTTCTGCATGAAGTGACTGTCTTTGATAAGTGGTTGAGTCAAGTCTATGTTGGTTGGAGAACAGAAGAGAGACTCTTCCTTTGCTCGACTTTGCTGCACTCGAATGTCCTATGTGGTGGTTGTCTAAGTTGCGGTTGATGTTGTTCATGTGTTGATGACTAAAAGCTAGCATGATTCACGTGTTTTGTGCCGATATGACATGTCCCTAAAACTTGCATGGTTAAGATGTTTTGAGCACCTTGTGCCTGACTTGGTTTGATTGGGGACAAGCAAACGGTTAAGTGTGGGGGAATTTGATAACGATGTATTTGCACGTGTTTACACCCTTATTTCTTATCCATTTGCGGCTCGTAGTAGTGTATCTTTGGCCTATTTTACACTGTGTTGTGCTATTTTGTCACATTTCAGGTCCCAAACGTCGAAGGAAGCGAAATGCACGAGTTTCGGGGCATTTGGAGGTCATTCGGTGAAGCTAGGGCAAAAACACAGGCAGCGCACTCCAAAGCACGGTAGTGTCCCCCAGGCCATGTGACACGCCAAAACACAACACCAAACTGCGATCAAGTGTAATCGCAGTCCGGGAATGCAGTAACAGGCAAGTCTATTATCAACCCGGGGTCTAGATCTACTACTTACTCCGTGATTATTTATTATCTAGCCAACTAAGTCGAGTGATTTGTGTTTAAACTAAAAGCAGTAAGAAAGCAGGAAATGATTCAGTTTTCTAAAGCAGGAAAGAGTCACTCGGGAATGAGGCCCCCTAGCTCCTTAGTTAGGTTCAATTGTAATTACCCTGGGTTGATTCACTGTTGATTAGGCTGCGGAAGATCCGATAGTAGCTTGGAATCTCTTAAGCTGACCAAGCCCTCTCAGTCTAGCTACCCAGCAGACGACTAGTCTTCACCGGGATAGAAAGCTGAGGCTATGAACACAGAACTCCACTACTGGAATTGAATTCCAGTACAAAGCATTAAACTGGCTAACTCTCGTATAACCAATCTCCTACTATCGAATGAAGAGGCTCTAACAACCTAATCAGATTCTATCTATCTCAGGTTGCAGCAGAAATCAAGAAAAGCTGATCAGACTTCAATCAATTCAATAAACATGCATCATTCGATTAAAACCAAACAGTATAATCATCCCAAGTCATTACAATCAAATTCCAGTACAAAGCAATCAAACCCAGCTCCAAGATAGCTTCTAGGATGTGTTCTTCGCACTTTCTCTCTCTAGGGCTCTGTTTTTGCTCTGAAAATCCGATTCTCCCACTTGTGGCTCGAAATTGGCTGAAAAACCAAGATTTCCCGACTCACACGGGCAGGCAACACGGCCGTGTGGCTCACCCAGTTGCCCGTGTGAGTCAAAACGCGGCGTATCATTAAGTCGAAATTCAGGCTTCCCAAACGGCCAGGGTCGCACGGGCGTGTGGGATTTCCATCCTGCCCGTGTTTGCTCTCGGCGAAAATCACACGGCCACAAATGTGAGTTGCACGGCCGTGTGATGTCCAGGAATGCCCGTGCGGCTTCCTTAGCACCTCGCCACGCGTCCGATCTTCGTCCAATCAACCCCAAACTCGCTCCCAAGCCTCCATTCACGTACTAGGACCTGAAATATCACAAACAAGCACAACCTAGCGTGAAATCGGCCTAAAACACGATAAACCACATCTCAAACGGTGTCAGAATAGGGGTAAAAACATGTGTAATTAACGGTCTATCAAACTCCCCCACACTTAACCGTTTGCTTGTCCCCAAGCAAACCAAGTCAGACACAAGGTAAGCTTACATATTTCAATCAACCAACATTGGGGACAAGTCATAAAGGCACAGAACACGTGAATCGTACTGGTTTTCAAACATCAACACCTGAACAACTTCAATAGCAACCTGGACAACCACCACAAAGGACATTCGAGTGCAGCAAAATCGAGTAAAGGAAGAGTCTCCCTTCTGTTCACCAACAAACCTAGACTTGACTCGACCACTTACTCAAAACAGTCAACTCATGCATCCAACTCAAGACATCAGAATAGAGACCGAGCAATCTAGGTCCTCACCGGTGTACAAGAGTATATAGAATATGAAAATGAATCACTCACTCTCGACCAGTGGGGTCAGGACAATTTGATGCGAAAAATGCGCATGCTATTTCTCTCAATCCCTAACATCTCTTCACCATGATGACAGCCTCTAAATGCTAGAGTTCACATATGGGGTGTCACCACTAACTAATCAGGAGGTCTTAGACACAGGTTCAAATGACTGGCTAGGGTCTTGGACATGGGGAAAAGGCCTTTTAGGTGGTGGAAGTATTCATAGCACAAGGTTCCACATTTCCAAACCCACACAATCACAGTCAAACAAACCGGTATTTCCTTTCTGCTATTCTGCATTACTCAATATCTCAAGAGCACAAAAGCGAAGGAGGTATAAATGTTAGCATTTCCAAGCCAGACTGCTAAAAAACACTACTTAATGGGCATTATTCAGATTTTTGGTAGCGGCTCTCTTTTGCTTTCAATTTTTCTTTGTTTTTCTTTCATTTTCTTTTCATTTCTTAAGAGAGCCACCACTTCTGCACATATTTCAAACACCTGCCCAACTTTTAAGCACTACCTCCAACACTCAAATCAAATTTAGCAGAAACAACAGAGAATATGTAAAAACCACTCTGTGGAACCTTCTAAAAGATGCAAAAGGGTGATTTTTCGTTATAGACCAAAAGAAAGGATAACACACGGCTCAAAGGGGCTGACTAGGGGATATGACACATCAGGGCAGTCAAATTTGGTCGTGGGATAATCCTATGCCCCATCATCTTAGCTAGTGACAACGTGAATGCTACACATCATGGAAGAGGGATCTATCGCACAAGAAAGAAACAAGCAGGCTCAAATCTCACATGGCTACCTATATGCTCTATCTCACATTCTGATACCCTGAACTAGATGCATAAATGACTGTCAAGAACAAGTGATCAATCCAAGTCACAGTTGGTAAGCAAACAGTTGAAAAACTGAACCCCTACATAATTCTACTGCACATCTCAGTCCTCATCATAGGTTGTCCTAGTCACGATCAAGCTGTCATGCATCAATCCAAAAACCATTCAATTCATCAATCAAAACACAGTGCCAATATGATCAAACAACAGTACTTGGAGCCCTCAAATCGTAAGATTCCGACAGCGGACTAGGCTCCAAGCACTCAAATATAGATTCCAACCGATACAAAGCACCCCCCCACACTTAAGCACGACATTTCCCTCAATGGAGTAGAGGGAGAGATAAGGGGAACGATATTACCGGATTGAAATACTGCTGGGGGACTGGAAGTGGACCAGTCAGCGAGAAACAAACGGGAAGATGGACAGTTCTGCACGAATCGAACACCAAGAACACACTAGCACACTGTGCGTTAGGGATAAGTGTTAGCCCAGACGGCTACAACATAAACAATCCACCAAAGAGAAACAAAAACAAAAAACAAACGACACTAAGTTCAAGCTCCTCACACAGGGAGCAAACACACAAAAGTCTAATACGAAAAATAAAACACACTGAGATGGGCAACGAGTACAGCCTACTCGTCGCCAAGATCATCCAGGTCGATGTCGTCCATGAAGGCGTCATCACCATCAGCACCATCATCACCATCCGCTGGGGGAGGTGGAAGTGGAGAGTCCTCCCAGGGAGTCCTCCATACGGGCTGCTCGCCCGGTAGCAGCTGGAGTAAATGCTGCTGGACCTCTTGCATGCGCCGTGAACAGCGCTTCTCCCGCTCGATGTGTGCGAGAGTCACTCCCTGCTGGGTCTGGATCTGGTCCAATCTCTCATCGTAAGCAGCCATCCTCTGGTGGTACTTGGCCCGGTGAGCCGCGTACTGCTGCTAGAACTGCATCTGATGGTCGAGGATCTGCTGGTTCTGGAGACGCAGCTGCTCGAACTGGTAGGTGAAGTAATCCTGCCCCGGGAAAGCGGAGCTGCCACCTCCGTACTCGAAGGTGGTGGGGCGGGGGGCAGCATCAACATCCACCTCCTCGGGCTCCACATGATCAGCAGCCTCATCCTCCTGGCCCTCTGGCTGGACCTCTGGCTGGTCCTCCGGCTGGTCCTCCGCAGGGATCTGAGGTTCCGGAAACCCCTCGATCCATAGAATGCCACGATTCTCTCGCAGCAGGTGCATGTGACTGATCGTCTTCCTGCCAAAGATGATGGTGTCCCCCTGCTGTGTGCACCCCTGCAGTGAAAGACCAAAGTAGGTGGCCAGGCGGGTGATGAGGGGGGTGTAGTGGAGGCTCTTCAGTTCCGAAGCAGTCTTCTCGAAGGTCCTGGCCACCATCGAACCCAAGTGGAGAGGATGGTCGTGCTGGCGGATCGACGCGATGAAGTACATGGCCCTCTTGGTGATGGCGCTGGCACTGTCTGAAGCTGGGGTGTAAGACTTCGCCAGCAGGTGGCGGAGAAGGCGGTTGTCGAGCTGCAGGGTAGTGGCCTTCGTCCTCCCGGCCGAGAAGGGACGTGTCTGGCCTGGCCGAGCCAGGCGGG
Organism: Linum tenue; assembly: GCA_946122785.1. Classification (NCBI taxonomy): domain Eukaryota; kingdom Viridiplantae; phylum Streptophyta; class Magnoliopsida; order Malpighiales; family Linaceae; genus Linum; species Linum tenue. The sequence goes on from CAMGYJ010000004.1 coordinate 35,539,770, forward strand.
TGTACAGCCTCCTGAAGTCCACCTCCGGCGGGTCGTTGACCTCGGTGACGTAGTCCTCACCGTCGTCTAGGCTGAGGTCGAGAGCCTCGGCCAGATCGTGGTAGCTCATGGACCGGGGGGCACCGTCTAGCCTGAATTTGACGGCTGCACCGTCTCTCCAGATGGAGAGCAGACGGCGCCATGGGGGCACCGTCTAGCCTGAATTTGCTCGTAGCAGTGCAATTTCCGAAACTCCCGTTTGGACCAGCAATGGTGCTGCCCAAACGGGCATGCCAGGACCTGCTTGAAGCGATCCTCGTCGGGGCCCCTCTTCAGATCCCGGATGAACGGGTGCTTGAGGTCAGGTTTCGACATTGTCCTGCAAAAGAACAACCCAAAGTGGAACCAAAAGAGCCATAGAAAAGGTCAATCACACCCCCACACTTAAGAACAGAAAACAGCCTAACCATGGTTTCATCCATAGTTCGGGGGTCAAAAACTCGATAAATCAAGCATAATCTGAGTGGGGGGTGCAAATTCACGATAAAGTAGGCAATTTAAGGTTCACATCCGTAGCAAATACACCCTCAAAGCACATCATTAAGGGCCACAACCGGTGCCCACAACATGGCATGAAAAACATGCATTTCATCGAACACCTTGTGTGCACTATGAAGGTAAGCATGAAATTGGCAAAATTCTTTCACACAAGGGCTCAAACAATCAAGCGGGACATTGCCCAACACAATTCAAACACACTCCATGCATTCCCCTCAATCAATTGCACAAAAATCACAAGATTCGATGAGGTTCTCTAAACATGCACCCTAACACCCAATTCTCCACAATTAACATAGTTAAGGGCAAAATCAAACCTGGAGACTCAAGTAGAGGTGTAGGGGATGATGAGGGGAAGGCGATGGAAGCGACGAAACGCCGAAAAGTGCCCGGAAGTGCTCGTCGGAGCCTCACCGGAGCCTCGCCGGAAATCGCCTCCGGCGACTCAAAGTCGAGCCAAATCACCTAAAAAACGAGGGATAGGCCGATAATGGTGTGGGAAGGTTGGGTGTTGTGTTGGATTTGGGAAAAAACGACAAAAAATGGCCGAAAATCGCCTTGGAGAGTGAAAAGGCGCGGTTTTCCGGCGAGGGGGAGAGGTTTCCGGCGAGCAAAAGTGGATTTTCTTACCACTCGGCCGTATTGGCCGAATTTATAGGCCGTGGCTCGGCCACACGGACAGACTCACACGGCCGTGTGAGGTGCAGGTTTGCCCGTGTTGGCCGACACGGCCAGGCCGAGGAATTCCACACGAACGTGCGAATTGCACATTTGGCCGTGTGGAATTTGCCAAGAGCTCACACGGCCAGGGGAAAAATTCCACATGGCCGTGCGAGCAAATGAGTTGCCCGTGTCGGCAACACGGCCAGGCCAGGCCAATCCACACGGCCGTGCGAGTTGCACTTTTGGCCGTGTGGAATTTGCCGAGAGCTCACACGGCCAGGGGATAAAATCCACACGGCCGTGTGAGTTTCAGGCCTGGCCGTGTGAACTGTTGGAGCCCCGAATTCAACCTGTTTTCACTCAAAAATGACATTTGACTCTGGAACGACATCTCAAGACTCAAAAAACACAAAAACAAAAGGATAAAAAAAGTAAGAAAATGCAAACCTCGGTGGGGTTGCCTCCCCACAAGCGCTTCTTTACCGTCTTTTAGCTGGACGCCAGTAGAGGAACTAAGGGTCCTGGAGCTTGATCAGCAGCTCTGCACGCTCGACAACACCTCCCAAATACAACTTTAGGAGGTGGCCATTCACCTTGAATGGCTCGGTTTGAGCATTGCTGATCTCCACCGCACCATGCGAGAAAACTTGGGTGACCGTGAAGGGTCCCGACCACCTCGAACGGAGCTTGCCCGGAAAGATTTTCAGGCGTGCATTGAAGAGCAGAACACGATCACCTACCTGAAACTCCTTCGGGCCCCTCAACCTAGCGTCGTGGAGACGCTTGGTGCGCTCTTTGTAGAGCAGGGTGTTCTCGTAGGCGTGGTAACACCACTCCTCCAACTCCAGCAGCTGCAACTTACGTTCTGTACCTGCAACACTCAAATCCAGGTTTAGCAGCTTAATGGCCCAGAAGGCCTTGTGCTCTAGCTCTACCGGCAAATGGCACGCCTTCCCATATACAAGCCTATTGGGAGAAGTGCCAATCGGATTTTT